>CP097507.1:17157232-18357232 GCA_023547065.1 Musa troglodytarum | reverse complement strand
ATTTAAATTTATTTTTAAAAAATATTTCAATATACTAGTGTTATACTATAATGAAGTTTAAATATTATTAGCAATTGTTATAAAACTGAACCTCTTAGATCTTTTCAAATTATTTATTTTAATTATTTGTCTCACAAAACTTTTAACAATTAAATCTGTGATCCTTTTAACAAATTCAAACAAGACCTAACACACTTAGTATAAATTATATATACTCAAATCATTTAAAATAATTTAATCTACAAAATATATAGACACTAGATGCATAGAAATATAATAAGGAAAGTACCACTATTAACAAAATAATACATCATTAATACTTTGATTTTCCAAAAAACATGATGAACAATTGATATCATCATATTTCACATTTAGGTAAAATATTGATATATTTAGTGTTCACTGAAAATAATAATTATAGAGAACTAATACTATCTATGTGTCATAGTTATCTTTGAGTATACAACACTAATTTTACATGACCTTCCAAAATGATATTATTCTTTTCCACACATAATTAATTGAAGAAGATTCATCTTTGAAATTATCTAAATATTTTAACTAGGTTATCATTTATGAATATTATTTATTATTAAAAATTTAATATAATTTTATAAAGTTATTAATTCAAATTATTTTAGTGACTTCAAGACTAATAAAAATATAAAAATAAATGATAGATTATTTGTTATAATTTATATCTCATAAATCTATCATCTTAGGTCACTTTGATGACTACCAATCAGATAAAACTTAAGGATATAAATTATAAATAATATTTTAATATTTTTTAAATATTATTATTTAAAAATTATTTTATAAATAATATAATAATAATTGAGCATAAAATTTATTAATCACAATCAGATAATAATAATAATAATAATTAAAAATAAACATCATGTAACACAAAAGTGAATAGTATTAAATAATTTTTATGCTCATGTTTATAATAGTCACAGAAATCTCAAAATACAATAATTAAAATGACATAAGTAATTAATTTAAATAATAATAAATCTTATCATATGAATAATAATAAAATATCTATAATTTATTTTTTTACTTTAATTCAAAAAATACTTATTAAATTTTATGATATAATTTTTTATCATGAATTATTATAGTTGAGAGAATAATGTTACATTTAAAGGGTAAAATCGTACACAGATTATATCAATCGAAAAAAATCAATTTCATATGGATAAGTTGAAATTAGTCATATATATATATATATAATATTTGATTTCTTAGAGGTAAAACCAGTAAAATAAAGAACCAAGGGACAGGAAGCCTTAAACCCATCTTTCTTCTTCCTCAACGTTCCATTCTCACGAGCATAGCTGTCAGAGCCATGACAATATCCTTTTAACAGTCGACGACCATCTAATCATCGAGTGGACGCGCCTTTGTTGACGACGGAGCCCTGTCGTCCGCTGCCTCATGACCCTAGGCCACTGCATGCAGTGCCACCACTGCACTATCATGAGACGCGGTTTTTTTTCAGCCGGTAATGCAACGCTGCCATCCGTCGAATCCTCCACTTTAAGTGATACGATCGATGGCAAATTCAATAGGCTCAATTGCAACAAAACAAGAGGCCAAACCACTATCGTGTGGAAACAAGTATTATATTATGAAAAAAATTAATTTTATTCGATGATGAGCATTTATACATATTTTGAAAAAAAAGATTTTTTTTAATTAATCATTTAAATCATATAATCAGATTAGCTATTCAAATCTATGATTGATCCTCAAATCATATATTGATTGAGGATATAAGGAAGCAACAATATTCTTCGCCTCTAGTATAATTTTTATTATTTTTTTATAAGATTGAATTTCTGTTAAGGATATTGTAATTAAAATATCTTATAAGTGAGAGGTTTTGTGAGAGAGTCTACTAGTTGATTAGAAGTATATATGTGAGAAACACAATTGATATTTAACAACTTGACATTTAATGAAGTGAAAGTGATGGTAATATATTTGATGCATTAGTGAAATATTGAATTGACACATAGGTAAGTAATACTGATATTACTATAATATATTTTAGGAGTAGATTTGAAAATAATATTGAGTTCCTATATTAGATTGGTGATCCAGTTGAGTTCTATAGTGACGGTGGTGATGACTTAGCATTTAGTTTCAATTATAAATCATATGATTGTTTTCTATTTTTTGGAACTTTAGCTAATTAGATTTGCTACAATGAAAATAATATAGGCTAACATAGATATCATATTATCAATATTGTATACCCAATCAGTAACGATAAAAGTATGAAGATAAAGTGATAAATGTATACGAAGGAGAAATATATGATTGAGAGTCTGTTTTAGATACTGTAGGGCTCATTTTACCGTAAACTAATACATAATAAAGGATTGATGCATAAATTATGATAATTTATTGATTGTAAATAAGATATTTGGGTATGTGAAAGATAAGTATTGTAAGGAGCCAAATAATTATTGGTACCATGTTGTCATGGACTTAGTTGGTTTTACCTAAGTTGTGTGGCACCCTTGCATGTTCCCTGAAACTCCTATAATCTCTTAGGATTTACAAAAGAGAAGACGGGTTAGAGAAAGTACTTCACTCGGGATCTACAAGCAATCATTTCAGTAAACACTTTATTGCCAATACAAATTATAACCATAAACTTTACAAACTCAGAATAGTTACATAATAAAGGTACAAATTAGTCTAGTATAGACCAAAATCCTCTACAAGTATCCATAAGACACAACCTTTATTTACAAGTTTATAATGGCTATCAAACTCATCTAAAATGGGGCTGTTAAGCCTTTGGCCAACCCTCTACATGCTATACAAAGTATGAATAAAACTAAAAGATATGAACATGCATAAGCATTACATCGAACAAGCCATTTATAATTTATCCGTGACATTCTCCCCTACTTATTCCTAAGATGTCCTCGTTGAAGCCTTTGCCAATGCTGTAAATCCTCACATTTGCTGAATCTTAATCTTCTACTCCTATTACAATATGCCTTTTGGCTCTCAACTACTTTCCGCCATTGTTATTGAGTAGTCAAACTTTGATCCATCATGTTGCTTCAACTCAACAATGTCTCTGACTTCGGTATAGGGTCAGTTGAGTTGTGTTATTCCGTGTTAGTTCCTGCGGATTCGTCAAATGAAGGAAAAGACCATCCTTGGTATGCTCTAGTCTCTCAAATGCCTCATGTTGTTTGAACTAGACGGATACTTGTTAAAGTTTTAACGAGCATCGCCATATAGATTTTGAAGTTTTTAGGTCCTTTCTCTACAAAATTTGCCAATCAATTCTTCTTCCACTTAGTTGTCACTTCTAAGTAGGTTCACATCATTTTCGCTTTCGATTAGTATTCTATTGGGAAATGAAACCGACAATCTACTCTCGGTCGCACTGATCAACATTGGTAAGGATTTGACAACTGTTATCTTCCATTAGGTTCCTTCGAAGGGTCTTCAAACATATGCAAACCTCCTCTACTAGATAACTAAGAGAACTAGGGTACTCAGTTTCACCCATTCTCTTAAGAGTTGAGAAGACAAAAGTTACTTAACTTTGTCTGCCTCTTTGAGGATTGTACTTCATGTATCAAGCTAGTTACTAGCATTCACTTGCTCTTAACTCATACTTCTGAAGCACTCGAAGTATTTGCACTCCTTGCATTAAGTTAGCTACTGTGATTAACCTTCTTAATCCTATTGAACTTCTGGAATACAAGAAGCTTTCACTCCAACCTAGAGTAAGTCTTTGATAGTTTTGGTTGCCTTTGGGATTGTATCATCTTCTCCATCATTTCTATTACCTACTCCTCTGAGCAGTAAAGGTATAGCATCGTGTACTGCTTGCTTCGTTCCTTGGTGGAGCACTCTTACATCAACCTGAAGTCCTTCACTTTTGGCTATATAGATGAGAAGCTCCTTGACACCAACCTTATGAAGTTTCCTGACCTCTACCCTTTAGCCTTGTCTTGGTACTTAGAGTTTGTCACTACATTCTTCACCTCCTTGGCCCATTTCATGACCAAGCACTCTCCCTCCAAAAGAGGAAGGGATTGATAACTCCATGGAAGTCCCGCCTCTGTGGTACTATGGCACTACTATCCGTTGCCTTGTATTTGTGTCCCTTTCTTCGTGATTAGTAGATCTGCCCCTGTGGCACTATGGCACTCCTCCGAGCCCACCTTCATTCTAATCGATACTTGGTTTTGGGTAGCTAAGTCCCTTTGGACTCGTCATCGCTTCCTCGTCCCTTTTCGACCACCTACTTCACTACCTCTATGTTCTCTGAGCAATTCTCCTTGATGGAAAAATAGATTACAACTCCCATGCATGGCCTCCACTATCATATTATAGGGCTTACACTGATTCTATTCTCCTTACTTCCTTGATAATAATATTCACTTATTCAGCCTTGTCCTCTAACTTGTCGGGCTCCCTTAAGTGAATGTAAGCTCTGGAGTAATCCAACTATCCAGTCGCTCTAATCATACTTCTACATGATCAAGTCTCCCTCTATGGGACTCACTAGTACTTACATTTGAACTTCTTCCTTAGTGGTACATAGCCCCCATATGCTGATGGCCAATGCTTTTGTTTAATGCAAAATTTGATGCACACATGGAAGACCCGCCTCTGCGGTACCATAGCATTCCCTCTTTGAATCTATGGCCTTTCTTATTATCATGTTGTTCATCGAAGTGGAGCTCCTAGTAGCCCTTGATCATATCTTCGTATGACCCAGTCCTTCACGAAAATTGTCTTGTGTGTCGTATTGCCTTGAACTGTTCTACAATGAGTCGCTACACCATATAGCCTCTTAGTGATATCTCCTTGTATTCTGATTTTTGTGGGATGAACTCGAACTATGATCTCTCTATATGTGGCCTTTGCCAGCACATCCCAAGGCCTTTACCACCTCCGATTATGTTCGCTTTTTTCGTAATCGATCTTCATTCACTCGCTCTCGAGTCACACCCGGATGAAGCATAGCTCTAGGATAATCTATCGCTTAGCAGCTCCTGAAGTCGACTAATTTTGCTAAAATTAGTGTACCATTGTTTGGATCCTGGACCTCTGCCCCCTCTAGCACAATCTCCGCTGCACATCACTTCCCTCATGACAATTAGAACGGCAACACTATGGCATATTCTTCAAAAGTACCCGCCTCCACGTCCTCTTGCCCTGTGCTAAGGCCTTCTGATACTAACTTTACCTACGCAAGTTGCGTCGTTTTAGTTTCTCCATCAAATACTTCACCGAGATAAGGTGCATGTGCCTCAAAGCTTCCTCCATCTTTAGCACCATACAAGATAAGTCTGCTCTATCAAAATGAGAGACCCATGGAATGACATGATCCTGCTCTTGCTTCTACAAGAGTTCATATCCTTGACCTCTGTCCAAGAAAAGCTTCGTGCCTCTGCTCCATGTTTCATATTCTATGCCAACTCCCTTCATGTGGCTTGGGTACTTCACTAAGTTACCCCCCCTTTAGGAAATCTGTTAGGGGGAGTGACATCACATGCGCAGCGGAAGAACAAAAAACAAAACTCCAGATTTTCCGTAGAAAGTTTCCGTCGTCGTGCAAAGATCGGTGCGTCAAAAACAAATCTACAAAACTGCACGTGTAAAAGAAGATACCTAGGGAGGTCGTATATCCCTGAATTCTTGCAGATCTATAGGAGAGGATGAAGGAGGTCAAGCATCCTCCTCTCTAGCGGTATCCACACGGTAGCGATTGTGACGATGTACCCCTCTCTCTGGGGAGAGGAGAACAAGAGGTGGCTACCAAAAGAAACCCTCGGCCTATAGAGCTTTGGTTCCCTCCTATTTATAAAGGCCCCCTGAAAACCTTAATGGATCTTTTGCCCTATTGGGTATTGGATCTCCATCTAATTACCCAAGCCTCTTGGATTAGTGGGTCTCTACCCAATAATCTCTTATTAGCAATTATTGGATCTCATCTCAGGATCCAATAATTCAGGGGCTTAATGGATATCCAATAAGATAGGGGATTCGACGGATATCTCATATCTGAACCTCTACTCATCGCAACACCTACCATATGTGTGTGACCCTCTAGGCCCAATATCGAGCTGGCCGTGAGTCATACTTGTCAGAACTCCTTCTAACTTAGTGAATTATTATCTCTATAATAATTCACCCAACTCATCGACTACGAACGTACCAGGCCACTACGCCGTGACCCCTAGACGATACAGGGGAATGCAATCCTTTGGACCTATCTATCCTCAGTTACCATGTATCTATAGTCCCTCATCCATCTAATATCCCAGAGACCCTATACCAGGCATGGTGCTGTCAAGCCCATACGATCTCTCCTCGAGTCTTGCTCTTGTCGGATTCTCCCGGAGTATCCTTTCTCTCTCAATCCAAATAACCTTGGCCAAGGATGTGTTTGAGCAAGAACACATGGGATATTCCTCTCATGACACTCAATAGCCCTTGTAAGGTTTGCTACCACTCCCAATGACCGGTTGTACTAGATATGAAACTTTCTAAACCTATAAGTCCGGTATCAAAGAGTAGAGTACTCATACAAGACATCATTGGTGTCTTAAGTCTAAGGACCAGATATACTACTAGGACTACGGAATCGTTGTCTGACGTGAGGTATCAATAATCATCCAGTATTCCGTAGGCGGATCAATCAATAAACTCATTCTCCAATGAGTACTTGTATTGTACCCTTAGTGTCCCCACATGAGTAGCTATGAGACCAGCTACCTCCATCATATGAACGGGTATACAACACACTAGTCTATCCGGTTATCTCGATGTCCTTCTCGAGTAACCTATGACCAGGATAATTTAGGGTCTGTGTTTAAAGATGAATCGGTCTCATTATCATGATCTCATCACGATCTGATTCTCATTGCACAGATCCAAGGACATCACAGTATATGCAACACGCAAGATAAAGTGATAAAACGTTTAATAATAAGCAAAGAGAAAAAGTGCATATCAAGTCACAAGTGCCATCACTCATGTGATTGGCTTGCAGGGCACATATGACTAGCAATCTCTCACTTGACCTAAAGCCAATCACTGACATGTCTGATCCCCATCAGACCTCTGTGACGCTCAAAGACAATCTGAGTCAATGGCTTTGTTAGTGGATCTACAATGTTATCTTCGGATGGAACTCTTTCCACTACTACATCTCTTCGGGCCACAATCTCTCTAATAAGTTGGAACCTCCTCAGAACACTTCTGATGAGACCCGGGTTCCCTTATTTGAGTAATCATCCCATATTTATCGTAATTTAAGGGAATCATATCCTCGTTGCTCGACATGACTCCTAGGTCTGTGATGAACCTCTTCATCCAGACTTCCTCCTTTGTTATCTTTGCCATAGTAATGTATTCCGCTTTTGTGGTCAAGTCAGTAGTAGTGTCTTGCTTGGAACTCTTCCAGCATACTACTCCTCCATTCAGGGTGAACACATACCCTGAATTAGACTTGCTATCATCGACATCGGACTGGAAGCTCGAGTCCGTGTAGCCCTCAATCTTGAGGCTACTACCTCCATATACTAGTAAAAGATCCTTAGTCCTTCTCAAGTACTTAAGGATATATTTTACTACTTTCTAGTGCTCCAAGCCTGGATATGCCTGATATCTGTTCATGACACTCAGAGCATGCGCTATATCAAGCCTGATACATAGCATAACATACATGATAGATCCTATCACTGATACATATGGCATCATATCCATGTGTGCCCTTTCTTTAGGAGTCTTTGGGGACATACTCCTAGAAAGTGATATTCCATGTCTCATTAGTATAAGACCTCTCTTGGAATTTTTCATGCCAAACCTTTTGACAATGGTGTCTATGTACCTTAACTGGGACAAGCCAAGCATCCTCTTGGATCTATCTCTATAGATCCGTATCCCCAATGTGCAGGATACTTCCCCTGAGTCCTTCATGGAGAAATGCTTAGATAACCAAGTCTTTACTATGGAGAGCATTCCTACATCATTCCCAATGATCAGGATGTCATCCACATATAATACTAAAAAGGTGATAGTGCTCCCACTTACTTTTTTGTACACACAAGGCTCATCTTTGTTCTTAACGAAGTCATAAGATCTGATCGCCTCATCAAATCTTATGTTCCAACTTTGGGAAGCTTGCTTCAATCCATAAATGGACCTAAGCAACCTGCACATCTTATCTGGGTTATCTCTGGACATGAATCCCTCAGGCTATATCATATACACCTCCTCCTCGAGGTTGCCATTGAGGAATGTGGTTTTGATGTCCATCTACCAGATCTCATAATCATAGTGTGCTGCAATAGCCAATAGAATTCGAATGGATTTTAGCATGGCTACAGGTGAGAAAGTTTCATCATAATCAACACATTGCCTTTGACGATACCCCTTAGCCACTAGCCTTGCTTTATAGGTCTCTACCTTTCCATCTACTCTAATCTTCTTTTTGAAGATCCACTTGCAACCAATGGGTACAATACCCTTGGGTGTATCAACTTGGTTCTAAACCTTATTGGAGTATATGAAATCCATTTCTGAATTCATGGCTTCTTGCCATTTCCCGGAGTCTATGCTTATAATAGCCTCCTCGTAGGTCTGAGGATCAATATCCTCAACATCCTCTCTTCTGATATGTCCCACATATCTCTCAGGAGGATGGGATACTCTATCGGACCTATGTAAAGTTGGAACTTGTGTGTTAGGTATCTGAACAGATTCTAGAATGGTGCTTGAGCTAGTTTCTCCAACCTCGCTCAACTCTATCATGCTCCCACTGTCTCCACCAAGAATGCATTCCTTCTCAAGGAATACTGCTCTCTTGGCCACAGAAACCTTTTGGTCCTCAAGGTGATAGAAATAATACCCACAAGTTTCTTTGGGGTATCCCACGAACTTGCACTGTTCCGTCTTAGATTCCAACTTGTCAGGGTTGTGTCTCTTAACATGGCCAGGGCAGCCCCAAATCTTAACAACTTTAAGATCGGGCTTCTTTCCATTTCATATCTCATATGGAGTAGACATCACTGATTTAGTTGGAATTCTATTCAGAAGGTAAGCTGCGGTCTCTAAGGCATATCCCCAAAATGAGATGGGTAGGTCGGTGAAACACATTATGGAATGCACCATGTTTAACAGTGTGCGATTCCTCCTTTCTAATACACCATTAAGCTGTGGTGTATAAGGAGGTGTCCATTGGGATAATATCCCATAGTCTTTAAGAAACTAGGTGAACTCTATACTCAAGTACTCACCTCCTCGATCTGATCGAAGGGTTTTAATACTCTTTCTAGTCTGGTTCTCTACTTCATTTTTATATTCCCTGAATTTCTCAAAAGCCTTAGGCTTGTACTTCATCAAGTACACATGTCCATATCTTGAGAAATCATCAGTGAAGATAATAAAGTAGGAGTAACCACCTATGGCATGAGTCGACATGGGATCACATACATCACTATGTATGAGTTCTAGTAACTCAGTGGCTCTCTCTCCAGTTCCACTAAATGGAGATTTGGTCATCTTTTTTCGAAGATAAGGTTTACAAGTCGCATATAACTCATAGTCAAATGGATCTAGATATTCATTCTTCAACAACTTTTGAATCCTTCCCTCATGGATGTGACCTAGCCTACAATGCCAAAGATATGCATTGTTCACCTCTTCTCGTTTCCTCTTAGACTTGCTTACACTAATGATATGTGGAGTTGTATCTAGCATATATAAACCATTATGCAGTGTTCCTCTCGTGATGATCTCATCATCTAATATTATTGAACAACCATTGTTCTCAAAAACTAATTTATATCCAATAACTATCAAACATGAAATGGAAATAATGGTTTTTGATAATAGAAGGAACATAATAATATGCATCTAATGCAATAATAACTCCACCAAGTAGATATAAGGTGACCTTGCCAATAGCCAATACAGCAACCTTTGCTCCATTACCCATCTTAAGGTCCATCTTGCCTCTATTCAATCTCCTAAGTCCTGCCAGAATCTGCAACGAATTGCAAATATGATAAGCACTCCCGGTATCCAATACCCATGTGTTATCATCAGGTTCTGACAAATGGAGACTGATCATGAATGTACCTGAAGCTTCTGCAAGCTTCTGTTTCACCCTCTCTACAAGGTACTCTTTACAGTTCCTCTTCCAGTGCCCATCTTTGCCATAGTGGAAGCACTGGCCTTTGTCCTTTGTTGGATCTTTCTTGGCAACCTTTGCCTTATCAATTTTGCCCTTGCCCTTCTTAAGGGTCTTCTCAGCCTTCCTTTTCTTTCTGGTCTCACTAGTGTAGAGAACCGATTTCTCTTTCTTGAGGGTGCTCTCTGCTTCTCTCAACATATTGAGGAGCTCTGGGAGGGTTATCTCAAGTTTATTTATATTAAAATTTATTATAAACTGAGAAAAGGAATCTGGTAGGGACTGAAGCACAAGATCCACACATAGGTTATCCTCTAGGACCATTCCTAGACCTGTGAGTTTTTCGATCCACTCAATCATCTTAAGGACATGGTTGAACCTGTCCCTCAGTCATCCTAGCATGGAAAAGACTCTTTGATATCTCATATCACTGAGTTCTTCCATGTTCCTCAAACAGTTTGCGGAGATGCAGGAGTATAGAATTAGCATCCATATTTTCATACTGTCTCTGTAACTCAGTAGTCATAGAGGCCAACATATAACACTGAGCAAGAGTGGAATCATCTAAATACTTCACATAACGAGCGATCTCATCCTCGCTTACCCCTTCGTCGGGTGTAGGGATCACTATATCAAGGACATACATGATTTTCTCCACCGTGAGAACGATTCTCAGATTGTGAAGCCAATCCGTATAATTTAGACTAGTGAGGCGGTTGGCATCAAGTATGCCACGTAAAGGATTTGAAAGCGACATTTTTCTGAAAAAAAAGATGTAGCAGAAATAAATAACATGCAGATTTTGTAGAATGTTAAATAATTAAGATAAGGACTTCTATCTTAATATATTCCCACTAATTTTTCGTAAGACACATAACACCCTTCGGTATGTGAATCGAAGACCCCCAGCGGATCTCTAGTGGGGATTGGGATCCAATCGGTATCTTAACGTAATCTCGAGGGACTCGACCAATCACGTTAAGCCCGTAAAGGTAGACAACTCTTGCCAATCATAACTCCTTGTGATTCCCATCTTGTTTGGTCTCCGAACCACTATGGCCTCGAGGGACTCGACCAACCATGATGTTCAGTTAAGTCATCACCATTGTTACTAGATGAGTCTGATTCGGTGATATACTCTCGAGGGACTCGACCAAGCATACCATGTCCTCAGGTCACCAATGACATCTCTATGTCGTAGATAAGATAGCGAGACGTGATATAAGTGAGTCTCGAGGGACTCGACCAACTCAACCTACACCGGGAATCGGTTCCTAGCTATAACGATGGAAGGCCACATGGGTCAATCTTATTGCCTCACGTTTACCGACTTAATATTATTAATGGAGAGGATTTTTGATTTGGTCTCTTAATATATATATATATATATATATATCTATCTACATTGCATGCAAATATATATATATATATACATATCTAGTAGGTGTATATCTAATCACATCACACCAGATGATCATGGACCACATCCTAATGTGATCAGGCCCGAGCTAGTGGGCCCAATCACTCACATCAAGATCTATGTATACTTCGGCACATCTCTATGCCTTGTGATCGTCCATCTCACTTCGTTGGATCCGTCGGCATCTCAACGCATCTCCATACGTCGGATCGTCCATCTCGACCTCATGGGTCCTGCTACCGCTGCGCCTCCTCATGTAATTACAACATAATCACAAGCATACAGGCCTGATAATAAACGAGAAAAATAGAAGCTCGCAGACCCCAATAATAATAATCACATGTACATACATCACATCACAAGTCCATGATCATCTATCCACATCATACATCACATGTATATGTTACTTTATAGGATTACTAGATAAAAAAATAATAGTTAATTAAACTATTTAATTAACATATTTAATTTTCTAAAATTAGGGACATAGAGAAAAGTTTTTGAATTCCCAAGGGTATTTTGATAATTCGACCAAAAGATATTTTGGTAATTCTGTCAAAAGGGACATAATCTAGAATTTTTAAAATTTCTAGGGGTATTTTGGTAATTCTATCAAAGGGACAGAATCTGAAATTTTTGTAATTCCGAGGGATAAGGGCAACGACAGTTACTGTCCTTCCTAGCCCTTTTGCGCCAATGATTTTAGCATCAAAAGCAGATCCAAAATACAACATACGCAGTTTAAGATCTGATTTTCGCATGAACAATCTAGCTCTGATACCACTATTGGGAAATCCGTCAGGGGGAGCGACATCACATGTGCAGCGAAAGAATAGAAAACAAAACCCTAGATTTCCCGTAGAAAGTTTCTGTCGTCGTGCGAAGATCGGTGCGTCAAAAACAAATCTACAAAACTGCATATGTAAAAGAAGGTACCTAGGGAGATCGTATATCCCTAAATTCTTGCAGATCTGTGGGAGAGGATGAAGGAGGTCAAGCATCCTCCTCTCTAGCAGTATCTACATGGCAAGGATTGCGACGATGCACCTCTCTCTCTAGGGAGAGGAGAACAGGAGGTGGCTACCAAAAGAAACCCTTAGCCTATAGAGCTTTGGTTCCCTCCTATTTATAGAGGTCCCTTGAAAACCCTGATAGATCTTTTGCCCTATTGGGTATTGGATCTCCATCCAATTACCCAAGCCTCTTGGATTAGTGGGTCTCTACCCAATAATCTTTTATTAACAATTATTGGATCTCATCTCAGGATCCAATAATTTAGGGGCATAATGGATATCCAATAAGATAGGGGGTTCAGCGGATATCTTATATCCGAATCTCTACTCGTCGCAACACCTATCATATGTGTGTGACCCTCTAGGCCCAATATCGAGCTGGCCGTGAGTCATACTTGTTAGAACTCCTTCTAACTTAGTGAATTATTATCTCTGTAGTAATTCACCCAACTCATCGACTGCGGACGTACTAGGCCACTACGCCGCGGCCCTCAGACGATACAGGGGAATCCAATCCTTTGGACCTATCTGTCCTTAGTTACCATGTATCTATAATCTCTCATCCATCTAATATCCCAGAGACCCTATACCGGGCATAGTGCTGTCAGGCCCAAACGATCTCTCCTCGAGTCTTGCTCTTGTCGGATTCTCCCGGAGAACCCTTTCTCTCTCAATCCGAATAACCTTGGCTAAAGATTTGTTTGAGCAAGAACACATGGGATATTCCTCTCATGTTACCGAGAGCGGATGATCCTCTATTGACACTCAATAGCCCTCGTAAGGTTAGCTACCACTCCTAATGACTGGCTGTATTAGATCTGAAACTTTCCAAACCTATAAGTCCGGTATCAAAGAGTGGAGTATTCATACAGGACATTCTTGGTGTCTCAAGTCTAAGGACCAGATACACTACTGGGACTACGGAATCGCTGTTTGACGTGAGGTATCAATAACCATCTAGCATTTCATAGGCAGATCAATCAATGAACTCATTCTCTAATGAGCACCTATACTGTACCCTTAGTGTCCCCACATGAGTAGCTATGAGACCAGCTACCTCCAACATATGAATGAGTATACAGCACACCAGTCTATCCGGTTATCTCGATGTCCTTCTCGAGTAACCTATGACCAGGATAATTTAGGGTCTATGTTTAAAGATGAATCGGTCTCATTATCATGATCTCATCAGGATCCGATTCCCATTGCACAGATCCAAGGACATCATAGTATATGCAACACGCAAGATAAAGTGATAAAATGTCTAATAATAAGCAAAGAGAAAAAGTACATATCAAGTCATAAGTGTCATCACTCATGTGATTGGCTTGCAGGGCATATATGACTAGCACCCCCCTAATTGCTCCGCTCCTCAATTTGCATTGAGTTAATAGTGGCCCTCGTGCCCACCATTTTACGGGTTAACGTTCTGTTGAGTCCGATCTCCATATCGGCTCCAAGTGTATCTTCATTCTATGTTGCCTTGGGTCACTCCCCCACTTAATCTCGCTATGTATCCACTAATGCATTACCTCTTGCGAGATCATACAATGACTCCTCGTTGCTCATTCAGTCCATTGAGCCTTGTGGAGTTATTATTTTGAGGTACTTCTCCTCAACATGTGTAGTCCATTGCACATGATTCACCCTCTGAAGAACCGAGACTTATCCCTCCTAGATATCTATCCCATTAGAGCAACTTCTCTCTTTGCATCCTTTCCTCTAGAAGTTTTGAAGATCACCATCCCCTTGGACTACTCTACCTTGCTGAACAAACTATGCATTTTTCTACCCCCGCAATCACACTTGCTAGATTGTGACTCTTTGCCAATACAGCTCCCACTGCACCCCTCAAAGTTTAGTAATATGTTGAACCTACTACACACTTAAGCCTTTTATGGACATATCCTTCTCATGCCGAAGAGAAAGATTTAATACTCTATGGTGCTGAGTTTCGATCGTCTTGGGATGGCCACAAACAATCCATTGTCTATATATAAGCCATTGCATGAATACTGAATTCTTTAAGTTTGTAATTCCTCTCACCTCTATGAGCTTTGCACAACTCTTTCAATCGCTGAACAACCCATCCTAACTTGCACGGTCTCATCCTTTACCAAGCGCCCCGCTTACCTTGAGCACTATTAAATTTGGTTGCTAATGTCGAGCTATTGCTTGAACTTAGCCATCCCATTTTTTGTGCACTACGCATTCTTCTTAGTTTGTTTGTCCTTATGGTGCCTCTTGTTAGTTATAAGTGCCCTACAAGACAATCTCTTTGCTTATGATTACTGATATTTTCTCACATTACCTAGATATATATTGTGATATCCTTGGATCTGTGCAATGAGAATCGGATCGTGATGAGATCATGATAATGAGATCGATTCACCTTTAAACACAGACCCTAAATAATCTCGATCATAGGTTACTCAAGAGGGACATCGAGATAACCAAACAGACTAATGTATTATATACCCGTCCATATGATGGAGGTGGCTGGTCTCATAACTACTCGTGTGGGGACACTAAGGATACAATGCATGTGCTCATTGAAGAATAAGTTCACTGATTAATCCACTTACGAAATGCTGGATGGTTATTGATACCTAACGTCAGACAACGATTCCGTAGTCCCAATAGTGTATCTGGTCCTTAGACTTGAGACACCAAGGATGATCTGTATGAGTACTCCACTCTTTGATACCGGACTTATAGGTTTGAAAGTTCTAAATCTAGTACAGTCAATTATTGAGAGTGATAACCAACCTAACGAGGGCTATTGAGTGTTAATAGAGGATCATCCACTTTTAGTATCATGAGAAGAATATCCTATATATTCTTGCTTAGGCAAATCCTTGACCAGGGTCATTCAGATTGAAAGAAAAGGAGTACTTCAGGAGAATCCGATTAGAGCGAGACTCGAGTGAAAAACCATATGGGTCTGACAACACCATGCCCAATATATGATCTTTGGGATATTAAATGGATTAGGGACTATAGGTATATGGTAATTAAGGATAGATAGGTCTAAAGGATTTGATTCTCCTATATCATCTCGGGACTATAGCGTAGTAGTCTAATATGTCTGTAGTCGATGAGTCGAGTGAATTATTATGGAGATAATAATTCACTGATTCAGAAGGAGTTCTGACAGGTATGACCCATGGCCAGCTCGATATTGGGCCTAGAGAGTCACACACATATGGTAGGTGTTGTGACAAGTAAAGGTTCGGATATAAGATATCCACAAGAACCCTTATCTTATTGGATATCCAATAAGCCCATAAATTATTGGATCCCATGAATGGGATACAATAAGAGCTAACAAGAGATTATTGGGTAGAGACCCATTAATTTAAGAGGCTTGGGTAATTAGATAGAGATCCAGTATCCAATAGGGCAGGATCCATTATGGTTCATAGGGGACCTCTATAAATATGAGGAAATCAAAGGCCTATAGGCTAGGGTTTTCTTAGTAATCACCTCCTATTCTCCTCTCCCAAGAGAGGAGCATCTTCGCAGCCCCTACCGTATAGATCACCACTAAAGAGGATAACATTTGACCTCCTTAATCATCTTCCATGGATCTGTAGAAATTCAGAGATCTACGATCTCCCTAGGTACTATCTTTCTCACATACATAGGTTTTTATTTTGTAGATTTATTTTACGCACCAATCTTCGCACGACAATGAAACCTTTTCACAAAAATCTAGGATTTTATTTTGTTTTCTATTCTTTCACTGCACATGTGATATCACCCATAGATTTTCCAACATTGGTATCAGAGCCAGATTGTTCGTGTGAAGATTAAATTTTAAATTACATATATTATGATTTAGAATAATTTTTGTCATCAAAATTGTTAACACAAAAGACGAGAGAGGGAAGCAACTGTTGCTACCCTCCCATGTGCAGGGGTCGTCGACGACCGACGAGTGGTGGTCATATGCCCGCGCAACGGTAACACTCTTCGCATGCAGGTAGGGAGCCCACAAGCAGGGCCGGAGCAAGTGGCCTACCCACAAGGGCGGGCGGTGCCCACTTGCAAGTGGCGCCTGCATGGGCGCCAGGCTCAGGGGGGGTGGGGTGTGTGTTGCGGCTAGCCCATAGGGGTGCCCACCCATGAGCACATCGCCCGCGGGCACGGGCGGTGCCCCACCCATAGTGGCCATCGTCGGCAGGGTGACGGTAGCTGCAACGCAACGCAGAAAGCGAGGAAGAGGAGAAATTAGGTTCTTGGGCAAAAGATAATTTTGCCCCTTAGAGTTTTAGAATTTTATTTTTGTCCTTTTATCTAAATTATCAAAATACCCTTTAGAATTCAAAAAGTTTCATATGTCTCCAATTTCAGAAAAATAATAGTTAATTAAAAATTTTAATTTACTATTATTATTTATCTAGTAGTCCTATATAAAGATATGTATATATGATATATGATGTGGATGGATGATCATGGATCGTATGATGTGTATGTACATATGATTATTATTATTATTGGGGCCTGTGAGCCTCTATTTTTCTCATTTATTGTTTGACCTACGTGCTTGTAATCATATTGTAATTACACGAGAAGGCACAATGGGAGCATGGAAGCGATAATGAGACCCATGAGGTCAAGACGGACGATTGCGACGTATAGAGATGCACCAAGAGGCCGACGAAACCGATAAGGATGAGATAGACAATCATATGGCATGGAGATGTGTTGTTGCACATATAGATCTTGATGTGAGTGATTAAGCCCATAGGCTTAGGCTTAATCATATTAGGATATGGTCCATTATCATCTGGTATGATTGTTCATGTGATGCATGATTACTTATATACCTACTAGATATATATATATATTTACATATGATGTAGATATATATTAAATATGTATATGTGTGACACACCATATTAGGAGACTGAATAAAAAATCCCCTCTCAATAATATTAAGTCGATAAATGTGAAGCAATTAGATTGACCCACGTGACCTTCTATCATTATAGGTAAGAACCGATTCTTGGTGTAGGTTAAGTTGGTCGAGTCTCTCGAGGCTCACCTATATCATAATTCGTTATCTTACCTATGACATAGAGATGTCATCGGTAACCTGAGGATATAATATGCTTGATCGAGTCCCTCGAGAATATATCATTGAATCAGACTCATCTTGTAACGATGGTGATGACTTAACTGAACATCATGGTTGGTCGAGTCCCTCGAGGCCATGGTGGTTCGAAGGCCAAACAAGACGGGAATCACAAAGAGTTGTGATTGGCAAGAGTTGCCTACCTTTCGGGCTCAGTGTGATTGGTCGAGTCCCTTGAGATTATATTAAGATGTAGATTGGATCTCGATCCCCATTAGAAGTTTGATGGAGACTTCCGTTTCACGTACTGAGGGTGTCACGTGACTCGCTAGAAAAATAGTAGGAGAATGTCAAGATAGAAGTCCATATATTGATTATTTATATTTTTTTATAAAAATTTACATGTTATTTAATTCTGTTGCATTTTTTTTAGAAAATATCGCCATTAGACCCTTTACATAGCATACTTGATGCCAACCGCCTCATTGGTTCAAACTATATGAATTGGTTCCGTAACCTGAGAATAGTTCTCACAGTGGAGAAAGTCACGTATGTCCTTGATATAGTGATACCTACACCTAAGGAAGGGATAAGCGAGGATGAGATTGTTCATTATGTGAAGTACATAGATAACTCCATTCTTACTCAATGTTATGTTGGGCTCCATGACTCTCGAGTTAAAGAGATAACATAAAAAGATAGATCCCAAATCTATACTCCTTTATCTCCTCAAATTGTTTGAGGAATATGGAAGAACTCAACAATATGAGATATCGAAGAGTCTTTTCCGTGCTAAGATAACTGAGGGGACACTAGTTCAAAACTATGTCCTTAAGATGATTAAGTGGATAGAGAAACTCACAGGTCTAGGAATGGTCCTAGAGGATAACCTGTGTACAAATCTTTTGTTTCAGTCCCTACTAGATTCATTTTCATAGTTCTCTATGCTGGTGAGACTAGAAAGAAAAGGAAGACAAAGAAGTCCCTTAAGAAGAGCAAAGGTAGACCAGGTAAAGCAAAGGTTACTACGAAGGACCCAACAAAGGACAAAGGCTAGTGCTTCCATTGTGACAAAGATGGGTACTGGAAGAGGAACTGCAAAGAGTACACTGTAGAAAAGATGAAATGAAAGTTTGAAGAAGCTTCGAGTATATTCATGATCAGTCTCCATTTGTCAGACTCATATGATAACACATGGGTATTGGATACCGATAGTGCTTATCATATATGCAATTTATTGTAGGTTCTGACAAGACCTAGGAGATTGATGAGAGACAAAATGAACCTTAAGATAGATAATAAAGCAAGAGTTGCTGTTGTTGCTATTTACGAGGTCACCCTATATTTACTTGGTGGAGCTATTATTGCATTGGATGCATGTTATTTTGTTCCTTCTATTATCAAAAATGATATTTTCATTTCATATTTGACATTGAATGGTTATAAAGTAGTTCTTACGAATAATAGTTGTTCAATTATTAAGGATGATGAAATCATCACAAAAGGAATATTGCATAATGGTTTGATTATACTAGACACTCCTCCATATATCATGAATGTAAGTGAATCCAGAAGGAAATAAGATGAGGTGAAGAGTGCATACCTATAGCATTGTAGGCTAGGTCATATCCATGGGAGAAGGATTCAAAAGTTACTGATAAACGGATACCTAGATCCATTTGACTATGAGTCATTACGACTTACGAACCTTGCCTTCATGGAAAGATGACCAACTCTCCATTTAGTGGAACTGGAGAGAGAGCCACTGAGTTGTTGGAACTCATACATAGTGATGTATATAGTCCTATGTTAACTCAAGTCGTAGGTGGTTATTCCTACTTTATTATTTTAACTGATAATTTCTCTAAGTACGGACATATGTACTTGATGAAGCATAAGTCTAAAACCTTCAAGAAATTTAGTAAATATAAGAATGAAATAGAGAACTAGACTGGAAAGAGTATCAAGACTCTTTGATCAGATCATTGAGGTTAGTACTTGAGTACAAAGTTCGCCCAATTCCTCAAGAACCATGGCATTTTGTCCCAATGGACATCTCTTTATACACTCTAACTCAATGGTATATCCGAAAGGAGGAATCACACACTATTAGGCATAGTGTAGTCCATGATGAGTTTCGTTGACCTACCCGCCTCATTCTGGAGATACGCCATAGAGTCCACAGCTTCCCTTCTGTACAGAGTTTCAACTAAGTCGGTAGTATCTACACTATATGAGATATAGAAAGGAAAAAAGCCCAATTTTAAGGTTGTTAAGATTTAGGGTTTCCCTACCCACGTTAAGAGACACAACCCTGATAAGTTGGAATCCATGATGGAACGGTGCAAGTTTGTGGGATACTCCAAGGAAACTTATGGGTATTATTTCTACCACCCCAAAGATCAAAAGGTCTTTGTAGCCAAGAGAGTAGTATTCTTTAAGAAGGAACACATTCTTGGTGGAGACAATATGAGTGTGATAGAGTTGAGTGAGGTTGGAGAACCTAGCTCAAGCACCATTCCACAGCTAAAGTTTGTTTAGGTACCTAGCACACAAGTTCTAATTTTACATAGATTCAATAGAGTATCTCATTCTTCTAATAGATATGTGGGATATATCATAGGAGAGGATGTTGAGGGTATTGATCCTCAAACTTATGAGGAAGCTATTATGAGTTTAGACTCCAAGAAGTAGTAAGAAGCCATGAATTCAAAGATGGATCCCATGTACTCCAATAATGTTTAGAACCTGATTGATGCACCTAAGGGTATCATACCTATTGGTTGTAAGTGGATATTCAAGAAGAAGATCAGAGTAGATAGAAAGGTAGAGATCTATAAAGCAAGGCTAGTGGCTAAGAGGTATCGTCAAAGGCAAGGTATTGACTATATTAAAACTTTCTCACTCATAGCCATGCTAAAATGATAGAACTCTAGAGGAATTCTATCATCTGGTATCAGAGCAGCGATCTTACTACTTTTACTGCCATCCCTGTCACCCACCATCAACCAACCAATTTTCATAATTGCTCTTGACGTCGCCGTCTCCACCGTCATTTTCTACCCTAGATCAAATCAATCTACTACCGCCACCTCCAATTACATCAGAGATATGGTATTCTTCTATCACCAATACATTTTACTGTTGTAATTTTCCATTCAAAATACCAAAAAGAAGTCTTGCTATCTATCCCTTACTGCGAATTCTTTTTGTCGTAAAAGTTATCATCTTTGCGAACGAAGGATTGCTGTAGAAAATTTCAATCGCATATTGCTGCCTTTAAACAAATCTATTTGCTATCCTTTTTGAACAAAATTACATGTGCACTTCATAGATCATCTTGGCTTTCATCTGTGATTGATCTATCTTAGAATTTATCTCCGAAACGTTCTTATGTTGCTGTAAATTTTCATCACAAACCGTTGGAATTTTTTAACAAGAATTCTGCTATTGTAACTTGCACCGATTTCTTTGCTGTTATGCTGCCAAAATTTTCTTGATCTAATTTGTCATCATTGTTGTTATCTAAACCAAGATTTTATTGTCAAATCTCTGAGTTTTTACTAGAAATTTTATCAAGAAATTACTGTTTCTTCGACGATAATTCTGCTCTTATAAGATAGCACATATCTGCAGTAACTTCTACTAATTTTTGTCAAATCTTTGTTGCCATCTATCACAGATTTAAAACCCTCTTCCCTAACCTTCATCCACTACCATCATAGCCCCAAAACTCCATCAAACTGCACCGCCAAACTACACCCAAAATAGTCATAAAACAAGCCTAAACTATAGCCTACATCCACCAATCCACCAACCCTTTCGGCCACCACTTCTCTCAACCAATATATGCCTTTAACCCAACAACAAAAGAGAGATCTTAACATTATTGATTTGGAGGCATATACTATGACATCTGAGGAGGCAATCAATGCTAAATTCGAAGCCTTCGAGATGCGAATGGAGGATAAGATTCGAACTCTCTTTACCGAACTCAATTTAGGTCAACCACCAAGTCCAAAGAAATCATATCAAGGAGAGAGCTCTGACCGAAGAGATGACTTCTAAGAGAGGGGGGGCTCTATGACCAATCCCTACTATCTACACATGAGAGTGGACTTCCCTAAATGGGAAGAAGGAGACCCGATTGGTTGGATCTCATGTGCGGAGCGATATTTTTGGTACCACAAAATTACGGACACATCTATGGTGAAAATTGCAGCTATATATCTTGAAGGGGATGTCATACAGTGGTTTGATTAGTTTGAACACACTCATGAAGTTCTCTCATGATGATAATTCAAAGGACTGTTTATCCGCTTCGAACCAACTAATTATAAGAACATTGACGGACAACTAGTAAAAATCTGATAAATCTCCACCATCCAAGAGTATCAAAATAGGTTTGAAAGGTATCTAATCAAACTCATGATTGGTATGAAAAATAGCTATTGGGGACGTTTATTAAGGGCTTGAAGCTGGAGATCCGAGGAGAAGTTAAAGCGCGATAACTATACACGCTTATGGCAGCCATCTCTTTTGCACGACTTCAAGAGGAGCGATTGAACCACGAAGCCTGGAGGACTAGGGTCACTCCTCGACCAGCAATATCAAAGCCCTCAGCCTCCCCTACTGTCAGCCAAGCCCCTGCACTAAAAAAGTTGATAAGAGAAGAGCTTCAGGAGTGATCTACATAGGGGTTTTGTTGGCATTGCGATGAGCCGTAGAGCCGCGAGCATTATTGTAAAAAAGGGAGACTTCTTGTGAATATGAAAAAGAAGATTCGATAGAAGAGCCACAACCGACCAACTTTATGGTACACGCGTTAGCCGGCTACTCAAATCTACGAACGATGAAAGTTGGAGGCCTTCTCAAACAATAACAGATCACTATTCTCATCGATATGGGCAGCACTAATAACTTCCTAAATAGTAAGGTTGTTGCTCGGATGGTGCTCCACATCAAAGGTTGTAGCAAGTTTGATGTAAAGGTCATCGATGGCCAAATCCTAAAGTACAACTAAAAATGCCCGTAGGTGAAACTATTACTGTAAGACCAAGAAATTATCACCGACTTCTTCCTCCTATCAATTGATGATTATGAGGCCATGCTGTGCATAGAAAGGCTAACGATGCTAGGTGATGTCTCTTGAAACTTTTCCAAATTAATTATGAAATTCTACTGTAAAGGCAAACAAGTCACCCTATACGGGAAGCACGGAAGCAACGTAACCACCGTTTTGACCCAACGAATAGAGAAAGTTTTACACAAGATAAATGGTGGCTTTTTGATGCATCTCTAGCAGCAACCAGAGGGGAAGAAAATAGAAATTGAATATCAAAATCTCGCCCAATTGATTGTTGAATTTGACAACGTTTTTATTGAACCGCGCGGTCTTCCTCCTAATCGACAACATGACCACTGAATTTTAATTCTTTCAGGCAAACCACCAATGAACACTCAGCTATACCACTATCCTCACCTCTAAAAGGATGAAATTGAGAAGATTGATAAGGGGATGCTCGCCATTGTGCACACAGTAATAAAGTGGAGACCCTACCTGATCGGCCGACAATTTCAGATTAAAACTGACTATAGAAGTCTCAAGTACTTTTTGGAGCATAAGATATCATCCCCGGAGTAGTAGAAATGGGTAACCAAACTTCTAGGATTTGATTATAAAATTATTTACAAAAAGAAAAAGGAAAACATTGTTGCAGATGCACTCTCATGGTTGCTTGAGCAAGCTGAATTTTCAGCTCTCTCTTCCTATCATCGGCTTCCTCGAGGACATTGGAGAGGAATGGAAGAAGGATCCAGAGACCAGCAACATCATTAAAATATTAGAGGAGGATCCAAACGCAATATGTCACTATACTTAGGATTCAAAGATCTACGCTACAAAGGTCGTATTGTACTTATACCCGACTCCCCTTGCATCAAAGTCATTCTACACGAAATGCACTCCACACCTTCAGTGGAGCACTCTGGATTTTTGAGAACCTACAAAAGAGTGAAGCAAAATTTTTATTGGAGAGGGATGAAAAAAAATACTGCTGAATACATGGCATAATGTGATGTATGTTAACAACAAGAGGGTGAAACAGTGGCGAGTCCAGGGAAACTATAACCACTACACATACCGGACTCGATGTGGACTGACATCTCTATAGACTTCATCGAAGGGCTGCCACCTGCCAAAGGTAAAAGCACAATCCTCGTGGTGGTTGCTCGACTTACGAAATATACTTATTTTTGTGCTATGCGAAATACCTACACTACTGCTAGTATTGCTCAGATTTTCATAGAAAATATTGTTAAATTACATGGGATGCTAAGGTCCATTGTAAGTGATCATGATAGGGCCTTCACCAATAAATTTTGGATCGAGTTATTTCAATTATAGGGTACCAAACTCAAGATGAGCATCATATATCATCCACAAACTGACGGCCAAACAGAGGTGGTGAACAGATATTTAGAGATGTACCTTCAATGTTTCACCAGTGACCAACCAAAAGAGTAGACGAAATGGCTCCCTTGGGCCGAATGGTGGTATAATACTATGTATCATTCATCTACAAATTATACCCTATATGAAGCACTGTATAGTCGGTCGGCTCCTGTGATACCAAAGTATGTAATTGGCTCGGTCAAGGTAGATCAAGTCGACCAAGATTTAATTGATAGGGACAAATTTCTATAGTTGCTAAGGGAAAATCTCTCTACTACTCAAGCCAGAATAAAGCAGTAAGCCGACACACGACGACACGAAAGAAAATTTTCAATAGGAGATTGGGTTTATCTTTGCCTACAGCCATACAAGCAACTCTCCATCAACACACGAGCCTCCATGAAGCTATCCCCATATTTTTATAAGCCCTATCAGATCATAGAGTATATTGGAGCCGTGATGTACAGACTTAAATTGTCTGAGGATGCCAAAATCTACCCTATCTTCCATGTGTCATGCTTGAAGCCCAAGTTGGGAAAACACAAGTCACCCCAGATTCAACTGCCCAACACCACTGATGATGGAGATATTCAAGCCCAACCATAAGCCATCCTCCATCGTAGAATCGTGATGCGTCACCGACGTCTCTCTACTGAAGTACTAGTGCATCGAAATAATTTATCACCCGAAGACACCACATGGGAATCATATGACGAGCTGAAAACCTGATTCCCTGAGTTCATGGAACCTCAGCCTTGAGGATAAGGCTGATTTGAAGAGGGCAGGCTTGATAGGACCCTAGTAGGGTCAGGTCCTACTCAACCAAGTAGTAGCTAATAAAAACCCTATGAGATTGTAATAAACCCCACCTAGTCATCTCTATTCTATAAAGAAGAATGGCTAGGGTTTATAGTTGGGCCTTTGGGCTTCCTAGCCACCACCCCCCTTTACTGGGCCGGTTGACTAGGGTTGAGGGCAAAAGAGATATTTTACCTAGGAAGCAGCAACTAGGGCTAGGGTTTGGAGTCCTATATAAGCATGTAGCCTCCACCTCTTTTGAATAAGAAATATTAATCTACAATTGCTGCCACCAGGCCGACTACTTGGAGGGTGGAACCCCTATAGCGTTCCAAGGGTTGATCCCCCTCAAAGATCAATCTACATAGAATTCCTCTGGTGTTCTATCATAAAATCTATCTGAATTCTATTGGCTATTGCAGCACACTGTGATTATGAGATCTGACAGATGGAAGTAAAAATTGTATTCCTCAATGGCAATCTCGAGGAGGTGTATATGATACAACTTGAGGGATTCGTGGCCAAGGATAGTTCAGATAAGGTGTCCAGGTTGCTTAGGTCCATCTATGGACTAAAGCAAGCTTCCCAAAGTTTGAACATAAGATTTGATAAGGTGATCGGATCTTATGACTTCGTTAAGAATGAAGATGAGCCTTGTGTGCACAGGAAGGTAAGTGGGAGCACTATCACCTTCTTGGTGTTATATATGGATGACATCATAATCATTGGGAATGATGTAGGAATGCTCTTCACAATAAAGGCTTAGCTATCTAAACACTTCTCCATGAAGGACTTAGGGGAAGCATCCTAAATATTAGGGATTCAGATATATAGAGATTAATCTAAGAGGATGCTTGACTTATCCCAGTCCAGGTATATAGACACCATTGTCAAAAGTTTTGGTATAAAAAATTTTAAGAGATGTCTCATACCGATGAGACATAGGCTATCACTTTTTAGGAGTATGTTCCCGAAAACTCCTTAAGAAAGGGCACACATGGATATAATATCCTATGCCTCAGCGATATAATCTATCATGTATGCTATGCTATATACTAGGCCTGATATAGCGCATAATCTGAGTGTCACAAGTACGTATCAGGCGAATCCAGGCTTAGAGCACTAGAAAGCAGTAAAGTGTATCCTTAAGTACTTGAGAAGGACTAAGGATCTTTTACTACTATATGGAGAAAGTAGCCTCAGGGTTAAGGGCTACACAGACTCGAGCTTCTAGTTCGATATTGATGATAGCAAATCTAATTCAGAGTATGTGTTCACCCTGAATGAAGGAGTAGTATGCTGGAAAAATTCTAAGTAAGATACTACTATTGACTTGACCACAAAGGCAGAGTACATTACTGTAGTAGAGATAGTAAAAGAGGGAGTATGGATGAAGAAGTTTATCATAGACATGGGAGTTGTGCCAAGTAGTAAGGGCCAAGCAGTAAGGAGTCGATTCCCTTATATTACAATAACTATAGGGTGATTACTCAAATGAGGGAATCCGAGTCTCGCCAGAAGTGTTATGAGGAGGTTCCAACTTATTAGAGAGATCGCAACCCGAAGAGATATAGTAGTGGAAAGAGTTTCATCCGAAGATAATATTACAAATCCATTGACAAAGTCATTGACTCAAATTATCTTTGAGCATCACAGAGGTTTGATCGGGATTAAACACGTAGTTGATTGGCTTTAGGTCAAGTGAGAGATTATTAGTTATAGGTGCATTACAAGCCAATCACGTGAGTGATGGTACTTGTAAGACACTACATCAATCTCTTTACTTATGATTACTAGAATTTTCTCATATTATCTGGATGTATATTGTAATGTCCTTGAAACTATACAATAGGAATCAGATCATGATGAGATCATGATAATGAGACCGATTTACCTTTAAACATAGACCCTAAATAATCCCGATCATAGGTTACTTGAGAGGGGCATCAAGATAATTGGACATACTAGTGTATTGTATACACATCCATATGATGGAGGTGGCTGGTCTCATAGCTACTTGTGTGGATACACTAAGGATACAATGTAGGTGCTCATTGGAGAATGAGTTTACTGATTGATTTGCATATAGAATGCTGGATAGTTATTGATACCTGACGTCAGACAGTGATTCCATAGTCCCATAGTATATCTAGTCTTTAGACTTAAGACATCAAGGAAGTCCTGTATGAGTACTCTACTCTTTGATACCGGACTTATAGGTTTGAAAGTTTCAGATCTAGTACAATCGGTTATTTAGAGTGGCGGCCAACCTTACGAGAGCTATTGAGTGTCAATAGAGGATCATCCACTCTTTGTATCATGAGAGGAATATCCCATATATTCTTACTTAGGCAAATCCTTGGCTAGGATTATTCGGATTGAGAGAGAAAAAGTACTCTGGGGGAATCCGATTATAGCGAAACTGAATGGAAACTATATGGGCCTAACAGCACCATGCCCGTATACAATCTTTGGGATATTAGATAGATGAGGAATTATAGGTATATGATAACTAAGGACAGATAAGTCTAAAGGATTGGATTCCCCTATATCGTTTGGGGACTACGATGTAGTGGCCTAGTACCTCCATAGTCGATGAGTCGAGTGAACTATTATGAAGATAATAATTCACTAAGTCAAAAGGAGTTCTGACATGTATAACTCACAGCTAACTTGATATTGGGCCTAGAGGGTCATACACATATGGTAGGTGTTGCGACAAGTAGATATTCAGATAGAAGATATCCGTCGGAACCCCTATCTTATTGGATATCCAATAAGCTCCTGAATTATTAGATCTTATGGATGAGATCCAATAAGAGCTAATAAGAGATTATTGGGTAGAGACTTATTAATCTAAGAGGTTTTGGTAATTAGATAGAGATCTAATACTCAATAGGGCAAGATCTATTAGGGTACACAAGAGACCTCTGTAGATAGGAGGGAACCAAAGGCCCATAGGCTAGAGTTTCCTTGGTAGCCACCTCCTATTCTCTTCTCCCGAGAGAGGAGCATCTTCGTAACTCCTATCGTGTAGATCACCGCTAAAGAGGAGGACGATTGACCTCCTTAATCCTCTTCCACAAATCTGCAAGAATTCGAGGATATACGATCTCCCTAGGTACTATCTTTCTCACATACATAGTTTTCAATTTTACGGATTTGTTTTACACATCGATCTTCGCATGACGATGAAACCTTTTCGCAAAAATCTAGGATTTTGTTTTGTTTTTTGTTCTTTCGCTATACATGTGATGTTATGCCTAGATTTCCCAACACCTCTTGTGTAAAGGGTTGGCCATTCCTATGAATATCATTCTTGGATGCCCATTCCTTTGAGTGACTCCTTTCGCACATCTTTATATCTGTTTCCCCCAAACGGTCACATATGCTGACTGCCCTCAACATAGCCCCACTAGGTCCCTCACGTTTACATGCTAAGTGTTTTTATGTGTACTTGTCCCACTTTGATATCATTTGTCATGGACTTAACTGGTTTTGCCTAAGTCCTACGGTACTTTTGCGTGTCCATCCGTAAAGGTCAGCTTCCCTGAAATCTCCTATGATCCCTTAGGACCTACAAAAGAGAAGACGGTTTAGAGAAAATGCTTCACTCGGGATCCACAAGTAACAATTTCAGTAAATACTTTATCGCTAATGCAAATTACAATCATGGACTTCACAAGCTCAGAACGATTATACAATAAAAGTACAAAATGGTACAATATAAATCAAAATCCCCTACAAGTATCCATAAGATATAACCTTTATTTACAAGCCTACAATAACCACCAAACCCATCTAAAATAGGGCTATTAAGCCTTCAGTCAGCCCTCTACATGCTATGCAAAGTATGAACAAAACTAAAAGACACAGATATACATAAGCATTACATCGAACAAGCCATTTATAGTTTATCCGTGATAGTGTGGGATCTATAGGAGGGCTACCATCATATAATTTGAGTGATTCAGTAGTGGAGAGTGATGTGGCAACTTCTTTAGCATTATGCATATTCGTCTTTGATAGTAAATTTTGAATGTATTTCTTTTGAGATAGGAAAATTTTAGAAGATATGAACATTGCTTCCACTCCTTGAAAGTAGCTTAAGATTCCTAGATCTTTGATAGAGAATTAATCTACCAACTATTTAAGG
Organism: Musa troglodytarum; assembly: GCA_023547065.1. Lineage (NCBI taxonomy): Eukaryota > Viridiplantae > Streptophyta > Magnoliopsida > Zingiberales > Musaceae > Musa > Musa troglodytarum. The sequence goes on along the minus strand of CP097507.1, from coordinate 18,328,119 downwards.
AACTACTTAATCTCCATAAGATTATTGCTTGTAATGATAATATCATTCACTTACACTAGTAGATTTATAGTACTTTCCTTTTATTGTTATAGAAATAATGAGGTATTAGACTTAAAGTTGATAAAGCCAGTTGATGCCAAAAATAATCCAAGTTCAATATAATAGGCTCTTGAACCTTAGCAAATCCATAAATAACTTTTCGTAGTTTATAAATATGTCTTAGATATTGAGAGTGGATGAAGGTACGAGGTTACTTCATAAAGATATCTTCAGTTAAGGTCCCTTGTAAGAAAGCATTGTTAATATCCAGTTTATATATGTGTCAGCTTTAAGTGACAACTAAACTCAAGATAAGTTAGATTATTATCGATTTAAAAATTAGATTGAATATTTCTATGAAATCAACAACTAATCGTTGATAAAATCCTTTAGCCACTAGACATGCTTGGTATCCATTTGGGTTCCACTTAATTCGAAAGATCCACTTATATCCAATGATATTTTGTGTGATGCAATAGTACAAGGGTCTATATGACATTATAGAGTAGGACATCATAATCTTCAAATATAGCTTTGTGCTAGTGTAGAGATTTTTGTCTTGGGTGATAATTGTGAGTTCAATAGGTTCAGGTGGAGAGCTTGTAATGGTATGAAAGTTAAGGATTTAGCATAATTTGAAGATGTCATTTTTGAAGTTTGTTATCATATGAAGTTCAAGTGTAGTGATATTATTGGGTTGTGTTAGTGGTATGAGAATTGATGGAGAGTTATTGACACATACCTAATTAGGCAAATGTACTTTGGTGCCACTTGGCTAAAAAAGGACAAGGACATCAGTTATTGTGTCAAGGGTATTGCTTCATCGGGTATCGTATGCTGAATTTACGAAGAAATTATAGAAAGGGTGAGGTGCTACTGAACTAGATATTAAGAGAGTGTATACCTTATGGAGAACTATTGATTGGCATGATGAGAGGTATGTTTAAAGGGGTCTGAGGTATATTCGTATAAATCATAGCACCGAAAAGTATTATGTTCAAGAGAATCTCCTATGAAAATGCAAGGTTTAGATCTTGGAGTTAACTTGTATGAAGCATAGGGACAAAGTTAGGAATAACATAAAAAACCAAATATTTTGAGTTTTTTTAAATTTGGGGTTTTAAGAAATAATTTTTCAAATGGTGACTAGTGTTGTAAGACTAGGGTAAGCATTTGGTTAATGAAGTAGAATGCAGTCTGAAAGTCTACCGACCAAAAGGTTGGTAGCATGGAAGCTTAGCGTAAAAGGGTGAGATCATTTTAAACTATATATCAATGCTTTCATTTAGCAGAGCCAGCTAGTTGAGGTGTGTGCAATAGTAATTTGAGATATTGTATATCACAGGATGAGAGGTAGGTTTTTAGGGCTTGGTATTCACATCTTCTATTAGAGTAACCTAATTTAATGGCAGCCTGGAAGAAGTTTTTAATCATCTTTCTAAAGTGAGTAAAGACTATGATGACTTTAGGTTTATGTTTGAGAAGGTATAACCATGTATATATTTAGTAAAATAATTTATAAAAATTATATAAAATCTAAAATTATCAAAAGAAATAGTTGGGGGTAGGGCTCTAAATATTAGTGTAGATAATTTCAAATGGTTTAAAGTATGATATAAAAGACGTTCTAAAAGATAGTCTATGATTTTTTATTACAGAGACAAATATCACAATAAGTTATAATTCTACTTGATTTGAAAGTTAAGAGAGAGTAATAAAAAATAACTATTGTTAAATAGAGGATGATGGATGACCAAGGTAACGTTGCCACATATCGATTCGAGTAGCAACTAAAGTAAGAGCAGTTGGCTGGGTGATTTGTTAAGTTAACAGTCACTCATAAATGTTGTCTTTATTGTAGCCTCAAACCAAGGATACTCTTATATACAAATCCTTTATAATAAATGAGTTAAGAGCTTAATAGAGGTGTTATTTTATTTACAAAATTAAGAAATAAAATAAGATTCTTTTTAATATAAGGTGCATACAAAACATCATCAAGTGTAAAAGTGTTGGTATTTAAATTAAGTATTGTGAAAATAGTCTGACTAATAGGAATTTTATTACCATCACCATTAATAATGTCTTCATTATCTTCATAGTCGTCATGGATGAAAAAGTTTTGCAGATTATAAGTAATATGATGAAAAGTACCGAAGTCAACAATCCAATTATTTAGATGAGTAGGCAGAGTAGTCATGATATTTACTTGAGGCCAATTGGATACAGTAATAGACTTGGGTCGAGACTAGTAGACTATTGCTACATGTCAAATTTTATCATAGAATAAGCATATGGCTTTTTGTTGATTATTATTGTTGAGATGCCAAAGCTACTGATAATTATAGTGTAAATTATTTTCTAAGTTATTTAGATTAAAGTTATCACTATGATTGAAGGATCGATAGTATAATGAAGATGATGCCTCTACATGTTACCTATGTGTCCAAGAGGTATCTTGTTCATTGTTGAAGTTCATATTACTTTGAGTACACTTTATTTTGGATCTTTGATTGAATTAAGTTGCAATAGTTGGTCCTATTATCCTTTTTTCTCTTTTTATATATGTTTCATAATCAGTTAACTTGTCATACAGTTCTTCAAATTACATCGATGATTATATTTTGTATATAATCAACAATAGTATTTTCCTCTCTTGTTGTTTTCATCAGAGTAGATAAGAGACTTAGCACGTGAGTGTGAGAGTGACTAGCAAGGGTGGTTTGTAACTTTAACCATGCTTATGCTATAATGCTACATGAAGATATTAGTGGTATTATGAAGCTAATGACTAAGACTTGAATTGCTTGGAGAATAAAATGATCTTTTCATAGTCATAACTTATAATCAGGATTTATTATTCGATTGGGTTCTCTTGGTATGTGGATCTTTTCTAATGGACAACTAATAGAGTCATCGATGTATCCTAATAGATCATATCTAAATAGGAGATTTGAGAATTGTTCTCACTAAGTTGTATAGTTGTCGTTGTTGGATAATTTGAAGGGTATTAGAGTTATAGTTTTGATGGACATAAGTCCTGTATATTAAGAAGAACTATTATTTTCTAGAAAAATAATAATTGAAGTGTCAATTATATATAAGAAAAATATATTAAGAATATGAACCAATTTGACAAGAATCAAGTTGAGCCCAATTGAAGGAGAAATCTTATCACTATAGGGATGGATTTTAACTTTGCCGAAAGTCCACTTTGTGTTAAAGACCGCCAGGCATAATAGAAGATCGGCGAGGAATCTGATCGGTGAAGAGTAGAAGATGAGTTATTATCGAGGAGAAGTAGTGGAATGATCGCTAGAGGTGATATATCATGTTAGCGTCACCAGAGGTGGCAGATTAATGTTGCTAAATTGATTATATCTATTATGCTGCGCACTAATAGTAGTAGATCTATAAGTAGTGTTAAAGATTAGTAATAGGTAGATGGCACTAAAGTTGAATAGCACAATAAGATATGTCTGATGGTCGACATCAAAGTCAAAGAACAATGGCCCTATTGTCACGGACAAATTATAAACGACTTATCAAATATAATGCTTATTCATGTTCATGTCTTTTGGGTTTGTTCTTGTGTTGTCAAGTATGTAAAGGGCTAGCCGAAGGCTTAATAGCCTTATTTGAGCAAGTTTGGTGGTCGTTGTAGGCTTAGACATAAAGTTGTGTCATATAGACACTTGTAATAGATTTTGATCTGTAGTGGACCATTTTATACCTTTATTATGCAACCGTTCTGAGCTTGTGAAGTCCATGATTGTGATTTGCATTGACAAGAAAGTGTTTGCTGAAAGGGTTACTTATGGATCCCATGTGAAGCAATTTCTCTATCTCATCTTCTCTTTTGTAGGTCCTAAGGGATTGTAGGAGGTTTCAGGGAGGCTGACCTTTATGGACGGATACGTAAGGGTGCTGCACGACTTAGGCAAAACTAACTAAGTTTATGATATTTGGTATCAGAGTGGGACAAGCAAACATAGAAACACTTTTGCATACAAATGTGGGGGGACCTAACGGGACTACGTGAAGGTAGCTAGCATGCGCGACCGTTTGGGGGAAATAGACATGGAGTTATAGGGAAAGGAGTAGTTCAAAGGAGGATGTCATTCAGAGGAATGGCCAACCCTTCGCACAATAGGCACCACTAGGATAAATAAGCTAAGAAGAATGTGTAGTGCATAAAGGTTAAGATGGTTGAGTTCGAGCAGTAGCTCGACGTGGGCAACCAAACTTGATGGTGCTCGAGGCAAGTGGGGCACTTGGTAAAGGATGAGACCATGCATGGTGGGATAGGTTGCTTAGCGATCGAAAGAATTATGCAGAACTAACATAGGTGAGGGAAACTACAAACTCAAGGAATTTGATACTCATGCAAAGGCTTGTATGCCGACGACGGACTATCCTTGGCTATTCCAAGGTGGCCGAAGGTCGACGCCATGAAGCATTAAAACTTTCTCTTCAGTATGAGAAGGGTACGTCCATAGGAGGCTAAAGTGTGCAATAGGTTCAACATGTTATTAGACCTAGACGGGTGTAGTGAGAGCTATATTGGTGAAGAGTCACAATCTAGTAGGTGCATTTGTAAAGGTAGAATAATGCATAATTTGTTCAGCAATCCAAAGTAGTCCAAGGGGATGGTGGTCTCCGAAACTTCCAGAGGGAAAGTTGCGAAGGGAGAAGTTGCTCCAATAAGACAGATATCCAAGAGGAATAAGTCCCGGTTCTCCAGAGAGAGAATTATGTGCAATAGACTGCATATATTGAGGAGGAGTATCTCAAGACAACAAATCCCACAACGCTCAATGGACTGAATGAGCAGTGAGAAGTCATTGTATAATCTCGTAAGAGATGGTGTGTTGGTAAACATATAGTAAGATTAAGTTGGGGAGCGACCCAAGGCAACACAAAATGAAGGCATACTTGGAGCCAATATAGAGATCAGACTCAACAAAGGGCTGACCCGTGGAATGGTGAGCGCGAGGGCCATCATTAATTCAATGCAAATCGAAAAGCAGAGCAACTTAAGGGTAACTTGGTGATGTACCTAAGCCGCATAAAGGGAGTTGGCATAGAAGATGGAGCATGGAGCAGAGGCTTGGAGCTTTTCTTAGACAAAGGTTAAGGACATAAACTCTTACAGAGGTAGGAGTATGATCATGTCGTTCCATGGGTTCCTTATTCTGATGGAGCAGATTCATCTTGAATGGTGCCAAAGACGGAGGGAGCTTCAAGGCATATGCACCTTATCTCGGTGAAGTATTTGACGGAGGAACTAAGACGACACAACTTACGAGGGTGAAGTGGATGTTAGAAGGCCTTGACACGGGGCAAGAGGATGTAGAGCTAGGTACTCTTGAAGAATATGCCAAAGTGCTATCATTCGAGTTGCCATGAGGGAAGTTATACACAATAGAGATTATGCTGGTAGGGGCAGAGGTCTAGGATCCAGATAATGGTGTATCAATTTTAGCGAAATCAGGAGACTTCAGGAGCTACTAGGCGATGAACTATCCTATAACTATTCTTTATCTGAGTGTGACCCAATAGCTAGTGGATGAAGATCGATTGCCAAAGGAAGAATATAATCGATGGTGGCAAGGGCCCTGCGATGTGTTGGTAGAGGCCACACATGGAGAGATCATAGTTCAAGTTTATACCACAAGGATCAGAATACAAGGAGATGTCACCAGGAGATGACATGGTGCAATGGATCGTGGTGGAACAGTTCAGGGCAATGTGACACACACAAGACAATTTCCGTGAAGGATTGGGTCATATGGAGATATGATCGGGAGTTACTAGGAGCTCCACTTCGATGAACAATATGATGACAAGAAGGGCTATGGATTCAAAGATGGAATGTCATGGTACCGCAGAGGCAGGTCTTCCGTGTGTGCATCAAATTTTGTATTGAATGAAAGCTTTGGTCATCAGCATATGGGGGCTGTATATCACCAAGGAAGAAGTTCAAATGTAAGTACCAGTGAGTCCCATAGAGGGAGACTTAATCATGCAGAAGTATGATTGGAGTGATTGGAGAGTTGGACTGCTCTAGAGCTCACATTGGCTTAAGGAAGCCCGACAAGTCAAATGATAAGACTAAGTGAATATTATTACCAAGGAAGCTAAGGAGAACAGAATCGGCACAAGCCCTATAATATGATGGTAGAGGCCATGCATGAGAGTTGTATAGTCTGTCTTTCCATTGACCAAAGGGAACTGCTCATAGAACACTGACATATTAAAGTAAATGGTCGAAAAAGGATGAAAAAATGACGACGAGTCCAAAGGGTCTTAGCTACCCAAAACTAAGCATCGGTTAGAATGAAGGTGGGCTTAGAGGAGTGCCACAATGCTACAGAGACGAATCTACTGATCATGAAGAAAGAGACAAATGAAAGGTAACGGATAGTAGTGCCATGGGCATAGCAGTGCCATGGTACCGTAGAGGTAGGACTTCCGTAGAGTCATCGATCCTTTGCTCTCATGGAGGGAGAGCGCTTGATCATAAAATGGGCCATGGAGGTAGAGAATCTAGAGGCAAACTCCAAGTACCAAGACAAGGCTGAAGGGCAGAGGTCAGAGAACTTCATAAGACCGAGATCAATAGGCTTCTCATTAAGATAGCTATAAGTGAAGGACTTCGGGTCGATGAAAGAGTACATAACTAAGAAACGAAGCAGACAGTACGCGGTGTTGTACCTTTGCTTACTCAGAGGAGTAGACGGTGAAAATGATCGAGAAGATGGTACAATCCCAAAGGTAACCAAAACTATTGAGACTTACTCCAGGTTGGAGTAGAAATTTCTTGCATTCCAGAAGTTTAATGGCATTGAGAAGGTGAATCACAGTAGCTAACTCAACGCAAGGATTGCAAACATTTCAAGTGTTTCGAAAGTGTGAGCTAAGAGCAAGCGAAGGCTAGTAACTAACTTGACGCACGGAGTATAACCTCAAGAAGGTGGGCAAAGTCAAGTAACCTTTGCCTTCTCAACTCTTAAGAGAATGGACGAAACCAAGTACCCTAGTTCTCGTAGTTATCCAGTAGAGGAGCTCTGCACAAATTCGAAGACCCTTCAAAGGAACCTAACGAAAGACAATAGTTGTCAAGTCCTCACTAATGATGATCAGTGTTACTGAGAGCAGATTATCCACTTCATTTTCCAACAAAATATCAATCAAAAGTGAAAGTAATATGAACCTACTTGGACAAGACAACTAAGTGGAAGAAGAATTGATGGGTAAATTTTATAGAGGAAGGACCTGAAAACTTTAAAGTTTGCAAGACAATGCTCGTTAAAGCTCTAACAAACATCTAACTAGTTCAAGCGACAAGAGGTATTTAAAGACTGGTGTATATCAAGGATGGTCTTTTCCTTCACCTGAAGAATCCACAAGAACCAATAAGGATTAGCATAACTCAACCGATCCTATACCAGAGTCAAAGTCATTAGCGAGTTGAAGCAACATAGCAGATCAAAGTTTGATAACTCAACAATAGCAAATGGAGAGTAGTTGAGAGCCGAGGGGTGCATTACAGCAGAAGTAGAAGATTGAAGATTCAGCAAAGGCAAGGAGTTGCAACGTCAACAAAGGCTTTAACAAGGACGTCGAAGGAATAAGTGGGGGAGAATATCACAGACAAATTGTAAACGACTTGTCAAATATAATGCTTATGTATTTTCGTGTCTTTTGGGTTTGTTTTTGTGTTATCAAGTATTTAAAGGGCTTGCCGAAAATTTAACAACCTTATTTGAGTAAGTTTGGTGGCTATTATAGGCTTGTACATAAAGTTGTATCATGTGAACACTTGTAACAAACTTCTGTCTGTAGTGGACTAATTTTATATCTTTATTGTACAATTGTTTTGAGCTTGTGAAGTCCATGGTTGTGATTTGCATTGGCAAGGAAGCGTTCGCTGAAAGGGTTGCTTGTGGATCCCGTGTGAAATGTTTTTTCTGTCCCGTCTTCCCTTTTGTAGGTCCTAAGGGATCGTAGGAGATTTCGGGGAGGTTAACCTTTGCGGACAGACATACAAGGGTGCTGCACGACTTAGGTAAAATCAGTTATGTTTGTGACACTATAGACATCGTCCCGTGCATAGCCACCGCCTATCTCGATCCCTACTATTGGAATGTGAGGTTTTCCACCAAGAAAGAACAAGGCAATCGAGGTAAAGAGTGCTCGGGGAAGAGATCGATAAGGTGCAACTGTTGATGAGGAAGAAGAGAGGGTGCTTTGCTGGAGATCCACAAGATATGGGGGTAAGGAATGTCATTGGAGGTGGAAGCGAAACTGGTCTTGTTGAAGCATAGTAGAGCAACGATGTCACCGGTGCTTCGGAGGAAGAAGATGTGCAATTTGTTATTGTCTCTCTGTAACTCACCTCTCCTCTCTCCTCTTTGTTGCATTGTTTGCTACAGGACTTGCAGAGAAAAAAGACATAGGGATGGCGACGAAGGTGAGCTCCTTGGTGACAATGCTTAGGCATACAAGGTGGAAGAAGAGAGAGTCCAACGGATAAAGTAGGATGATTGAATCTATCGTAGAAACACCTCCGTCCACTTCGAATCAGAAGCCCAAAGAACAATTGGAACTAATTAAACAACATCAATCCCCAAGACTGGCGAGATGGAAAGAAATGAGCTGCTCTATCAATGGCAAATTAGCAAAGGGCACTTCATGGATGAGGTAGTTGTTGCTGTTGCAGCGACAATAGCAGATCAGTGATGTCATGGTGCAGATCGACTCCAAGAACTAGCAAAGAAACAAGGAAAGTCTACGGTGGTCAACCATGGTGGCTTGGAGTCCGTCGACAGTGATTTGGTTGACAACAAAGAGACTAGGCTGTCGAGTAGAACAATGAAATAAGCAGTGGTAGATCAATATAGAAATTGCTATCGCCAAGTAGAGGAGGATGCTTGGAGGAAACCTGGCAGATTGGTAGAGATGAGGTATTGCTTTCTTCATATAGCGAGGAAGGAAAAAATCATTCTCGAGGAGGTCTATATCATGTATAAATGAGGAATATACGATGAAAAAAATTAATTTTATTGATTGAGTTTATGAGTATTTATATTAAGAGATTTTTCTCAATCTAACACTAAAGTACACAATCAAATCAACTGTTTAAAAAAACAAAAATATTATTCGATATATACCTCTATCATTCTGCTATTATTATCTTCTGTCACGTCGTCGTGCCTCATCACAGTTCTCATCTCGACGACTAGCCCCCACTATTGCAGAGGTTTTCCATTTCGGCCGCAACATGCTTCCGCGACGCCCACTGCCAGCGAAGGAACACGATGAAGGACCGTTCCTCGTCGCCGTCCAAAGAATAATTCTGCCGCGATGCTTTCCACCGACCATCCGAAACTGGAAGGGATCTCCGGTGGTCGATTCCTTGCTTTGCTTCTCTTCCTTACCTTGATACAAGAACGACGCCACTCCTTGCAGTGCCACCGTTGGGTACGACCGGTGCTCACAGTAGGCCACCACCCGCTGACCAAGACAACTGCCGCCCGCAATCAGTCGCACTGTAACCCCGACAGGGCCAGCGATCATCAAAGGCTGTCGCCTTCAACAGGGCCATCACACCCTCACCGCCACAGCCGCTGCACACAGCACTGCCGGAGCAGATGCGCGTAGGGCCGGCGACGAAATCAAGTCGCCGCCCAATCGGCACACTTTCGATGGCGGCAAACTGCGATGGTCGTTCACTGTCGGCAGCATGCATTCTAAAGCAGTTTCACCCGCGTTGCATAGTCCGCAAGTAAGGGAGTCTTACAGATCGAACAAAATACATCAAATAAAAAATTCAGAAACAATATTAATCCAAAAGTGAAACTATAATTGAACAAATTCAGTCATATACATATATATATATATATATATTAATTTTTGATAATTAGATTTCATTAACTAGAAATAGATCTGTAATACAAAAACATTAATGTTAAATATAACATATCATCTGAGAAAGAGGTGTGTACCTTTATTCAATATCGAATCAAAACATTTTATTGGATATCGAATCTAAATACCTCTTTTTGTTATCATTTTGGATACTTGCAAAACGCTAGCCCTCTTTATCTCTCCCCTTTTTGTGAAGCATCACAAAAAGTCCTACCTATTATAGGCGATACCTGTCTTCACCTCTCTCCTATTTTTGCACGTCAAAAAAGGCAAAACATTTTTGTGATAAATATCGATATTTGAAAAGAGAGAGGATCTAAGAAGATATCTTGAATATTTTCTTTCATCAAAATTAATATTCAAGATTTAGATATACATAAATATTGATATTTGAATATTTGATTAGAATCCAATTGTTATCGACTGTGTAGGGCAGGTTAAATACAGGGAGATAATAAAGACAAAGTATATGATTGATTGGTTATTGATGAAACATGGAAGCTTATTCACAAAATGTGCTGCCAAGTGCACGATGGCAGAATGCGTTAGGTAGGGGCATTCCCAAAGCAACTCATTAGTATCTGCTGTTGTAGGATGATGGTATAGTCGGAAATGTACCTAGAAGATTCAGTTATGTGTTGCTGGAAACTTGTTCGTAACATGGATTCTGAATCCATGGATCGTCTCTTTTTTTAAATACATTTTTTGCAAAAAGGGTATGAAAACATTTGGAAATAAGCTTGGAGATTAAATTCCAGTATATTGATACTTGTGCTTGTGGAGACTGAATGGTTTTGGCTTTGTTCTTAGGGAGACCGAAGAGAAGTGTAAGCTTGCAGGGCAAAGTAATGTGCACCATAGGACTACCCTATATTATAAAGTGTTGATTGTTAGAGAAGGACTGCTACAAGCATTGAAGGCTGGATTTACAAAGGTTTAATTGGAAACAGACTCCAAAGTAATCAAGCAACTAATTCGAAAATTTTCATTTTATTATATTTTATTGCATTCAGTGCTCACTTATTCCGGTCTTTAATTTTGGGTCATCACATGCTGTGAAATGTTCTTTTTTGTTTTATTTTTCCTAATTGAAGAAATCGGATCGAAGGCTTTGGATTGGCCCAATTATGCGAAGAACTCCGAACCCACAAACCGCAATTGAAAGACCGAATCCTACTTTATATAATTGAATGACCGAATCAGATCGATCTACTTCACCTAATAATAATAGCCTGGAGAGGATGGAGCTCAACGCGCTAACTGTACACCTATCAGGTCTTGTATACCGATCTAACTCACCATCATTTCCAAGTATGAGATAAATAGGGGTATCGAACCTAAAACGCTGCATGCATGCTGCGTGCCGACGAGGCTTGCACGGTAAGTGCATGATGCATACTCGGCGAGATAGCTGTCGATGTTGCCTCGCATGCTGCGCATGTCTTTATCCTCTCTCGCCGATAAAGGTTGTCGTCTCCGAGTATAAAGAGCTTGTGGTCAGGGAGACTCCGCACCAGACTCGTTATCTTTCCCTTTTGTTTTCACTCCACATCGCTTGTGTTCGATGAGATCTCCGTGTCTAAGCATCAATTCCTGAACGCTAAAACTCGCAGTGTTCTTGACGATTCATCGAAGGCGCGCTGCGCGGTGGGCGGCAAGAGGCGGGTGGACGCGCGGACGTGTCGCGCTCCGGCTTCTCTGTTTCAAGACCTTCCCCCGGAAAAGTCTAAAGCCATGTTTCCCGGCGTCCGTGACAGGTGGATCCGTATTACCCGGAATGCTTCGTTGCGAGACCAACGAACTGCTGCTGCTAGTATCAACTTCTCTGAAGGAGAACATAATGCTGCGCCTGCTCCCGGAGACCAGTTATAAACCCCACCCCACTGTGGTGGAAAACAGCTACTTCCATCGATCTAATTTTGTGGTATGATGTGATGGTGGAAAGCCAGACACATCAGTGACAGCTTTTGAGGCGTGATTCGGTCGGTCAATCCAAACACCGCATCTACCATCAAAACGTCAAGATCGAAGTAGGGTCGGACGCATCTCTCTCTCTCTCGCGGAGCGTCCGTGACGCTCCGCCCAACTTTATTGGGTTCCCAAAACCACAAGACGCACCAATACGCAATGCTCGGTTCCTATATTGTATCTGTTGTTTTCCCCCTTTTCGTACATGGGAAGAACAACTTCGTAGCACCACAGCACGTGAACTACGTGGGGAAGATGACTCCTTGAAACTATTCCTTGAACAAAGATTATGTTAATAATGTTCTTGTAGAACAGTGATAAAGAGCTGAACAAAGAGCTTCTCCAATCGACTCCCTTTTGCGTCGCCTGTGACTACGCCTACACAAACAAGGAACAGAGGATGCAGAAAATTATAAAGAATAGTTACACAGAAGACGTCGTGACTTCTGCTACAGAGGCAGCAGAACGGAAGCGACAGGGACAGAACTAGGAATCCAAGATCTCAGTGACCTCGCCTTCTCGGCACACCCCAACCTCGATTGCCATCGTCCTGTCTCCCCTCTTCCCTTCCTTGGGCGAGGCCTTCACCCTGCAGCAGTTCCTCCTTGGAGACTGCCAAAAAGAACATGATCAGAATTCATTAGATTGCGAAACTATAAACACGTCACCACAAACAAGTAGTTCATCCTTGGATTCTGATCTGAAGAACCACCATAAAGAACTGCTTACTCGGTCCCAGAGGCCCGGGTCGGGCTTCTTATAGACGAGAATGCGGTCCAGGAGCGCGCCGGGGTCGGGCATCCGCCACCGGCACGTCGGGCGCGAGTCGCGATGGCGCTCGTACACCGTGACGGTAGTCCGTCGGGCGGCGTCGTATCGGGTGGCGGAGAGGTAGTAAACGAAGGGCCGTTGGCAAGGGTGGCGCGCCACGGGGCGTGTGTTGAAGGCGTAGGCCGTGTAGTCGGCGCGGCGGTACCAGTTGAGGAACGTCCGCGCCGGCATCTCCATCTCCCGCGGCGACGTCACCCCCCGCACCACCAGCACCGCGAAGCCCCAGGCCACGGACACCGTCCACGGCCGCTGGGTCTCGTAGCAGATGGACTGCTGCATCACCCCAGCGGGGTCGAGGCGGACCGGACCCTCGAAGAGCCGGCGGAGGGCCGCGGCGCGGGAGCGGGCGCGTGGGAAGATGGGCTGGACGACGTCGAGGTGGTGGAGGGAGAGGAGCGGAGCCACGGGATGGGCGGTGAGAAGGCCGAGCAGGTCGCCGTAGACGTCGTACTGGTGGAAGCCCGGGTGTCGGGTGAGGGGCACGCCAAGCTCGGCCATGCAGGCCTGGATGCGGTCGTCACTGCCGTAAAGGGCCGGATAGCGGCGAAGGCAGCGGTCCTGGACACGGGAGAGGGCGGCGGCGAGGGGGGCGCTGATGGCGAACCCGCCGCCGCCGTAGGCCATGCCGTAGGAGAAGTAGATGTTCTGTAGGTGGGACTCGGAAGGAGACCCGATGTAGTAGGGCTGGCGGTGGTCGAAATGGGAGAGGAAGCGGGCGAGGTTGTCGGCGATAAAAACAGTGTCGTCGTCGCCCATGACGAACCACCGGACGCCAGGGAGACGGAGGCGGAAAGTCTCGGAGACGATGCGGGAGATGCGGATGGCGGAGCGGTCGCCGCGCCGGTGGGTGTAAGGGAAGCGGGACGTGTCGCCGGATATCTTTAGGGGCGGAAGGTCGCGGGTGTAGGACGAGTTGAATTCCTTGACGGGCTTGTCGAGCCAGACGAAGCCACGCATCTGCCGGGGCCGCCACCAGAGCTTGATGTATTCCTTGCGGCGCTCCCACAGCTTGGCGGACGCCGCGATGCCGAACACGATGTGCTGCAGCCCAGTTGCCGTCTCCGTCAGAGCAGCCGCAGAGGTGGCCCGTGGAGGCGGAGGAGAAGGAGGCGGGGGCGATTTGGCAATGGTATCGATTCTGCTAGCGCCTCTCTTGGTTTGATTGGAGGAGGAGAGGTGGATGAGGGAATCGGTGCTGGTGGAGGAGGTGGGGAAAGGGGGGCTGGAGAGCAAGACGTGGAGAGGGTAGACGAGGTAGATCACGACAATGGAGAGGAGGAGAAAGACCATCAGCCTTGGGATGGAGGAGGAGGATGACCATGGCTTGGCATCCCTGGAAGAAAGAAGGGACACAGAAGGCTTGTTATTGCCATTACTCCAGGCGTCCTTGTGCTTGCCGCCGCCACCACCTTTCATGGCTCCTTCACTATACCAGAATCTTCCTCTCCTTGCGATACCTTATCCGTACCTTGTCGCTGTTTTGGCTCTGAGAACATGAAGGGGAGGAGAAGAAGCCGGCGAGAGGAGAAGAAACACCAAACACGGTCAGAGAAATGAAGTGGGAAAAGAGGAGAGGCGACGAGAGGAAGAGAGAGGCATGCGCTTCTTCCAGGGAACACGCGTCCTCCTCGTTCTCTCTCTTTCTCTGGTTTCTTGGGGAAAAATAAATATGGTCAGAGTGAGATCAGGATGTGACGCTTTCTGTTTAACGTACCTGGACTCAACTCGGTCCAGAACACCGAGTCGAACGAGGCCGACTTAAATACGATCCAAAAATTTTGAGAAGGGCAGCAAACATGCATCTGAAACGGTGCGAATCCTCTTGACTGGGCTTTCTGGCCTGCTGATGAACGAGGAGGAAGGCTCCCGTGAGTTCTCTTGTCTGCGCTCTTAGGGTCTGTGGTGACGTTGAGGCCTCCTCCGGGATCAAGCTCTGTCTCTGCTCCTGCACAAAGGTCGGGTCGGGAAGAACTCCGCCCGACCCTTCCGTCGATCAAGTCAGTCAAGATTGTTTTTAGAGGGTGTTCGGTAGTTGAGAAGAGGAAAGATCCCCTTTTTACACTTGTCTACTTGGGTTTATATGGACCAGGTTGCTGCTCTTCGATGTGCTTGTGACGTCGCACCTCTGATTGCGTCTGACAGCGCACCAAAGACCTGGCCCCTGCGAGATGGCGACGCATCTCGGTGGTCGTGCGACCTACGAGAGACAGGTGGTGTCATATCTGTCGGTCAACCTTGGCTATAGTCGACTACGAGCGGGACAGGAGACGTCATCCGGGTGCAAGCGGTGTGGGCTTATGTCACGTCCCATTTATTACTCACATCATTCTCCCCCCCTGAAAGAAGCCTTGCCTCGGTGCTCGTTCAAGGGTCCGAGGCTAGCTTCAGGCCGTGGGGATTGCCAAGCGGGCTTTTGATTTGCGTGGGGAATACTTTCCAGGGGCTTGCGACGGATGTCCGTCGGCTCGTCATCCAGGGTGAGGCGTGGCCGAGGCGTTTGACTCGGGTGGTCAGGTCGAGAAGCGGGCGCTGTGAGGTTGCGGCCGAGGTATACGGCTCAGGCAGGCGTGTCGCGTAGAGGCGGGCATACCGCGCAGAGGTGTACACAGCGGGCAGGCTGCGACCGAGGTACACGACCTAGGCGGGCGTACCGCATAGAGGTGTACGCAGCGGGCAGGCTACGGCCGAGGTACACGGCTCAGGCAGGCGTACTGCACAGAGGCGGGCGTACCACGCAAAGGTGTACACAGCGGGCAGGCTACGGTCGAGGTACACGGCTTAGGCGGGCATACCACGCAGAGGCGGGTGTACCGCGCAGAGGTGTACGCAGCGGGCAAGCTACGGCCGAGGTACACGGCTCAGGCGGTTGTACCGCGCAGAGGTGTACGCAGCAGGCAGGTTGCGGCTGAGGTACACGGCTCAGGCGGGCGTACCGCATAGAGGCGGGCGTATGGCGCAGAGGTGTACGCAGCGGGTAGGCTGCGACCGTGGTACACGGCTCAGGCAGGCATACCGCACAGAGGTGTACGCAATGGCAGGCGAGCTACGAGGTACACGGCTCGGGCGTATCGCGCGATGGCAGCGACCGCCGCAGGTGTACACAGCGGGTAGGCTGCGATCGAGTTACACGGCTCAGGCGGGCGTACTACGCAAAGGCGGGCGTACCGGGCAGAGGTGTACACAGCGGGCAGGCTACGACCGAGGTACACGGCTCAAGCGGGCGTACCGCGCAGAGGCAGGCGTACCGCATAGGGGTGTACGCGGGCGGCGTATGGCGAGTACACTCAGCGGGCACTGCGGCAAAGCGAGCGTACCGCACAAAGGTGTACGCAGCAGGCAGGCTGTAGTCGAGGTACATGGCTCAGGCGGGCATACCGTGCAGAGGCGGGCGTACCGCGCAGAGGTGTACGTAGCGGGCAAGCTGCGGTCGAGGTACACGGCTCAGGCGGGCGTACCACGCAGAGGCGAGTGTACCGCGCAGAGGTGTACGCAGCGGGCAGGCTGTGGCCGAGGTACACAGCTCAGGCGGGCATACTGTGCAGAGGCGGGCGTACCGTCCAGAGGCGAGCGTACCGCGCAGAGGTGTACGTAGTGGGCGTGGCACGAGTACACTGGGCGGCGATCGCGAAGCAGGCGCTGCATCGCGAGAGGTGTACACAACGAGCGGTGCGACCAAGGTACATAGCTCGGCGAGTGTACCGCGCAGAGGTGTATCGCTGAGGTGCCGGCTGCCAGGCACACCGGCCGGGGCATACCGCCTGAGGCGTATCGCGCAGAGGTGTATGCAGCGGGCAGGCTGCGGCCGAGGTACACGGCTCAGGCGGGCGTACCGCGCAGAGGCGGGCGTACCGCGCAGAGGTGTATGCAGCGGGCTTTGTCTGACCGAGCGGCATGGCTCGGGCTTGATGGCCGAGCGGCATGGCTCGGGCTTGATGGCCAGGCAGCTGCTTGGTTTAGCAATGAACCATGCAGATGGTTGGCCGAGATAGTACCATGCAAATGGTGCAACAATGAACCATGCAGATGGCGCAGTAATGAACCAGCAATAAACCATGCAGATGGTGCAGTAATGAACCAGCAATAAACCATGCAGATGGTTGGCCGAGATAGTACTTGGGTGATCATGATCTCCCATGTCACGCCTGTTGAGGGGCGAGAGATCCCTCGGTTGCTGGCTTGCGTGAAGCCTTATGGGCTAGTTTCTTGCGTCATTCGACCTTTCCAGAGACAGTGTCTGTAAAGGGTTCTTAGGAGTCGGGAATGAGGTGGCTGCGCACTTCTGCCTGCCGCGCCTTCCTATGGGCTGCCATGTTAGGCCTCGTTTATGGCAGGGCGTCCCCTAGTCTTCCCGAAGTGACGTGCCCTGGGGGCTATCACATTAGTGGACTATCATCCACTCGGTGCAGACGAAGGGTCGGGGTTTTTGGCGAGAGTTTCCCTATAAGTAATGTGCGGTTGCCTTACCACACGCTCTTATCTCACGAGCTCATCCTTCCAGAGCCCATTGATCTCGTTGCCCAGTCCTCTCCTTTGATTTCTACAACCGACCTCGTTCGCGTCCGCCCTTCCATTTTCCTTCCGAAGGTCAGTACAAATGGCCTCTTCCTCTTCCCCGCCTACTTCCACTTCTTCTCCCGCTTCCTCCTCCACCTTTTCTACTGGACAAAACCCCTCACCGCGGGGTCGCGACTCGCCTTCCGACGAGAAGGTGGCATGGGCCCTTGAGGTCCCGCGGTCTCTTCATAACCTTGACTCCACCGTGAGCGAATCGTAGCTCTCCGACCTTCAGGGTCGCTTTGGTATCCCGAGGGACTATGTCCTTGTGGCCCCGGAGGCAGGACAGCGGGCGTATGATGCCATTCCTGGGGGCTTTGCTCTATCCGTGGATGTCCTGGAAGCGGGATTATGATTTCCCCTGCACCCGATCATCGTCTCCTGCATCTCTATGTGGCGCGTTTCGCCATCGCAAATGGCACCCAATTGCTGGCGGGGTTTGGTGGCGTTCCTGGGGGAATGCCACTACGTCGGCATTATCCCGTCCTTAAATCTATTCTTGTCTTGCTTCCGCCTCCCCAAAGGACTAGAGGGGTATTATCTTTCTTCCCGACCGGACTTCAGAATAGGTGGCACCCCTTCCAGTAACAAGGGGTGGAAGGGGCGGTTTTTCTTTGTGAGGTGCGTACGGGACTGGGGCTTCGGGCTCCAGTGGTCAGCTCATGCTATTGACAATACTACTCCAAGCCTGAGCGATGACAAGCTCAGGGACCTTCGGTGGCTGAAGGAGATCCTTCCTTCCTCTACAGCCAATCAGGACATAACTGAGTCGTGGCTGATCGAGGTAGGCCTTAGCCCGATGCCTCAGGGTATGCCTGCAATGCGCAGTCTAGGGTTCCCTGGGTTTTTTGTGGATACTAACCGATGTCCATTTGTAGGTATGGTGAACCTCAGATCAGTCCGTGGCGGACGGATTTCGTCAACCCCATCCACGCGCGCGGTGGCCGAACCAATGATCGGCACTAGAGAGGCGTCGATGGAGGTCGAAGCGGATCGACCGCAGAAGAAGATCAAAGTCCTGGCCTCCAAGCGGCTGGCTGTGGCAGCAACACAGCCGGGGGAGGCTAGTGCGGAGCCAGCGGAGCAAGCGGAGGCGGGCCCCAAGCGAGCCGAGGGCAAGCCTAGCCGGGAGGGCGCAGGAAAGGAGCCTTCGCTCCCCTCGGTCCGTGAGCTATGTCGGCTTCCGGTCGGGACCAAGGATGAGCCTTTTTAGGCTCAGACGATGGGAGACCAGCCAGTGGGGGCGGTGGACGACCCCCTACTGACCCGTTGGGAGAACCTATCCGTCCGGGATAGGGTGTGGGCTGACGGTGATGCTGCAGCCGCGTTTCTTCGAGGTGGGCTTCACCCCGAGATGGCTCGGGAGCTGTACACCCTGTCCTTTGAGTCTCTCCTCAGCAAGTCCGCCAAGTCGCTGGTGTGGGTAAGCACTACGCCTTGGGCTTCTTGCTGCCACCTGAGTGCACCCATTCTGACACTTTTTGTTTTGCAAAGTCAGCACTACATTGTGGCGCTGATGGACCGGGTGCAGGACGCCGGCCAGATCGTCGGCAAGCTGAGCGACCGCAACGTCGAGTTGCGCCGGCAACTCGAGGAGGCCCACGTGGCGACGGGCCCCGAGGCGCTGGCAGCCGCAGAGAAGCGCGCGTCCGACTTGGATGCAGAGGTGACTCGCCTCAAGGCCGAGCATCAAGCGGCCAAGGAGAAGCATGATGACCTCCAAGGACTCTTCCGGGTGGAGCGGACCGAGCTTTGCCTGCTGAGGGCCGAGGCGCTCAAGCTTACTAAGCAATTGGAGGCGACGGGTGCCGAGGCAAAGTCCGCCTCTGAGGCCCTGGCCGAGGAGACCCGTTAGAGGCCGAAGAGGGACAAGCAGCTGATCGAGAACTACAAGAAGTCCGAGGGCTTTCAACTCGGGCTAACCCAATCAGGGCAGGTTACCTATGAATATGGGTACCGGATCGCCCTGGCTCGCTTCTAGGCACGTCACCCCGACCTTGAGGTCGCGGAGGACCCATTTTCCTCTTTCCCTGAGGACTCGGGGGTGGAGATACCCGAGGAGGTCCCTTTTGATGATAACCCGGAACCCCCGAAGGGTCAGCTGCCATGAAATTTTTCTAAGGGGTCGGTCTGTAAGTCAGGGTTGTCTAGTCCTGTAACTCGACTCCAGTTTAATGAAAAATCCTTTTGCCTAAAGATTTCTTGTGTTGCTTTCCTCTGATTTCCTAAATGAAAAACTTCTTCAGGTTCTGCATGTTCCATGTCCTTGGCAAGGTGCGACCGTCCATCATCCGATAAGGTCCTTCCTAGTTGGGAGTGAGTTTGCCATGCGCTTGGGTCGGGTCACTTATCTCGGCCCTGCGCAACACCAGGTCACCGAGCTTGACGGGTCGGGGGCGTACCCTACGGTTGTAAATCCTTGCGACGGCTCTCTTGTAAGAAAGGGCCTTCAGGTGTGCATCGGCTCACCGCTCCTCGAGCAGATCCAGTCCTGCTCGGAGCCCCTCGGCCGAGGTTCCCTCTTCATATCTCTCTATCTGAGGGGTTGGGATGACCACCTCGGGAGGCAAGACGACATCGGTGCCGAACGCGAGGTTGTAGGGGGACTCTCCGGTTGCAGTTTTGGGAGTGGTGCATAGGGACCATAGGATGCTCGGGAGCTCGTCTACCCAAGCGGAGCGAGCTGCGAGGGTCCTTCTCTTGAGCCCATCCAAGATGGATCGGTTGGTCATCTCTGCAAGGCTGTTTGTCTGAGGGTGGGCCACCGAGCTGAACCTCAGCTGAATCTTGTAGCTCGCACAGAATTCCTTGAATCGGGCACTAGCGAACTGAGTCCCGTTGTCGGTGACGATAGCCTTAGGTAGGTCGAACCGAGTCACGATATTTCTCCATACGAACTTCTCTATCTGGTGTTCCGTAATCGTCGCTAGTGGCTCGGCTTCGACCTACTTAGTGAAGTAATCTACATGTACGATGATGTACCTCCACTGCCCGGAGGCCGGGGGGAATGGTCCGAGCAGATCCATCCCCCACTGAGCAAAGGGCCACGTGCAGTCCACAGGTGTGAGCGGGGTTGCAAGCTGTCGAGGCGTCCGAGCATGCCTCTGGCACGTGTCGCATTGCTAAACATAGGTTCGGGCATCTCTGCACATGGTGGGCCAATAGTAGCCCTGGCGAAGTATTTTTAATGCCAAGGTGCGACCGCCTATGTGTTCTCCACAAATCCCCTCGTGGACCTCGACGAGAACTGACTGCGCCTCGTCAGGGTCTAAGCACCGTAAAAGGGGGTGCGAGAATGACCTCTTGTAGAGCCAACCATTAACTTCGCAGTACCAAGCCTGGGTGCGGCGCAGACGCCGAGCCGCGGCTTCATCGACGGGCAATACGTAGTGCCGTATAAATTGCAACATCTCCTGCACCCAAGTCGTTGGCAGATCGGTCGTGGCCACCGTGGCAACTGTGATTGTGCGGAAGGGGAGTTCCTTGACGTCGGGCTCGTCCTCGGGGCCCGACTTCGAAGCTAGCTTGGCGAGCGCATCCGCCCGCTCGTTCTGGCCCCTCGGTATCCTAGATAACAAAAAACTGGAGAAGTTGGTGATTAGGCTCTTTACCTCTGCCAAGTATTTCGACATGGTGGGATCACAGGCCTCGTATCTGTCGCTGAGGTGTTCGGCCATGAGCTACGAGTCGGTGTGGACATATAGGGCGTCCACTTGCATCTCGACGGCCAATCTAAGTCCAACCAGGAGAGCCTCATACTCCGCCTCGTTGTTTGTGGCTTTGAAGCCAAAACGGAGGGAACGCTCGAACAGGCGCCCGTCGGGAGCCTGCAAGACTAGCCCGGCCCCCGCGCCCTTTGAGCCTGATGCCCCGTCTACTTGCAGGACCCATCCTGCATCGGCCGGCTCGAGGTTGTTGCCCTTTGGTCGAACCATTTCTGAGATAAAGTCGGCCACTGCTTGGGCTTTGATGGCGGTCCTTGGGACATACCTGATGTCGAACTCGCCGAGCTCCACCGACCACTTGAGAAGGCGACCTGCCATGTCAAATTTAGACAAAATCTGTCGTAGTGGCTGGTTGGTGATTACCTCGATTGGGTGAGCCTGAAAGTATGGGCGTAGCTTCCGAGCCATCAATACGAGGGCAAGGGCCAGCCTCTCGATCGGCGGGTATCGTTCCTCGGGGCCGCCCAAGACGTGGCTGGTGTAATAGACCGGCATCTGCCCCTTCGAGGTCTCCTTGATTAGAACGGAGCTAACCGCATGTGGGGAGACGGCCAGGTAAACACTGAGCTTCTCCCCGGGGGAGATAGAAGTGAGGCGAGGAAGGTCGGATAGGTGTTGCTTCACACAGCTGAAGGCCTCCTCATAGTCCGCAGTCCATTCGAAATTTTTTGAGTTCTTCAGGGCACGGAAGAAGGGGAGGCACCAATCACCCGACTGAGAGAGGAACCGAGACAGAGCGGCAAGCCTCTCATTCAGCCTTTGCAACTCCTTAACCGTTTGTAGTGCTTGCATGCCGATAATCGCCTGGACCTTCTCCGGGTTGGCGTCGATTCCTCTTTCATGTATGATGAACCCAAGGAATTTGCCCGAGTCGACGCCAAATGTGCACTTTGAGGGGTTGAGGTGTAAGCAATATTTCCGAAGCATGGAGAACGCCTCTGCCAGATTGGCCAAATGGGTTACGATTGCACGACTCTTCACGATCATGTCATTAATGTAAACTTCCATGTTTTGCCCGATTTGCTGGGCGAACATCTTGTTTACGGTTCTCTGGTACGTAGCTCTAGCGTTCTTCAGTCCAAAGGGCATGACCCAGTAGAAGTATACTCCCTGATCGGTGAGGAAGGTCGTGTGCTCCTGATCCTCGGGCGCCATCCTGATTTGGTTGTAACCGGAGAAGGCATCCATGAATGACAGACGGGCGTGACCCGAGGTGGCGTCGACCAGCTGATCGATCCTCGGGAGGGGGTAGCAGTCCTTTGGGCATGCATGATTAAGATCAGTATAGTCAACGCACATTCTCCAATTCCCATTGGGTTTTTTCACGAGGACCACATTAGAGAGCCACCGGGGGTACTTAACTTCTTCTATGAAGCCTGCCGCTAGGAGGTGCTCCACTTCTTTTGGACAACTAGCTGTCGTTCAGGGGCAAACCGTCGGGGCTTCTGTTTCACTGGGCACATCTCGGGCGAAATGTTCATATGGTGTTGGGCGACCTTGTGGTCAACTCCTAGTATATCCGCTGGGGACCAAGCGAAGACGTCGGCGTTCTCTTGTAGGAAGTTGATGAGCTGTCTCTGCTCCTGCTCAGAGCTCGGCCCGCACGGATGGTTTGATCAAAGCGACTTTCACGTGAGGCACACTAATGGTTGCTCATTGATTTCGGGATCTGGTAGAAAGCTTCTTAGGCGTCCTGGGGTCACCTCCATGGGTGGGGACTCAAAGGGACTTCCCCAGCTTCAGGCCCAATCACGGGTCTGAACTTTACTGCGTCCGGTAGTAGGTGAATCTGACGCTCTAAATCTGTGAGGTTAGTCGCGAGTATCACATTGTATGCAGTGGGCAAGTTGACCACTAGGAATGTTGTCATCACCGTCTTCGTCTTCGGCGGGTCTCCCAGAGTTAGGGGTAAGGTGACTAACCCCAGCGGCGAAATGGAGCCGCCAGTGAATCCGGTGAGCGCGGAGTGCATCGGTTCCAGGGCATCTCTGGTCAGGCCGAGCTTCTTAAAAGCATCTAAATAGAGTACGTCGGGTGAACTTCCTATGTCGATCATGACCCTTTTGACTTGGGCGCTGGCAATCTTAGCGGTTATTACCAACGCGTCGTCGTGCTCGGATTGTCCCGGCTCCTTGACTGGGAATGTGACCTTTGGGCCGGGCCCTTGTCTGGAGCTCCTGCCAGTGGCTGCTCGGGCGTACGCCTTCCGCCCGGCCATGCTATTTCCCCCGACGGCGGGGCCGCCAGTTATTACATCAATCTACCACTCGATGGGGCCCTCGGGGCGCGGTGACAAATTCTTGGCCTGGCGGAGGTAGCGATGCAGGTGCCCCCTGCGGATGAGCTCCTCAATCTGTCGGCATAGGTTATAGCACTCCTCGGTGTCATGCCCATGCTGTCGGTGGAAACGGCAATATCTGGACTGATCTCGCAGTCTGGGAGGACCCCTCATCGGGGTGGGCGCTTTGAGCAGCCCCTTTTCCTTTATTTGGAGAAATATTTCTGTCTGAGAAGGACCCAGCGCGGAGCGGGGGGACCTCGGGATCTGCGGGTCGGGTCGGCCCACCCTGCCCCTCGACGTGGGAGCCGACTGCTCCCGTGGGGTTTCGGGCCAAGGTCTCTTACGCTCTTCATGCTTCCCGACCATCCAGGTTTCCGCCACAATAAACTGGTTAGCCCGTTGGAGCATCTCCGGAACCGTAACCAGGGGATGCTCCACGAGGGACCAGAAGAACCTGGAGGGTCGCAACCCGATCATGAATGCCTGCATCAACAAAGAGAGGTGAGTATCCGGTAGCTTCCAAATCTCCATGGCAAAACGATTCACAAAGTGAGAGAGTGGCTCCTTCTCCTTTTGGTTGAGTCCTAGGAGCAGAGCGACGGATGGCTTCGGTTGTGCATACGCCAAAAAGTTAAGCTCGAAGTCTTTGGCGAGCTGGTCAAAGGATGAGAACGTTCCGGCCTTGAGACCGCTATACCACGCTCGGGCCGGCCCCCTCAGCGTTGTGGGGAATGCCCGACACATCAAGGCGTCCGATGTGCTGTAGAGCGCCATTTGGGCGCGGAAAGTGGCCACATGGTCCGCCGGGTCGGCAGCGCCATCGTATGCGTCGAGGGAGGGGAGACGGAAGTTCGAGGGAATGGTTGATCCTGTATCTTGGAGGTGAACGACGATCCCCCGTACACGCCCTCCCCTGGCTCCTCCTTGGACCTGCGCACTTCCCTCTATACCTCGTCGAGCCGCTGGCTGACGAGGCACAGCTGGGCTTGGAGGGAGTCGGCCGAGTCCGACGATAATATCTCGGGATCGGGATGGTTGCTCGGGTCATCCAACACCTGTCCCTAGAACGGACCCCGTCATGTCCGAGGTAGGGTCGAAAGTGTCGAGGAGGTTAGTTGGACCAGCGCAGGCGGATCTGACCGGAGTGGCGGTGCAGATACGGGTACAGGCGGGATGAGGGTTTGCATCATCCTGGCTAGAGTCTGAACTTGGCGGGCGAGGTCCTGGAAGGCCTCGGCTGATACGGGCGACAGGTCGGTGGCGGCGACACCGGGCGGGAGCAGGCCCGAGTCATTGAACAGCCGCCAATAACGTTCTGTGGTCGCGATGGGGCCCTCCGCTCGGGGCTCGTTACGAGGGGAGCCTACGCTCGGAACCCCCACTAAGTGCGACCCCACAAGCATGGGCTCGCTTGGGCTATCCGGCTGACCTTTCGACATCGGGCCCTCCTAGCGCCAATCTGTTAGTCTATTAACAACTTTATGCCGTGGCCTCGGGGCCGTCGCGGCTGGGTTCGGGCTCGAATACGACAGAGATCTCCGGTCTACGCCCTTAGGGTCTGTGGTGACGCTGAGGCCTCCTCCGGGATCAAGGTCCGTCCCTGCTCCTGCACAAAGGTCGGGTCGGGAAGAACTCCGCCCGACCCCTCCGATGATCAAGTCAGTCAAGATTGTCTTTAGAGGGTGTTCGGTGGTTGAGAAGAGGAAAGACCCCCCCGACGATCAAGTCAGTCAAGATTGTCTTTAGAGGGTGTTCGGTGGTTGAGAAGAGGAAAGACCCTCCTTTTACACTTGTCTACTTGGGTTTATATGGACCAGGTTGCTGCTCTTCGATGTGCTTGTGACGTTGCGTCTGACAGCACGCCGAGGACCTAGCCCCTGCGAGATGGCGACGCGTCTCGACGGTCGTGCGGCCTGCGAGGGACAGATGGTGTCATATATGTCGATCAACCCTGGTTACAGTCGATTGTGAACGGGACAGGAGACGTCATTCGGGTGCAAGCGGTGTGGGCTTACGTCACGTCCCATTTATTACCCACATCAGTTATATTATCGAATAAGCACGAACGATGCTTATTTGTGACTACATAAAGTTTTATGCCACTTAATGTTCAAACATACATATTGTTTTATGCAGGTCATATAGCTACATAAAGTTTTATGTGACTATATAATTTTTTATTCAGTTGAAGCCATATAGATGATTTAACTAGTTCAAGCTTCAATTTGGCACGAGCTAAGATTGAATCCCGAGTTAAATCGCAAAACTGATGGGAGAGCAAAGGTACTAGAAGTGTATAAAGAGCCAAAGTGCATCCACGCATGGATTTTGGAAAATCATCAGCCAGCACACTCTCCACTTAGATCTCTTTTAGCACCTAAGTAAAATCTAAGTGGAGGATCGTAAAATCGAGAGAAGTTAGATATAGAGAGAAACAAAAGAACCCATTTATACTCAAAAGTCTCTAATCATAAATAATTAGGAGATATTATTTGAATTATTCCTTGGAGAATACTTTCTACTATGATACATGTTAGACTCGCGTATCCAATTTTATTATCACCCTCCATGTGTCCACGTGGTAAGTTTCTAATAGGTGATTTTTATCATTATAACTTATGATTATGAATGTTTTCTCTAAATCAATCTTTATTGGAAAATATTTTTTGTTGTGATAATTGTTGATATGGCAAATTTGGCATAACTGATTTCGTCATCACTCGTCAAATTGGCTGTCACGTATTAATTTTCTAATACATGATTTTGCTCTTATCACTTATCCTCCATTGTTTTTCGAAATGAGGGATTTCCAGAAATGAAGTACAATAATTTTGATGGCTTCACTGGCTTTTGTTTAGAAGAAAGGTCGAGCAAATGATTTTGGGTATTTTGGTGAGATCTTGGGCCAAGAAGATCAAATGGTTTGAGATACTATTGCTCGAAGGGGCACATAGGGTATGAGAAGCTTTAGGTCCAGAAAACTACATTAAGACTCCAAATGCTTCTGCTTAAGAGACGTGCATCAAGCGCATGATTATAATTTTGGTCAAGTAACTGTTTAGGGTGATCGAAATACTTTTACCTGAGGGGATGAATCGAGCTCTTCAGATACTTTTGCTCTGGGAGCATATCGGGTGCAAGATTATGCTTCTAGCTTAATTAAAAAGTTACATCAGGCATTCTAAATGATTCTACTCGAGGAGAGTGAATCAAGAACATAATGATAAATTATCTTAAATATTCTTTGGATGCTTTTATCCCAATAAATAGGTTAGGTTTAAATGATTCATTTGATTTACAATGATTACTAATAGGCTTTTTGGGTTGCATAAAAAAACAACTACCAATATATTGAGAACAATAACACTAAATTTCATATGTTCATTGTTCTTTAGATGTCTTAATACCTATTATTGGCCTAGGTCCAAATAATATGTTTAATTTCTAATGATTATTAAAAATCTTTTCTTGTTGCACAAAATGACTAACTAATTATAAATTAGTATCTATAGCACTAAATTTGACATGATGTAGTACATAATTCTTACATAGATCTTGATAAGTTTTATCATAAATAATCTATATCATTAACTATAAAAACACGCTTTGCTTTTAATTTTGTTACATGCTTGTACAATGCAAATTGAAGGTCAAATTGAGGCTTGTTCTTTGAGTCCTTACTAGCTCGTCATCTCTAAATGATTGTATAATAGTAAAGGAAGCCATTTTGATCCGAATGGAAGGTTTAACCTCAAGAATCTTTGTGAGAAGAAATGATTGACTAAATTTTATTGATAGTAAATATGAATTTATATACACAAAAGAGATTATACAATATAGTAATTACATGATTTTTTCAATCAATAATAAAATATAAAATATTTATTAAATCATTTCATGATTTAGAAGATCATGTTGAGATCATGGTTTTTATTGATAGATATATGATAATATATTATCATAAATTATATGATTTAGAATCATGATAATATAATATCCAAATATTGGAAGGATCATGATAATCTTATTATGATTTATTTTTCTCAATAATATCTTTTCTAATATGCCCTTGTAAGATGGTGCTCCCATCGGAGACACCGATCTTGGATCGAAATAAAAGGAATTGCTAACAAGACAAGGCTTGGTAAGAGCATCTACAAGTTGATTAGAAGATGAGACATGAGAGATATGTAGCTCATCATTTTGAACATTGTCATGAACAAAGTGAAAATCGATAGTTATATATTTTATTCGAGAGTGAAATACAGGATTAGTACATATATATATTGCATAGATATTGTTACAATATATAGATAGAGGATCAGAGATTATGATAAATAATTTCCGTAGCAATGATTGAATCCAACAAATTTTAGTAATTGTAGAAGTAAGCGTCTAATATTCAGCCTTCGTAAGAGGAACACTTTAGAGATTGGCCTAGTAATAGTATTGGCTTCAAGCATTTTGGTACTATCAAGAAGGTCATGAATACATCTCTATCGAGAAAAAAAAAAGATCATTTGTTGTGTGGATTACTTAAAAACTAAGAAAATAATTGAGGGACCCAAGATCTTTGGTAGAAAGACTTGTTTCCAAGTTGCTGGATAAATTGATTAATTAATGCTATAAACTAGTAAAAATATGATTATGCCTTCATGAAAATAAATAAATAATAAACTATTAGATTGAAAATTATAAAATACAACTAAGACTATATATGTTCGAAGTTCATAATGCTAAGCACGAGGGGCTTGCTTGAGATTATAAAGAGCCTTATGCAACTTACAAACATATTGAGGGAGATTCTGATCAATACAGCCTAGAGGTTGCTTCATAAATACATCCTCAGAAATATGACTATGAAGAAATGTATTACTTACATCCAACTGTTGAAGTCTCCAATTATTAGACAAAGCAAGATATAAAATAATATAAATTATTATTGGCTTCATAACTAGGCTAAATGTATCATGGTACTCAATGCTTGGATGTTGATGAAATCCTGTTGTAATAAGTCTTGCTTTATACTTATTGATGGATCCATTAGGATTTTGGTTGATACGAAAAATCCATTTGCACCCTACAAGGTTTTAATTTGGATGGGATAGGACTAAATCTCATGTACTATTCCTAATAAAGCATTATATTCTTAAGATATTATTGCTCATGTTAGGGATCGAGCGACACTAAGAGGGGGGGGGGTGAATTAATGCAGCGGATAAATACGATAAACTTCGACGATTTAAAAATAACTTTCAGAAACTTTGTACGTTGAAAATAACGTTTCGTTTGAAACCATTTCGATTGTGTTGAAAGCATACGTAAGAAGATGAAGAGGAAATCGAGTAAGTAAGGCAGTAAAGTGAAGATAGTTTACAGTATAGTAAGTTGCAAGAAAGTAAATGCAAATCGATTTATAGTGGTTCGATCATCCAACCTACATCCACTTCTGATTCCTTATGGCTTGAGGCCACTGGCTTTTCCACTAGCTATTCTCCTTCCAACGGGCGAGGATGAACTCCTTTACAACTCCTCTCCTTTTGACGGGCTTAGGAGGAAACCCTTACAAGCACTCTCTCTTTTCTTTCAGTGGAATACAAGTGAAAACTAAGGAAGATTTTTTAGAGAGATTTGAATAAATTTTTCTTGCTTTCAAAGTGTTGTGCTCATTATCTTTCTTACAGGAACACTTGGGGTATTTATAGACCCCAAGAGGATTCAAATTTGGAGCCTAAATTTAAATCTCTTTCGTTGTTCCCGGTGTTGGCGGTGCCACTGCCTATTAGTTATCAGACTGACAGTGTACAGGGCGGTTCCACTGCCCAAGGCAGCGGTGCCACCACCCAGCTCACTGGTCCTGGGCAGTGCCACTATCGAGCACTTTTCAGTACACTAGTTTGGGCCAAAAACTCAACCGAAATCGATCCAAAACAAGGCCCAATGGGCCCCTACTTGGGTTATAGTATTAATGCCTAATCCTAACCCAAATTAACGTGCTAACTATGAAATTAAAGATATTTCCTAAGCTATTACAAAGTCCGATAAGTCAAGACTTCTTTCGGTGAGTTTTCGGTGAACTTCCGGTGGTCTTTCGACGAACCCTCGGAAACCATTCTGTGGACTCCCGGTAAGCTCCTGGACTTCACGATGATCTTGGCGAGTTCCAACGAGCTTCTTTGGCAAGCTCTGATCTTTCTTGGCAAGCTCCATGAACTCCCGACGAACCTTTCAATGAACTTCCTAAAACCCTTCGGCAAGCTCCCTACTCGTTCTCGACCAGTTCCGACAGCACTCCCAACGAATCTTCGGACTTCCGTTGAACTCTCGAACTCTCAATGATCTATCACACTTAATGTCCGGTACTTTGATTCGCTTTACATCTTCATCATCATCGTAGTTAATCCTGCATACAGACAAACAAAATTCTACTTTGATCTAGACAATTATTACAACGCGAATTGATATTCAGTTACCCGGCATATCATCGGTCGGTGCTTCGTCCGATTCTTTGGCGTATCGTCCTCTTTTGCGGCTTGTTGCCCAATCGACGGTTGACCTCCACAACCCCGATATCCTTGGCGCAATTCTACTCTTCTTGGCCCGATGCCTGATATCCGAAGCCTTCTGTCGATTGTCGACCAAACCTCCGGCTCGACATCCAATATCTTGACGTGATCACCTGGCGCAATGTCAATTCCTCCAGCGTCAACTGTCTAATCCTGATCGATAGTAGACTTACGTAACTCAAAACACAGTTAGACCATAAAACATAATTAATTAGTTTCATCATCAAAATATGAGATTCAACAATCTCCCCCTTTTTGATAATGACAACTAATTAATGACTAACGGAGTTAACCATAATTCCCCGGAGTTTAACCAAACTCCCCCTATCAATATGCCATTGATAGAACACTTAGATTATCCCAAATCCAAGCAACATTCATCACAAATTATGATAATTAAGAAACCATCATACAAATATATAAAATAATCAATTCAATACATGAAGTCATCAATCTACTTCTCCCTCTATGTCATCAACAAAAAGGAGAAGTTGCATCATAGCTAGTTTAAAAGATATATAAGTTTTACAACACACTAGCTATTAAACAAGATATTCAACATATAATCATGGCAAGATTTTAAAAGATGTCCAAGCATAGCAATACAACACTTGCTTCTTGTGCAAGTTTATACTTTGATTTTCTTGTAAAAGATAGGCAAGATAGCAATTTTTTATTCACTTCTTGAGATATGCAAGTTACACTTTTTTTACTTCCTTTGCAATATGCAAGCAATCACTTTAAATATGCAAGCTAAATTTTCATTACAACATACAAACATAGAAGCATGGCAAGTGTAGGAAAGCAAATTTTCTAAGTTTTGCATTGTGCTTCTTTTGAGATAGCACTTCTTTGCTTCTCTTTAAATTGCAAGATTGTAATCGTTGCTCCCCCTTTGTTATTGACAAATAGAAGTTGAGTACAAATAGCCTTTTACATCAATGTTTTGATCATGACAAAATAACAAATATACAACATGAATTTTCAACATATTAAGCCATGAATTTAAGGGAGTCAAAAACCATGATATGAGGAAAAAAGATGATACGCAAGCAATCAATAATGATAAGCAAGCTAACATACTTTGCGATACGTAAGCTAGCTTCCTTTCAATTCCTCTCTTTGTAACTAAGTTTCACCTTTGCAAGCTATCAACTTTTTGTTTGCAATGAGCTAGTAATTTTTGTAAAATTTTACAACATTTTTAACCATGCAAGCTCATAAGTTTAAAAAATAATATAACTTTACAATTTCTTTTCTCTCATTTTGAGAAGTGGAAGTTTTATCTTTTTACAATTTCTAGCTAGCTATGTTTGCCACTTTCTCTTGTGATATCCAAGCTAGTATGCTAACTCCCCCTTTGTCATTGTCAAAAAGAAGAGAAGACTCAATGGCTAAAAATTTTAATTATTATTTTACATCAATCAATATTTTAAATTTTCACATGATGTATACAAGCCATAGATGCAAAGAAT
Source organism: Musa troglodytarum (assembly GCA_023547065.1). NCBI lineage: Eukaryota > Viridiplantae > Streptophyta > Magnoliopsida > Zingiberales > Musaceae > Musa > Musa troglodytarum. Next base: position 18,296,747 of record CP097507.1, on the reverse strand, counting down.
TCATGAAAGCAAACCAAAGTAATCATGTCATTTTTAAGTCATGAAAGATATGAAATTAAAGCTCAAGAAAGTCAAGAGGGACATAATTCATTTGACAAGTCCTTTTAGTAATGATTCATCATAAAGCAAAATTTTCTTATATCAAGACAAATAAAGATCATGTCAAAAATTTCAAAAAGTATTTCAAGCCAACAAAATCATATTTGAAGGATAAAATATATCACAATTGTAAATGTCGATAAGTGATTCATTTGTGTGCAAAACCACTTGATTCATGCATAGGAATTCTAAATATCAAACATCAAGATATCAAGACTTGGATTGTGATAAAGCTCATTCAAGTTCGAATCATCAAAATCATTAATATAGATTTTGAGATTCATAAATGACATAGATTTGAATTGTTTTCCTCTTTGGTAAATGATAAAAAGAAGCAATCATAGAGGAAAGTATTTTGATTCATAAAAATATCTCAAGTCAAGAATTTAAAATTATGATTTCAAGAAATCAAGAGAGGAGTCATAAAATTATTCATACTCATTTTGTCAACTCGAAACTCATAATCAAATTATGAAAATCATTATCAAGATTCAAGAGATGAACATAATATACATAGATTCATCATTTCTCTTTTATTGAAAAATTGAAAATTTTATTGAAGAATTTTCAAGAGACATGTATTTCTCTTGCATTAATTTTATATGAACATGCCTTTACGTTTTTTAAGTCAAATAGAAACAAACATGATCGTTTAAGACATAAAGGTTAAATCTCGTGTCGTAAATTCCAAAAGATATCTCAAGTTATCAATATCACATTAAAAAAGATATTTCAAAAAGATATATCGATAAGTAATTTATTTGTATCATTTTATTTGAATTCATGATTCATTTGGTAGGTTCTCCTCTTTAGTAAATAAAAAAAAAGAATTATAGGAGAACAAAATAAATTAAGGGAGATAGAACATAGTTGAAACAATGAACATGATTCATATTTAAAATGTATCTTACGTTGTAAGTATGAATCAAGCATTTATCAAATCCAAAATCATCCTCAAAATCACATTCAATAAATTCATACATGATAAGCATGGATTCATGAATTTGTCTTCAATTGAAAAATTGAAAAACTCTAGAGATAGAAAGATTTCAAGAAACATGCATTTCCATTATATAATTCATTTCATATGAGCATGCCTTTGTCTTTTATTGTAAGATAAAATAGAAATATCAACATTCAACACCAAAAGATAACCTTCATCGTAAAAATCATCAAGACAAAAATATAACACATTATGAGATTCAATTTATCATGATAATATGTTTCATTTTAAGTTGTTTGTTTCAAACAAATGTGCTCATGTTTCAAAAGATGAGTATCAAATTTTAAAACCAAAACACAAGTTTGTCATCAAGATATAACAACTTTTTAACATTTTCATTTTATCATTATCAATGATGATTTCATAAGGTATGTTCAAATATTTTCATGAAAGCCATCATCATACAAATTCGAAATACAAGTTTTATCATTAAAGTCATCAAGAACAAATGCATCAAACATCATGATAGTGCATTTTCTCATCTTTATGAGTTTCAATTTAAGTGATTTGATCTTTCATAAGAATGTTCAAATGTCATGCATTTGTTTTCATGTGAGCATATTCAAATTTTTTTTATGAAAATATGTATCAACAAGATATAAGTTTAGTCATAAACTCGTCAAGACCAAACACATCAAAAATAAAACATCATGATAACACATTTTCAATTTTTATGTGTTTTATTTTATGTGGTTGATCTCATATAAGCATGTTCACATTTTCACACAAAAGCCAAGCATCAAATAAATTTAAAATTATCATCAAAATCTTTCATTCCAAAAATTTGTTAGGAGTAAAGTACATTGATTAGATGTAAGCATACTCAATTCTTTTGTATAAACGATATTTATCAAGTTTAAAATCGAAAAATAGATTTCGTAACATAGATCAATAAGATACACATGATTTCATATTTTCATTATGTTATTATGAAAAGTGATACGGAATTCATCAAGATAAATATTCATTGGATTTAATCTTGTTAGGTGTACAAGCATGAGATGCAATTATCATAATGATTCATTTTGCATCAAAAATCATGCATTGAGTTGTTATTTCAAAATCATACATGAGATTGATCTTGTAATAACACAAGTTAAGCAATCATCATTTATATTTTTAATTTTCAAAAATAACTAGAAAGAAAAAGCATAAAAAAAATCCTACCAACTATATTAAGCAACTCATGAATAGTTCAAGTAATTTCATAATAAGGAAAAAACAACTTGGGTGAGTTTCTTACCTCATTGTCGAAAACCGTCAAAGCGTAGTTTGCCTCTTCTTTACTTGATTCTTCTCGGTGAGCCTTCTTCTTCTTCATTGGTGGCCTCATTCTTTGTTCAAGTTAATTATTTATTTTAGATTTTTGTTTAATAAACTTATTAAGATTTAGTGTTCGAAGCTCAAGTTCATCATTGTCCTCATCACTTGAGTCATCACTCAAGTGACATTTCATAGTTCGGAGTTCCAAATCCTTCTTGTTCTTTAGAAGGTGGTTCATGTGTTCATCATATTCAATATGTTCCAAGAATACTATTTCATATGCCATTAAGGATCCAACGAGTTCTTCAATAGAATAATCATTTAAATCTTTTGTTTCTTGAATCGCCGTTACTTTAGGATCCCACCTTTTTGGAAGGGATCTTAAAATCTTGTTTACAAGTTTAAAATCCGAAAAACTTTTACCAAGACTTTTCAAGCTATTGACGACATCCGTGAAGCGGGTGTATATATCGTCGATAGATTCGCTTGGTGTCATTTGGAAGAGCTCAAAATCATACAATAAGAGGTTTACTTTCGAGTCTTTAACTCTACTAGTTCCCTCGTGGGTGATTTCAAGTGTCCACCAAATATCAAAAGCCATTTCGCACGTAGAAATCTGATTGAACTCATTCTTGTTCAAAGCACAAAATAAGGCATTCATAGCCTTTGCATTCAAAGAAAAAGATTTTTTCTCTAAGTTCGACCATTTGTTCATTAGTTTAGAGGAAAGTTGAAAATGATTTTCAACAACGTTCTACAAATCCAAATCTATTGAAAGCAAGAAAACTCTCATTTGAGTTTTCCAATAGGTGTAGTCCGACCTGTTAAAGAATGGTGGATGAACAACCGAAAAACCCTCTTGAAAGCCATGAAGAGCCATTTGTTATGGGTGTAAATCCGAATGAGAAATTGAGAAATAACATGGCTCTGATACCAATTGTTAGGGATCGAGTAGCACTAAGAGGGGGGGGGGGTGAATTAGTGCAGCGGATAAATACGATAAACTTCGATGATTTAAAAATAACTTTTGGAAACTTTGTACATTGAAAATAATATTTTATTTGAAACCGTTTCGATTGCGTTGAAAGCGTATGTAAGAAGATGAAGAGGAAGTCGAGTAAGGCAGCAAAGTGAAGATAGTTTGCAGTATAGTAAGTTGTAAGAAAGTAAATACAAATCGATTTATAGTGGTTCGGTCATCCGACCTACATCCACTCTCGATTCCTCTTCGCTTGAGGCCACCGGCTTTTCCACTAGCTATCCTCCTTCCAACGGGCAAGGATGAACTCCCTTACAACTCCTCTCCATTTGACGGGCTTAGGAGGAAACCCTTACAAGTACTCTCTCCTTTCTTTCGGTGGAATACAAGTGAAAACTAAGGAGGATTTTCTAGAGAGATCTGAACAGAGTTTTCTTGCTTTCAAAGTGTTGTGCTTGTTATCTTTCTTGCAGGAATACTTGGGGTATTTATAGACCCCAAGAGGATTCAAATTTGAAGCCCAAATTTGAATCTCTTTTGTTGTCCCCGATGCTGGCGGTGCCATCACCTGTCAGTTGTCAAACTGACAATGTACAGGGCAGTTCCACCACCCAAGGCAGCGATGCCACCGCCCATGCTCTCAGGTGCCTGGGTGGTGCTATCACCTAGGTCAAGCCCAAATTTGAATCTCTTTTGTTATTCCCGGTGCTGGCAGTGCCACCGCCTGTCAGTGGAGGTGCCATCGCCTGTCAATTGTCAGACTAACAATGTACAGAGCGGTTCCACTGCCCAAGACAGTGGTGCCACCACCCATGCTCTCGGGTGCTGGGCGGTGCCACCGCCCAGCTCTCGACCTTTGGGCGGTGCCATCGCCCAGCACTTTTCAGCACACTAGTTTGGGCTAAAAACTCGACCCAAACCGATCCAAAACAAGGCCCAATGGGCCTCTACTTGGGTTATAGGATTAACACCTAATCCTAACCCAAATTAATATGCTAACTATGAAATTAAAGACATTTCCTAAACTATTACAAAGTCCGACAAGTCAAGACTTCTTCCGACGAGTTTTCGGTGAACTTCCAACGGTCTTTCGATGAACCCTCGGAAACCATTCTGCAGACTCCCAGCAAGCTCCCGGACTTCACGATGATCTTGGCGAGTTCCAACGAGCTTCTTTGGTAAGCTCCGATCTTTCTTGGCAAGCTCTGCGAACTCTCGACGAACCTTCCGGTGAACTTCCGAAAATCCTTCGGCAAGCTCCCTATTCGTTCTCGGCCAGTTCCGACAGCACTTTCAATGAATCTTCGGACTTCCGTTGAACTCTTGAACTCCCAATGATCCATCACACTTGATTTCCAGCATTTTGTTTTGCTTTACATTTTCATCATCATCGTAGTTAATCCTGCACACACACAAACAAAACTCTACTTCGATCTAGACAATTATTACAATGCAAATTGACATTCAGTTACCCAGCACGTCATTGGTCGATGCTTCGTTTGATTCTTCGACGCATCATCTTCTCTTGTGGCTTATTGTCCAATCGACGGTTGACCTCTATAACCCTGATATCTTTAGTGCAACTCCGCTCTTCTTAGCCTGATGCCCAACGTCCAAAGCCTTCTGCCGATTGTCGACCAAACCTCAAGCTTGATATCCAATATTCTGACATGATCACCCGGCGCAACGTCAATTCCTCTAGCATCAACTGTCTAATTCTAATCGATAGTAGACCCGCGTAACTCAAAATGCAGTTACACCACAAAACACAATCAATTAGTTTCATCATCAAAATCCGAGATTCAACAACTCGCTATTCGAGAATTTTTAAGGCTTGATTAATAGTAAAGGCTTAGAAAGAAATTTTTGGGATTGTTTTATGAAAATAAAATGGTATTTATTTTGTTTAAGGACTTGATTTTTAGATTTAGTAACTATCCGATAAATTGATATAGAGTCAATGACATCTCTAGGACATAATGGACAAAAAATTTTTAAAGGGTTACTGAAACCAAACATGTCTATGAATTTTTTATTATGTGACACTCTCATGAGACAACTAGATGGATGAGATAACCTCTTATTCATCATGCACTATTGATGAAGGACTTGATGGGATTTGAGTAGATAAAGTGTTTGGGTTGATGGGTAGGGTTGAGGTTTCAACTTAAACAGAAATGATAATATGATGTAGCTTATGAATTTAGGGAACTCAATCAATAAAGATATTGGAAGTTAGTTTAGATAAAAGAGAGTCAAGTGATTTATAAAGAAAAATATATTCCATAAAATCAACATGACGAGAAATAGAAATTCTTTTGATCGATGGATCAAAACATTTAAAAGCACTTTGATTCGTGGAATATCCAATAAAAGACATGATTTTGATTGAACTTGTAGTTTGTTATGGGTGTAAGGTTTTAATCATAGATACCCAAAAACATACAATTTATTACAATTAGGAGTGGATCCAAATAGTTTTTCAAATGGTGAAACCATGTTTAGAATTGGAATGGGCATGCAATTAATAAAATAAGTTGATGTAGCACTGCATATGTAAGAATATCGACGATTCGAAAAACTCATTTCAATGAAACTCGTATTGGAAAGTATTTAAGTTAAAAACATTCGTAAGAGAGTGAGGATAGTGAGTAAGTAAAATAGTGAGTGATAAGAATGAAAAGTATGAATGAAATGAAACAAAAAAAAGAGCACACCGAAATTTATAGTGGTTCGGTCGTTATGACCTACATCCACTTCTCGATTCCTCTTTCGTTGAGGCCACCAGCGTCTACTAGCAGTCTTCTTTCAATGGGTGAAGACTACTTACCCTCTTATAATTCTTTTTTCCTTTTTACAGGTTTAGGAGATAACTTTTATAATTTTCTAACCATTTTTTCAAACTAAAATCAAAATTTGAAACTAGAGTAAGGGAATTCTTCAAAGATTTACATAGAGTTTACTTATAAGTTTTTTGCTCAAGATCATCTATATTTTGAGCAAGAATGAGAGGAGTATTTATAAGCCCTAAATGGCTTCAAAATTGGAGCAAAAAAAAAAGTCATATCCTAGGTTCTCGGTATACTGGCGATGTTTAGGATCTAGAGCGGCACTAAGAAGAGAAGGGGGGGAGGGGGGAAGGAGGAGGGAGGGAGGAGGGGGGATTGTGATAATTTAAACTGATTCAAAAAAAAAATATTGTGTGTTGAAAAGTTTTGTCCAATGAAAGCGATTTAGGTAAAGAGGATTATTCAAGTGAATACGAAAGAGAGTTGAGAGAAGGAGATTGAAAGATTGCAGCTAAGTAAAAATTGAAATGCAGTAATTTAAAACTTACAGACCAAGAGAAGTACATAGCAAGTTATAGTGGTTCAGTCAAATAACCTACGTCCACTTCCGAAACCTCCTCCGATGAGGTTCCCGGCTTCTACTATCAATCCTTCTTGAAGGAGAAGGATCAAACACCCCTCTTACAGACTTTTACAAGTGGTTCACACTCTTTTACAGAACTTTTACAAGACTTTGGGAGGTGAACACTCAAGCTTTCTAAGGCTATTTCACTAGAGTTTTGGCTTAGTTTTTATCACTTCTCAATGTGATTAGCCAGTTGAGAAGTAAGGGGTATTTATAGGTTCAATTGGCTTCAGAATTAGAGCTAAAAGAGGTCCCATCTCAGATTTTCGAGTGCTGGCGATACCACCACCTAACACTGGCGATACCATCGCTAGTTGAGTTCGGGTATCAGGCCAAAAGAGTAGAATTACACTAAAGAGATCGGAGTTATGGAGGATAATTGGCCGATTGAGCAAAAGACTACAAGAGAAGATGATGCATCAAAGAATCGGATGAAGCGCCGATGAACCAATAACATGCTGGACAAATTGATTCACACTTTATAATAATTATCTAGATCGAAGAAGGTTTTAGATATAACTGGATTAAAATTGGGCTAACTCATTTAAAGGCCAATTTGGCTCAACTTTAGGCTATGTTGGGCCAAGTGAAAGGCCCAAACAGTGACTCAAGAAGTGGGTTAGGCGGTGGCGCCGCCAAAATAAGCAGTTGAACCGTCGATGGATTAATCTCCAACACACAATCTCTGAGACTATGTCAGACAATAGTATCCCAGACTAGGCGGTGGTATCGCCCAATGTCAGAAAGCCTAGGCAATGGTACCATCCAATACTAGCGGTGGTACTACCAGTACTCGGAAGACCTAGGAGGAGACTAGTTTTGGCTCCAAGTTTGAAGTTATTTGGAGCCTATAAATACCCTTCTCATCCTTGGCTAAAACACACAAGCATAAAAAATATAATAGTGAAAAAATGCTATTGTAATTATTTCCCTTCTCTAGTCTTTAATTGCTTTCAGTTTAAGAGAGGAGTGAGTGTTGTTCTCCTAAACCTATGAAAAGGAGAAGAGGGTTGTAAGGGTAGTTAGTCTTTGCCCATTTGAAAGAAGACTACTAGTAGATGTAGGTGGCCTTGACGAAGGAGGAATCAGGAGTGGACGTAGATCGGATGACCGAACCACTATAAACTTTGGTGTGCAATTTCTATTTTACTTTTCATTATCACTACTATTACTTTCTAAGTTAATTGCTTAAGTTCACTTACTCTAAGTTAAGCACACTTTCAATATCAGTTTTTATTGGATAAAAAAAAATTCGAAACGAAAGGATTTTTATCGAATGATTTTTCAAAATCAATGACGATTTACCGTTATACTAATTCACACACCCCCCAACCAACCCCCACACGCGCACCCCCCTCCCCGGATTTTATAGAGACTATGTAAGAAATGATAGTATTTATGATTTGATGATGAAACCAAGTGATAGTGATTATGATTTAATCTATATTTTGAGTAATGTAGGTAGCTTCGATCAGGAATAGATAATTGAAGTAAGAAGAATTAGAAGTTGGGTTGGAAGAGAACATATTAAAAGATTGGATGTTGAGCTGAATGATCGGTCTACGTTTCAGCAGAAGATTTATGATGAGTTTGGGCATCAGGCCAAGAAGAGCGAAATTACACCAAAAAGATCAGAGTTACAGAGGATAATTGACTGATTGGGTAATAGGCTGCAAGAGAGGATGATGTGTCAAAGAATCGGATGAAGCGTCGATGAACCAATAACATACCAGACAAATTGATTCATGCTTTGTAATAACTGTCTAGATCGAAGTAGGTTTTAGATGTAATTAGATTAAAATTAGGCCAACTCAATTAAGGGCCAATTGGGCTCAACTTTGGGTTATGTTATGCTGAGTGAAAGGCCCAAATAGTGACCCAAGAAGTGGGTCAAGCGGTGGCACCGCTAGAACAGGTGGTGGAACCGTCGGTAGCTTAGTCTCTTAGACACAATCTCTGAGACTGTGTCAGGCAATGGTACATCAGACTAGGCGGTGGTATCGCCTAGTATCAGAAAGCCTAAGTAGTGGTACCATCCAATACTAGCGATGGTATTGTCAGTACCTGGAAGACTTAGGATGAGACTAGTTTTGGCTCCAAGTATGAAGCCATTTGGAGCCTATAAATATCCCTCTCATCCCTGGCTAAAACACACAGGCACAAAAAACATAATAGTGAAAAAACGCTACTGTAATCCTTTCCCTCCTCTAGTCTTTAATTGCTTTCAGTTTAAGAGAGGAGTGAGTACTTGTAAATGTTTCTCTTCTAAACCTATGAAAATGAGAAAAGGATTGTAAAGGAAATTAATCTTCGTCCATTTGAAAGAAGACTGCTAGTGGATGTCGATAGCCTTAACGAAAGAGGAATCGGGAGTGAACGTAGATCTACGGATGATCGAACCACTATAAACTTTGGTGTACAATTTCTATTTTACTTTTTATTATCACTACCATTCTAAGTTAATTGCTTAAGTTTACTTACTCTAAGTTAAGCACACATTCAATATCAGTTTTCATTGGATGAAAGAATTTTTTGAAACGAAAAGATTTTTATCGAATGATTTTTCAAAATCAACAACGATTTATCGTTGCACTAATTCACCCCTCCCCTCACACCTCCCCCCAATTAGTGTCGTATTAATCCTAATAATTACAAGAGACAATGATAGCACTTTTAAGAAGATTATCTTGACAAATTCAAAAAGTATATTTAAGATTAATAATTTTAAGATTATTCTTTTCAAAAAGTATATTTTAAGATTAATAATTTTAAGATTAAATGATTATATCATTTACATAACCCATAATATCGTAGCTAATTAAAAGAGAATAAAATTGAATATACTAAGAGGTCTAGTTTGTGGATATATGTTTGAGAAGAGTTTGGAATGGAAAATTAATGGAGACAAGAGTATTTTCAAAAATAAAAGAGTTACGAGTGATATAAGATGAGTGATTAGTTGAAGAAACATTACCGGCCATGTTGAAAAGTGAAAAAGAAAATGGCTCGGAGCTGCTTACAAGAAAGAAAAGCTCGCTAAAGTATAAAGCTCAATAGAAATTATAATGCTACTTTCAATCATATTGAAAGAGGAGGTACAAAACAATAGTAGTAAAGAATTGCATGCTACCTTCAACCGTAACGAAGGAGGGGGTACAAAGTAACAATAGTAACGAGAGGGTCAAAAACAACAAAACTCCTTAAAGCAACTATGGCTCTGATATCATGAGAAGAAATGACTGGTTAAATTTTATTGACAGTGAATATGAATTTATATACACAAAGAGAGATGATAAAATATAGTAATTACATGATTTTCTCAATCAATAATAAATATAAAATATTTACTAAATCATTTCATAATTTAGAAGATCATGTTGAGATCATGATCTTTATTAATAGAATCATGATAATATATTATCATAAACTTTATGATTTAGAATCATGATAATATAATATAAAATTATTGAGATGATCAAGATAATCTTATTATGATTTATTTTTTCAATAATATTTTTCCTAATACTTTGATTCCGCATAAAAGGAAAGAAAGAAAGATGATAGCTATAAGGAAAAGGGCTTTTTAATTAGTCACTCATGTATTTAAACGATCATTTAGGAGGGTGTTGATCCTGCTTAAACCAGAGACCTAACTTCTACATTCACTATTGGGAATCACAACGAGCTTCTATTTCTTTTCTTTGGTTCCATTACTATCCCCACGCCTCATGATGGATTCTTGTATCTATATATCATTGATATGTACAAATGAATTTTTTGTTACATGCTTAGATCTCAATAATCCATTTGATTTCTAATGATAATTAAAAGTCTTGTCGGGTTGCATAAAATGTTTAACTATTTATAAGCTAACAACAATAACATTAAATTTAATATGAAACTCATAAACAAAAGCATAATATAATATCATTGAATAATATTAAAAATGATTTTCATGTCTATGTGTGACTTATTGTCTTTATCAATGATGTGAAGATTTACAGTAGTTATAACCATATACTCATAATCTCCTAAAACATTATATAATATTATTAATAGATTAAAATATTTATTTAGATTTTTTAATACCAAAGTTGGCTTACGTTCAAATAATATATTTAAATGATAATTATTATTAAAGCTCTTCTTGGGTTTATAAGATGACTAACTACTTATAAATTAATAACATTAATATTATATTTTATATGAAACTTATGAAATTCCTATGTTAGAAACAATGTGTTGTTTAATTAGATCACGAATTACAAATATTTGGAAAATCTCTATTTATATTTCTTGAGATAATCAAGATTGATATAATGAAAATGAAGGACCCACAACAATGACAAGATGCCTTAAATAATCAACATGTTTACTAAGCAGAGTCTGACAAAATCTTTCCTCTGCCTTCAATTACATTTGAAAATGATTTATAAACTTTATTACAATCATCCCTCATTTGTTATCCATGGATCCCATTATCATGAAGTGTATCTACGATCTCTTATACCAATTTCTCTTGATATATTACATAATATCATTATGTGATATTAGACATGATTTTTGTGTCAATGTGTGATTTATTATTTTTCATCAATGATGTAAACACTACAAGGTACTGCAGTCAAAACTACGTATTCTTATTCTCCTAAAACATCATATAATATAATTGATAATTTAGAAATTTTTTTGGTTATCTTAAAACCTATTATTGGCTTATGCACAAATAGTCCGTTTGATTTTCAATGATTGTTAAAGGTCATCTGCATAACATGAATAACTATTTATAAATTAATATCTATAATACTAAATTTGTTATGATCTTTATAGGACTAATTTCTTTGATGGATATTGTGTTTAGGGATCGAGCGACACTAAGGGGGGGGGGGGGTGGTGAATTAGTGCAGCGATAAAGACGATAGATTTTAAGTGATTTAAACCAACTTCGAAAACATAGTACGATAAAAATTACGTTTTTGACTAAAATCGATTTCGATTAAAGAGTAATGGAAAGTGCTTAAAGTAGAGAGTATTTAGAGAGGAAGAAGACAGTGATGAGTAAGTTGAGCAGCGAAGAGAATGTGGTTTGCAGAAAGGTAAATGCAAGAACGTAAACGTAAACCATTTTTATAGTGGTTCCGTCATCCGACCTACATTCACTCCTGATTCCTCTTCGCTTGAGGCCACCGGCTTTTCACTAGCTGCCTTCCTTCTAACGGGCGAAGACGAACTCCCTTTTACAAACTATGTTTACAAAGCTTCCCTCAACACCTCTCTTAAGAACATTTCTAAACTTTGGATGAGGAACTTCTACTTCAAATGACAAAGTTTTTCTTTAGTTTTCTTGCATACTTCTTGCTCTTCAAGCAAGAATACTTGGGGTATTTATAGACCCCAAGAGGATTCAAGTTTGGAGCCCAAATTTGAATTACCTTGGTTTTCCCAATCTGGCGGTACTGGGCGGTGCCACCGCCCATCCAGCGGTGCCACCACCCAGGTCATTTCAGCACACTAGTTTGGGCCGAAAACTTGACCCAAACCAGTCCAAATGAAGTCCGAATTTGCCTAAATTTGATTATAGGATTAACACCTAATCCTAAATCAAATTATGTGCTAACTATAAATTTTAAAGATATTTTCTAAGCTATTACAAAGTTCATAAGATAAGACTTCTTTTGGTGAGCTTCCGGCGAACTTCCGGCGGTCTTCTAACGAACCCTCAGAAACCATTCTGCGAACTCCCAGCAAGCTCTCGGACTTCACGATGATCTTGGCGAGTTCCAACGAGCTTCATTGGTAAGCTCCAATCTTTCTTGGCAAGCTTCGTGAACTTCCGACGAACCTTCTGACAAACTTCTGAAAATCCTTCGGCAAGCTTCCTACTCGTTCTCGGCCAGTTTCGGCAACACTCCCAATAAATCTTCAGACTTCCGTCGAACTCTCAAACTCCCAACGATCCATCACACTTGTCTTCCGGCACTTTGATTTGCTTTATGTCTTCATCGTCATCATAGTTAATCTTGCATATACAAACCAAAACTCTACTTCGATCTAGACAAGTATTACAACGCGAATTGACAATCAGTTGCCTAGTATGTCATTGGTCGGTGCTTCGTTCGATTCTTCAGCACATCGTCCTCTCTTGCGATCCGTTACCCAATCGGTGGTTGACCTCCGCAACCCCGATATCCTTGGCGTAACTCACACTTCTTGGCCCGATGCCCGACATACGAAGCCTTTTGCCAATTGTCGACCGAACCTCTGGCACGACATCCAATATCCTGACATGATCACCCGGCGCAACGTCAATTCCTCCAGCATCAACTATCTAATCCTGATCGATAGTAGACCTACGTAACTCAAAACGTAGTTAAACAATAAACCACAATCAATTAGTTTCATCATCAAAATCTGAGATTCAACAATCTCCCCCTTTTTGATGATGACAACTAATTGATGACTAACAGAGTTAACCATAATTCCCCGAAGTTTAACCAAACTCCCCCTATCAATATGCTATTGATAGTACACTTGGATTATCCCAAATCCAAGTAACATTAATCACAAATTATGAGAATCACAAACCATCATGCAAATATATAAAATATTTAATTCAATGCATGAAGTCATTAATCTACTTCTCCTCCTATGTCATCAACAAAAAGGAGAAGTTGCATCATAGCTAGTTTAAAAGATACGCAAGTTTGACAATACACTAGCTATTAATCACATCATTCCACATTTAAGCATAGCTTTGCAATACTCAATCATACCATTCAATCATAGCAAGTTTTTTTTAAGGATGGGTAATGATAATTTTTCACTTGCTTCTTGAGATGTACAAGTTTGCACCTTTTTTGCTTCCTTTGCAATATGCAATCAATTTGTGTAAGCATTTCATCACTTTAAATATACAAGCAAAAATTATAACATACAAGCATAGAAGCATGGCAAGTGTAGGAATGCAAATTTTTAAGTTTTGCATTTTCTCTTCTTGAGATAGGCAAGATAGTAATATTTGCATCCTTTGATTTCTATATGATATGCCAAGCTAACAATTTTTCATTTGGGTGTGCAACCTAGCAAAAACTTTCTCCCCCTTTGTTAGTATCAAAAAGAAAGGGAGGATCAAATACTTCAAATAATCTTGCATGAGATTCAATAATAATTTATAACAAAAGTGAAAACAATTTTGTTGAAAAAGTAAAATTGAGCAAGATTTTTGTCTCTCTTGAGATAGTAACTTTTTGCTTCTCAACGTTCAAGCTAGCAAATTTTTCTCTCTTGATGCACAAGCTAGCAATTTAACTCCCCCTTTATCATTATCGAAAAGAAGGGAGGAACAGATGATCAATTATAAATTTGTATCAATCAATATATCAATCATCTCATGATGCATACAAGACAACAATGCAAAGAAATGATATCATGAAGGATATCAATATGTGAATTTAACAAGCTAGGTCCTCCTTTGTCAATGTCGAAAAGAAAGGAAGACTCAATGACTAAAAATTTCAATCATTATGCAAGCCATATAAAGAAATCATGTCATGATATCAAGAAAAATTTAAGGACATGATTTATTTGACAAATCCTTTTAATAGAGTAAGAGAATTATACAATCAAGGATAATGATAAAATATATCAATATCATATCAAGTCATGATTCAATGATTCATCATAAAGCAAATTTCATCAATTTTCAATCAAAAATTCTAGTTATGAATATAAATTTGACATTCAAGTTAACATGACAAGGAAGAGTAAATCTTGATTCATGTAAGAAAGATTTCAAGTTTATAAGTCTAAGAAATCAAGATTATTATCTACAAATTTTCTTTAGAATCAATTTTCAATTCAAGATAAATGTTAAACAACCAAGAATCATGATATATAAAAGCATATCAATATCAAGGATCAAATCATGATTACAAGTGCTAACATATTTTCTTTTCATTCATTTTCAAGCCATGATAAAAGAATAAATCAATGATTCAATCATTAAGCACATTTATTTTCATCATCACATAAGGCAAAGAAATCATATCATTTCTAAGTTATGATATCAAGGCTCATGATTCATTTAAAAAGATATAGCATAAAGAGCAACTTGATTCATGCATAGGAATTCTTATCTAGATTATATTTCATAAGAATCAAGATATCGAGATCACGAATTCATAAAAATTCAAGTATTGAATTCTGAAAAATCAAAAGATAAGTTACATTTCATTTAAAGAATTTTCTTTTGATAAAATGGAAGGAGCATGATAAACGATCTTGATTTATAAAGAACTTCAAGTTATAATTGTCAAGATCATGATTTCAATAAAATTTCTTTATAGCAAAATGAAATCTTTTAGAACTTGATTCAAGCATTAAATATGTCTTAACAAGTCATAATTCCAAAAGATTTAAGAATCATTAAAAGAAAAATCATTCAAGTTCAATTCATCAACTCGAGACTCATAATCAAATTATCATTTTTGAGATTCATAACATGAATAAAGTCATTACCGTATCATCAAAATCTCATTCATAATTCAAGTGATTTACAAAATATCATAAATGAATTTATCACTTGTCTTTTATTTGAAAAATCCAAAACTTAGAGAAAGAGAGATGTTCAAGAAACATACATTTCTCTTTTAGTGATTTACATTGATTTCGTATGAACATACCTTTGTCCTTTTTTTATGTCGAATAGAAACAAGCATGAACGTTTAAGACATAAAGGCTAAATCTCGTATTATGAATTTCAAAAGATATCTCAAGTTATCAACATCACATTATAAAAGATATTTCAAAAAGATATATCAATAAGTGATTCATTCATGATTCATTTGGTAGGTTCTCCTCTTTAGTAAATAAAAAGGAAATATAGGAGAACAAAATGAATAACATGATTGAAGCATGATTCATATTTAAAATGTATCTTATGTCGTAAATACGAATCAAGCAATTTTCAAATCTAAAATCATCCTCAAAAATCACATTCAATAAATTCATACATGACAAGCATGGATTCATGAATTTCCTATAGAAAAATTGATAAGATTTAGATAAAGAATTACATTTCATTTTTATATGTGATTTACTTCTCATAACTATACTTTTGCCCTTAATAAAAACAAATGTCAACATTCAAGATGAAAAAATAAATTGTTATTAAGTCGAATCACATTAAGCATGTGGCATTTTCTAAAAGATTTGATTCAAAAGATTCACATGGATTCATCAAAACCGAAAGACAAACTTTATCATAAAAATTATCAAGACAAAAATATAACATATTATTTCAAGACATGAGATTTAATTTAACATGATAATATATTTCATTTTAAGTTGTTTGTTATAAGTGTACTCATGTTTCAAAAGATGAGTATCAAATTTTAAAACCAAAACATGAGTTTGTCATTAAGATATAATAACTTCAAATTTTCATGATATTATAAAATCATTAAGCATAACAACAAACTTTTAATATTTTCATTTTATCATTATCAATGATGATTTCATAAGGTATGTTCAAATATTTATATAGAAGCCATCATTGTATAAATTCAAAATACAAGTTTATCATTAAACCCATTAAGATCAAAAGCATTACACATAAAGCATCATGATAGTGCATTTTCTCATCTTTATGAGTTTCAATTTAAGTGATTTGACCTTTCATAAGAATGTTCAAATTTTTTATATGAAAATGTCATGCATCATATTTAAAAACGAAAACATCATCAAAATCATTTTAATTCTTTCTTTCATTAGTTATTAACAAGATGATCAAGACTCAAATTTTTGCTAAAATCATGCATCATTTTATAAATCTGAAAAAATAATTTTCGTCATGAAAACCATCAAATCCAAAAACACATTATTCCAAAATGTAGGATTTTAATATTCATCATTTCAATTCCTCATTAAGCATGATACAAAAGTTTAAAGATTAAGCATCATGTTTAAATCGAAGAACAATATAAAACATCAAGATACATACACAATCATAATCATGCTAATTAATTTTTATGTTAAACCATGCATCAAAATACGATATGAAAATCATAAACTAAGCAATCATCATTCATAATTTTTACTTTTCAAAAAATACTAGAAGGAAAAGCATAGTATAATTTTTTAAAAATATTTTTTAATTTCCAAAAACACAAGAAAAGCATAAAAAAATTCCAACTAACTAAGTTAAGTAATCATGGAAAGCATTATGTAATTTTAAGGTAAAAGCATTTCGGGTGAGTTTCTTATCTCATTGTCGAAAACCGTTAAAGCCCATTTCGCCTCTTCTTTACTTGATTCTTCTTTGCAAGCCTTCTTCTTCTTTGGTCTCATTCTCGGTTCAAGTTCATTGTTGATTTTAGATTTTTGTTTAATGAACTTATTAAGATTTAATGTTCGAAATTCTAAGTTCTCATTGTCCTCATCACTTGAGTCATCACTCAAGTGACATTCTCTAATTTGAAGTTCCAAATCCTTCCTATTTTTTAGAAGGTGGTTCATGTGTTCATTATGTTCAACATGTTCCAAAAAACTTATTTCATATGTCATTAAGGATCCAATGAGTTCTTCAATAGAATAATCATTTAAATCATTAGTTTCTTGTATCGTCGTTATTTTAGGATTCCACTTTTTTGGAAGGGATCTTAAGATCTTGTTAGTGAGTTCAAAGTTTGAAAAATATTTACTAAGACTTTTCAAGCTATTGACGACATCCGTGAAGCGGGTGTACATATCGTCGATAGTTTCGCTTGGTGTCATTCGGAAGAGCTCAAAATCATGTAATAAGAGGTTTAATTTTGAGTCTTTAACTCTACTAGTTCCCTCGTGTGTGATTTCAAGAGTTTGCCAAATGTCAAAAGCCATTTCGCATGAAGAAATCCGATTAAACTCATTTTTGTCTAAAGCACAAAATAAGGCATTCATAGCCTTTGCATTTAAAGAAAACAATCTTTTCTCCAAATCTGACCATTCGTTCATTGGTTTAGAGGAAAGTTGAAATCCATTTTCAACAACATTCCATAAATCCAAATCTAT
Source organism: Musa troglodytarum (assembly GCA_023547065.1). NCBI lineage: Eukaryota > Viridiplantae > Streptophyta > Magnoliopsida > Zingiberales > Musaceae > Musa > Musa troglodytarum. The sequence goes on along the minus strand of CP097507.1, from coordinate 18,278,940 downwards.
AGAAAGCAAGAAAACTCTCATTCAAGTTTTCCAATATGCGTAGTCCGATCCGTTAAAGAACGGTGGACGAAAAACCGAAAAGCCCTCTTAAAAGCCATGAAGAGCCATTTCTTACAGGTGTAAATCCGAATGAGAAATAATGTGGCTCTGATACCAATTGTTAGGGATCGAGCGGCACTAAGAAGGGGGGGGGGTGAATTAGTGCAACGGTAAAGACGATAGATTTTCAGTGATTTAAACCAACTTCGAAAATTTAGTACGATAAAAATCATATTTTTGACTAAAATCAATTCCAATTAAAGGGTAATGGAAAGTGCTTAAAGTATGGAGTATTTAGAGAAGAAGAAGGCAGTGATGAGTAAGTTGAGCAGCGAAGAGAATGCGATTTGCAGAAAGGTAAATGCAAGAATGTAAACGCAAACCATTTTTATAGTGGTTCGGTCATCCGACCTACAGCCACTCCCGATTCCTCTTCGCTTGAGGCCATCGGCTTTCCACTAGCTGCCTTCCTTCCAACGGGCGAAGACAAACTCCCTTTTATAAACTTTGTTTAAAAAACTTCTCTCAACACCTCTCTTAAGAATACTTCTAAACTTTGGAGGAGGGACTTCTACTTCAAATGATAGAGTTTTCCCTTAGTTTTCTTGCACACTTCTTGCTCTTCAAACAAGAACACTTGGGGTATTTATAGGCCCCAAGAGGATTTAAGTTTGGAGCCCAAATTTGAATTGCCTCGGTTTTTCTGATTCTAGCAGTACTAGGCGGTGCCACCGCTGGTGCCCTCGGGTGCTGGGCGGTGCCACCGCCCAGGTCATTTCAGCACATTGGTTTAGGTCGAAAACTCAACCCAAACTGGTCCAAATGAAGTCCAAATTAGCCCAAATTTGGTTTATAGGATTAACACCTAATCCTAAACCAAATTACATGCTAACTATGAATTTTAAAGATATTTTCTAAGCTATTACAAAGTCCACAAGACAAGACTTCTTTCGATGAGCTTTTGGCAAACTTCCAACGGTCTTCCGGTGAACTTCTGGCGGTCTTCCGACAAACCCTCGGAAACCATTCTGCGGACTCTCGGCAAGCTCCCAGACTTCACGATGATCTTGGCGAGTTCCAATGAGCTTCATTGGCAAGCTCCAATCTTTCTTGGCAGGCTCCGTGAACTTCCGATGAACCTTCCGACGAACTTCCAAAAACCTTTCAATAAGCTCCCTACTGGTTTTCGACCGGTTCTGGCAACACTCCCAACGAATCTTCGAACTTTCATCGAACTCTCAAACTCCCAATGATCCATCACACTTGTCTTCCAGCACTTTAATTTGCTTTATGTCTTCATCGTCATCGTAGTTAATCCTGTACACACAAACCAAAACTCTACTTCGATCTAGACAAGTATTACAACGCGAATTGACATTCAGTTACCCGACACATCATTGGTCAGCGCTTCATCCGATTCTTCGGCACGTCATCCTCTCTTGTGATCCGTTACTCAATCAATAGTTGACCTCCGCAACCCCGATATCCTTAGCGCAACTCGCTCTTCTTGGCCCGATGCCCGACGTACGAAGCCTTCTGCCGATTATCGATTGAACCTCCGGCACGACATCCAATATCCTGACATGATCACCCAGCGTAATGTCAATTCCTCCAGTGTCAACTGTCTAATCCTATCAATAGTAGACCTGCGTAACTCAAAATACAGTTAAATAATAAACCACAATCAATTAGTTTCATCATCAAAATCTAAGATTCAATATATTGATAATCTTAATCATAAATTATTCACATTATAAAGAATAGAAACATATTTTACTTAAAAGGATTCTAGTATTTATGTATAATTCATATGGACTTATGGATTCTATGTTACATACTTAGGACCCAATTATCCATTTTCAATAATTATTAAAGGTCTCCTCAAGTTACATAAAATGAATTACTACTTATAAATTAACAATAATACTAAATTTTATGTTAAACTCATGAACCCTTGATCAAAAGCTTGAATCATATTAGAGATGATTTACATAAGTAGGTGTGACTTATTGTTTTCATTAATGATATAAAGGCTATAGTGTACTATATGTTGAATCTCGAATTTTGATGATGAAATCAATTGATGAGTTTATAGACTAATAAGCATTTGAGATAAGTGAGGCAAGAGAAACTTCAATCATAAAAAGGTAAATCGGTGAAGTAAGAGAATCAGATGTTGGGCCAAAATGCATCATGCCATAAGTTCGGACATAGGACTGGAAGGATCAAGTATTGCGCCAAGAAGATCGGATGTTGTGGGAAGTCAACATCCCGATGGATCGGGCAATATTGAATCTCAAATTTTGATGATGAAATCAATTGATAAATTTATGATTTAATTCATGTATTAAGAAAAGTGATGCAGGACTAACTTCGATCATGAAAAGGTAAAACAATTAAAGTAGAAGAATCAGACATTAAGCCAGAGTCAGAGATAGGGTATCGAGTCAAAAGAATCAAACGTTGCGCTAAGATCAGATGTTGCAAGAGTCAACATGCCGATGGATTGGGTGACACGCCGAAGGTTCAGACAATGCACCAAAAGTTAGCCAGAAGTTTGTCGGGAGTTCGGATGAACAAATGACATGTTGAACAACTGAGATTTCTTGTCTTGTAATTTGTTGAGCCTTAGTTGTCATAGTTAGGTCTTAATTTGAGTTAGTTTTAGGTGTAACCCCACTAACTCAATCAAGAGCCAGTTGATCTTGAATTAGAGTTGAATTAGGTCTACTGGTTGGCCTATTCAGTGACCTATAATAGGATTTGGCAATGGCACCACCAGGTCTGGCGATGGAACCGCTTGAGGCTCAGCCTCCCAAGTAGGGCCTATTAACCATCGCCTAGACTAGCGATGGTACCACCCAGCATCGACGGTGGTATCACCAGAGCCCAATCTCCAAGGCTCTATCAGGTAGTAATACCACTCAGACTAGTGGTAGTACCACCAGTGCAGGAAAGTCAGGCGGTAGTACCACCCAGTACTAGTGATGGTACTACTAATACCCCAAGAATCTGGGATGTGATCTTTTTTGCTCCATTTTTTAAATCACCTTAGACCTATAAATACCCCACTCATCCTTGCTCGGTCAATATAAGAACTTAAATGAAAACTTATGAGAAAACACTGTTGTAATTCTTTGAGAATTCCTCTCATCTTATTCTAAGTCTAGATTTTTATTTAATAAAGGGGTGAGTGACTTGTAAAGGTTATCTTCTAAACCTATGAAAAGGAGAAAAGGGTTATAAGAGGATAGTTGATCTTCTCCCATTGAAAGAAGATCAATAGTGGAAACCAATGACCTTTAGGGAGGATGAATCGGGAATGGATATAGGTCACGATGACCGAACAACTATAAATCTGGTGTACTCTCTTCTTTGCTATTTACCTTTATTACTTACTAAGTTTGTTACTCACTCTACTTTACACTTATTTTAAGTCAAGTGCACTTAATATCGATTTTCATCAAACGAAATTTTTTGAATCGATGAAAGTTTCCCAAAAGCACTAATTCACGTGCCCTCTTAGTGTCGATTTCAATCCTAATAGTTGTTGAATCTCGGATTTTGATGATGAAGTCAATTGATGAAATATTTGTTCTAATCTACTTTGTCGAGATAAGTATGCAGGAATAACTACGATGGGAAGAAAACATAAAGTGATTTACCGAGGTCAAGTCCGTCGGGGGTTCAAGAGTTCATCGGAAGTCCGAGAGATTTTCGGAAGTGTTGCCGGAACCATCCAAGATCGAATCAGGGACTTGCCGAAGTTTTCGGAAGTTCATCTCAAAGATCATCGAAGGTTCGCGGAACTTACCGGGAAGATTCGGAAGCTAGCCGAAGACTCGTTGAGCTCGCCATACAATCCGGAGTATGCTGGGAGTCCACTGGAAGTAATCCGAGGGAAGCATCGGAAGCATCGGAAGCCTGCTGGAATCTCGCCGTAAAGCTCACCGGAAGTTGACTTGAAGAGTGTCGGATCAAATCACGTTGAGTTATGTTTTTAAGTTCGTAGTTTGCACACGAGTAGAGCAAGGATTTAGGAAAAGAAAATCCGCCAGTGGGGGCCAACCGGCCTCTACTAGGCCAAGTTAGCTTAAACAGGCCCATTCGGCTTTGTCGAATGGGCCAGCGTTGAACCGCCACTGGGTGGTGGCACCGCCAGACACGACAAGCTGGAACCGCTGTCGAGTGGTAGCACCGCCCAGACACGACAAGCGGTGGCACCGCCTCCACTGATCGAGCGGTAGCACCGCTTGCCTAGGCGCAGTATCGCTCAGACGCTACCAACGATCGACACAAGCGTGGCACCGCCTCGACCACTGAACTGAACTCCAAATTTGATTTCAAATTTGGAGCCCAATTTTGAATCAACTTTGGATCTATAAATACCCTCTTTCTCAACTGAAAGGACACCCTTTTGAGAGTTAGAATCTTAGTCTTGAGCTTTTGAAATGTCTTGAAAAGTCTTGTTCTTGCTAAGTGTTCACCTTCTTCTTCTTCTTGAGAAATCTTGTACAAGTGTGAACTTCTTGTAAAGGGTTGTAAAAGGGTATTTGGTCCTTCCTTCAAAGGATTTGCTAGTGGAAGAGCGAGCCTCATCGTAAAGTCTTCAAGAGTGGATGTAGGTCATTTAACCGAACCACTATACATCATTGTATCCATAAATGTGTGAGCGTTTACATTCTTGAATCATTTCATTAGTAGACTGCAAGTTGTTTAGTTCATAGTTATTTCCTTTACGTAAGCAATTACTTTCAAGTTCTCTTTCGCCAAATCGAAATCTTCCTACGAACTTATGTTTTTGCAAAATCGGTTTCAAAAGTACGATTTTAATCCGCTGCACTAATTCACCCCCCCCCCCTCTTAGTGCCTTTTAGATCCTTTCAATTGGTATCAGAGCAAGGTTTGCTCTCATATTGGTTTAAAACCCAAGAGAGATGGCCTACTCCAGGTATGCAAGAGGGTCACTCCATTACTCGTCCGCCTATGTTTAATAGGTCGGATTATACGTATTGGAAGACTCAGATGAGGATTTTTCATTTCCATGGACTTCAACTTTGGAACATTGTTGAAAATGGCTTTGCAAAATCTTCTTCCGATGAGTGAGTGGAATGAGTCGAAGAGGAAGATTTTTGCTCTCAATGCAAAGGCTATGAATGCCTTATTTTGTGCGCTTGATAAGAATGAGTTTAATCGGGTTTCTATTTGTGAATCGGCATTTGATATTTGGCGCACTCTTGAAATCACTCATGAAGGCACTAGCCGAGTGAAAGAGTCCAAAATCAACATTCTTGTGCATTCCTATGAACTTTTTCGGATGAAACCAAATGAGTCCATTGGAGACATGTACACCCGCTTTACGGATGTCATCAATGGACTTAAAGCTCTTGGTAAAGGTTTTTCTAATTTTAAATTGGTAACTAAAATTTTAAGATCCCTTCCAAAGAGTTGGGATCCAAAGGTCACGGCCATTCAAGAGGCCAAGGTTCTTAAAATATTTCTGCTTGAAGAACTTATTGGATCTTTAATGACCTATGAGATGACGTGCCATGCTCATGAAGAGCTTGAGAACCCCCTTCTAAAGAACAGGAAGGATATGACACTTAGAACATAAGAAGACCACTTGAAAGGAACATCAAGTGATGAGGACAGTGACAATGACATTACACTTCTAACTCGAAAGTTTAAGAAATTTATAAGAAAGAACAAATTTAAAAATGACACAAAAAGCAAATTTGAACACAAAAAGGACCAAGTTATTTGCTACGAATGCAAGAAGCCAGGACACTTCAAGAATGAATGCCCTCAAGCCAAGAAGAAGCAATTCAAGAAAAAAAAAGCCTTGAAGGCCACGTGGGATGATTCAAGTGACTCTGAGGTTGAAGAAGCTAGCAACAAAGAGGAGGCAAACTTCGCACTAATGGCATTAGGAGAAGAGGTTAGTGAGTTACTTAATGAAGAATTATCTTTCGATGAACTTTCTATGGCTTTTCATGAGTTATTTGATGAATGTAGAACTATTAGTAAGAAATTCAATTTGCTTAAGAAAGAGCATGCTTTATTACAAAGTAAGTTCAATAGTCTTCAAAACCCTTCTCTACCCCCATGCTCTAAATGTGAAGACTTAGATGCAACAAAGAGGGAGAACTTGCTACTCAAAGAGACCCTAAACAAGTTTAAGGTCGGTAGCAAGGGCTTGGACATGATTCTTGCTAACAAAGGTCACGTCGGAAATAGAAGTGGAATCGGATTTGTGAGAGGTTCTCACCAAAATCCCACCACCTTCATTAAAGGGCCCACATTGCATGTATCACCACATTTGAAATGTAACTTTTGTGGTAAAACGGGACATGTTGCCTATAAATGTCCATTCAAGAAAATTAATCCACAAAAATTGATATGGGTTCCTAAAGGAACCATAAACGATTCAATGATGAATTACAAAGTAAGTAGATCATTTTGTAAGGCACCCAAAATCAAATGGGTACTTAAAAACCATCCTCTTTTGTAGACAAACTCACAAGCTAGGAGCAAGAAATGGTATCTTGATAGTGGATGCTCAAGGCACATGACCGGAGATCCATCTCATTTCTCTATGCTCACTAGCAAAGAAGAAGGATATGTCACCTTCGGAGACAACAACAAGGGTAAAATCATTGGCAAGGGAACCATAGGTAACAAATCGAGTTTTTCAATTGATGATGTGTTACTAGTTGATGGTTTAAAACATAATCTTTTAAGTATTAGTCAATTATATTATAAAGGTTATATTGTTAGATTTGAATCTAATGTTTGCATTATTGAAAACCCCAACAACAACATATCCATGATTGCTTTAAAACAAAACAATGTCTACACCATAAATATTAATAAATTAAGTAATGAAATGTGCTTTTCGGTTTTGAATGATGATGCTTGGCTTTGGCATAGGAGATTAGGCCATGCAAGCATGAAACTAATCTCTAAGATTTCATCTAGAGAATTAGTAAGAGGTATCCCAAACACGAAATTTGTTAAGGATAAGGTATGTGATGCATGTCAACTAGGAAAACAAATAAAGACTAGTTTCAAATCAAAAAAATCAAATTAGCACCACTAGACCATTGCAATTGATCCATTTGGACTTATTTGGATCAATTGACATAACAAGCCTAGGAGGTAGCAAATATGTCTTTGTAATTGTGGATGACTATAGTAGATACACTTGGACCTATTTCTTGGCTCATAAAAGTGATTGTTTCAAATGTTTCTCTAAATTTTGTAAACTCACTCAAAATGAAAAAGGTTTTATGATTTCATCAATTCGAAGTGATCATGGAGGTGAATTTTAAAATCATGACTTCCAAAATTTTTGTGAAATAAACGGATACAATCATAACTTCTCTACTCCAAGAAATCCACAACAAAATGGAGTAGTGGAAAGGAAAAATAGAAGTTTGCAAGAAATGGCTAGAACCATGTTAAATGAATATAATTTACTAAGATATTTTAAGCCGTGAATACGGCTTGCTATGTTATGAATAGAGTTCTAGTGAGGCCATCCCTATCTAAAACTCCATATGAATTATGGAATGATAAAAAACCCAATGTTTCTTATTTTAAAGTTTTTGGTTGTAAATGCTTTATTTTAAATGAAAAGGATGCCTTAGGAAAATTCGATGCAAAATCCAATGAAGGTATATTTCTTGGTTATTCTTCGGTTTTTAAGGCTTTTCGTGATTTCAACAAAAGAACCTTACTTATAGAAGAATCTATTCATATGGTTTTTAATGAAATTTTCGAATTTAAGAAGAAAGATTTTGATGATGATTTTGGTCTTGATAATTTGAATTTGAATGAACCCTCTCCTCAAAATGACAACTTGGATGCATCTTCTTTCCAAACTTCCTTACCCAAGGAATGGAAGTATGTAGATGCTCATCCCAAGGAGTTAATTATAGGAGATGCATCGAAAGGGGTTCAAACTCGCTCTTCTTTCAAAGATTTTTGTGCCCATGCCGCTTTTCTTTCTCAAGTTGAACCAAAATGCATTGTTGATGCCCTGAAAGATGATTCTTGGGTTATCACAATGCAAGAAGAATTAAATCAATTTGAGAGGAATGAGGTATGGAAGCTTGTTCCTAGACCTAATGACCACTTAGTTATTGGTACTAAGTGGGTCTTTAGAAATAAGCAAGATGAATACGGTATCGTGGTTAGAAACAAGGCTAGACTAGTGGCCAAAGGTTTCAACCAAGAAGAAGGTATCGACACGAAGAGACCTTCGCTCCGGTGGCAAGATTGAAGCCATTAGGATGCTCCTTGCCTATGCTAGTAGTAAAGATTTCAAATTATTTCAAATGGATGTCAAAAGTGCATTCTTAAATTGTTTTATTTCGAAGAAGTGTATGTCGAATAACCACCCGGATTTGAAAACTCTCTATTTCCTAACCACGTGTTTAAGCTAACTAAGGCTCTATATGGTCTAAAACAAGCCCCTAGGGCTTGGTATGAGAGGCTTAGTTCTTTTTTAATTTCAAATAATTTCACTAAAGGCAAGGTTGATACTACATTGTTTATTAAACATTTTGAAAATAATTTTCTTATTGTTTAAATTTATGTTGATGATATTATTTTTGGGTCTTGTAATAAATCACTATATGAATTATTTGCTAAGGATATGAGTGATGAATTTGAGATGAGCCTAATGGGAGAACTAAATTTCTTTTTAGGACTACAAATCAAGTAACTAAGTGATGGTATATTTCTAAATCAATCAAAATACACATTGGAATTGTTAAAACGATTTAACATGGATGGATCAAAAGATATTAGCACTCCTATGAGCACCTCCGCTAAATTAGATATGGATGAAAATGAAGAAAGTTTTGATCAAAAAACTTATAGGGGCATGATAGGTAGCTTGCTTTATCTCATCGCAAACTGCATTTGACATCATGTTCAGTGTAGGGCTATGTGCAATATTCCAAGCTAATCCTAAGCTATCTCATTTGAAAGCTGTCAAGAGGATTCTTAGATATCTTAAAGGGACCCCTAATCTTGGATTATGGTATCCAAAATCTGATAACTTTGATTTAAAAGCTTATGCAAATGCGGATTTTGGTGGGTGTAAAATAGATAGAAAAAGCACATCCGGAACATGCCAATTTCTAGGACATGCACTTGTTTCTTGGACTTCCAAGAAACAAAATTCGGTTGCACTATCTACTGAAGCTAATATATAGCTGCAAGTGCATGTCGTGTACAAAGTTATCTGGATGAAAAATACACTAGAAGCCTATGGAATCTACTTAAAAAAACATTCCTATAAAATGTGATAACACGAGTGCTATTTGTCTAACTAAAAATCCGATTCAACACTCTCGAACTAAGCACAATGACATTAGGCATCATTTTATACGTGATCATGTAAGTAGTAGAGATGTCACCCTTGAATTTGTTGATACAAATCCTCAATTAGCGGACATTTTTACGAAACCTTTAAATGAGGAACAATTTGATTTTATTAGAAGGGAATTAGGCATGTTAAACTGTCCAAATAAGTAAGCTATATTTGATGATATCTTTCCTTGAAATTATGGTTTTCATCGATTTGATTCCATACATTTTGATTTTTCTTCTTGGATTTATTTTCATCAAATTCTTTTTGACTTCATCCCATCTCTAAGACCAATTTTTTTTAAATAAAAAAAAATTAATGAAATACGGATTTTTGTGCTACCGGCGGTAGCACCGCCAGATACGGTAGTGGCACCGCCTGGGTAGTCAGCCCTAGGCGGTGGAACCACCTGCTGGGGTGGTAGTATCGCCCGAACACCCCTTTTATAAGGGGTGAGTTAGGGTCGGCGGTAGAACCGCCCCCCCTAACCGGAGAGACTCTTCCTCACCTCTCTATACTCCTCTAAACCCTCCCAAGCATCATTTCTTCCCTCTAGAAGCCTAAGAAGGATATCTTACTTTGATTCAAGCTCCCTACATCTCAAAGGAACAATCTAAGGTAAAAACCGAATTATTTCTCTTTCCTTTTCTTGTCTAGTTTAATTCCTTTCTTCAATTGATTATTGATCTATCCTAAATAGAAATGGCTCCTAAAAGAACATCAAGAGACAAAGGAAAAAGGATGGAGGTAGATTCATTTGACCAATCCTTGTTTAAATCACAAGAAGCTTCCTTAGATTTTCGAACTTGGTTCTAGACCCATTCATAAAGGAAAATATGTTGATTTGAATCAATTAGGAGCCTAGAACCTATCATGTGGTTTGCAGACTTAGAGGCCTTACCCATTTTGTAAATTGTTGAACCTGTTTATCCACGCTAGTTAAATTATTCTATGCTAATTTAACGTGAATGATGATGGCTTGTCAACTTATCTTTTAGGTAATGAGTTCCAATTATGTGATAATACTATATGCTCATTAATTGGAATTATTGAAAAAGAGTTAGGGTGTTATTTTAGAGGAAAATGGGATATGGAACAGTTGGTGCCACCCACTCTGAAGCTTTAGAAATTGTGTTTGCAAACCCAAATTTAGGTATAATCCCCAAGAGTTGTGAACATTTACTACCTTTTAACTCTAAAATTTTGCATCACATTCTTGTAAGCATTGTCATTCCTAAACAGTTTCATCATGATGAGATTAGTTTCACTGAGTTAGGTACCTTATATTGGATCATGACGGACAACATTTTTGTTTTGGATACCTAATGGCAAAGACATGATAGAGGTCCTTTCTAAAGGAACAATGTTACCATATGGAGGTTTAATAACTAAACTATTGCATGCCCATAATATTTGCATTCCATCAAATGAAGAAGTAATACAAGTGGACAGATTTAATATCATTGACGTTAAACTACTTAGACGACTTAGGTGTACATCCTGAAACACCTGAGAGATGTGACTTAGGTATATACCTCCTTAGGCGACTTAGGTATGGAATAGGGGTTAGACAACCTAGGAGATGTGATATACCTCCCCCACCAGTAGACCATCCTGAAACACCAGTCCTTAGGGGAAATGAATCTCCTCCTCCTGATCCTTTTGTTGCAGCTACATCAGTGCCATTTTCTGCTCCATCTTCTGACGATCCAATCATGAGAGAGTTAAATGAAGTAAAATTACAGCAAATTGAAATTTTGAAGAAAATGCGGAAGATGAACCAAAAGATCGATCACATGTATAGGCATCTTGGCATTCCTCCTGAGGAGTAGCTTGCTGTATTTTCTTTTTGAACGTTGTAAACTTGTGTTGTATGTTGACATATATGTTGTATTATCTTCATTACATCTTGACATATATGTTGTATTATCTTCATTACATCTTCTTGGCCACTGTGAAATGATTTTCAGATTTCTGATTGATTTCCTTTTCCACATTTGTGATATTTTTCGGCCATTCTTTATTGTTACACATGAATCTCTCGTTTCCTTTTTGTTGATGACAAAGGGGGAGAAATAATATGTGTATTGCCATATGTTGATAATTATATGCATTTTCCATGCTTTACAAGTTATTGCAAGTTAAAATGCTTATTTAGGTTCTTGATATCATGTTTTTAATTATGTATACTTCATTGATATCTTTGATACCTATTTGACATCTTAATGTCCAACATCGACTTTGTCATCATTAAGTACATCATGAAGTTAAATTTATTGTGTTGAATTCAAAAATTGAATTCAAGCAATTTTTTTATGGCATATAGATAGGGGGAGTGAAGAGTATTCCATCACCAATTGATTGTCATCATCAAAAAGGGGGAGATTGTTGAATCTCGGATTTTGATGATGAAGTCAATTGGTGAAATATTTGTTCTAATCTACTTTGTCGAGATAAGTGTGCAGGAATAACAACGATGGGAAGAAAACATAAAGTGATTTACCGAGGTCAAGTCCGTTGGGGGTTCAAGAGTTCTACCTAAGTCCGAGAGATTTTCGGAAGTGTTGCCGAACCATCCAAGATCGAATCGGGACTTGCCAAGTTTTCAAGTTCATCTCAAAGATCGCCAAGGTTCATGGAACTTACCAGAAGATTCGAAGTTAGCCGAAGACTCGCTGAGCTCGCCATACAATCCGAGTATGCCGAGTCCACCGAAGCAATCCGAGGAAGCATCGGAAGCCTCACCGGAATCTCGCCAGAAAGCTCGGAAGTTGACTTGAAGAGTGCTCGGATCAAATCACGTTGAGTTATATTTTAAGTTCGTAGTTTGCACATGAGTAGAGCAAGGATTTAGGAAGCCAACCGCAAGTTGGGGCTTAAACAGGCCCATTCGGGCGGTGGCACCGCTCGGGCCGAGCGTAGCACCGCCTTAGACACAAACAAAGCGGTGGAACCGCTCGGGCGGTGGCACCGCCTCCCACTGATCGAGCGAGTACCGCCGCCTAGGGCGGTGGCACCGCCCACTGCATCGAGCGTAGCACCACCGCCTAGGGCGGTGGTACCGCTCAGACGCCCAACAAATCGACACGCGTGGCACCGCCTAATAGGCGTGGCACCGCCTCGACCACTGCACTGGAACTCCAAATTTGATTTCAAATTTGGAGCCCAATTTTGAATCCACTTTGGATCTATAAATACCCCCCTTTTCTCAACTGAAAGGGCACCCTTTTGAGAGTTAGAATCTTAGTCTTGAGCTTTTGAAAAGTCTTGAAAAGTCTTGTTCTTGCTAAGTGTTCACCTTCTTCTTCTTCTTGAGAAATCTTGTACAAGTGTGAACTTCTTGTAAAGGGTTGTAAAAGGGGTATTTGGTCCTTCCCCTTCAAAGGATTTGCTAGTGGAAGAGCGGAGCCTCATCGTAAAGGCTTCAAGAGTGGATGTAGGTCATTTGACCGAACCACTATACATCATTGTGTTCATAAATGTGTGAGTGTTTACATTCTTGAATCATTTCATTACTTGGCTGCAAGTTGTTTAGTTCATAGTTATTTCCTTTACGTAAGCAATTACTTTCAAGTTCTCTTTCGCCAAATCGAAATCTTCCTACGAACTTGTGTTTTTGTAAAATCGATTTCAAAAGTATTATTTTAATCCGCTGCACTAATTCACCCCACCCCCCCCCCCCTCCCTCTTAGTGCCTTTTAGATCCTTTCAATAGTTGGTATCAGGGCTAAGTTTCTCTTCATTGATTTAACACTCAAGAGAGACTAAATGGCTTTTGTCAATAATCTATAGGGTCATTCTATTACTCGTCCTCCTATGTTTAATAGGATGGACTACACTTATTGAAAAACATGTATGTGGATTTTTTTTATTTTCATGGATTTTTATTTATGGAATATGGTTGAAAGTGGTTTTCAAATGTCTTCTAAACCAATGAACGAATGGAATGATTTGGAGAAGAAGACCTTTTTTTTTAATGTCAAAGTAATTAACTCTTTGGTTTATGTTTTAAATAAAAATAAATTTAATCGGGTTTCTATATGTGAAACTACATATGATATTTGGCATATACTCGAAGTCACACATGAAAGCACAAGTAGAGTAAAATAGTCAAAAATTAATCTTTTGGTGCATAATTATAATTGTTTCGAATGAAATCAAGCGAAATCATTTGAGACATGTACACCCGTTTTAAGGATGTCGTCAATGGTTTAAAAGCACTTGATAAAAGTTTTTCTAACCTTGAACTTATAAATAAAATATTAAGATCCCTTCTAAAAAGTTGGGATCTAAAAGCAACGGTAATACAAGAAGCAAAGGACTTGAACAATTTTTCGCTTGAAGAACTTTTCAAGTCTTTAATGACCTATAAAATGGCATGTATAGCACATGATGAACATGAAAACAACCTTCCAAAGAACAGAAAGAACATAGCACTTAGAACTAAAGAAGACCATTTGGGAGAGAACTCGAGTGATGATGATGATGATGACTTAGCACTTCTTATAAGAAAGTTTAAAAAATTCTTTAAAATGAACAAAACAAAATAAGACACTAAGAACAAAAATGAACTTAAAAAAGGACATAATAATATGCTATGAATGCAAGAAACTAAGGCACTTCAAAAATGAATATCCCCAAGTGAAGAAGAACCTACCAAAAAAAAAGAAAATACTCAATGTGACTTAGGATGATTCGAGTGCATCCGAAGACGATAAGTCAACCAACAAAGAAGAAGTTGCAAACGATGCATTAATAGCATTTGGCAATGAGGTATGTAACTCAAATGAATCTCTTTTGTCTTACGATGAATTACTCAATATATTTCATGACTTGTTTGATGAATTTAAATTAGTTGATAAAAAATATAAATCATTAAAAAAGGATCATGTTTCTCTTTCTAGTGAACTTGAAAATTTAAAAAATAAGCCTGACAATTGCATGTTAATGTTAGGATCAGTTCGGCACTAAGAGGAGGGGTGAATTAGTATAGCGGTTAAGATACGACAAATTCGATGATTTCAGGATATTTCAAAAAACTTCATACGAAAAGAATCACGTTTCGATGAAAATTGATTTTGATTACATTTTAACTTAAAGACGTTTGTAAGAAGGAAGTGGACCAGCAAGTAAAGAAGGTTTGTAGAACTATAAATAGCAAGAACAGAGATACAAACTAATTTTTATAGTGGTTCAGTTATCCGATCTACGTCCACTCCCGATTCCTCTTCACTTGAGGTCACCAGCTTCCACTAGTAGTCTCCCTTCCAATGGGCAAAGACTAACTCCCGTACAATACCTTCTCCTTTTGATGGGCTCAGGAGATAATCCTTACAAGCACTCACTCCTCTCTTTAAGCTAAAATCTATCAAAGGCTAGAGGAGGGATGTTTTGGAGTGATTTTTACAATGTTTTACTTCTTTTAAAGTTTGTGTGCTTGTGTCTTTTACCCAGGGATGATAGAGGTATTTATAGGTTCCAAGTGAATTCAAATTTGGAGCTAAAACCTATATCATCTCGGGTTTTCTGGGTACTGATGGTACCATCACCTAGATATACTGTCATTGGTAGTACCACTACCTAGACTCAGTCTAGAAGACTGAGCCTTCAGGCGATTCCACCGCCCACCTAGTGGTGCCACCGCTTGACATGGTATCCGAGTATTGTATGGGTCTTTCATCTAGCCTAACATAGCTCTGATTTGGGCCAATTAGCCCCTAATTGAGTTGGCCCAATTCTAACTCAATTAGTTATTAATCCTACTTCAATCTAAATAATTTATTACAAAGCTTAATCGAATTTGTTGCCAGGCACGTCATTGGTACATCGATGCTTCGTCTAACATTTCGGCGTATTGTCCTCTCTTGTGGCCTATTGCCTAATTGATCGTTGACCTCCATAACCCCGATCTTCTTGGCACAACTCTACTCTTCTTGGCCCGATACCCAAAATCTTTGTCCAAAGCCCTCTACTGATCGTCAACTAGACCTCCAGCTCGATATCCAATCTCTTGACATGTTTTCCTCTAATGCAACTTCCTACTTCAATTATTTAATCCTGATCGAGAGTAGACCTGCGTGACTCAAAATATAGTTAGATCACCAAAATATAATCAATTAGTTTCATCATTAAAATCTAAGACTCAATAGTTAACTCCTTGTATTAAGTGTGAAGAGTTAGATTCATGTAAGAAAAAAATATTTTACTACAAGAAATATTAGAAAATTTTAAAATATATAACAAATCTTTAAACATGATCCTTGCTAACAAATGTCATGTACAAAGAAAAGTAGGAATCGGCTTTGTAAGTATAAACACTCAACAAAAGCTGACTATATTTGTTAAAGGACTCACATTACATGTTTCCTCTAAAAATAAATATAATTTTTGTGGTACATGCGAATGTTATGCCTATAGATGTTCATTTAGAAAATATAGTTCACATAAATTAGTTTAGATTCCTAAAGGAATCATAAATAACTCATTGTCAATAGTCAAGATAGGTAGATCTATTTATAGGAGACCCAAATTTAGATGGATACCTAAAAGCAAACCCCCTTTCTTATAAATATGTTTACAATCAAAAGCTATGAGCAAGAGATGGTACCTTGATAGTGGATGCTCAAAGCATATGACTGGAGATCTAACACAATTATCTAAGCTCACTAACCAAGACGAAGGATATGTCACCTTTAGAGACAACAAAAAAAAAATATTAGTAAAGGAAATATAGGTAATCATTATTAGTCGATGGTTTAAAATATAACTTGCTAAGCATTAGTCAATTGTGTGATGAGAGTTATAACAATAAATTTGAATCTAATATTTGCATTATAGAAATACTCGACAAAAATAGATTTTTGATTGCCTTAAGGACTAATAATGTGTATACTATTGATCTTGATGAGTTTAGTGATGAAACTTACTTTTTGGCTTTAAACGATAATGCATGGCTTTGGCATAGAAGATTAGGATATGTAGACATGAAACTAATCTCACATATCACAACTAAAAAACTCATAAGAGGAATGTTTAGCATTAAATTTGTCAAAGATAAAATTTGTGATGCATGCCAACTAGGAAAACAAACCAAGAATAGTTTTAAATCAAAAAATCAAATAAACACCTCTAGACCACTATAATTAATCTATACAGATTTATTTAGACCAATTGATATAACAAGTCTAGGAAATAATAAATACGCTTTTGTAATTATTGATGATTATAATAGGTATACTTAGACATACTTCTTGGTACATAAAAGTGATTGCCTAAAGTGTTTTTTAAAATTTTATAAATCAGTTCAAAGTGAAAAAGATTTTATGATTTTCTCTATTTGTAGTGATCATTGTGGCGAGTTTAAAAATCATGATTTGTAAGATTTTTGTGATTTAAATAGGTTCAACCATAATTTTTCTGCTCTAAGAAATCCACAATAAAATAGAGTTATAAGAAAAAAAATATGAGTTTACAAGAGATGGCAAGAACCATGCTCAATGAACATAGCCTACCCAAATACTTTTGGGCCTAAGTCATTAACACAACATGCTATATCATGAATAGGATTCTCATAAGACCACTCATATCTAAAACTTCCTAAGAATTGTGGAACAACAAAAGACCCAATATTTCAATTTTAAAGTTTTCGATTACAAATGTTTTATCTTGAATGAAAAGGATGCCTTAGGAAAATTTGATGCAAAATCTGATGAAGATATTTTTCTTAGATATTCCTTTATTTCTAAAACTTTTTGTGTCTTTAATAAAAGAACTCTAGTAATAGAAGAATCTATTCATGTTATTTTTAATAAGATTTTTGAATTTAAGAAAAATAATTTTGATGATGATTTTGATTTTGACACTTTGAATTTAAATGAAAATTCTCCTTTCCCTAGCAACTTGGATGCATCTACTTCCAAGGAATCATTATCCAAAGAATAAAAGTATGTATATGCTCATCCTAAGAAGCTAATCATTGGAGATATATTAAAAGGTGTTCAAACTCATTTTTTTTAAAAAAAAATTTTATACAAATATAACCTTTTTGTCTCAAATTGAATCAAAATACATTGATGATACTCTAAAAGATGATTCATGGGTTTTTGCAATATATGAGGAGTAAAATCAATTTGAGAGAAATAAGGTGTGAAAGCTTATTCCTAGACGTAGTGACTATCTAGTAATTGACACTAAGTAGGTCTTTAGAAACAAGCAAGATGAACTTGGTATCGTGGTTCGAAACAAGGTAAGATTAGTATCCAAAAGTTTCAATCAAAAAGAAGGTATCGATTATGAAGAAACTTTCACTCCTATTGCAAGACTAGAAACCATAAGAATACTCCTTACCTATGCTTATTGTAATAATTTTAAGTTGTTTCAAATGGATATTAAAGTTACTTTTCTTAATGGCTTTATTTTCAAAAAAGTTTATGTTGAACAACTACCCAGATTTGAAAATACTCTTTTTCAAAATCATGTTTACAAGTTATCTAAGGCTCTCTATGGATTGAAGCAAGTCCTAAGGGCTTGGTATGAGAGGCTTAGATCTTTCCTTATTCTAAATAATATCTCAAAAGATAAAGTCGATATGACATTATTTATTAAAACATTTAAAAATAATTTTATTGTTGTACAAATTTATATTGATGATATTATTTTTGGTTCTTTATATGAATCTTTTGCCAAAAGTATAAGCCAAAAATTCAAAATAAGCTTAATAGGTGAATTAACTTTTTTCTTAGGATTGCAAATTAAGCAACTAAGTGATGGAACCTTTGTTAGTCAAACTAAGTATACTTTAGATCTATTAAAACGATTCAATATGAATGGTGCTAAGGCTATTAATACACTAATGAGTACTTCTACAAAATTAGATATGGACCAAGATGAAAAATATTTTGATCAAAAGACTTATAGGGGTATGATAGATAATTTACTATACCTTACTACTACTAGACCCGGTACTATGTTTAGTGTTCGACTTTGTGTTAGATTTCAATCTAATCCCAAGTAATCACATTTTAAAAATATTAAAAAGATTTTTAGATACCTAAAAAGAACTACTAATCTAGGATTATGATATCCAAAATCTAAAAATTTTGAATTAATTGCTTATGTCAATGCTGACTTTGCTAGATATACAATAGATAGAAAAAGTACTTTTGGAACATGTCAACTCTTAGGTTATGCACTTGTTTCTTGGTCTTCTAATAAATAAATTTTGATTATATTATCTACAACTGAAGCTGAGTATATAGTATCAGGTGCATGTTGTGCACAAGTTATATGATGAAAAACACATTAGAAGATTATGGAATTCACTTGAAAAACATCTCTATAAAATACAATAACACTAGTATAATATGTTTAATAAAGAATCTCATTCAACATTCTAGAACTAAACATAGTGATATTATACATCATTTTATTAGAGATCATATTAATAATCATGATATATTTTTAGAGTTTATTAATATAAAATATCAATTAGTAGATATTTTTACAAAACTATTGAATGAGGAACAATTTGATTTTATTAGAAGAGAATTATGCATGTTAAATTTTCTAAATCTATGAATTCTTCTTATATATTTTTTGGATGATTATCTTGATTTTTCAGTTTTTATGACTTGATTTTTTTTTTCATTTGAGTCAAGAACGTTTAATATGATTCTCTCTTTTCATTATTTACAAAAGAAGAGATTTGTCAATTTGATTCGTGGACTTTCAGTATTCATAACTTGATCTTTTCATGTCATAATCATTTCCTATTATTCTTTCCTCTTGCTATTTACAAAAGAAGAGCTTTGATTTATGGACTATGGATGATCATTTCCTATGATTCATTCCTTATGATTCATTCCTCTTTCTATTTACAAAAAAAGAGCTTTGATTCATGAGCTTTAGGTATTCATGGTTTGATCTTTTATTTTTCATGTGATGATATAAATTTTTCATGAGCTTCTTATTTTTTATTTTTATTTATAATGACAAAAGGGAGAAAGAGAATTACTAGCATGCCCATCTCATAAGAGAAGCAAGAAGTGCTAGCTTGTACAATTTTAAGAAGCAAAAGTGCTATCTTGCATATCTAAAGAGAAGCAAAATACTAACTTGTCCATCTCAAGATGCAAAACTTGCCGGCTTATATATTCTAAAGTGATGTGACACTTGCATGTTTGTTGCACTTTTTTTCCTTTTTGTTAATAACAAAGAAGGAGAAGTAAAGATGAATGATTTTAAAAAAAATTTGTATCATGCATGTTATGCTCAAAGTGATGATTTGATATCATGCATGTTATACCCAAAGTGATGACGATTTGTAACTGTGCATGTTATAATTTGATGATTTGAAACTATGTTTAAATAATGAGGCATAATGTATAAAATTTTGATATAGCATGTTGCATATGATCACTATGATCAAAATTGTTTCACTTGAATTCAAAGGTTATTACTCTTTTTGAATTCAAGTTTGCTATAGCATATAGATAGGAGGAGTTAAGGTTAACTCCGTCATTAATTTGTTGTCATCATCAAAAGGGGGAGATTGTTAAATCTTGAATTTTGATGATAAAATTAATTGATAAATTTATGATTTAATCCATGTGTTGAGAAAAGTGATGCAGAACTAACTTCAATTATGAAAAGACAAACTAATAAAGCAGAAGAATCAGACGTTGGGCTGAAGTCAGAGATCGGGCATCGAGTTAGAAGAATTGGACATTGCGCCAAGATCGGATGTTGCAAGAGTCAACATGCCGATGGATCGAGTGATACACCGAAGGTTCAGACGATGCGACAGAAGTTCGTCATAAGTTCAATGAAAGTTCGCTGGGAGTTCGGATGAATAAATGACATGCCAAACAACTGAGATTTCTTGTCTTGTAATTTGTTGAGCCTTACTTATCATAGTTAGGTCTTAATTTAAATTAGTTTTAGGTATAATCCCACTAACTCAATTAGGAACTAATTGGGCCTGAATCAGAACTCAATTAGGCCTGCTAGTTGGCTCATTTAGTGACTTATAGTAGGGTTTGGCAGTGGCACCGCTAGGTCTAGCAGTGGAACTGCTTGAGGCTCAGCCTCCCAAGCAATATATGGGTGGTGGTACCACCTAGACTAACGATATTACCACTAGAGCCTAGTCTCCGAGACTCTGTTATACGGTAGTATTGCTTAGACTAGCGATAATACTACTAGTGCATGGGTGTCTGGTAGTAGTACCACCCAATATTACTGATGGTATCACTAATACCCTGAGAACCCAAGATGAGACCTTTTTGGCTCCATTTTTAAAGTCATTTAGGGCCTATAAATACTTCACTCATCCCTACTTGGTCAATATAAGAACTTGAATGAAAACTTATGAGAAAACACTATTATAATTCTTTGAGAATTCCCCTCCTCTTGTTCTAAGTTTAGATTTTTGTTTAAGGAAGGGGTAAGTGACTTATAAAGGTTATCTCCTAAACCTATGAAAAAAAAAATGGGTTGTAAGAGGGTAGTTGATCTTTGTCTGTTAAAAGAAGATCAATAATGGAAGTCGATGGCCTTGACGGAGGAGAAATCGAGAGTGGATGTAGGTTACGACGACTGAACCACTATAAATCTGGTGTGTTCTCTTTTATGTTGTTTACCTTTATTGTTTACTAAGTTTGTTGCTTACTCCACTTTGCACTTACTTTAAATTAAGCACACTCAATATCGATTTTCATCAAGCAAAATTTTTTGAATCGATGAAAGATTTTCAAATGAAGGAAAGGATTTCAATCCTTTCCTAGTGTCGATTTCAATCCTAATAGGCAATACGCCGAAGGAAAGGATGATGTATCGAAGGTTCATATGAAGTGTTGGATGAACAGATGACATACCATATAACATACTCTTCATGATTATAATTATTAAGTCTTGATTGAAGTCGTTTAGAGTCTAATTAAGTTAGTCTTAGAGCATAACTATGTAACTTGATTACGAGCCCGTTGGGCTTGAACCAAGGTTGAATTGTAGCTATTGAAAGGCTAATTCAATGACTTGGGATTGGTCTAGGCAATGGTACTGCTAGGCCCAAGCAGTGGTACCGTTTGTGAGCTGAAAAGTATAGATTATACATTTTCAAAAATCCTGATGGTAGTACTATCAAAGCTTAAGTTCCCAAGTTGTGTCAGGCAGTAGTACCATCCAAGCATGCGGTGGTACCACTAAACCCTAAGTTCCTAGGTTTTGTTAGGTGGTAGTACCACTCGTCGTAGGCGGTAGTACTGCTAATACCCTGAAAACTCAAGAATTTAAATTTTTGACTTCATTTTTGAAGCCATTTGGGGTCTATAAATACCCCACTCATACTTGCTTGGTCAAACAATGAAAACTTATGATTTGAAGTATGTAAACTCTCTTGAGAAGTGTTGAATCTCTTCCTCTTCGAGTTTAAAGGTCATTCTAAGGGAGGGTTAAGGTTTTCTTGTAAAGAGGTATGAATGTTCTCTTTCAAGCCTATGAAAAGAAGAAAATAGTTGCAACAAGCGTAGTAAATCTTTATCCATTAAAAAGAAGATCGGTAGTGAAAGTCGATAGCCTCGAGGGAAGAGGAATCAGGAGTAAATGCCAGTTGGACAATCAAACCACTATAAATCTAATTGCATTTCTCTTTATGCTTTTCCTTGCTATTACTAACTGATTTAGTCTCTTACTACCCCTACTCACATTCTAAGTTAAACATATTTCCTATACATATTTTTTATTCAAAATTTTTAAATTAAAACTTTATTTCAAAAGCACTAGTTCTCTCGGTTTGTTTAACACCCAAGAAAGATTAAATAACTTTTTCTAGCAATCAAGAGGTTTATTACTCATCCTCCTATGTTTAATGGGATAGACTGTATATACTAAAAAACACGAATGTAGATTTTCTTGCTCTCTATGGATTTTGATCTATGGAACATTATTGAATTTTGTTTTCAAAAATCCTCTAAACTAATAAATGAATGAAATGATCTTGAGAAGAAAATATTTTTTTAAATGCTAAAGCTATGAACATTTTATTTTGCGCTTGAGACAAAAATAAGTTTAATCATGTTTCTACATATGAAACTACACATAATATTTGGCACATACTTGAAGTTACTTATGAATGCACAAATAGAATAAAAGAATCCAAAATTAATCTTTTGATACATAGTTATGAGTTATTTAGAATGAAGCCAAGCAAAACCATTAGTGACATGTACACTCATTTTACGGATATTATTAATGATTTAAAAGCTCTTAGTAAATGCTATACTAATCTTGAATTAGTTAATAAAATTTTAATATCTTTTTTGAAAAGTTGGGATCTAAAGATAACTATAATTTAAGAAGCAAAGGACTTAAACAATTTTCCTCTTGAAGAACTCATAAGATCATCAATGACTTATGAAATGACTTGCAAGACACATGACGAACATAAGGAAAATCTTCCAAAGAATAGAAAAGATATTGTATTTAGAACCAAAGAAAATCACTCAAGCAAAAGCTCAAGAGATGATGATGACTTAGCACTCCACACAAGAAAATTTAAAAAGTTCATGAAAAGGAACAAAACAAATTCTGTAAGATAAAAATCTAAAACTAAAAATAAACTTTAAAAGGACACAATTATTTGTTATGAATGAAAAAAAGGTAAGACACTTCAAAAATGAGTATCCACAACTGAAGAAGAAGCTACTAGCACAAAAGAAGAAGAAAGCACTCAAGATAACTTAGGATAAATCAAGTGCATCAGAAGATGAAGAGCAAACTAATGAAACCAAAGTAACAAATTACGCATTAATAGCTTCAATGTTGAGATATGTGACTCAACTGAAAATTCTTTACGTTATGATGAATTACTTGATACATTTCATGATCTATATGATGAACTCAAAAAAATTGGTAAGAAATATACATTGCTGAAAAAGGATCATGTATCTCTCTAATAAATTTGATAAATTAAAAGATAAGTATGATAATTACTTATTAACATCTTGCACTAAATGTAAGGAGTTAGACTCATTCAAAAAAGAAAATATATTATTACAACAAATATTAGAAAATTTTAAAATTTGAAATAAATCATTAAATATGATTCTTACTAACAAAGGTTATATACATAAAAAGAAAGGAATTGGCTTTATGAGTAGTAATACTCAACAAAAGCTATTTATATTTATAAAAGGATCGACATTATATGTTCCCCCTAAAGTTAAATGTAATTTTATGGAAAATATAGTCATTATGCTTATATTTATTTATTTAAAAAATATAGCTCTCATAAATTAGTTTAGGGTCCTAAAAGAACCATAAATGATTTAATATCAAAAGTCAAGAAAGATAGATCTACCTATAAATGACCCAAAATTAAACGGGTATGTAAAGCAAACTCCTCTTTCTTATAGATGTCTCTAATCGAAAGCTACGAGCAAAAGATAATATTTTGGATAACGGACGCTCAAGACACATGATTGGAGATCCAACACATTTCTCAAAGCATACTAGCCAAGATGAGGGATATGTCACTTTCGGAGACAACAACAAAAGAAAAATTATCGACAAAGGAAATATAGGTAACAAATCAATATTTTGATTGAAAATATTTTATTAGTAGATGGCTTAAAACATTATTTACTAAGTATTAATCAATTATGTGATAAGGGATATAACATTAAATTTAAATCTAATGTTTAAATTATAAAGATACCACATAAAAATAAATCTATGATTGTCTTAAAGAGCGATAATGTGTATACTATTAATCTTGATGATTTTCATGATGAAACTTATTTTTCAATTTTAAATGATAATACATAGCTTTGGCATAAGAGATTAAGCTATGCAAGTATGAAATTGATCTCACAAATTGCTACTAAAGAACTTGCAAGAGGAATGCTTAGAATTAAATTTGTCAAAGATAAAGTTTGTGATATATGCCATCTAGGTAAACAAATAAAAAGTAGCTTTAAACTTAAAAATCAAGTGAATACCTCTAGACCGTTACAATTAATTCATGTAAATTTATTTGGACCAATTGATGTTACAAGTCTATAAGATAGTAAATATGCTTTTGTGATTATTGATAATTATAGTAGATATACTTATATTAAATCTTGAATTTTGATGATGAAATTAATTGATTATGATTAATGATCTAACTGTGTTTTGAGTGACGCAAGACTATTTTTTATTAAGATTAGACAATTGAAGTAGGAAAAATCGATATTGCGTCGAAGGAAAATATGTCAAAAAATTGGACGTCGAGCGAAGGATCGATTGACGTATCAACAAAAGGCTTCAGACAAAGGATTTGGGCATCGGGCTAAGAAGAGCAGAGTTGCGCCAAGAAGATCGGATTTGTGGAGGACAACTATCGATTGGGCAATAGGCCATAAGAGAGGATGATGCGTAGAAGAATCGGATAAAGCACCGATGGACCAATAACATGTCGGGCAACAAATTTGATTCGCTTTATAATAATTTTCTAGATCAAAGTAGGATTAGGTCTAATTGGGTTAAAATTTGGCCAACTCAATTAGGGGCCAATTGGACCCGAATCAAGGATGTATTGGGCCAAATGAAAGGTCCAAACAGTGACCTGGTGCCACGTCAGGCAGTGACACTGCCAGGGTGGGAGGTGGAATCGCTTGAAGGCTCAACCTCCAAGGTTGAGTCTGGGTGATGGTACCGCCCAATGTTAGTGTGTCTGGGCGGTGGTACCACTCAGTGTCAGTGTGTCTGGGCGATGGTACCACCAGACTGGGGTAGTAGTACTGCATAGTACATTGTCAGCCCATTGTGCCAAGCGATGGTACCGCCCAGTGATAGAAAGCCTGGGCGATGGAACCGCTTAACACTGGTAGTGATACCACTAGTACCCAAAAGACCTAGGATATGATTGATTTTGGCTCCAAATTTGAATCCATTTGGAGCTTATAAATACCTCTCTCATCCTTGGTTAGAAGACATAAGCACAGAGAACTTAAAAATGAGAAAACGTTATAGAAATTATTTGAGAAATCCCCTCCTCTAGTTCTAATTTTAGATTCTGTTTAAAGAAAAGTGAGTGTTTGTAAAAGTTCTCTCCTGAGCCTTTCAAAAGAAGAAACTATTATAAGGGTAATTGATCTTCGCCCGGTTGAAAGAAGATCATTAGTGAAAGCCGATGGCCTTGAGTGAAGAGGAATCGGAAGTGGACGTAGGTCAGGATGACCAAACCATTATAAAATCTGGTTTGCATTATAAAATCTGGTTTGGTCAGGATGACCAAACCACTTTACTTACTACTCTATTTCCTCATCACCTACAAACATTTTAAAATTAGAACTTTTCCGATATGATTTCACCGATACAAATTTCATCATACGAAATGGTTTTTCCAAAATGAAGTTTTAAGAAATTAACGTAATATTTATCGCTACACTCCCACAAACCTCTCCCTCCCCCCTCCCCCACCCCGTAGTGTCGTTCTTGATCCTAACAACTTAGACATACTTCTTGATATATAAAAGTGATTATTTTAAATATTTTATATTTGTATAATGCTAATGGATTCCTATAGATATATATTATTCATATAGATGAATGAATTCCTTTTTACAGGTTGACAATGTACACTTGATTTTCAATGATTGTTAAAGGGTTTCTTGGGTTGCAATGATGAACTACTTATAAATTAATTAACAATGATAACACTAAATTTTGTATGAAACTTATGAATCCTTAATCAAAAGCATAAAATAATATCATTGAACAATATTAGACATGATTTTCCTGTCTTTCTATAACTTATTATTTTCATCAATGATGTGAAAATGTTGATGTAATTATAAACCATGTCTCTTTGTAACTTAATGTACTGTAGTTGTAAACCATGTACTTATATTCTCCTAGAGTATCATATAAAATTATTGATCATTTAAAATATTTTTCAAATGTCCTAACACCAATAGTTGGTTTCGGTCTAAATAATTTATTTGATTTTCATTGATTATTAAGATCTTTTTGGATAGCATAAAGTAACTAATTATTTATAAATTAACATCTATTATATTAAATTTGATATGGACATTGTAGTACTGATTTCTTAAATAAATATTTACAAGCCTTATCACATCTGCTCCATACCATTAACTATAAAATCATGCTTTGTTTTTAACTTTGTTAAATACTTGTATATTGCAAATGGATTATGATAACTATATATAATTCATATACAAATAGATTCTTTATTACTTGCTTAGGTCCTTATTATCATTTTGATTTTCAATTATTGTTAAAAGTTGCATATTTTGACTGGCTACTTATATATTAGCAGCAATAACACTAAATTTTATATCAAACTCATAAACCCTTAATAAAGAAACATAATATAATATCATTGAATGATATTAGATATTGTTTTCATGTGTATGTGTGACTTAATAGGCTTAGATCCAAATGTACCATTTGATTTTCCAATAATTATTAAAGTTCTTCTTGTGTTCAATGAAATGACTTACTACACATATATTAACAATAATAACCCTAAATTTGTTATAAAATTTGTAGTTCTAATTTCTTACATAGATATTGACAAGCCTTATTATAGATACTCCATAACACAAACTATAAATACAAGCTTTGCATTTAATTATGTTTCAAACTTATATAAATACATTTCTAGTTCTCAAATGTATTATTGTCATATCTAAATTTTCAACATAAGAATAAAAATATACAATTACATTTTTATATGCATAAATTTTCTAAGAATTTCATGTGTTTAGACTTTTTCCATAAGTCTAATAGTAGATTTTTTTTTGTTGAATACAAACATAATGAAGCTATAAAGATTTTCAGCTTTAAAATAAGGTTGATACATATGTAGAAAGCTAAAAAAGAATAAACACAATCGTTATCTATTTCTTTGAATCTCATTAAACATTTATTAAAAGCATGATATAATATCATTGAATGATATTAGACATGATTTTTATGTCAATATGTGACTCATTATTTTCATCAATGATTTGAAGACTATGATATACTATAGTTGTGAGTCGTATACTCCTATTCTTCTAAATTATCATATAATTCTAAATTATCATATAATATTATTGATAGTTTGTTAAAAATATTTTTTACATCTCTTAATAACAATAATTGGCTTAAGTCCAAATAATCTATTTGATTTTCAATGAGTATTGCATGTCCTCTTAGTTTCCAAAAAATAATTAATTATGTATAAATTAATAACAACAATGCCAAAGTTTTAATGAAACTCATAAACTCAAAATCAAAAGCATAACAAATTATAATTTGATGATGTTAGATATGATTTTTATGTCTCTGTGTGACTTATTATTTTCATCAATATTGTGAAGACTATGTTGTACCGTATACTGTATGTATAAACCATATCCTCATATTCTCTAAGCATCATATAATATTATTGATAGCTTACTAAAGATATTCTTTAGATGTATTAATATAAATAATTGACTTAGATCTAAATAATATATTTTATTTTAATAATTATTAAACATCTTCTCAATTTTTGGAAAATGTCTAATTGCTTATAAATTAATACCAATCACACTACATTTTATATAAATTCATAGACTCTTAATAAAAAAAATATAATATAATTGAATGATATTAGATATGATTTTCATGTCTATGTGTCATCTATTATTTTAATTAATGTTGGAAAGAGTATGATGTATTGTAGCTATAAACCATGTCCTCGTGGTCTCCTAAAGCATTGTATACTAATATTAATAACTTACTTAAAATATTCTTTGGATGTCTTACTACCAACAACTGGCTTGGGTCTAAATAACCTGTTTAATTTTCAATGATTATTTAAGGTCTTGTTGGGTTATATTAAATGACCAATGATTTAAAAATTAACATCAATTAGACTAAATTTTATGTGATCTTTATAGTATTGATTACTTAGATCTTGACAAGCTTTATTGCAAATACTCCATATCAAGAAATATAAAAACACGTTTTGTTTTTAACTTTGTCATATGCATATAAATTGCCAATGGATTCTTATTGCTATATATCATGCATATAAACAAATGGATTCTTTTTTACATGTTTAGGTCTCAATTATCCATTTGATTTCAAATGATTCTTAGAGGACTTTTTAGGTTGTATAAAATGATTAACTACTTTTAAACAATATGACTGAATTTTATATGAAACTTATGAAACCTTAATCAAAAGCATAATATAATATCATTATATGATATTAGAAATTATTTTAGTCTGTGTGAGTTATTATTTTCATCATGATGTATTATAGTAATAAACCATGTACTCATATCCTCTTCTTGATAATTTACTTAAAATATTCCATAGATGTTTTAATACCAATAATTGGCTTAGGTCTAAATAATCTATTTGATTTTCAACGATTATTAAAGGTCTTGTCAGGTTGCAAAAAATGACTAACTATTTATAAACTAATATCTTATTGAACTAAATTTGATATGATCTTTAGTGCATCTTTCATTGATAATTCTAACAAGCTTTATCGCACATACTCCGTACCAGTAACTATATATCATTACAAATAGATTCTTTGTTACACATGTCCCAATTATCCATTTGATTTCCATCAAAGATCTTGCATAAGATAACTAACTACTTTAACGATAAGACAAAATTTTATATAAAAGTCATGAACCCTTAATCAAAAGTATAATACAATATCATTGAATGATATTAGATATGATTTTTTTATTTTTATATGTGATTTATTGTTTTCATTAATAATGTGAAGACTAAAAGGTACTACATTTATAAACCATATACTATTATCCTAAACAATAACATAATATTATTGATAAC
Source organism: Musa troglodytarum (assembly GCA_023547065.1). Taxonomy (NCBI): domain Eukaryota; kingdom Viridiplantae; phylum Streptophyta; class Magnoliopsida; order Zingiberales; family Musaceae; genus Musa; species Musa troglodytarum. The sequence goes on along the minus strand of CP097507.1, from coordinate 18,249,671 downwards.
TTAAATATTTTTAGATATCATAGTTCCAAATAAATTGTTTGATTTTCAATGATTATTAAAGGTTTTCGTAGGTTGCATAAAATGAATAACTAATTATAAATTAACATCTATAATACTAAATTTGATATGATCTTTGTAGTATTAATTTCTAAGAAAGATCTTGATGAGCTTTATCATGAATAATCAATATTACTACCTTTAAATTAATAACAATACACTAAAATTTATAAGAAACTCCTAAACTCAATCAAGAATATAATATAATATAATTAAATAATATTAGACATGACTTTCATGTCTCTATGTGACTTAATGTTTTCGTCAATGATATGAAGACTATGATGTACTGTAGCTATAAAACATATACTCATTCTCATAAAGCATCTAGTAATATTTATCATAGCTTACTCAAAATATTCTTTAGATGTCTTAATGCCAACTTAGGTCAAATAATGTGTTCAATTTACAATGATAATTAAGGGACTTGTTGGGTAGCATAAAGTGACCAACTACTTATAAATTGGCATCTATTAAACTAAATTTGATATGATTTTCATGTCTATGTGTGACTTATCGTTTTCAAACAATTATATGAAGACTGCTATATACTGTACGTATAAACAATGTTCTCTTATTCTCCTAAAGCATCGTATAATATTATTGATAACTTATTTATAATATTCTTTAGATGTCTTGATACCAATAATTAGCTTAGGTCTAAATAATTTGTTTGATTTCTAATGATTATTAAATGTCTTCTCGGGTTACATAAAATGACTAACTGCATATAAATTAACACTTTGCATGCTAATTTTGATATGTTCTTTGTAGTATTAACATTTTAGATAGATGTTGACAAGCTTGATCACACATACTCTATAACATTAACTATAAAAACATGTTTGCTTTCACCTTTACAATGCAGATGGATTCTTGTGACTATATATCATTAATATAAATAAATGGATTCTTTTTTAAAATGCTTAGGTCCCAATTATCCATTTAACATTCAATGATTATTAAAGGTGTTCGTGAGTTGTATAAAATGACTTGCTACTTATAAGTTAATAGTAATAAGCCCAAATTTTATACGAAACTCAAGAACCTTTAATCAAAAGCATGATAGAAATTTATTAAATGGTATTAGACATTATTTTCATGTCTATAGCTATGAAACATGTACTCATATTCTCCTAAAGCTTCATACAATTTTAATAATTGGCTTAGGTTTGAATAATCTGTTTGATTTCCAATGATTATTAAACATCTTCTCAATTTCCATAAGATGGCTAACTACTTACATATTAACAAAAAAAACTAAATTTTATATAAAACTCATGAACATGATATTGAAACTATTGTTACATGATTTTCATGTAACAATATTGTTACATGATATTGGACATGATTTTCATGTCTATGTGTGACTTATTATTTTCATCATGTGAAAAATTTGCTAGTAGTGATCTTGGTTTAGAAAAGCTTATAAATCCTCTCTTTTATTGCTACAAATAAGTGCTTTTGGACTTATCCAAAATAATGTAGATTGGAAGTATTTTTTTTCTCAAATACTCTTCCACTATCTCTCCAAAGCAAGACTTACAAGAGTATTATAATTAAAATAGAAAGGGAAACTAGTAGATCTAGAAATGTAAACAATAATAAAATGATAAGTGTCCAGATAGCTTCTTCATATCTTCAAAGGTGAACAATATTAGTTTTAGGCTATTAAAATGTGAACTTTATTATTTTATAAAAATTACGAAATTTGATAGAAAATAATTTTTTTGGTTATGATATATAGAATTCCTACATCATTTAATATCAAAAAGAACTAATAAATAAGAATATGCAGAAGATGCAAGAGCTCTCTACATGCTATGCTATAGCAAGAAATAGATAAGCTCATATTTTCTCAAATCACGTAGCATGAACATCAATAGACGCTTGGAAAATCCTAAGTTTTATGTTTTTCGACAAAAGTTTCAAACTTTTTCGACAAAAGATTATAAGTTTATTATTTATTTTTTCTAAGAGTCACTTTTTATATAGCAAATGAAATTATATGGTGAAAACATAAAAGATCAAACAATGGTAAAAAAAATATTTTATAAAATTTATCTCTAAAATTCGACATGATTTCTACAGCTATAAAAGAATTAAAAGACACAAGTACCACGTCTAATGAATTAATGGATTCACTTTTTATTCATAAATAAAAATTAAATAGATTTTTAAATAAAATTTTAAAACATACTCTTCAAATAAAAATAGATAATCTCAAGGCAGAGATCAGAATAATAAAAGTTGTGGATGATCTAACGCTCGTGGCGGGGGATCAAGCTGATCAAATAAGGCTCGGAGAAACTTCAAATTAAGGTTTGGGACTCTATTTTTTGGGGCTCTATTCTTGGGGATAATAATGTTTGGGGTTCTAATTTTCTGTCCCATACTAGACAATCAATGATCACATATTTGTGTCTCTATTTTTAATGCAAGCAAATGCCTTATTGTTTTTTATAATATTGGCTCTCTTCTTGTTATTATTATACCACTGCTTGAAGACTCTTCTTCAACGAATTATATACTTTACCTAAACCTAAAATTTAGGACTAAATTACATATCACACTGAGCCAAAATACTATGTGAAACTTTAATGCAGGCAGATGAGAACTGAACTCCCTCGAGAAACTTTGCATATTAACCAACGACGCCATCCTTTGAGACATATCACACGAAAGCATGGCTATAACAATCTTACCATAAACAAACACAACAAAAAGGTATGTGGGAGCATAAATTGAAGTTGGTCGAGCATTGTTTTCCGCTGAAGAGATCGTATAGGATAGTATGATAACAAGTTCATCTTGCAACCAATGAACGGTTAAAACCAAATCGCATCACGACACAGTACCAAACAATATATATATATCTCCAAGTAGGAAAAACTCAAAGAAAGATATTGTAAGCTCAACAAGATTAAAGAAAACTTGCCTTAATAGCGGTGATTTGTTCCAAAGTGGGGAAAACTTTAGGAGGAGCTTTCTCTATTATTGATGCGTCCGGCACATCGGGAACCTCACCAGGAGTAAATGTGTTTGTAGGCTCTTTCTTTGCCTCTTCTTCTGCTTCTTTGGTCGCAAATAAACTTTCTGCTTCAGTCCTCTCCTAATAATATAAGCATCAGAGATTGGCGTTAGCATCGTTGGACAACACTTTAGCAACTCCCTCAAAATTGTTCGTTCCCATCAAAAAAAACACAAAAAGGGAAGACTTTTGTCGATTAGTTCTCAATGATCTCCACTCCGGTCGCCGTATTCAGATGATTCCGATCACAAACCCGAGAGATAGCCTGCTTCATTGGAAACAATTATGTCAAAAGAATTATCACTGATAAGATCATCAATTTGATTGATACAAATGAAGAGCTTCTCTGGCATTTCAATATTGGCTGCTGTTGCCCGCAGTAGTGAAATAGTGACTGACATTTCGATTTCAAAAAGGCATTTTAGAAGACACTCGAGGTCGTGAATCACATTCCTTACATGAAAATTAAGGAGCAGCAATCTAGAAATTTGTATTGTTCCCATGGAACCAAGTTCTGCTATCATACCTGCCGAAGATGCAAATCTCCAGGGGTTAGAGGACAAGAAAAGCTCCATAGACTCGTTGCAAAATGTTTCTGATAGGGTAAGGTCACTGGGCTTACTCCGTTAAGGAATGCATGGAGTAGACATTACGACAATACTATCATAAGCATGAAAAAAGCTTGAGGCTCTTGAAATTTGTCAGCATCAGTTTGAGAATGCAGAACACGTCCTCCCAAAGGATATTGCGATGATAATTGTGCATCGGTAGATGCAGAGGTTCAGGAGAATCCTAGAATGTGCAATGATAATTTAGTTGCTGATCTCATGAGAAAGCAAAACAATGTTGCTCTCTCTCTCTCTCTCTCTCTCTCTCTCTCTCTCTCATACGGCAATGTTCTGGTTACTGAAAACTTGGATGCTACGTCTGGTTCATCGGTTAATTTTACTGAAAAAACAAAAGTGTACAATCAAGGGAACAAATTTTGGATCTGGGCCCATTTTGAGTGGGATGTGATCCCTGTATGAGACTCACTGAGACATGAGAGAGAAACCAAGCATGGGTCTGCAATTTCGCAGTTGACATGCATTTTGGACTTTTCAGGTATTTGTGTAATTCAGGGATTCTACTGAACAAAAAGCTCTATATCGGTATTGTCATCTTCCATGAGATTGTACAACATGATGCTTCCACTGTGTTGCAGAAGATGACTTCATCCAGCATTAGTTATGGTTCTGATCTTTTGAACTTTACGATCCAACTTGGCAGATCATGCACCCAGATTTTATAGGTAGGTATTCCTCAGAACCTGGCATCCTTCTATTGCCAGATGAATGAAAAGTCTGCAATGATCTCATCCAGGAGGTCTGTGTAAATGATGCTACTGGGAATGCTATTAAATTGCATAAAATTTTGCTTAATCCATTTTCGGTTTCTTTGTTTTCGCCGTGAATCTCTATTTATACTTATTCCTTGCGTGTGCTTGGCGTTGGGGTATAAACTAGAGAAGTAATGGTCACTAGCACAAGTATATGACTCTAATCATGAGCTTCTTTGTGCATTTGCTGTCTGTTCTTTGCTGCTGCCACATTACCGTAAATTAAATTATAGTTTCTTAATGGGTCATGTTCCTTGTCAATTGTCCACTAGTAACTTTGCTGTTTTCCCGAATTCTTGATGTATTTTCACTCTAAGGGTTTTTTTTTCCCCCCCCCAAGGTTTTCTTCTCCTAGGCTATCGGTTAAATAGCTTGATTTTGTGTAGGTCTCGAACCATCTCTTTTGAGTACTGAAAAGTGTTGAGACATCATGAAATGAGTCTTTTCTGGAAGCAGCAGCTTCGAATGATATTGGAGGCATCTTTTCTGCTGGCAAGAGAATAATAAATACATCGAGCCCTTTTAAGCAGCTTCCATCTTGGTGTCTGTCCGGAATGAAATCTTTTTATGGTCGTCAGATCCACTTGTTCATTTAGTTGGTTTGGTTGTGAACAAACGGTAGCTTTCTTGCCCACCACTATGCGTATCTCTACTGATACCTGACATGGTTTTGAAACATGTTGATTCGAATTACTTGAAATAATTATTTGAAAAATGTTGCCTCTAGAATTCTGCCATTATAAAATTTTCATCAAGGATATCTGGGAAAATTCTTTCAGGTATAGAGAAGTGAGACCTGCAGCGGTAGCTTAAAGAATTGGAGGAACTGAAAGTGTGTAGTGCTAATAGCGGGAGAATAGCTCAGTTCATTCTTCAATTTGTTCCAACAGAATTCTTGGGAGGGTTTACTGCAGATAAAAGAATTAGGTCAAATAATGCAAGGGGAATTTTCAAAAAACAAAATTTCTCTTTCAGAAGTTTTCACAGAATACCTTAACTTTCAAAATTTTTTAAAGAGCATCTTTTTTTTAATCATTATTTTTATCTCAACCCTCATCCATCCAACCGCCTTCGTCTTGCACCATTGCCTCTCTTCTCCTTTATTCTGTTCAATCTATTGCTACCTCCACCCCTAGTCTCTATCGAACGCTCCCCCTTCTTTCTCGTACAAGTGTAACAAGAGCCCTCTCCTTCCTTATGTAAGAACAATCATCGTTACATCCCCTCCTTTCTTGCATAAGGGCAAGGCGAGTTCAATAAAATCAATAAAAGCGACGATAAATTCGACAAGATAGACGGGAGAAGATACACTGATGAGGCGACAACATGTCTGACAAAGATAGATGTAAATTAGTCTTTTTATACAATAAGAAATGCTTTGCGAAAATTTTTGAATGTTAGAATGCTTTATAGAAAGTTTTCTAAAATAAAGATTTTTTTTTTAATTCACCCACAATGTAATTGAGAGGCTGTCTGCATTTCTAAAATAAAAATTCTTGTGGGGAGCAAAAATTATAATTTCATTTGGATTTATTTGTATTCACCAGTATTTACGTGTCTAGGCAAAAAACAGTACATTGATCATCCTCATTTTGGGTGGTGGGTGATTCGGTCCTATCTAATTAAAATAAATAAATTGTAGATATCAGTTAAGGCATATGATTTTATGATCTCTTGTTATATATTATCCCATATATTTAGATGATTTATATATTTTATTAATTTATATTAAAATATTTATAATTATAAAAAAAGAAGCAATTGATTTCATTTTTAGACAACATGCGACATTTGACATCAAATAGGCAAAACTGTCCTTTCACCCTTTAATTTAATGGAAGAAATAGGCGGTTGGCATAGGGTGGCCCCCATGTCGACTCTCTGGACTCCGACCTATCACGTTGTCAGGTTCCCTTACCCTGCCTTCACCCAATCAATGCCTTCCTACAGTTAGCACGCTTGTCCTGCACCACCAGTAATGGTGTGCACTTCACTTTACTCTCCGCTAACATTAACGTCCCACAGATCGAGTCTCTTCTCCCCGCCTCCATGTCCATCTCTGTCGTCTCGCTCCACCTATCGGTTGTGCTCGGCCTATTACATTTTTACATTATGCTCTTTATAATTGAATAAATATATAATTAAATTAATTAAATTTTAATAATTAATATTGATAATAAAAAAAAATTATGTTATAATATGATTTCTTAAGAGATGCACTTGATGAAAAGAACTCTCTTAATAATTTATCCTAGACCCTTTACTCTTGATTATAAATAGACAATATCTCTAGGGACTATGGTCCTATGAAAAGATAGAAAGAAAAGATAAGTAGTCTATTTCCTCTTACAGATTGACAGTAACATTGTATCTAAAGAAGGTATCTAAATCATACACAGATTTTTTTTTCAGATCGAATCAAAAGGTACACATCGTAAAATTTTTATTTAATTTCAATTGTAACATAAAAAAATTTCACATTATAAATAACATAATTATAAATTTTATGCTAACATTACCTGCCCTTGGGCATCGATAGCATCGTCGACCTCCCCCCGGCTTCACTAGCAGCCAAGCTCCTCAAGCTCGTCGTACATGGGATCGGGCCCAAAGTGGAGTCCCTCCTTCGTGAATTCCGCCCACACTTAGTCGTCTTCGACTTCGGCATGCAATGGTTGCTAGAGGTTGCGGAGCCGCTCCGAGTCTGGACGCACTTCTTCTTCGTCTTCGTGGTGATCTCCATCGCCCCCGCACGACGCCTCCACGACCCCGCCCTAACTCTCGACGACATCATGTCATCCCCGACGGGCTTCCCGCCCTGACTCTGTAGTAATGAGAGGTACCGATTGCTAGTCATATGTGCCCTATAAGCCAATCACATGAGTGATGATACTTGTGACTTGATATGCACTCTTTCTCTTTGCTTATTATTAGGTATTTTATCACTTTATCTTGCGTGTTACATATATTGTGGCCTAGTACGTCCACAATCGATAAGTTGGGTGAATTATTATAGAGATAATAATTTACTAAGTCAGAAGGAGTTCTCACAAGTATGACTCACGGCCAGCTTGATATTGGGCCTGGAGGGTTACACACATCTGGTAGGTGTTGCGACGAGTAGAGGTTCGGATATGAGATATCCGCTGGAGCCCTTATCTTATTGGATATCCATTAAGCCCCTGAATTATTAGATCCTAAGATGAGATCCAATAATTACTAATAAGAGATTATTGAGTAGAGATCCACTAATCCAAGAGGCTTGGGTAATTGGATGGAGATCCAATACTCAACAAGGCAAGATCCATTAGGGTTTATAGGGGGCCTCTATAAATAAGAGGGAACCAAAACTCTATATGCTGGGGGTTCTTTTGGTAGCCACCTTCTGTTCTCCTCTCCCTAGAGAGGTGCATCGTCATAGTCCCTGTCGTGTGGATACCACTAGAGAGGAGGACACTTGACCTTCTTCATCCTTCCTACAAATCTGCAGGAATTCAAGGATATATGATCTCCCTAGGTATTTTCTTTTACACATGCAGTTTTCGCGGATTTATTTTGACGCACTGATCTTCGCATGACGACGGAACCTTTCTACAGGAAATCTGTTGTTTTATTTTTTGTTCTTCCGTTACACATTAGAGCTAAGTTATTCGTGAGAAGATTGGATATTAAACTACGTGTGTTGTGATTTAAAAAAGTTTTTGTCATCAAAATCATTGATGCAAAAGGTGAGGAAGGGCAGCAAGTGTTGCTGCGCTCACACAGCGGCGACAAGGTTGCTTGTAGCCTTGCTGCCTGCAACGGCAATGGCGGCAGCTACATGTAAGGAGCATGCAGGTAAGCAGCAGGCGACACCCACGGGGGCTGCGACGGTTGTGAGCGCTATGCCACAACTTACGAGCAGAGGCACCCGCGACAGTAGCGCTACCTGCGGGGCAGCGACGCCCGCGAGGTCCCTGCGGACGACACTCGCGATGGCAACGTTGCCTACGGGGGAACAGTGCTCGCCCGCGAGCAGAAGCGCCCACTGCGACGACGCCCGCCGCGGGCAGGGGCGACGCGCATGCGGGTAGTGGCCATCGCCGGTAGGGTGGCAACGGCCACAACGCCGCAATGCAGCAAGCAGAAGAGGGATTAGGGTTTTTTAGGCAAAAGACATTTTTATGCCATCGAAATTTCAAAAATTTTGATTTCTATCCCTTTTGATAGAATGACCAAAATACCTCTCGGAATTTGAAAAATTCTCTGAATATCCTTATTTTCAGAAATATATATATATATATATATATATATGTTAATTAAATAGTTTAATTAATTATTATTATCTATCTAGTAATCCTATAAAATAACATATACATGTGATGTATGATGTGGACAGATGATCATGGACCTGTGATGTGATGTATGTACATGTGATTATTATTATTGGGGCCTATAAGTCTCTATTTTTCTCATTTATTGTTGGGTCTGCGTGCTTGTAATTATATTGTAATTACATGATGAGGCACAGCGGGAGTGTGGAAGCAATAGTGGGACCCATGAGACCAAGATGGATGATCCGACGCATGGAGATGCATTGAGATACCGACGGAACCGACGAAGCAAGAAGGACGATCACAGGGTATAGAGATGCACCGAAGCACACATAAATCTTGATGTGAGTGATTGGGCCTACTGGCTCGGGCCTGATCACATTAGGATGTGGTCCATGATCATCTGGTGTGATTGTTCATGTGATGTGTGATTGATTATATGCCTACTAGATATGTATATATATTTACATACGATGTAAATATATATATTAAATATATGTGTGTGACATATTATGTTAGGAGACCAAATCAAATATTCTCTATTAATAATATTAAGTCGATAAACGTGAGGCAATTAGATTGACCCACGTAGCCTTCTATCGTTATAGGTAGGAACCGATTCTCGGTGTAGGTTGAGTTGGTCGAGTCTCTTAAGACTCACCTATATCGCGTTTCGCTATCTTATCTATGACATAGAGATATCACCGGTGACCTGAGAACATGGTATGCTTGGTCGAGTCCCTCGAGAGTATATCGTCGAATCAGACTCATCCTGTAATGATGGTGATGACTTAACCGAACATCATGGTTACTCGAGTCCCTCGAGGCCATGGTGGTTCAAAGGTCGAACAGGACGGGAATCACAAAGAGTTGTAATTGGCAAGAGTTGCCTACCTGTACAGGCTTAACGTGATTAGTCGAGTCCCTCGAGGTTACGTTAAGACGTCAATTGGATCCCGATCCCCACTAGAGATCCATCAGGGGGTCTCCGATTCACATATCGGAGGGTGTTGTGTGTCTCACGAAAAATTAGTGGGAGTACATTAAGATAGAAGTCCTTATCTTAACTGTTTAATGTTTGCAAAGTTTGCATGTTATTTATTTCTGCTACATCTTTAATTTCAGAAAAATATCGCTTTCAAATCCGTTATGTGGCATACTTGATGACAACCACCTCACTGGTCCAAATTATACGGATTGACTTTGCAATCTGAGAATCATTCTCACGATGAAGAAAATCACGTACGTCCTTGATATAGTGATCCCTACACCCGACGAAGGGATAAGCGAGGATGAGATTGCTCGTTATGTGAAGTACATAGATGATTCCGCTCTTGCTCAGTGTTATATGTTAGCCTCTATGACTACTGAGTTACAAAGACAGCATGAAAATATGGATGCTAATTTCATGCTCCTATATCTCCGCAAACAATTTGAGGAACAGGGAAGAACTTAGCGATATGAGATATCAAAGAGTCTTTTTCGTGCCAGGATGACTAAGAGAACATCGGTTCAAAATCATATCCTTAAGATGATTGAGTGGATCGAGAAACTCATAAGTTAATGAATGGTCCTAGAGGATAACCTATGTGTAGATCTTGTGCTTCAGTCCCTACCAAATTCCTTTTCTCAGTTTATAATAAATTTTAATATGAACAAACTTGAGGTGACCCTCCCAGAGCTCCTCAATACGTTGAGAGAAGTAGAGAGTACCATCAAGAAAGAGAAGCCAATTCTCTATGCTGGTGAGATCAGAAAGAAAAGAAAGGCTGAGAAGTCCCTTAAGAAGGGCAAGGGCAAAATGGGTAAGGCAAAGATTACCAAGAAAGACCCAACAAAGGACAAAGGTCAATGCTTCCACTACGGCAAAGATGGGCACTGGAAGAGGAACTGCAAAGAGTACCTTGCAGAGAGGGCGAAACAGAAGCTTGGAGAAGCTTCAGGTACATTCATGATCAGTCTCCATTTGTCAAAATCTTATGATAATACATAGGTATTGGATACCGAGAGTGCTTATCATATCTGTAATTTGTTGCAGGTTCTGGTAGGACCTAGGAGATTGAACAGAGGCAAGATGAACCTTAAGATGGGCAATGGAGCAAAGGTTGCTATAGTAACTGTTGGCAAGATCATCTTACATCTACCTAGTGGAGTTATTATTGCATTAGATGCATGCTATTATGTTCTTTCTATTATCAAAAATATTATTTTCATTTCATGTTTGATAGTTAATTGATATAAATTAGTTTTTGAGAACAATAGTTGTTCAATCATATTAGATGATGAGATCATCATGAGAGGAATATTGCATAATGGTTTATTTATGCTAGATACAGCTCCACATATCATGAGTGTAAGTGAGTCTAAGAGGAAACGAGAAGAGGTGAACAATGCATATCTGTGGCATTGTAGGCTAGGTCACATCCATTAGGGAATGATTTAAAAGTTGCTGAAGAATAGATATCTAGATCCATTTGACTATGAGTCATATGCGATTTGTGAACATTGCCTTCAGGGAAAGATGACCAACTCTCCATTTAGTAGAACTAGAGAGAGAGCCACTGAGTTACTGGAACTTATACATAGTGATGTATGTGGTCCCATGTCGACTCATGTCATAGGTGGTTACTCCTACTTCATTACTTTCATTGATGATTTCTCAAGATACGGACATGTGTACTTGATAAAGTATAAGTCTGAGGCTTTTGAGAAATTCAAGGATTATAAGAATGAAGTAGAGAACCAGACAGGAAAGAGTATTAGAACCCTTCGATCAGATCGAGGAGGTGAGTACTTGAGTATAAAGTTCACCAAGTTCCTCAAAGACCATGGGATTTTATCCTAATGGACACCTCCTTTATACACCGCAGCTTAATGGTATATCAAAAAGGAGGAAACGCACACTGTTAGACATGGTGCGTTCCATGATGAGTTGCGCCGACCTACCCATCTCATTCTAGGAATATGTATGCCCTAGAGACCACAGCTTATCTTATGAACAGAATTCTAACTAAGTCAGTAATGTCTACTCCATATGAGATATGGAATGGGAAGAAACCCGATCTTATGATTGTTAACATTTGGGGCTGCCCTGCCCACGTCAAGAGACACAACCCCGACAAGTTGGAATCCAGAACGGAACGGTGCAAGTTCGTGGGATACCCCAAGAAAACTTGTGGGTATTATTTCTATCACCTTGAGGACCAAAAGGTCTTTGTAGCCAAGAGAGCAGTGTTCCTTGAGAATGAACACATTCTTGGTGGAGATAGTGGGAGCATGATAGAGTTGAGCAAGGTTGGAGAACCTAGCTTAAGCACCATTCCATAGTTAGAATCTGTTCAGATACTTAGCATACAAGTTCCAACTTTACGTAGATTCGATAGAGTATCTCATCCTCCTGAGAGATATATGGGACATATCAGAGGAGAGGATATTGAGGATATTGATCCTCAGACATACGAGGAGACTATTATGAGCATAGACTCCGAGAAATGGTAAAAAGCCATGAATTCAGAAATGAATTCTATGTACTCCAACAAGGTTTGGAACCTAGTTGATGCACCCGAGGGTATTGTACCCATTGGTTGTAAGTGGATCTTCAAAAAAAAGATTGGAGTATATGGAAAGGTAGAGACCTATAAAGCAATGCTAGTGGCTAAGGGGTATCGTCAAAGGCAAGGTGTTGACTATGATGAAACTTTCTCACCTGTAGCCATGCTAAAATTCATTCGAATTCTATTAGCTATTACAGCACATTATGATTATGAGATCTGGTAGATAGATGTCAAAATTGTATTCCTCAATGGCAATGTCGAGGAGGAGGTGTATATGATACAGCCTGAGAGATTCGTGTACAGGGATAACCCAAATAAGGTATGCAGGTTGCTTAGATCCATTTATGGACTGAAACAAGCTTCCTGAATTAGAACATAAGATTTGATGAGGCGATCAGATCTTATGACTTTGTTAAGAACGAAGATGAGCCTTGTGTGTACAGGAAGGTAAGTAGGAGCACTATCATCTTTTTGGTATTATATGTAGATAACATCCTGATCATTGTGAATGATGTAGGAATACTCTCCATAGTAAATACTTGGTTATCTAGGCACTTCTCCGTGAAGGACTTAGGAGAAGCATCCTGCATATTGGGGATACAGATCTATAGAGATAGATCCAAGAGGATGCTTGGCTTGTCCCAGTCCAAGTACATAAATATCATTGTCAAAAGGTTTGGTATGAAAAATTTCAAGAGAGGTCTCATACCAATGAGACATGAAATATCACTTTCTAGGAGTATATCCCCAAAGACTCCTGAAGAAAGAGCACACATGGATAGAATACAATATACCTCAGTAATAGGATCTATCATGTATGCTATGCTGTGTACCAGGCCTGATATAGCGTATGCTCTGAGTGTCACGAGCAGGTATCAGGCAGATCCAAGCTTGGAGCATTAGAAAATAGTAAAATGTATCTTTAAGTACTTGAGAAGGACTAAGGACCTTTTACTGGTATATGGAGATAGTAGCCTCAAGATTGAGGGCTACATGAACTCGAGCTTTCAGTCTGATATCGATGATAGCTAATCTAATTCAGGGTCTGTGTTCACCCTGAATGGAGGAGTAGTATGCTGAAAGAGTTCCAAGTAAGACACTACTACTGACTCGACCACAGAGGCGAAATACATTGCTACGGCAGAGCAGCAAAGGAGAGAGTCTGGATGAAAAAATTTATCACAGATTTGGGAGTCATGTCGAGCAGCGAGGATCTGATTCCCCTATATTACGATAACTACGAGGTGATTACTCAAATAAGGGAACCCAGGTCTTATCAGAATTGTTCTGAGGAGGTTCTAGCTTATTAGAGAGATCGTGGCCTGAAGAGATGTAGTAGTGGAGAGAGTTCCATCCGAAGATAACATTACAGATCCACTGACAAAGCCATTGACTCAAATTATCTTTGAGCATCATAGAGGTTTGATGAGGATCAGACATGTTGGTGATTGACTTTAGGTCAAGTGGGAGATTACTAGTTATATGTGTCCTGTAAGCCAATCACATGAGTGATGACACTTGTGACTTGATATGCACTCTTTCTCTTTGCTTATTATTAGGCATTATATCACTTTATCTTGCGTGTTGCATATATTGTGATATCCTTGGATCTGTGCAATGGGAATCAGATCATGATGAGATCACGATAATGAGACCGATTCACCTTTAAACATAGACCCTAAATAATCCTGGTCATAGATTACTCGAGAGGGACATCGAGATAACCGGATAGATTGGTGTGCTGCATACACGTCCATATGATGGAGGTGGCTGGTCTCATAGCTACTCGTGTGGGGACACTAAGGGTACAGTGCAAGTGCTCATTGGGAAATGAGTTCACTAATTGATCCACTTACGGAATGCTGGATGGTTATTGATACCTCACGTCAGACAGCGATTCTGTAGTCCCAGTAGTATATATGGACCTTAGACTTGAGATACCAAGGATGTCCTGTATGAGTACTCCACTCTTTGATACTGGACTTATAGGTTTGGAGAATTCCAAATCTAGTACAACCGGTTATTAAGAGTGGTAGCCAACCTTACGAGGGCTATTGAGTATTAATAAAGGATCATCCACTCTCGGTATCTGAGAGGAATATCTCATGTATTCTTGCTCGAACAAATCCTTGGCTAAGGTTATTCGGATTGAGAGAGAAAGAGTTCTCCGAGAGAATCCGACAAGAGCAAGACTTGAGGAGAGACTATATGGGTCTGACAGCACGATGCCCAATATAGGGTCTCTATGATATTAGTTGGATGAGGGACTAATAGATACATGGTAACTGATGACATATAGGTCCAAAGGATCGGATTCCCTTGTATCGTCTGGGGGCTACGGCGTAGTGGCCTAGTATATCCGCAATCGATGAGTTGGGTGAATTATTATAAAGATAATAAGTCACTAAGTCAGACGGAGTTTTGACAAGTATGACTCATGGCCAGCTCGATATTGGACCTAGAGGGTCACACACATATGGTAGGTATTACGATGAGTAGAGGTTCGGATATGAGATATCCGCTGGAGCCCCTATCTTATTGGATATTCATTAAGCCCCTAAATTATTGGATCCTAAGATGAGATCCAATAATTGCTAATAAGAGATTATTATGTAGTGATCCACTAATCCAAGAGGCTTGGGTAATTGGATGGAGATCCAATACCCAACAGGACAAGATCCATTAGGGTTTACAGGGGGCCTCTATAAATAGGAGGGAACCAAAGCTCTATAGGTTGGAGGTTATTTTAGTAGCCACCTTATGTTCTCCTCTTCTTATGGAGGTGCATCGTCGCAGTCCCTGTCGTATGGATGCCGCTAGAGAGTATGGCACTTGACCTTCTTCATCCTTCCTATAGATCTACAGGAATTCAGGAATCTACGATCTCCTCAGGTATTTTTGTTTTATACATGCAGTTTTTATGGATTTGTTTTGACGTACCTTTTTACGGAACCTTTTTACGAAAAATCTGTAGTTTTATTTTTTGTTCTTCTGCTACGCATGAGATGTCATCCCATAGGATTTCTCAACACCGATGGCTTCCATCGTCCTTAGGTATTTTTTTTACACATGTATTTTTTACGGATTTGTTTTGATGTATCGATCTTTGTACAACGACGTAATCTTTTTATGAAAAATCTATAATTTTATTTTTTATTTTTTCGCTACGTATGAGATGTTGTCCCGTGGATGATGGAGGTGGCATCGTTAGCGAAGTCGACAACAACGCTGCCGATGGTTGTGGACATGTTAGGAGAAGGGCCTGCGCGGTTCACGCGCTGCTGGCGTGCGCAGAGGCCACGTAAGCCCACTACCCGTGTACCATTTGGTTAATGACTCAAATAACCCTTTTATCATTCGCAAAATTGATAATTTAGCACATCAATTGATAATTCCGTCGGTGCAACTGAGTTAGAAAAATGAGATCAATTATTTTACTTTATAATTATAAAGATCTTGATATAAATTTTTAAAATATAAAAATTATAAAGATCCAAATATATGAGATAATATATAATTATCAAAATGCTATGTGAAGATTTTTCTAAGATAAAAAAATATAATTGAGAGGCTGTATGTAATACTGAAATAAAAATTCCTGTGAAGAGCAAGAATCATAATCTCATTTGGATTCATTTGTATCCACGCGCATTTATATGTCTGGGCAATGAGCAAAAAAGGGTCTAAGGATCATCTCCATTTCGGATGATATCCAATTAAAACAAAAAAAATTTATTGGTGTCAATTAGGGCTCATGATTTCGTGAGCCCTCTTCTCCCCCGCCGAACATCGCACGATTTCTCGAGCTTACTGTTGGTCGCCGCATACCTCTTTTCGGGTGCGCTTCCTCCTATTTCTCCTCCTTCCTTCCTCTTCCGCCTTTTTCCCTGCCTCCTCTTCTTTATTCCTTAATATCAAGAAAAGATAGGAATTCAATGGATAGACTCCTCTTTTTCCTTCTGTCCTTCTCGTCTTCCTTCTGAATGAATTCAATGGATATTCTTATCAACGTAATTTGAAGAAATCCTTTTCAATCTTAATGTTGCCACACCAGCTTTACAACCCAAGGAAAGGAGAAGAACAGAAATTGAGAGATAAGAAAGAATGTTCTAAACACTGCAAAACAAATTTCAATCCCCAATCGCGCTACAGAGGAAGAAACAGTGTTCCTGACCTTCTCTCTTCTTATTTCTTCTTCGTCTTTATTGATCACCCTGTTTCTCTCGTTCAGCGTCATTCATATATATATATACAATTGACCGATCCGAACTTGTGTTTCTCCTGCCTCCTCGTATTTGCAGGTTTAGTTAGTAGGAAGAAAACAGCTGGTGGGCAAGAAGCAGAGATGATGGGCTCGACGGCGAGGGTGAAACAAAAGGAAACGAGTAGTAGTCGTCGTAGTACGAATCCGGGACGCCGGCGGCGGCCCACATTTGATCGTCGAGGACGTCCTGCGTCTCCTCCCCAACGAGCGGCGTGCGGCACAGCGGGCAAGTCCGCTGGTCGAACTCCAGCCACCGGTCGATGCAGCCGCGGTGGAAGACGTGCCTACAGTTGTTCAGCCGCCGGACCTCCTCCGCGTCCTCGAACTCGCACAGGCAGACCGCGCAGCTGCCGCCGACGTGCTGTCCCGCCGCCACCAGCTCCTTGTACCGCACCACCGGTAGCGCCTCCTGGATCAGCATCGCCGACACCGACCGGAATTGCGCCGGTTGCTGGTGGTGGTGGTGGTGGTGGTGGTGGTGGTGATGGTCGAGCTGGCTGCGGCCGCTGTTCTCGGGCCAGGGGGCGTCGGAGTCGACGAGGTCACCGAGGCCGACCGCGTCGAAGAGCCGGAAAACGAACCGCCGCAGGCAGCCAAGGATTAGGGCTATGTGGAGGAGGATTTTTGGCAGCAGCAGCAGCTCCGAATAGCTCGCCGGGAACCCCATGTCGACACCACAAAGAACACGCAAGTATTTTCTCCTCCTCTTCTTCGATGCTCCACTTGGAGGGACTTCCTCCGCTTCTTCGGTGCTCCCCCAAGATCTCACGGTGGGGGTTGGGAGTCGTGGGTTGCGGGAGATGTGACCACCAGTTCCACTAGGGTGGGCGATTTATAGGCAGGGAATTGGGCGAGAATGACGCGGAAATCCAAAGTGACTCAGGCGAGGGAAGCTGCGTGGTAATCGACAAGCGGAATTGTTTGCGGAAAGAGTTGGAAAGTTGTGTCATCTGACGCCCTCTTTTCTTTTAGGTTGTAGAAGGGAAGACAAGGATGGTTTCAGGAAGGTGCGAGCCACTCGAGCTGTCTATTGTATGCATTTGCTCGACGTCCATTGGCTGTTCTGCTTTTGTCTCGTCCGACACTCTCAGAGGGCCGCGCGGTCAACGGCCCGCAGCATGCCACGTCCATGGACTGGGGCGATGGCGAGGCTACACCCTATCTAACGCTCGGGTAATCTGCAACCGTGTCCTGGGGGCCACGCCGGCAGACAATTCCATCTGGTCCTTCAATGTTCAACCTGTCAAAAGTATGATGCCCTTCGTCGAGCAGGATAGGACATGGAAGTAGAGATGTACGCATGTCAGCAGCTGCCGTGGCCGTGAGTTGTTTTGGCATGGCTGGTGTGGAACCTGAAAAGGTGTTTTCCAGGGCAAGTTGGCTCGCTTGCGAGTGCATTCCCTTCCCTGGTGGGGACTTCATGTAGGAGCTACTCGTACTGCTTCTCTTCTCCTACCTCGGTCTTAGAGAAAACACAGCCAAAAGAAGATGTGGATACAGCCTGCTACTTGCTGGCCAGACTGCTGATCCAACTAAAACATCCAGGGTGGGATAAAAATGATATCTTACTCCCTACTTGATTAAGCTGCAGTTCCAGTTGAATCTTTGCATCAGTTCCAGGAGACTATTAAGCAGTTGGCCCACTCAGAAATTTAATGGCCTTTGGTTTTTTTTTTGCATCAGAACAAGGAAAAGCTGCTGTTCTTTCTTGCGAGCATGATTTCGGATGCATGGAAATGGACGGTGATTGGTGCCAAGGTAAGTCAAAATCCGAGACCTAAGAAAGAAATCTAAGGCTCACTGTGTTGACCAGCTGGGTGGCGGCATCGTATATATCGCCAAATATTGGTGCCAAAGTCTATCATGGTCCCCTTCCTAGTTGTGGGAGTGGATTCTCCACAACAAAGTCGGTGTTGTACGTCATCTTTTCTTTTCTTTTTTTATTGATGAAGGCAATCAACTTAATTAGTACTTCGGCATTTCTTAGAATCTGTCCCAAGTACTGTATACAGGATTTGCCAGTGCTGATCATAAAGAAGCTAATCACAACTTCTTGTTAGGTTCATACAAAAGTAGTAATAAGAGATGAAGGTGAATCACATACATAATTCGTGATTTCTTTCAATAAATTAGGGGACTACAATTAGTTGTAATTGGAGACATGAATTTATAGAAATGGTTAGGATGAAGCTTTCAAACTTCAATTTCTTGTCACCCTACATCAAATCACATGATTAGGCTCCGATTTTTCTGATGATGTGATGCATATAGATCCTTAGCCATGCCAAGGCCCTATCAATGTGTCAAAATTTTGGCAATGAAACGTGCATCATCTCTTATGAGTAGGGAATTGTCCGTCCAATTTACTTAGGAACAATGGTCTTATAATGTCAATATCTTAGACACCCATTCTTAATCCAATTTTAGACTAGTAGAGTAGTGATGGTGCTCGTCTTCTATATCTAACCCTATCCAAATTGGGGCTGCTCAACCATTCTGACATTTAATTTGGATACTTCTCAAAAAAAATTTCTTCCTACTATGTCTCTCTCGTATCGTCTTTCTGTAACACCCATTGTCTTTGCTCCTCCATTACTCGCACTGGTTGCCGAGTGGGGAATCTTTGCTCACTTACACTAGAATAGAAAGATAAGGAGGCCATCGCCGGTCATTCCTCTTTGCATAGTGCAAGTGGTGCCATTTCCAGTGTCACCATTGCATGGAAGGACCATCCATCTCCTCATGGTAAATGTTGGTCCCCCCTCTCTCTTCCTTTCCCTTTCCCTTTCATCGTGAATGTGTCATGTTGTCAAGAATAAGTTAGAGATAGGTGCAAGGGACATACTGAGCTCAATAAAAGATACATTAGCTAGCGTAAGAAATGCTATTTATTATGACGTTGATGGGATTGATGAGAAGCGTTTGATTTTTTTCTTTTTCTTTTTTGTGTTTTAGGTGTCCAAAAATCTCTAAAAGAATATTACATATGAGGTCAGATCTTTTTTATTATTATTATAAGATTAGGTGGATCTCGATAAGCTGAATAATCATTGTAAAAAAAAAAAGTCATAAGAAAAAAGGACACCCTACATATGTCCAATAGAATTCTCCGTTAATGCTAAAGTGGAACAATGTTGAAAAAGAAGTTAAGATGCGAAAAAAGGATCTAAAATTTTCATACCCAAAAAAGTCTATTTACCATACGAGGAGGCATCTAACGACCATGCTTGGAGAATTATTTAGATCCAAATGATTGTAGAGGACATTCTTTGACTTTTTGATTTATTAGTAATGCATCGAATGAGCAGTTTTAAGATGTCGGAATTGGTCATTTTCTGCTAGTATTCATTGGGCTAGCTGGATGCGGTGATGATTGGAATGAGCTAAGCTACGGTAGTTGCATCCAGCCGCAGCAACTCTTATCAAATTGAGTTGAACTAGGTTGAATTCATGCCTGTTATAGTAAGATTAGCCATGATTTTGTATCTGCTGAGCACAAACGTCAGTCGAGCCAAATTATTTTTAATTCAGAGTGCATGGTTAAGCTAAATCATGTGCCTGTTAAGCTACATGGGTTTTAATCTCCATGTCTCAGCATTCTATTAGAGTATAATTATTTTTCCCCGCATCAAACGCCATGGTCTTTTACCCAACCGTTCCCATCATCTCTCCGATCTCAGAAAATCCAACCTGTCGAGCCCGTAAGCCTCCGTCGGTCGGCTACACGACAAGGAAGAAGCTGTGACCGCCCTCGATACGTGTCGCCGTGGGACCTTGAGATGCAATATAGATCTCAGATTTGGAAATCCAAGCGAACCATCTCGCCACGTGATGCAAAAAACACGAGATTGCTGGACGCCGGCGTCCGTAGCCTATCAACTGTTCGCTGGTATTCCCATGTCAACGCCGTCATGCTGAGCCTATTAAATGCCCCTTGATAATCCCAGTTTCGTATGCTATGTATGGTTGGGGCGGGGGGTGTGTTTGTGTGCCGGTAGGTGTGGGGTTGGGGTGGGGGATGGGGGGTGGGAGGGGATTGAATGAAGCATGAGGATCACGAGCTGACGATGGCGACCGAGGGCTTGGAATCCGTCGATGCAGCCAAGCCTGGTGGTGGATCCTCTGCGAAGCCAAGGATGGTGATTGCAGAAACGGACTCCGGTGGCCTTTGCTTGTGATAGGTCCTGCAAAACTATATCAGCACAATATGCAGATGTCAGCAGCATTAGTCGCGGACATTGTGCATTTCAGATGTCAAATTGCAGCCTCCGGCTACTGTGAGCAAGTAGCAATGTCCTGGCTCGGCCCATTAACGAACAAAGCATTATAAGACGCATTAAATCCGGCTCGGGAGGCAACGAGGGCCATCAGACCCAACCCTCCGATGTTGGGAATGCACTCATATGACATTATTTAGGCTGCTGGATTGTTGTTGATAGGGAGATCCACAAGTTGGTTTAGTGTATGCTTGTTGAGTTGATCAAATCCATGTTTAATACATTGTGAGACCGACTGTTGAGATATGGACTTTGATAGGAATGAGGATGAGTAGAACAATGATGACTCAGATACCCACTGCGGGTGGATAAATAAGGTATTCAAAAGAATTCCAATTGATTATAACTAGGATATTTCTATTTGCAACTCCCTTTTACTGTTTATAATCATATTTTAAAATTTGCTAATATTCTTAAAATACTCTTTTACAAATGAACGTGAATTTTTTTTTCTTCTAATTGTGGTATCGAAACTGCAGCAAACAGTATCATCTTTTTTTTCTTTCTTTTCGCTTACCGACTAATGAAATAGTGACATTAAGAATTGTGAAAAACAAAAGGATAAGATTGATAATCAAGATGCTGTAAATAATAAAATTATATTGTATTATTTTTTAAAATTATCAATAATAAAATGAGGATTTTTAATAGTAAGCTTCTTATAATTAATTATTATACAAAAAAAAGTAGTTGCCTAACTTAAGGGTCTATTTGGGACTTAAAACCATAAATTTAAAATTCTAAACCTTGGTGGTGACAAGTCATATGTCGAACTCCAACACATAAATAATGATGACTCAGTGTACATACGTCTTCTGACTAAAAGAAGCGTGATGCATGAAGAAGCCATCGGCCAGCCCACTAGCTGGTGCTGGCTATGATAAGTCCCTTGGTTTTCTGGTTGCATTTGCTTGTCCCCAAGGATCACACTTGCTCTTTCTTCTCGTTGTCGGCCAGCGAGGCCAAGCTGCCACCGAAGGCCGCACTCTGCTGCCAGTGACCCTCCTTCGATGTGACTGTGGTCTACACGAAAAGGGCACCGCGTTCATTGTAACTTCACTCAGCCCAGCTAAAACGCTGGCATGCATTCAACCCTCGTTACGTAATACCACACAATTGTATTTATTTAATTTACTCTTGATGGGGCAAAATTTAATGGGTTTTTCCATGAAAGAGTTTAGACGCAATCAAATCTTAAACATCGACACCTCAGGTTCAGGCAACATTGTTGAGCAAGTCAAAGGCATCATTCATCACCTGCAGGACAAGAAGAGTTGGAATTTTTCAAAGACCATACGAGACCCGGTGAGAGATCAAAACTTCATGAGCTAAGAATGTCGGAGTAAAGAAACCAAAAAAAAAAAAAGAGTTTTTTTTTGCCTCCAATGCCACAATAAATATAATGTCACGTTTGTAGAAGAAGATTATACAACAACGACTATCCAAGTTAACATGTTGACACACACATAATATATATATATATATATATATAATCATTAGTAATCAACAAAGTCGTCTCAAAGAAAACAATACGGGCAGCCAAGTGGGCACATCCACCAAACCGTAGTAAATAATTCTAATAAATCGGCCTAACGCCACGCGGAGGCGACTGTGATCACCCGCCCCTTCCATCCGAATCCAAGACCGTGACCGCCGGCTTCTTCCCGGATGGTGAACCCGTGGTCGGGTGCGACAGACGCGAGCCGGGCCTTAACCGGTTCGATCACGTCCGGACCGAGCGGAACGGACTCGAACCCGGCCATTCGCATTCGCGCCCGCCACTTGCCGAAGACCTCGCACCGCTCGACCCGTTCCATCCCTTCCCTGGCCACCGAATTCACTGCCTGCCGAGCCAAACCGGCCTCGACTCGGGCCCTTTCGGAGCTGTCCCGGTTCACGGTCGCGTCGAGCGACTCCAGCAGGGCGCCGTAGTGGGCGCACGCCTCCGCGAAGCGGCCGGCGAAGGCGGCGGTGCTGGTGTTGATATCCTGCTCCACCAGCGCCACCACGCGCGGCCGGAGGGCGCGCACGCGACGAAGGAGCTCGTCGCGGGGGTTCGCGGGAGAGACGCTCTCGTCCGGGACACGAGAGAGCACGAAGGCCAGGTTCACTGCCAGGACTTCTCCGGGCTGGCACCCCAGAGTCGATGCGTCTAGCTCCGCCGCCCGCCGATGGACGACGCTGAAGCGGACCTCCAGGCCGGCCCGCTTGGCCAGCTTCTCGATCCGGTCGCCGACGGCCCTCAGGTTCCCGCTGCTGTTGGGGTTGGTGAAGGGGGAACTGGGGTCTGCGACGACGGTGATCCTAAGGGCGGGGGGACAAACGGCAGGCTGCAAGCGGTGGCGTTCCGCGAGGACGTGGAGGAGGGCGGCGTACTGGCCGCCCTGGCCAAGACTGAAGTCGAGGATATGGATCATGGAGTGGTCCTTGGTAGCCTCCAAAATCGCCGAATTGGCGGCGACGAGCCCGAGCTTGAAGCAAGGAGAGAGTTCGTAGAGCATCTGCGCTGCCGCAAAGTGCTCCTCGCTGCAGAGTCCCGCAATCGGGAGGGAGGAACTCCCGGCCTGTGCCGGGTTCAGGCGAGAGAGGAGTGTTCCAACCATCATCGCGGTGAGCCGCTGCTCCGCGTCGCCTCGGGAGTTTGCGACGCGGTTCAGGACAGCAAGTTTCGCGGTGGCCGTCTCGAGGTTACCGTCTGCAATGGCGGCGGCGGTGTCGAGAAGCATCTGCCTCGAAGAAGAAGCCGCTGCTGCCGTCGCCGTGGATGTCGAGGGAGGAGAGCACGAGACAGAGGACGAGACGGTGGACGAGGAGGAGCTGGTGGGCGAAGTAGACAACGGGGTCGGTACCGGCGCTTGCGGCGTGATGATCTGCTGCATCGCATCGCTCCACTCGACGGTGGTCACGGCCGAGCTCGACGCGCTGACCTCGCCCTCTTCCTCCTCCTCTTCCTCGTCCAGGAGAAGCCGCCGCTCCAGCTCCTGGAGACGGTCTCGCATCCTCTCAACTCCCGTCGCAGCCGCCTGCGGCACAGAGGAGTGCTCCTGGGGCCGCGCGAGTCCCGACGCCGTCAAATTGGACGAAACCGAGGAGGAGGAGGAGCCCGAAGAGAGAACACGGAGAAGAGGAGGAGGCAGGTAGGAGGAAGCATGGGGGGCAAGAAGCGTCCTTTGCCTCACGGATCGGAGGAAGTGCGCGTGCTGCATCTGCATCTGCTGCCGCTGCTGTCTCTCCATTTCCGTCAGCGACCGCTTCAGCAGGCCGCCAGTTCCAGCTTCCGCTCGCGTCGGCATGGGGATCTGCACGCCGAAGCCGAGTTCACGCACGGGAAACCCAGACGCCATAGCCGAAGAGCCTCTCGAGCAAACACACTCGGAGACAAAGGGGCAGACACAAATGAAGGAGAGAGAAGTCTAAACGGAGTGGCTCAATAGCGGCTCTCTTCTTGTCCTCCTCCCTCCGTGACAGCTTTCTTCTTCTCGTCCTGTAGCAGAGGATTCCATCTCTCTAGTTAAAGAAAGAGAGAAAGAAGGCGACGACAGGTACGCCATTTTCTTGCCGGATTTATACGTCATATTTATGCCGCCAGTCAGCGTCTCTTGCTGTATTGAAAGACACGGCTCCGCTTGCTAAGCAATGGTCAAAAAGCAAGAAAAGAAAGGCAAACAGAGAGAGAGAGAGAGAGAGAGAGAGAGAGGTAAACTGGACGACGCTGGCGAGGTATCAGCCACTCGCGGCCCGAATGCTCTCCCGCCGCAAGCCGCTTTTTGTGGTAATTCCTAGTGATGCACGACATCGAACACTTTGGGTGCGTTTCCCCTACGACGTTACCACAACGACGATATTAGCTGCGGACTTTCGACAGCTGGTCTCGGGTCGAATCACGTCGTGTGCGGGCACAGCGCAGTGGGATCGGGTGGGACATCGAACGAATACTGCGACTGACTGTGACCCACACACGACCCCGCTTCGTGTGGGCGTACGACCCCGGTTGCTGGTGTGGCCCACGTCGAGGGGCGAGTGAGGTAGCGCCACGTCGCTTGCAACGCGTCCTCTTTCTCGCTCTAACCCCCACGGGGTAAAGCGGTAGGCTCGTCGTGACATGTGTGCACCTTGAGACCAAGTGGCTGCGCTCGGGGAGAAGGAAGGGCGACGTTGATGGTTGCTGCAGGATTCGTGAATAAACATCGTGCCAACGTTCTTACAGTGGGTCTCGTCGGCCTTGCTCATCGTTGGCTGTCGCCTCCAACCTGAGAGAGAGAACAAGCGTCGAGCCGAGTGACATAAATGCGGTGGAAGAAGAAGACGATGAGCTTGCGACCATGACGCACGCACCGCCGACGCTACTTCGCTCCCATGTGGACCATAACTGCCTCTTTGCGCGCCGTGCTAATTTCCGCCTCTCATCATCATCATGATCATCATCATACCAAACCGACAAGATAAAAATATCGTGCATGATTGAGCCCGCCGATCGGGCCTTCGTTGCGTCTAAATTTCCATTCTTTTAGGAAATTATCCCCTTTATCTTCGTTTCTGTTGCTTTTTGATATGGATCTGATGGAGTCTACGTGCTACGTTGTTGGAATTTGGAAGTTTTGCCTTTTAACTCTCTCAATTCTCTTGAAGTATCTTGTCAAAGTTACATGACCGTTATGCCCACAGAGAGAAGAAAAAAAAAATCATCGTTTATGCTAAAAAAAAAGATAATCATAAATTTTTTTCTCACTATTTATGATAAAAAAAGATACACATAAGCTTTCTTACGACAAAAAAGATATCTCACGATGGAGCCGAAAAATTCATTGTCGTGCTCGAAAAGGAGCTAGGCACTTTCCTTTTCAAACAATGCAGGTTTATGTCCGTAAAAAATCATAATCACAAGGTTGTAGAGAATTAAAAATAGAAACTAGGTAAATTGATGGAAGGTTCAGGTCATATCTCGAGGAGTCGAGCTGGGACCCATATCGATCAGCCAATCCTTGTGTATCTTTTGAATAGCCTCGAAGAAAGAGAGTATATCCCTCAAAGCATTTGACCCGTCTCCTCATCCAACGAGAAAGAGGGGGTGTTATCTATATAGTGCATCGACCAAACGAGATCAAATCTATAATCTTAACCTAAACCTACAAAAAAGGATTGGAAGGGGCTTCACTAACCTTAAAACTCTCCCAAGTGGTCAAATAGTAGCCACTTTTCCCTTTACATAATCAAAAATAAATTATAAAAAGTTTACAAAACAATATTAGCATGTCAGCATTCCCTAATGAATACTATTAGGTACCACCACGAGTTAAGTATCATTTGAGAGTGAAATATTTTTCACCATTGTAATTACAACACTATCACTAAGTGAAGAAGAAGACGAAGTCTCACCTCAAAGGAGTCATGGGACAAGCAAAGAGATTCCGATGCGGGATCGAACGGACGTTGATCAAGTCGAGGAACTTGTAAGTCAAACTCAATCAGAATGGAGTTTTAACTTGCAGGTGATCCAAAAGTGGCACACTTGTCACTGAATTGCAAACGTGTAAGCTATTATTAGACTCTAAATCCTAAAGAACTTTTGAATTCACGGAAGTTGCCTCCCTTTGTGAAGGAGAGGTGGAGACTTTCTCCACTCTTGAGTTGTTAGATAAAGTGTGGACTTTGACTATCTAGCAGTCGATAGATTGAGAGAAACTTGTATAAGAAAAGAGAAACATCCCAACCTAAGGAGATGAAGACACAGAATAATAGAATACTAATCTATTGCCAAACCGATGTCGAGACTATGAGAAACTCAAAAACCAACTCGCCCTTCAAGGAACTAGGATGAAGCAAAGAAGATTTCTAAGAAGGCTCTAGAGACTCAAATGGAGAAATGAATCTCCTCTTAATATAAACATGGATTTATGGGGAAGAAGCTAGTCTCTCTCCTCTCACAATTGAGACAAATGTTCCTTTGAGACACTTCATAAGAGATGCCAACGAATTAAGGACTTGAAAAGAGTCGGATAAAGGATTTGAAAAGCGCTGGATAATGAACTCAAAACATGTCAAACAAATGATTCGAAACATGCTAAAAAGAGGACTTGAGAAGTAAAAAGAAATCTACTATGATGGAGATGCAAGGTCAAATGCGTCAAAAATGTGTAAGTTGAGAAAACCTAACTCATGTGAAAAGAATTCACCATAATGAAGGCGCAAGGCCAAATGCACTCGAGACATGTTAGTTAGAAAAACCTGATCCACATAAAAAGAAATCTGCTATGGTAAAAGCATAATACAAAATGTGTTGAAAAATCTCAAATCAGCATCTCATGCACAGCAAAAAATAAAAACAAAACTAAAATTTCTAAAGTCAAGTATTTAATCATTGTGCAACGATTGGTGAGTGAGAAAATCATAAATTAGAAAATCACATGCATCATGTGAAAAGTGTTACTTAAGAAGATTGTATATCCATGAAATTTTCAAATCTGATAGAAAGGATGAAGGAGAACTCACATGCTCCTCTATAGCGGTGATCTATATGGTAACTGCGGTGATGACGCTCCTCAAATCGCTATAAAATCTGTCTCTCCATGAACACCACAAGGCTACTGTAGCCAAGGAGGAGGAGAGGAGGCTAAAGAGAATAGAAGAGGCGACCACCACAAGCTCAGCCTATGAGCCTTAAGGTTTCTACTATTTATAGATGTGTATGCAACTTAACCCTTAATAGATCATGCCCTTATTGGGTATTGGATCACTATCCAATTGGTTTTCATCCATAGGATCCAAAATAGGAGCTCTATGAATATCTCATATCTACACCTCTACTTGTCGCAACGTCTACCATATGTGTGTGACCCTTTATGTTCGATACTGAGCTAGTCGTGAATCGCTCTTATTAGAACTCCTTTTGACTCAGAACTTCTTCTAATATAGTAAATTAATATTTTCATAGTAATCCACTCAACTCATTAACTATAGACATACTAGGCCACTATGTTATAGTCCCCAAACGGTACAAGAGATTTGATCCATCAGACTTGTCTATCTACAGCAACCATGTATATATAGTCCCTCATTTATCTAATATTTCAAAGACTATATATTGGGTATGGTAACGTCAGGCTCATACGAAATTTTATTCGAGTCACGCTTTAATCAGATTCTCCCAGAGAACTCCTCTTTGAATTTGAATGACCTTGACCAAGGATTTTGTTTGAGTGAACACACATAAGATATTCCTCTTATGATACCAAGAATGGATGATTCTTTATTGATACTCAATTGCCTTTGTAAGGTTGGCTATCATTCCTGATAATCGGTTGTACCAGATCTGAAACTTCCAAACTTGTAAGTCTAGTATTAAAGAATGTAGTACTTATACAAGGCATCTTTGGTATCTCAAGTTTAAGGACCAGATACATAACTGAGACTACGAAATTACTATTTGATATCAGATATCATTAACTATTCAATATTCCATAAACAGATCAATAAGTTCATTCTCCAATGAGCACCTACATTATACATCTGATATCCCCACACGAGCGAATATGAGACCAATTACCTCTATCATATGAATGAGTATACAGTGCACTGGTCTGTCTAGTTATCTCAGTGTCTCTCTCGAGTAACTTATGACTAGGATGATTTATGGTCTATATTTAAAGGTGAATCGATCTCATTATCGTGATCTTATCATGATCTGATTCGCATTGCATAGATTCAAGGACATCATAATATACATCCAGATAATATAATAAAAATATTAATAATAATAAATAAAGAGATTATCGTAACGTATGACAGGCACTATCACTCAGCTTATATGACATCTATAATTAACAAAATGTGTCTAAGGTATATGAGTTAAAAAAAATTGACCTGCGTGAAGAGAATCCATCACAGCGGAGGCAACAACTCGACCTACGAAAGCAAATCCCAAACACTTACGTGTCAAATGAACTAAACTTCGTACTTCGAACTCCTTTCAAAAGAGCCCCGAAGCACACCTTCAAAAGAAGAGAGGAGACTAAATGATAGGAGATACATTGTCATCCGACACATCACTATCATGTGACACTCAAAGATGAAAAAGAAAATAAAACCTTTTTTTGTCATTTATAGTGAGAAAGACAATCATAAGCTTTTTTTCTCACCATTTATTGTGAGAAAGATAATCAAATGCTTCTTTCATATGCTTTAAAATAAGTATAAAAACTTATCTCTAATATAGTAAGAGATGACTTTTTTGAACTGTTATTAACTTGAATATCGAAGGGACTAATTCGGAAAACCACTCTTGAACTCGGACTTTGTATAGATGGCAACTTGAAATATCGAAAATATCTCGGACAATCTTATGAATATGGGTCCGAATCTTGTCAAACTGATTAAGATATTAATGATATTTTTCTTAACACTTATTAAAAATGATTGTCGAGATGTGCATATAAAAAATGATTAGACAATGAATGATGGTATTATAAAATATTAGACCTTACCAAATAAAAGGAGTCCCTCCCCTTAGAAATAGACTGCAAGTATCTTCTGCTTCATACGGAAGATAACTACTAGGGCTTTCTCCAATGGTTTTCTTTACATGCATTGATTAGACTCGGCTTGGATGCTACATAGTTTGCTATTACATTCTATGGGTATTAGTAACATTCATGTTCTATTAGAGCTTCCGCCTAATAAGACTTAGAGGTGTTTGCTTTAAGATGAGGAGTGTTTTCTTGGACTCTTCTTTACCTACTGAGTTGCCATGGAAAACATTGTGGACGTGACAAGTGTGACAAGGAAGCCAAAAAACATGAAGAAAAACAAGCACGAGGAACACAAAAAAAAATCAGTGATACAGTTCAGGAGGCATAAAGGCTAAAATTGCTGATTTATAAGTCACATTAAACACTGAATTCTAGAAAAGAAAAAAAAGATGAATCCAAATAGTATTGCCGGGAGCTAGGAAGAACAGCAATGGTGACGATACAATTTCAGTCTCGAAAACTTCATGGTGACAAAAGAATTCACATAGCAAAATCACAGCAGTAAATTAATGACTGCAAACATTATGGAAGTTAGTCATTGCAAAAGCCATTTAAGGACAAGGAAAGTAGATGTTGTGGGTTTTTAAAGAGACTGAAAAAATTATTAGTTCATGCACATCTTCACAGATCACGAAGGAATGAATTGAATTTAGAATCCAACTGAAATGAGCCTTGTAAACCACTATAAGAAAAGGCCACGCTTACCTAACAATGTCATCTTCAAGTACAGACCCAACTTGCAGTACATATTCACATGATCCATTAGACATGATATAACGCATCAATGTTCAATTAGGGGAGGCTAACCTCGGAAGAGAAGAGAGAAAACTCGTTTCCATGCAACATAACTCGCTGTGCAGGAACGTGACCAAGAGATGCAGCTATGTCCAAACTTGGTCTGGTACGCTTCTACTGATTCTGTCAATTATATCCAAGTTTGGACATAATTGCATCTCTTGATCACGTTCCTGCTAGATCAAGTATATATCCAGGGCAGACTCATCATATTTCTAGTCGGTCGACGGTACCTTAGAACAGGTTTCATAGGTGGGAAATCCCTATTTTAGATCTAAAATCTGGTCATCAATCATAACTTGAAAGAAACAAAAGGAGATTACTGATATCGGCCAAAGAAAAAAGAACGAACTCATGGTGCTACCGTGCAATGATTCTGTAGGTGCAGACTAGACGAGACACATAGAAACTCCAAAGAGGTAACGGTTCAAAACTAGATACATATTCTCGCAAACAGATACTGTTTCACCGAGGTAACAAGCTAATAATTTCGGGATGACAGTAAGGAGAAACAGATGAATTTAGTTCCGACAACCATGGACCCCGAAAGGTTAATGTTTACCGCACGCCACCGGCATCACAGTGCAAGTCATGTCCTAGTCACAGTATATTTTGAGTAACATATCCTTTTGCAATAATGTTATTGCAAGCCAATCAGAATATATCCAGTATCCACTCGGACACAGACTACCAGAAACACTCGATGGCCTGAAGAGGCAGACACTACCACAAGGCCAAACTAGAGTAGTGGTGGATACTGTTTGGCTTGTTGCCGAACCCTTCTCTTATACTCCACTGGATCCTGCAAATTTCACATAAGAAAGACTATTATCTCTTGGAAAAACAAAAACAACCAGTTCAAATCAAGGTGTATAATGTCAACCTGAATAAAGAGATGATAACCATCAGTCTGGGCAGGGTCAGCAGGATTTGGCTGATCAAGCAGGTCTTGAATCCCAATCAATATCTGCTTCACGGTGATGGCTGGTCTCCATCCCTGAGATGTATTAGGTTTAAATGACCACCAAGTCCTAAGACCGAAAAGAAAATAATGGAAGCCTTGTCGGCCTGATTCAGTACACTTACACTGTCTTCGTTAAGAATTGATAGGCATACAGTTCCAGAAGGGTAAACGTTAGGATGGAAGAAACCTTGAGGAAACTTGCATTTTGGAGGTTTGCTAGGATAATCCTCACTGAAATGGACAGTAAGAGGGAAATAACCACCTTCCCAATCGGTCTGCAATGTGACATGATCACATCACTTATTTTGTGCTCTATAACTTGGGAAAAAATAGGTAGAACTACCATGATCCCAACTAGAAGAATTATTACATCTTCAAAAGGAACTAGAAATCAGCAAGACCAATATGTAACACTGATGACATATGGGTGATCCAAATTGCATTATATTTGCGGCACAAAGAAGTGATTTGTTGTCCAAAATATAGCTATGATTTTAGGGAAACCATGAAAAGTCACACTTATAACTAAGTAAATCATATAAACAACTGTAGATTTGAGCATATGTAATTCTGAATAAAGATCAACAATGAATCTGATTTAACAAAACTTGAAGAAATATTAAACTTAATATTCTTGTCAACAGTGGAACAATGGATAATTGGGACCTAAGCATTTTAAAGATCAACGATGGATAATTGCTTAGGTCCCAATTATCCAAGGTTCTAAAGAAATCCAAAAAAAAAACCCGACTTTGTGACAAAAATAAATAGTTGTCACATCTAAGTCGAATAAAATGGATATTGTGGGCAACTAGTTGCCAGTGAGTAAATGTTTATGACAACCAAAGACAAATAAAGCACTAAACAAGTTAAAACAAAGTAAAATTGGGTGTGAATCCAAGAACTAATACAGCCTTCCATTTCGTAGTACTAAGAAGTAATTCTAACTAAAACCTATAAGAATTAAAATCATCATTTATGCATGACATAATAGTTTCTCCAAAAAGTGAATTATGATTTTCCCCATCTAAACCATTCTCGCATCTTGCAATAACTCCAATAAGGAACTAGGAAAAGGGCGAACAAGATGGACTGGTAAGGTAGGCTCAATAAATTACCTGACCTTAATATTCAGATTATGCACATTGCAGAGCAGCATTAAGATGGTTGTCACATGCATAATGCAGAAAAATACAGCAAATACCACTTAAGACAACTACAGGAAATTGGATAATACTCTCGGAGTTAAAAAAAGGGAAATAAGAAGAGTGATAAAAAAAATAACAAATAAAAGTCAGAAGAAAATTTATAAGAGATAAATAGCCAAAAGGAGCCATCCGACCAGCTATAAGCATATATTTCAATAAGATAAATCCATCAACATTCATCTTTTTCAAGCCATGGCCTAGCACTTAATGAATAAAAGCAAATGGATTGTAACACCCCGATTAGTCCCACATCAGAGTTGGACAAGACTAAGATTAGTTTATAAAGATCTAATAGATGTACTACCATCAAAGTCAACTTAAGCATCTTAAATCAATGGTTTGGGCTCAATGAAGTTGATGAACCAGTTATCCCATTAGGTTGGATCGTGACTATTAGTATCATACCTAACTTGGTCTTGGGGCATAGTGTGGGGCTTAAGTAGGAAAGGACTACCTATGGATGGAGTATGAAAGTACTATTCTAGAATTTGATTTGAGATATTGTAGCCTAATTATTGCTAAGTCATCGTTTATTTTTACAAGCAAGATGGGACTCCTCTAAAAAGAAGTGGGAAAGGCATAGGTCAACATATGAATAGAGGATAGGGCGGAACAGCACACAACTGTTCTAATTATTATAAGGCCAGGTTTTTTGTGCATGGGTGATGGATCCATACTGTCACGCCAAGCGCCCAAAGAGGGTAGGCAGAGTGAATTTTCAAGGATGTCACGGTGATCACCCCGGAGGGGGTATCACGCCGTGCACCCCAGGAGGGGGTGCGCCCCAAGAGCGGGTAGGCAGCCGTGCACCCCAAGAGGGGGTGCGCCCCAAGAGCGGGTAGGCAAGGTGCATTTAGTCCCACATTGGTAAGGAAAGGGGAGATCTTGAGCCTTATAAGCGTTGGCGCTACACACCCGACAAGCCGGTTTGGTGGGGTGACATTAAGGCCCACCTTGAGTCTAGTGGCTTGGAGTCCATTGTGCCGGGTGCGGTGCCCCTGCTCCCATCAGGGGGGATCCTCCCCCGCAATCCTGTGCCAGTGCTGTCCGGGTCGCTAACGTCCCTCTCATGTGTGTGGTTCCGCTGCGCACTCTGCTAAGCCGGTTTTGTTGGGAGAGGGTAATGGCCACGTGACAAGTGGTATCAGAGCAACCCCTGGCCTTCACCAATCACCCCAGAGGGGGTGTCCATGCCGAGCGCCCCAGAGGGGGTAGGCAGGGTGGCCAGTCCGTGACAGGGATGTCACGAGATTGGGTGGGGGAGAATGTCACGCCAAGCGCCCAAAGAGGGTAGGCAGGGTGAATTCTCAAGGATGTCACGGTGATCACCCCGGAGGGGGTATCACGCCGTGCACCCCAGGAGGGGGTGCGCCCCAAGAGCGGGTAGGCAGCCGTGCACCCCAAGAGGGGGTGCGCCCCAAGAGCGGATAGGCAAGGTGCATTTAGTCCTACATTGGTAAGGAAAGGGGAGATCTTGAGCCTTATAAGCGTTGGCGCTGCACACCCGGCAAGCCGGTTTGATGGGGTGACATTAAGGCCCACCTTGAGTCTAGTGGTTCCGGAGCCCATTGTGCCGGGTGCGGTGCCCCTGCTCCCATCAAGGGGGATCCTCTCCCGCAATCCTGTGCCAGTGCTGTCCGGGTCGCTAACGTCCCTCTCATGTGTGTGGTTCCGCTGCGCACTCTGCTAAGCCGGTTTTGTTGGGAGAGGGTAATGGCCACGTGACAATACGGTTATCCAAGCCAAACACTCATATGTAATGATACTTGAATAAAGATCAGTCAGGGGGAAATCACAAGGCTATGACTTTCACAAATCTAACTGGATATTGATAGATAGAGATAGACCTGCTAGATGAGCAATAAAAATGAGTGCATTGCATTTGTCCTGCAGCACCCTTTCTTCCTGCTGAATAAGATAATCTTTATTGGAAAATTTCCAATATGATTCTGAGTCCCTCTAGGGACTCCTTACGTCAAGAAAGAGATTGCTAGACATCAATTTTGGCCAAAATTTTACCCAATTTGATTCTTGATTGTAATCTAATGCAGGCAACAAACAACTTTTTCAAACAAGACCCCCCAAAATACCCAAGTTGCAGTTCAACTTGAATTCAGGTTGGAATTCATTTGTCCTTTCATTCAACCACTAAAAACAATGATGAGAGCATCAAATATATGTTATAATTGAGTTTACAACTAAATTTCAAACTTAAGTCAGACTTGAATTAAACCTTACCACCACAGAACTTGAACTGAGTTCTTTAACCTTTACTGAGTTTACAAAGAAAAGGCAAGAACAACTTTTACACAAAATTGTAATATATTCAAGAAACAATGAAGCCAGTGCTTCAACCTATCAATCAAGGAGCAAAGTTGTAATAATCTCAAGGAGGCCTTCACTTTGGCTATCTTAATGAAGTTCCATTAGAAATAGCTGGGTTATTCGATCATTTGCCATCACATTCTTTTTCTTATTTAACCATCATCATGTAAAACACTAACCATCTCAGGAAACAATCTTCTAGATTCTTTTGTTTCTATCAAGGCTTATTTTCAATTTGCCTGTGCAGGGCCCTTCAACCACAGAGTTATCTAGGCAGTCTAATAATCTCAATCCCCACATCTCATTTCTCCCTCTTCTTACCTTTTCATGTTCCCAGTTTAGCTAATATATGGGCCTCTCCTTTTTTTTGATCTTTCAAGCTCCCATTTAGCTTTAACCTCTAACTGAGAATGCGCACAACAAAGACTTGAAAACATTCTTCACCAATTACCCATTTAACTGCAAACATTACGAAACAAGTTTCTCTAATTATGTATGCATCTTAAGTAACATTGTTTTCTAAAAATTACAAAGCGCATGCCTTGGAATTAATCTACCTGTGCAGTTTTTGGGTTTCCCTATGGCTGACCCTTTTCCCTCACTGAAAACACAACAATAAGAACACCAGATCCCTCAAATCCGGGAAATCGACAAGGAAATACAAGGGAGATTGATGGAGAAACAGCTAAAAGTCAAACGAAAACGATGGAATTTCTAAAGAAGAACCGAGATTAGAGAGGAAGAGACTTACCCCCTGCTTGCCGGGAATGGTACAGTGCCACGTCATGAGATTAACGGAGCCATCAGGCAGCGTCTCAGGTTTTGCCACGAAACCCTAGATGATCGGGAAAGAGAATGAAGATTAGGGTTCAGATCTGGGGCAGAGGAGGAAGAAGAAGAGGGCTACATACGTGGGGGTGGTTCCTGCGCCAGGCCTTGCGCTCCTCGGCGAGGCGGCCACGGGCGATGCCTCCGGACATGCTTCTATTCGCAAAGCGCTCTCTCTCTCTCGACCGCGAGGAAGACGATGACTGCGAAAAATGTCTTCCCTTCTTTTTATTATTATTGACAACAAGTGTTTTTACAGGTGTAAAGGTGTAAAGGTCCTGAAATAACGTATTTACCCCTACATTTCTTATCATAAAAATATACGACTAAAATCTCCGAAACTATATATTGGTTTTCGCTTTTTCCAAAGAACGCCCAATTTCAACAACGCCCCCACCTTGATTGTTCCTTCTCTTTCTTTCTATGGTGGTTTTTTTTATCTTTAGCCCGATTCGATAAATTAAGAACCGGTCCAATGAATTAAACAAACCGAGATAATAATAAAAATTAAAATAAAAATGAAAATATTCTGAATATAGAATAAAAATGATATCAAAATTATAAAAACGAAAATATTCTGAAATGCATGAAAATTGTATAATCTCAGTCTTTATTTTTAAATAATGTTCAAGTATGTATAAATATTAAAAATTTAGGGAAATATCAAATAAATTTATATTTGATAAATTTTTGATATATTTATGCTAAATTCATAAATTTGTTTGTGGTATTTTAAAAGTTAACTAATAAAAAAATTTGGAGCCAATTCAAATAAATTTGAATTAGTTTGAAATTCACTGAATCAAATATACGGATCAAAGACAAAGAGCCTAAAAAAATGAAAGGGATATGTATATATATATATATATACATATATATATATAACCTAAAATTATGGAGGGAAAAATGAAACTATAATATTATTTTTATAAGATGTCTCGGTGGGCACACGAGAAAGTGCATGAAGAGACGCATGAGGAAGAGTTTAAAGAAAGTGTTTTTGCGTATTTGTCTCGAATAATTGCATTGATATCATAACGTAATTACATCGATATGCTTCAGATAGAGATTTCTTCATGGCGAGGTCAAATGACTATTCTACCCTTTTATCCCATTACTCACACAATTATATCTACTTATGCATTCCTAAAAATTAAGAAACTGGCGTGAGTATTTTGGTCATTTGCTGTGTTGGATTAAATGCACCCGGAGGTAACCCATGAGTGCTGTGTCCTCAGGCAAGTGACTCATTAAGCTCAAAAGCATGTATTTGATCCTTGATGCTGTTGGAGCAGAAGAATCATCGGCATTCTTGGAGATGATGGATTTGGATCGAAACACAAGTTCAAATACCTACAGAGTCAAATTTGGTTCATTTATTTACGTTAGCATGATCACAGAAAGACCGAGATTATATATCGCCAGCTCACATGGCTTGAGAAAACTCTCCAGCTTGACCCTTGGTGTCAACTGTAAGTGCTTCTTTCCACCCTGGCTTCATGAATCTCATCCTCTCTTGATAAGCACTTTCCAAGTGGGGTTTGACCGTGGAAGTGGGGTTACCGAATAATCCCAATGCTCTTTTTTATTTATAGGCTTCATCCAAAAAGGGAACTACTTTTCACCTCCATGGGATGGTCTTCTCTCGACCTCATCTCACCCATGATCGGGCAATGGTAGCATGAAGTGGGCACATTAATCTCGATGACTTTATCCACCCTCACCTCCCGTGGACTAATGACCTATATCCAATCCAAGAGCCATTAGCTACTCCATAAAGCTCATTTTTTAAAATCTCATTGAGCTTTAATACTCAAACTAACACGGTCAACGGGAATTAGTCAAAGTCCAAAGGCTAAGAACAAACCAACCAGTGGTACATGGTCAAAGCGTCAAGCGCCGTGCCAGTACCGCACATGTCGATTCTATATTTCCTTGTCACAGCTTGACCTTTAATTGCACCCATCTTCACGTCCATACACTCGAAATCAGCACACGTTTCTCCACTTCTTCACTGGCTCCTCCCTTGTTCTATATAAATCCCCACCTCTCCCCGGACCTGCACCCAAACACTTCTCTCTCTCTCTCTCTCTCTCTCTCTCTCTCTCTCTCTCTCTCTCTCTCTCTCTCTCTCTCTCTCTCTCTCTCTCTCTTCTCATGAGCTTCCCTTTGGTCTGCTACTGCGTGGCGGTGCCACAGCCGGTGGTGCAGCTGCTGAAGACCCTGAATCGAATCCGGTCCTTCATCTTGTTGGTCCTCGTCTACCTCGGCGTGTACCAACAGGACCAGCACATAGCCTCGGTGACAGGCCGACCACCCCGCCCGGCCACGCCCTCATTTATCAAGGCCCGGCTTCCGGTCGTCGAATTCGGGAGCCTCGTCGACGGGAGGCCGCGAGGCTGGTGCTGCGTTGAGGAGCCCATGTGCGTGTTTTGCCTGGATAGGCTGGAGCCGAAGGACGAGGTCAGAGAGCTCGGCAACTGCCGCCACGCGTTCCACAGAGGGTGCATCGACAGGTGGGTGGACGAGGGCGAGTTCAGCTGTCCGGTGTGCAGGTCGGAGCTGTCGCCGAGCGGAGAAGACGGGATAAGTGGGGCCATCCTTAAATTCATTTGTGAACTAGTGAGACGTCACGGTGTTGAAGATGACAATTAGCTACGTACAATAATGGGGGTGGGGTGGGGGGAGGATTTGTTCATGTCAGAAGTTGAGCTGTTAACATTGCGCAGTTGGGGGAGAGGAAAGGAGACACATAATAGCAGTTAGTACATAACACGATGTCCTTGTTGTTTGCTTAGGAGGTGAAGAAAATACTGTTATCTTCTTTGTTATTTATAAGCATGCAGTTAGAAATTTGTGTATGTCAAATTAATACTAAAGCAATAACAATTAGAAGCTTGGACATATATATATATATATATATGAAACGAATACTGCACGAGATGACATTGATTGAAAACAAATTATTGAAGTTAATGTTCTGAATGAAGAAAATGCAATCACATTTATATATATGGAGCAGTTGCTCATTCTGTTGATACTATGTTGTAAGAAATCACATAGCTTGGGAAACATACTATTTAAGTGAAGTGAATCATCCCAAACGGATGAGCCCCACACATCCTGCTTGTGACAGGCCACAACACCTCACGATTTATGCTTTCTAAGAAGGACTCGCAGACTTCTCTGACCCACGTCATTCAGTATAGAAAGGAATTTCTTTTGGATGAAACAGGTGCGTTCTTTCCAAGGCTGCGTATGAGAGAGAGAGAGAGAGAGAGAGAGAGAGGGGTGATGGGCATATTGTTCGCGTTTAAACATAGGGAAGGCAGTCAAGACACGTAGCGTAGTAATGTCCCCATGCAAGTACACATTATATACTTGTTGACTTTGCATCAAAATCACATGCTTGGAGTACATATGAAGCTGTGATTTGTGAGGACAAAGCTGTGTTGAGTAGATCTGAGGAGAGAGTCATATGAATTACATGATCACTCGGCTACCCATCTCCATCACTTTCTCATCTTACCAAAACTGAAACATCAAAAGAAAAAGAGAGGCATTACTTCATACAAACTGATTCTTGGCACTTGGTACAAGACAAATTCTCAACGACTGTGTTTAATATTTTGGGTAAAATAGTTCACTAACATTTGACTTTTCAGAAAGCAAATGTTATATGGAGCAAGTGGTGGCGTGTGCAGTCGTTCTCAGCGGACAGGTATCTTTCTTAATCGTAGTGGGAAAGTGTCCCCATTAGTCATTACAAGTATCTCTCTAATTATTAGGAGTCTTCAGACCACCTTGTCTTGATCCACAGCTGTAAAGACCATGTTGTTCTAATGTCCAAACTTTGACCATGCGCTGGTAGTACGAAAGCTACCGGAGCTCATTAATCTTCGTACAACTAAACTACTGAGGGTATTTATAAGTCCCTACGAGAACATCCATCGCCTACGCAAAGAGGTAACAAATATTGTCCAAAATATAAGTTTGTGTGTTATTATAAATGTTAAAATATATCTAAATTTTAAAATATTAAATATTAAGTTTTCATGCTTGATGTGAACTTATGATAAATTACTAATTTATAATTATGATTTTTCTTTGATTTTGTGAGTTATTAGTGATCGATAAGAGTTGTGCTTGAGATTTATATCTTGTTAAGTGACACAGTGAATAATTATAAACTATCAATATTTTTTAAATATAAGTGAGAATTGAATTTCTTGTCGCTTCAATCTTATGTTTTAGACTCTGGGATTTTCGGACTTTGGGATTTGATTTTGGATGGTTGAAAAATATAATGCTTAAGATAAAGTTCATACCTCGATGAACTTTTATCTCTGATTATTATTTTGGGTATAATAGAAGTGGTATCAAAACATCATGACACCTACACAAGAGGTAACAAACATATGTGGTGATGAAATGCAATAACATTCTGACACATACAATACCAATTATTATAGATTTGTATTATAATTTGCATTCATTTTAATAGTATCTATGATATAATAGATATTAATAAATTATATATATATATGACAATATTTGATAGCTAACTGGAATTCGATACATGGTATTTAATCAGAGAGTAAATAATGAGAGATAAGACTCGAAATGTGGCGTCATGTTGCCCATAAGGATCTGCTTAATTGGATTGGACAATAACGTGATGCCACCTGGGCCCACTTAGTCAACTACATGATGTGTCACTACGCACACATACCCAATCGGCGTAACATCTAAAACAAAATATTTCATGCTCAAAACCAATATAAAAGAAGAGTCTCACCAAGTCTGTGAACATCTATCAACTCGATAAACTAAACTCATCATCTTCAACATAACTTAGGTTTAAGTGACTTCTATCTCTTTAGTTATTTTAACATAAGACTTTAGCATATATTTAATTCGATGAAGAGTTATTATGTATGAAATATTAGTTTTGCTAGGTAAAATAATGAATGTTGATATTTTTACTAAGCATACTTTCATTGAGTAGTTTGAATATAATGAATCTTTTTTAGATATGTTTTGTTTTATACTAAGATATTAATTTTTTTTAATTTAACACGTGATATGATGAATATTTGTATGGCTTGTGTCATAAGATATAATATATTTAAATAATTAATTATTTAGTTTTATGTCATGCATAAAAAATTATGAACCCCAATTTGGTGTTTTATAAAGATGGATAATTTGTACATTATTCAAATTAAGTACATACATAGTTAAGTATTATGTATTAATTATATATGTACTTTCAAGTTAGGTTCTTGATAGTTCTCTTATATAAGTATATATATCATTATAGATTCTAAGAATTGCAAGCATTCATATCGGCAAGAGACATATTTTAGTCTGGTAAGACAAAGGTCAATGGAATTGTATAAGTTATTCATAATGACAAAGCATTGCATTTAAGTCTGGTAAGATGAAGGTAATGTAATAGTATAAGTTGTACCTAGTAATAGTTTGAGCAAAGAATTAAAAATAATATTTTACTAAAAAATTAATTTTTATGAATATTATATGAATAAGGGTGACATGTTATCATCCTATAAAAAATATACACTTGAATGATAAACCTGTGATACGATGTATGGAATGATATTTAAATCCATCAAGAATGTTGTTCATAGGGTGAGATTATTCCTTCAGATTTAGTATGAAACTGAGATTGTATAATTATTTTTATCTTTTATATGAATAAGAGAGTATATTTGTATAATATGATATGTAATATGAAAATAAGATGAAAGAAAAAAAAAGATGGATGATATATAATATGGATTTGATATATGGGTTCTTATGATATATATATATATATATATATATAATATATGTAATAATAAATGCAGTATATATATATATAAAATATATATTTTATTTTATGTATATATATATATATATATATATATATATATATATATATATATATATATATATATATATATATATATATATATATATATATATATATATATATATTGGCCGTCAACTCATGCATGACATAGTGATGCCGAACCAATTACTTTATATTTTATTAAATAAATATAATTAATTTAAAGATAATTCATATATGTAATAAGTTGTGTCAACATCTATTAAACTAGGAAAAAAAGAAATTAAACAAAGGAAGAAATCAAATTTATGCTATATAACCCATTTATCTTAACTAAATATTCATCTTTGCAAAGATGAAAAACTATAAATCAAGAATATCATCAAGAGAGAAAGATTATTTCTAAAATCAAGTTGAAAGTATTATCTTCTTTAAGAAAAAAAAAAGTAGATCATATGTTTGATTTGATGCAATTGTAATTTTTTTATTTCTATATCCTTTTTTTTTATTTTTGTACACAAGTCTATGAAAAAAGGTTAAAACATTTGCAATGCACGAATAAGAAATGAATCAACAAATTAAATTCTTCCCACCTTATGTTTGAGTGATATGAGGCCACATTATTTTTTTCCGATGGAAGGATTTTATTGTTCAATAGATGATACTAGGAGTTCTATCCCTAAGCAAAAGCCAATTTGATAGTTATCTTTTTTATTATCTTTCAATTATTATCTTCTTTTTTTTTCTCTTTCTACCTCTCTATCATAAAAAAAGAAATTTGCTATTACTCATCCTACATCACATAAATTCATAAATTTATTAATATTGGTTCAACATATTATGACAAAAAAAAAACCCTACAGATATAGAGTTGAAGAATTATTCAAGGTGAATACAAGGTCGTACTAATTTTTGAGAAAATATAATTAAAAAAGTTATATGGTCATGCAAAAAGGACTTTAGTTGATGTACGATATTCTCGACATCTAACTCGTTAGATCATATCAAGGGTGTGATATTATACATGTGAGTTTGTCTCATCTCAATTATCATGTTGTTTCATTTTTAAAATATCAGATGAGATTGTGCAACTCGTTAGGTCATACTATATGGTTTTATCTCAATCACGAAGTGATATTCTCGACATCTAACTCATTTACGTCATATCAGGGTATTATGATATTATGCGTCTAAGGTTATCTTATCTCAATCATCATGTGATTTCATTTTCAAACTATCAGACGAGATTGCAGAATTGGGAGCAAAAGCCTTTTTTTGGTTTGTATTCTCTATTCATTTTTCTGGTGTAGCTTGGTAAAGGAGTAGTGTTTGATGGAGGAATGAGAGCTGACAGACGGAGTGACCCTTTGGTAGGAGAACGAATGAAACTTGCTGCATGAGCGACGCTTAGCCTGCCATAAAAAGATGACGATTAACCTCTATCTACTGCCACGAGTTGGACTGACGTGGCTCTATCATTTCATTGGAGATTGTGCTTCACATCCAACACAATAAGAATATTGGCATTGTCGAAGGACAATCAGTAGTTATTGCATCAAACTGCTCCAGTTGGGACAGTTATCCATAAGAATTGATGAGTTCTGCATCCCTATCAACACGACCACCAACAAAAAATTTATTTTGTTATATATATATATATATATATATATATATATATACAATAGATACTTTTATTCAATATTTCCGTAGTATTTGACATACATCATACATGTAAGGATTTGATACATGATGATCCGATTAAGTATCGCTGCCCTTCTATTCTTAGTTAAAGATTAAGAAGCTTCCCCTACCAAAATCACAGTAGGGGAGATTGGTGTTGACTCTTTGGCGCTCTCTTCCTCATTAATGGTCAACACCTACTTCATCCCCAACCACCCATCTCGCATGATTCAAACAATGAGGACATGAATAAGACACTTCTCCTGTATCTTGATGAGTAAATATTTCATAAAATTCGCATGCATTACAATGTGATTCGTGGCTCTGCATTTGAACTAACGAAACAAAGAATAATTGGAAGATTAATTTGAGCAGACGCACATCTTCCCCACCTTCTCTCCTCCTCACGGAAAGCAACAACGGGCGAGCCCTGCACATACGACAGGTGAGCTGATATGCACATCTCACCAAACCCTCAGAAACCTTCGCCACCGCCCTTGCTGCTTCGCGGAGGGCAGCAGGCGAACCCTGCACAGCGGACACGTAACGTGACCAGCGTCCACCCACTTATCTATGCACTCCTGGTGGAATCCGTGGCCGCAGTTGCCGAGCTCCCTAACCATGTGCCTGGCCTCCAGAGCTCCCAAGCAGATGACGCAGGTGGGGTCGTCCAAGCGGCACCTCCTCGGCAAGCGCGAGAACTCCACCACCCTCAGCTGCTGCTTTATGGACGAAGGGGCCACCGCGGAGGGAGACTTCGCCGACGACGTGGTGTCGGTCGCCGCCCCCGGGAAGTAGAACACATGTTCTTCCCACGGGGGGGTGAGCGGCCCCGACGGCACGTAGAAGCCGAGGCAGTAGAGGACCAGGGAGATGGCGAATTCTACGTACGCAAGAAAGAGGAAGAAGAAGACCACCGGCTTTGGCACCACCATATGGTAGGAATCGGAAGGGAAGCCCATGAATTTGGAGTTGCAGAAAGAGGGAAATGGGCGACCTTTTGTAGAGGAGAAGGGCTAATTGAGGGTACAAGAAATAGACCGGTGGTTGAGAAACCATTGTCCATGGTTAATACGGCTTGGCATAATTCTTACCTTCTCGTGCAGCTTTCCCTTACACCTGTCGTGAATCATTACGGCCAAACTTTAGTTTGGTCCAAGGAAGAGAAGTCAAACAATCAAACATGGCTTCTTTCGATGCCGAGTCATATGACAGGAACATACTGTGAGCATTAAGGTTATCAAAATGTCGGATGCCAGCCTTCGTGGTTAATCATGAAGGAGTCAAAAGTTCGAGAAAAGAAGAGTCTCGGTTACTCTGACAGTGCAGACTTATTCTACATGTTGGGCACTCGTCATAATCTAGCCAGCAGCCGAATATCGCAGGGTTGCCCAACTACTTGCTCCGTGACGTCGGAGAAACTAATGGATCGTAGAGTTGATATAACTGC
Source organism: Musa troglodytarum (assembly GCA_023547065.1). Classification (NCBI taxonomy): domain Eukaryota; kingdom Viridiplantae; phylum Streptophyta; class Magnoliopsida; order Zingiberales; family Musaceae; genus Musa; species Musa troglodytarum. The sequence goes on along the minus strand of CP097507.1, from coordinate 18,205,168 downwards.
TGCAGGTTAACCTGCTTTAGGGTTTTCTCCGCCAATAGTGCTGCCATGACATTGAAGAAACTGTATGAGAGAGAGAGAGAGAGAGAGAGTGAGAGAGAGAATTGCCTCTAGTACGTGCAATAATGTGAATAAGGAAAGTCGATAAAATGAATTTATAACTTAAAAAAAAATTGATTTTGAGGGTTAGGAATGGGATCCCGACTCTAAATGTATTAGTTATTGGTGGACTACTCAAGTTGCTCCTGCAACAAGAGCGAGTCACCACATGTCGACCAAGAGATGAATCGGAATTGGCCCTCTCGGGGGTCTTCCTAAACATCAAACAATTGACTCAAAACTAGCACGACAAGATAAATTATTTCATTAAAATAAAATATTACGATGATTCCTATGGATGCACTCACATTATGATTTTTACCAAGTGCTGTAAGTGTTAAAGCAAAAAAAATTCAACTAAGCATGGGTAGCTGGCAGGAGTGTCTATGACTCTCTTAAGATAGTCAAATATCTCATTATATAATTAATGACACACATAAATGGATTAATGAGATTTCTACGATTCTTATCTATTATCCAATCAAACCACATAATGTAGGGGGTGGGGGGTTTCGGTGTGTGTGCTTTGTTGGAGTTCAACGAGAACAGAAATCTAATACTAGGTAAAAGCCTATTTGATTTTGATTTTAGTACGAAGACACATTGTGAAAGCATGACCTATCATCCTTTGGACATTCAAAATTTGAAGCTAAATGTATTAGAAAAGTTACAATAAAAATAATTGACTTAGGGTAACCAAGCATATATGACGCCATTGCTTTTTTTATCCTCCGATATTATGATATAGAATTCATAAACTTTTGGATACTTATGTGTTATCAGTAGAATTAATAGGAAAAAAAAAGGACCCTATTGATATATCTTATTAGTTCCGAAAATGAATTCAATGAGAACATAAATCTAATATAAAACAAATGATCTGTTTTTATTATCGACCTGAACTCAATCCCAAAGTAAGAGTCGATTTTGATTCTAAAAAAACTAGAAACTATAATCGAATCATGAGGTATAATTATATTTTTATTTGGGATCAATGAACCATTGAGGTATAGTTATATTTTGGTTTGAAATTGATAAACTATCGGATTAATTCAATTCTGGTTCAAATCAAATCATGATCGGAACTTCTTTTTCAGGGTAAATGAGATAAGAAACTATTCTCTACTCTCACAAATTATTTGACTCTCAATGGAATACAATTGTTCTCGTATTTATGTTTCATCCAAAATTGATAGGCAAAATTCTTGATATGCATCTCTCAGAGAATTTGAATTATAATGTTTGGGTTTGGACTTATTACCCCATAGACAACACTAGTGAGAGGCACTTACTGGATAAGCTTGATAGGCTTAGAGAGTGATTTGGCACCTAAAAATTGCTCCTCCGATCCAAATTTCTTTGGAATTGTCTCTCTATCTCCACTTTTGTTTCAAATATAGTTCGAGATGTTTCTCATGTCAACTATCTTTTCACATATTTGCATCTCCACTTTTTTTCAATGCTCTTTGCTTGGTCCTTTTAGAATTCCTTTCGACGAACTCTTAACTTCCGGTTTCAGTTCCTCCGTGACTGGCATGAAGGGGATTGGATTGAGGAAGGCAGATCCTTCGATGGTTGCTCTCGCACCTCATTATTCAGTTGTATTATTACCATCTCTCTCTAGTTCTGATGGAATAATCACAACTACGCTCCCAGGCCTTCTACACTCATTAGTGATAGAAGATCATGATTATGATAGGAGTTATATAACTGACTGAATTTTTTTTTCCTAACTGATTGATCAAGAGAAATTCTTTCCCTATAAATATTGCTCATTTTAATGATATTTTAATAATCTTTTTTTATTGTATCTTAATTTAACATCGTTTCAGAGCATATAGCAAGACTGCTTTCTTGCTGCTGTCCACCGACAGTAATCCAAAAGCTTCTACCGAGGAAGCTTTCTACCGTCCAACTCTCAACGGGATCAGCATCGGCAACACAAAGATCTCGGCCATCTCTCCTACTGCTTTCGGAACACCGAACATCATCATCGACTCCGGCACGACGCTGAACATTCCTCGACGTGGCAGACCAACTGGGGAAAGCAGTGAAACATGATCGCCATCCCCAAGATCACCTTCGGGGTGCTCTCATCAGAGCAGTGGCATCTTCAGCAACAGGACCGGTGGGCTCGTGGGACTTGCAGTCGGGCAGCTCTCCGTCGTCTCCCAGCTCGATTCCTCCATTGACAGTAAGTAGGAAGCCAAAGTCGCACCGTCGTCGTCGCCTGATTTGCACCAAGCGGCCGCCCCTCCTCCGCACCGACGAAGAGCTCTTCCCCGACAGATCTTTGCTCAGATCTGCCGAGATCCACTGCTGCTCCTCCTCCTCTGGCGTTTGTGATCCTCTAGTCATAGGCCGCTCTCTGTTCTTCCTCACCGCCACTGATACTCCGATCACTGCCACTCTGCTGCTTTCCAGGAGATGGCCATCCACGCCAAGCGGTCGCAGCCCCTATTTCCTGGTCTGCTCCGCGGTCTTCCTCAGCAGAAATCGCAGCCATCTCCTGTTCGGTAGAGAATGCAGCAGCTCTCTGATCTCAGCAGCTTTCCCTCTGCCACCGATCGCTGCTCCAGAGCTTGACGGTGGTGACGCTCCAGGAGGCGGTCGAGGCCTACCTCGTCGGCCTCTTCGAGGACCATCAATGCAGACTTCCCCTGCTTCTCCTCTTCTGCCAGGTGCAAAACATCCTTCCCATCATCAGCGATTTCTCTTACTCACCGACACCTCATCCCAATTGGAGCCTTCCGCACTGACCTGCAGTCGTTGTTGTTGCAACAGCAGAACCTCCTTCCCACCAGTGACTTACCGGAGCCGACTTCCCGGTGTTGGAGTTGATAGAGGTGCTATCTTCTCCTTTCCTTCGTTGATAGTTCGGATTTGGTGGAGTTACCTTCCGCTTCTTCCTTCGCCAGCCGAACCGCCTCCTCCAGGCCGCACCTTCAACCCACCGTGATCTGCTTGCCAGTCTGTTTCACCTGAACACCTCCTTCGACGCAGATCCCACATCTGCGGATTTGAGATCCCCTCAACATCCTCCGCGCTGCACAACTAAACAACCAACCGCCTCACTCTCCCTATAAAACCTCTCATCACCTTTCATCCAGTACTTTCGGTCGGATAGGATTGATAAAGTAATACCCTCAGAATCTTAATTAATGTTTTTACCTTTATCGAAGTACATCAACCTAATTAGATATATACCAATAACTCTTCATCAATACTTATATTTATAACATAACCTAATAATCCCAACGTGCTTACATATCATATGACAATATATTTTAAAAATAATATTTTTGAATCCAATCAAATCCTTAACCTTCGTGCTATAAACTCACAACCTGAGCCTATTGAACTTATAACCATTAATCCAACCCAAAAATCTTTAATAAAATCATATGTGAAAAATATGATGTACTACTCCATAATTGCACATGAACTTTTGTATCATTTCATCATATATAAAATATCATCGAGTATAAGTAGATCTTTCGAATTAAGTGAAACCTAGATGGATCCGTTGCTAGATATAAAGTACGTTTAATTGTCAAAGAGTTTCATCAACAACTAGGTGTTGACTTCACAAAGACATTTAGTATAATTATTAAATCGATAATAATTTAACTTATTTTGAGTTTGACCATCACAAAAGATTGACACATATGATAATTGGATGTTAACAATACTTTCTTACAAAGGATTTTAATTGAACATATTTTTATGTAGTAACCTCTTAGCTTCATCCTTCCTCAATATTCAAGACATGTTTATAAACTATAAAAAATTATTTATGGACTTTATCAACCTCCAAGAGCCTAGTATACCGAACTTGGCTCGTCTTTGCATTAATTCGCTTCGTCAACTCTAAGTCTGACACCTTATTATTTCTACGATAACAAAATGAAAATATAATATATCTAATGGTGTATGTGGATGACATTATCGTTATAGGCATTAATCCTATAGAGATCAAAAAATTCCTCAAGCAGTTGGTAGATTAATTCTTCATCAAATATCTAGGATCTTTAAGCTACTTTTTGGGATTGAAAGCAACATGCACATCTTCAAAACTCTTTCTGTCCTAAAGGAAGTACATTCAAGATCTATTATCAAATGTGAACATGCATAATGCCAAAGAGGTTGTCACTCTACTCTTTATTACTGAATCACTCAAATCATATGATGACACCATAACTATGGATCTCATACAATACCAACAAGTACTTGGCTTCTTGCAGTACTTATCTCTCACACATCCAAACATCTTATTTGTAGTCAACAAATTATCATAATGCATGCATCAACCATCCACTATATATTTGTTTATAGTAAAACAAGTCTTGCGATATCTCTAAGGGACTCTCAATCATAGGTTTCTTCTTCGTAAATACTCATCATTTCATCTCCATGCTTTTGTCTATGCTGATTGGGTAGGGAACATTAATGATAGAATATCTACGTCATAATATATTATTTTTCTTAGGGCAAATCTAATCAGTTAGAGTTTTAAAAAATAAAAGATAATTGTAAGGTCTATAACTAAAGCTGAATACCGAGCCATCGCCACTACTATTACAGAATTCAACTCGGTCACCAACCTGCTACACGAACTTGATATCAACTCTACATTTACTCATACAATATATTGTGATAAAGTTGAAGCTACCTACCTATGCACTAATCTAGTGTTTCACTTACACATGAAACATATTGTCATTGACTTCTACTTTATTCGAGATTAAGTTGTCAAACATCAATTGTGTTTTTCATGTACAGACTACTAATCAACTAGTAGATTGTAATCATCGATAATTTCTCCCTTAATATAATTAATTACCATAAATAATATATTACTTTATTATTAACTTTCATGTTTATGTATTATAGTTAAGGAAATGATTAATTTTGATTTCTTTAATCATATGGATAAGTTAAAAATTTTATTAATTAATTAGATTATTAATTGATTTATTTCCTAATAAGTTATGTGATTTTAGGAAGTAAACAATATATATTTCATTTTTATATATGAACTATAATAAATAAATATTATATTTCTATCTTTGTGTGTGAAAGAAAAATAAATTTAAACTTAAAATAAAAAAATTGAATATTTACTTATCTTTTGGGGAGATCTCATTTTCTCTAATATAAGGGGGCTCATCTTCCCTCTTCTCTTATTCCTCATTAAGCCTCACAATGGGAGGATTGAGAAGAAGACTTTCCGAGAAGATAATCTCGAGTAAAGGATAATTGAGGAGAGGTAGGTTCTTTTCTTTAGCTTTGATTTATGTTTTGAAATCTTGATATTGAGATTATTAAAATTTTATTATGTATAATAATATTTTAATTTCGAAATTTTATGATTAATAAATAATAATAATTGATTCGTGATATTAGAATGATTTTTTTATTGATATTGGTCTCTTAAGCTTAAGTGAGTTTTAATATTAATTTAACTATTAAAATTTTTTACTTTTAATTAATAGTTCTAATTTATTTAATTAGATATATCTATATTTTAAGAATTATGTGTGAATTTTTATGATTTAATTAGTTTTAAATTTAATATTATAAATTTAATTTTTTAATTCATGGATTTGAGTTATTATTTGATAATTTAGATTTTGAAATCTAATTTAATAAGAGAATTCTAATTGGGGTTTGACTTGAGTTAACTTGGTCTATTAGACTAGATCGACTAAGCCTATATGATTATGTACAACCCAGCATATGTGACTAGGTACAATCAACCCATATGACCAGGCATGACTCAGCTCACATGGCCACGTAAGAGCTAGCCTATGTGGCTTTTGGGATTAAGAGCGACACTAAGTGGGGAGGTAAATTAGTGCAGCAGATAAAGACGATAAATTTCTATGATTAAAATAAGTTTGAAAACTTTGTATGAAATAAATAATGTTTCGATTGCAAATGGTTTCAGAAAAGCTCTAACTTAAATTTGAGAACGTTTAAAGAAGATAAAATGAAACAGCAAGAGAAGATGATTTGCAGAAATGTAAATAACAATAATAGAAATGCAAATCAGAATTTTTATAGTGGTTCGATTATACAACCTACGTTCACTCCCAATTCCTCTTCTCTTAAGGCCACCGGCTTTTCCACTAGCTATCCTCCTTCCAATGGGCGAGAACCAACTCCCTTACAGCACTCTCCTTTTAACAGGCTTAGGAGGTAACCCTTACAAGCACTTTCTCATCTCTTTTAACTTGAATACAAGTGAAGTCTAGAGGAGGAGATTTCTAGAAAGAATTCTACAATGATTTCTTGCTTTCAAAGTGTATGTGTTTGTGTATTCTAACCAGGGTGAGAGGGGTATTTATAGGACCAAAGAGGATTCAAATTTAGAGCCCAAATTTGAATCACCCAAGATTTCAAGGGTACTAGCGGTACCACTGCCTAGGCTTTTTGCTCCTGTTAGTGTACTGGACGGTACCACCGCCCAACCTAGCGGTACCACCGCCTGGCACACTGACATGGTCAGTGTACTAGACGGTACCACTACCGAGCCAACGGTGCCACCGCCCAAGCACTCTGCCCCAGGGCGATACCACCGCCCCAGACTACTTAGGAAGCTAGACCTGGGAGGTGCCACCACCAAACATGTCCAGCACTCTTGGCTAGGCCCTAAATCCGGCCCAAACTGATCCAATACCGGGCCCAATTAGCCCCTAATTAGGTTAGCCCAATTATAACCCAATTAGACCTAATCCTACTACGATCTAGATAATTATTATTATAACGAATTAAAATATTGCTCGATACGTCATTGGCCCATCGGCGCTTCGTCCATTTCTTCGGTGCATCATCCTCTCTTGCGGCTTATTGCCCAATCAGTAACTGACCTCCGCGGCCTCGATCTCTTTGGCGTAACTCTACTCTTCTTGGCCCGAGACCCGATGTTTGAAGCCTTTTGTCGATTGTCGATCGGACCTATGCCTCGACGTCCAATCTTCTGATGTGATTTCCTCGGACGCAATACTGAGTCATCCTGCGTCAATTGTCTAATCCTGATCGAGAGTAGACATGCGTGACTCAAAACGCAGTTAGATCATAAATCATTCTTAATTAGTTTCATCATCAAAATCTGAGATTCAACAATCTTTCCCTTTTTGATGATGACAACTAATTGATGACGGAGTTAACCTTAACTCCCCAGAGTTTAAACAAACTCTCCCTGTCAATATGCCATATTGATAGAAACCTTGGATTCTTCCAAATCCAAATAACATTCATCATATGTTATGAGAACAAAAACATCATGTAAATAAGTAAAATATTCAATCAACATTACATTGCATAAACTCATCAATCTACTTCTCCCCCTTTGTCATCAACAAAAAGAAGAAGTAATATTTAGCTAGTTTTCAAGGATATGTACGTTTTACAACACACTAGCTATCAAGATATACATCATAGCAAGTTTTTAAGTTCAAGCATGGCAATTTTTACTTGCTTCTTGAGATGTGCAAGTTTGCACTTTGTTTCTCACGATAGGCAAGATAGCATTCTACTTCCTCTTAGAAATACGTAATCACTATAAAATAAAAATACAAGTTAAATTTTCATTACAACATACAAGCATAGTAGTGTAAGATTGTAAATTTTCTAAGTTTTGCATTTGCTTCTTTTGAGATAGTAATTTTTGCTTCTTTTTCTTTTGAGAAGTGCAACTAGCTTTCCTTTGCTAGCAAGCTAGCTCCCCTTTAGTTATTTTCAAAATGAAGTGGAGGAAATATGATGATATGAACTTCTCACATCAATTATAAATTTACATCAATAAAAATCAATCTTCAAATCATGACAACTAATACAAAGAATCAAGATATCAATGATTATGAGAAATGATTCATTTCGATATATCTCTTCTTTTGTAAATAGCACAAGATCTTAGGAAAGTAAAGAAGAGATCACAATATATGCACAATATTTCTAAATTCATCATGAATCATAAGAAAAATTTTGAGTGATAAATATAGATATATCAAAATAATGACTTACATTGTTTTCTTCTTCAGTGAATGAAAAAAAAAGGAGTCATGGTGTAAAAGGAGTTTCGATTCCCATAAAAAAGTATCTCAAGTCATAAGTCCAAGAAATCAACATCATGAGAAAATTTCGAGTATCAAATAAAAATTATCGATTCATTCATTCAAACCATCAATGCTCATTCAAAATGTAAAGGTCGTTAACCATGATTCAAAATATTCATTTTCAAGCTATGATAAAAAGAGTAAATTAATAATTTAATCATATTATGTCATGAATTTTAAAAGACATATTAAGTTATCAAGATCATGAATTCATAAAAATTCAAGTATTGAGTTCCGAGAAATAAAAAAACAAGTTATATTTCTTTTGAAAATTTTTTGATAATCGGAAGAAACATGATGAACGATCTTGATATATAAGGAACTTCATGTTATAATTGTCAAGATCATGATTCAATAAAATTTTTTTATAGCAAAATGAATTTTAAATCATCACATAAGATATGCAAGCCAAAGTGATCATGTCATTTCTAAGTCATCAAGGCTCAAGAAAAATCATGATGAACATTATTCATTTAAATGGATAACATAAAGAACAACTTGATTCATGCATAGGAATTCTAATCAAGATCACATTTCATAAGAAATTCCAAGTATCAAATATTAAGTAATTTCTTGAAATTTCTCAAGTCAAGATATCAACTCAAGACTCAATCATATTATTTTTGATATTAATAACATGAGTAAAGTTATTACCATATCATCAAAATTTTTGATATTAATATCAACTCAAGACTCAATCATCTCATTCATAATTCAAGTGTTTTATAAAATATCATAAATAAATTTATCACTTGTCTTTCATGAAAAAAACGAAAAACTTTTAGAGATAGTAAAATTTCAAGTATCATACATTTTTTTATGATTAATTTCTTTTAAGCATGCCTTTGTCTTTTAATGTCAAATAGAGATAAGCACGAAGGTTCAAGACGTAAAGGTAAAATTTCATAAAGCAATTCATCAAGCATGATTCCATAACTTTCAAGCATGATAACATCCTTTTAATATTGAGATATTCATCATCAAGTATGATTTCAAAAGGTATGTTCAAGATTTTTATTTGAAAGCCATGTATCATCATACAAATTGGATATTATTATCAAAATCTTTCATTTGAACATTTTATTTAGAATAATATAGATTAATTACATGTAAGCATGCTCAAGTCCTCTTTTTATAAATGTTGTGTATCAAGTTTAAAACCGAAAAGGTGATTTCATCAAAGTCATCAAGATCAAACACATAAAACACAAAAACATCATGATAGCACATTTTTCATTTTTATGAATTTCAATTTAAGTGATTTGATCTTTCATAGGAATGTTTAAAATTTTCATATGAAAATGTCATGCATCATATTTAAAAATGAAAGCATCATCAAAATCATTTTAATTCTTTCTTTCATTAGTTATAACAAGATGATCAATGCTCAAATTTTTTTGCTAAAATCATACATCATTTTATAAATTTCATCGTAAAAATGATTAAGACCTATTAATTCAAGATGGAAGTTTTCAAATTATAAGTATGATACACACATCTATTATCAAAAGACTTTCAAGAAATTCATATATAGATATGTATCATGTTTAAAATTGAAAATCGATACGGAAAGCATACATGGATTTTATCCTTTTAGGTGTACATGCATTATGTCATCTTAATTTGTCACGAGAATGATTAGACCAAAAACATGTTTATCCAAAACATAGAGTTTCAAATCAATATCACTTCAAAAACTCATGCATTATATAAAATCGTCAAACATCAAAACAAAAAATAATATAAAACATCAAGATACACATGCATGGATTAATCCTATTATGAGTGCACACATTATCACAAATCATGTAAGTATCATTTTAATTTTTTACTTTTTAAAAATACTAGAAAGAAAAGCATGTCTTCTTAGAGTTCTTTCTTCTTCTTTGGCCTCTTTTTCTTTTCTTTTGTGTGCTTGTCTTTGGAGCTCTTCGGCTTCTTGTGTTCATAACGAGAGTTGGTGTTCTTTTTAAGTTCATTTGTGTTTTTCAATTCTTGTTTAATGAACTTTTTAAATTTTAATATCAAACATTTAATGTCCTCAACATTGTCCTCATCACTTGAGTCATTATTCAAGTGGTATTCTTTTGTTTGAAGTGTCCAATCCTTCTTGTTCTTTGGAAGGTGGTTCTCATGTTCATCAAGTTCAAGAGTTATTTCATAGGTCATTAAAGACCCGATTAGTTCTTCACATAAATAAACATACAAGTCTTTAGACTCTTGAATAGTCATTATTTTTGGATCCCAACTCTTTGGAAGGGATCTTAAAATCTTGTTAATGAGATCAAAACTCGAAAAAGATTTACCAAGACTTTTCAAACTATTAATGACATCCGTGAAATGGGTGTACATGTCACCGATAGTCTCGTTTGGTTTCATTAAAAAAAGTTTAAAATCATGCATTAAAATGTTAACTTTCGAGTCTTTGATTGTACTTATTCCTTCGTGTGTGATTTCAAGAGTGTGCCAAATATCGAAAGTTATTTCGCACGTTGAAATCCGATTAAACTCCTTTTTATCTAAAGCGTAAAATAATACATTCATAGCCTTTGCATTTAAAGAAAAATATTTCTTCTCCAAATCTGACCATTCGTTCGTCAGTTTAGAGGGAAGTTGAAAATCATTTTCAATAATGCTCCATAAATCCAAATTTAAAGAAATCAAGAAAGCGCTCATTCGAGTTTTTCAATATGTGTAGTCTGATCCATTAAAGAACGATGAACGAACAACCGAAAAGCCCTCTTAAAAACCATGAAGAGCCATTTCTCACAGGTGTAAATCAGAAAGAGAAATAATGAGGCTCTGATACCAATTGTTGGGATCAAGAGCAGCATTAAGAGGGGGGAGGGGGGGGGGTGAATTAATGCAGCGGATAAAGATGATAAATTTCTACGATTAAAACAAGTTTAGAAACTTCATACGAAAGGAATAGCATTTCGATTGCAAATAATTTTGGAAAAGCTTTAACTTAAACTTGAGAACGTTTAGAGAAGATCAAATAGAACAGCAAGAGAAGATGGTTTGCAGAAATGTAAATAACAATAATAGAAATGCAAACCAAAATTTTTATAGTGGTTCGGTCATACGACCTACGTCCACTCCCGATTCCTCTTCTCTTGAGGCTATCGGCTTTTCCACTAGCTATCCTCCTTCCAACGGGCAAGAACCAACTCCCTTACAGCACTCTCCTTTTGACGGGCTTAGGAGGTAACCCTTACAAGCACTCTCTCCTCTCTTTTAACTTGAATTCAAGTGAAGTCTAGAGGAGGGGATTTCTAGAAAGAATTCTACATCGATTTTTTGCTTTCAAAGTGTATGTGCTTGTGTATTCTAATTAGGGATGAGAGGGATATTTATAGACCCCAAGAGGATTCAAATTTGGAGCCCAAATTTGAATCACCCCGGATTTCAAGGGTACTGGCGATACCACTGCCCAGGCTTTTTGCCCCTGTTAGTGTACTAGGCGGTACCATCACCCAACCTGGCGGTACCATCGCCTAGGCACTCTACCCCAAGGTGGTACCATCGCCCTAGACTACCTGGGAAGCTGGACCTGAGTGGTGCCACCGCCCCAGTCTGGCGGTGCCACCGCCAGACAATGTACAGCACTCTTGGTTGGGCCTTAACCCGGCCCAAACCAATCCAATACCGGGCCCAATTGGCCCCTAATTGGGTTAGCCCAATTACAACCCAATTAGACCTAATCTTACTTCGATCTAGATAATTATTATTATAACGTAAATCAAAATATCGCTCAGCACGTCATTGGCCCATCGGCGCTTCGTCCGTTTCTTCAACGCATCGTCCTCTCTTGCAGCTTGTTGCCCAATCAGCAGTTGACCTCCACAGCTCCGATCTCCTTGGCGTTACTTCGCTCTTCTTGGCCCAATGCCCGATGTCTGAAGCCTTCTGCTGATTGTCGATCGGACCTCCGGTTCGACGTTTAATCTTCTGACGTGATTTCCTTTAGCGCAACATTGATTCATCCTACGTCAATTGTCTAATCCTGATCAAGAGTAGACCTGCGTGACTCAAAACGCAGTTAGATCATAAATCACTCTCAATTAGTTTCATCATCAAAATCCGAGATTCAACAGTGGTGAGGTATGACCCAACTCATGTGGTTATGCATGACCCAGCCCATGTGACTAGGTACGATCTAGTCCTTGTGACCATTTATGACCCAACTCATATAGCAAGGTACAACCCAATCACGTGGCCAAGCATGGACCAACTGATGCAGTTAAGTACGATCTAGTCTATATTGTCAAACACAACCCTAAATCATATGTTTAGGCATGACTCAACCCACGAGCTAAGCATGACCTAATTTAGTGATAAGGCTCAGCCCAAATTATGAGTAAGACTTAGCCTAGTCTATGAAGTTAAGCCTACATAGCTATGCGATTGGCATTAGACACATCGTCACTCTTCTATCTAGCGTATTGTACCTTAACTTAACATATTACTTAGGATAGGCATGTGTAGCGCATATGACCCATCTAAGACTCAGGTGGGTTGGTTTAATTTGGGCTAGTACTATACGACATAGTCCAATTTTCTTTTCCTTTATTGGTTTGAGTTCGTTAATTGACTAAATTAGATAGGTTTAATCAATTAAAGTCAGTTTATAGTGATTCTAAACTAACTTAACTAGTTCAAACCTACTTGACCTAATTGAGATCAACCAAATCTAAATTAGACAAGTCTAGGGTGATTCTAGACCGCTTCTATAAGGATTTGAGATTAGTTCTATTAGGTCATAATTGAATTAAATTTGGTTTAAGTTAATCGAGCTATTCCAATTAGGGTTTTGGTTGATTAAAGACTATTGAGAGATTGATATTTTAAGCCTTTATGATTTGATGAATTTAAAGGTTTTATTTGAAGATATCATTTGAAAATAATTATTGATTTTCTACTTTTCTTAAGTTTATGATATTGAGATGATTGTTACCATGTAATAGATATAACTAGGCTAAAGGTTCACATAGGAAGTGCATCCTATAAAATGAGTTACGAATCCATTACAATGCGGAACCACTAATGGACATAGTCTAGTAGATCATACATGAAGCATGATCTCTTATAATATTTGATCATACTATTTCTTGGATACATATATGAATGAATGAGTATAAATGAATGATCATAGACGTTTATGTATCCCTACAGAGGGTAGGTATGATAATTTCCTTCGGGAATTAGTAGACTCTCAGATATAATGATTAGATGGTTCCTCCATCCGTTGTTGGGAGGAACATGTCCCCACTTGGGCGGGTGAGGGATACCACTTTATCCGCTGTTGGGAGTGCAATATGGATTATCTCCATCCGCTGTTGGGAGAGTGTACCATCAGGTGTGATACACGCCTTTGTTAGTTATTATGCATGTGTTGTATATAACTGATGTATGATTTTGTTTAAGAAATTATCATCGTTTTTCTGATGCATAAGTTTTATGATGAATCGATATATTATTATTTCTTATTAAATTATTGATATTTGTTTTGGATTATTTTTATGATTTTTTCGAGATTTCTACCAATATATGTGGTTGCTGATATGATTTTATCTTATATTTATTTTAAGTGTAATCTACAACTTTGTAATATATCTGAAGCATGGGTGGAAGAGACTTGTGACCCTACCAAGAAGATGTGATTCTTTTCCTAGTTAATAGAATATTTACTATTTTAAAGATAAGAATTCAAATCGAAGGATGGAAAAAAAAGAGAAAAGGATAGTGTATTTTACAAATTATATTTCATAAATCTGGGATATAACAAATTTAATGATATCAGAACAATGATTTTGATGATATGTTAGAATATGAGATGTTAGGGTTAGAATATTAGATGACCTAATTAGTTTTTGAAGTTTTGATTTTGAGAATTATATAGTAATGAAACTAAAGCATGATTAGATATTAGGATTATTTTATTAAGCCAAATATAACTTTTTATATGAAAATTATTGATTAAATATATTACTCAAAGAGAATCTCATTAAATGACTTGAAATGAGATTATTATGTAAAAAGTCAAAATTTTTATTTTTTCCTTAAATTAAAATTAGTATTGTATCAATTTATCTTATAAACTCACATAAGGTTTATATTGTTTTACATTTTAAATATAATTGTACTTCGACACTCTTATCCCCTTTTTGAAAAATAGACAGGAGTTGTTAATTTGATTATAGAATGTATTAATTTTTTTGAGATATATGATAAATAAATAATATCAATTGACTTAGCTATTCATGAAGATGCACATATTACATTTACATCTAATACTTTAAACAAAAATCATTTGACAATCTGACTAGAAATATTATATGATGCTTATGTTCACTATGAAATATTTATATTGTTATTTTGTAAAAATAAATAAATTAATTAAGTTTATTACATAAGTCTTATAGCATTTATTATTTTGACCATATCATTTTCATGTTGGGGATCTAAAATTTATTCACATAATTTTGTTATAAATTTAAAGTAGATTATACATGAATAAAGTTTGACATAATTTCTATTATAGTTTGGCATATTATTTTTGTTACCCTTTGTTCTAGAATATTATTTTATCTATAATTATGAATAGGATAAATTTAATAAAACATATTTGTTACTTATTGTGTGGTTTCTTTAGGATCGATGATTAATTATCTTTTCCATTTTTATCTTACATCATTATGAATACTTATAGTTAACATATCTAGTTTTACTAATTGAATATTATACTAGGTTTTAGTTATTCTCTCGGATTTAAAATTTTTGATAATTTTAAGAGCAAAAAAATTTTATAGGATCTTTTAAAAATATAAATTAAAAAGTTTTTACCTTTATAATTTTTGGTACCACATATTATTCTTAAAATTGAGATTAGATTTGATGTGTTAGGATGGTTTATAGAAGTTATTTTTGGCATTAATAAAATGGGTGCCTTTGGAGTTGAATAAATTTCATCATGCATTGATATTTAAACATAATTGTATGAGTAATTAATTTGAATAGAGTTTTGATATCCAATTAATTATCATATATTATTTGTTTGATACAATGACGAGATATAATGATAATTAAACATATTTTTATTTCCTTAGCACATATAATATATAAATCATTTAAAATTTTAAAAGAATATATGTTGAATAGTTGGATACATTTTCAACATTTCAATTGCTTTTGTTTGTTGAGTTACACCTCAATTTATATGTTTTTGTTAACAATGAATTAACTTTTAAAACTTAATAATTTCATTGAGTTATTAGATATAGAATTGATGTACTAGTTATTAGGTAATCTAAAACTAAATTTATTCAATGAATTTCATTAATTTGTCATATATTTTATGTTAAAAAAATAAAAATATCTTTTAACTTAAAGTTTTCGAGTGGCACATTTAATCAAAATATTTTTCAAAATTATCTTTTGAATTAGTATTTCAAGAGCTAACTATATTGATTAATATTATTTTTACTTAAATTTGGGGATCAAATTTCTATTAAGTGAGGGAGAAATGTAATCATCGATAATTTCTCCCTTAACATAAAGTAATTATCATAAATAATATATTAATTTATTATTAACTTCCATGTTTATGTATTATAGTTAAGGAAATGAATAAATTTGATTTTTTTAATCATGTGGACAAGTTAGAAATTTTGCTAATCAATTAAATTATTAATTAATTTATTTCCTAATAAGTGATATGATTTTTAGGAAGTAAATAGTATACATTCTATTTTTATGTGTAAACCTTAATAAATGAATATTATATTTCCATCTTTATGTGTGAAAGAAAAATAAAAAAATAAATTTAAAATAAAAATTAAATATTTACTTACCTTCTCATATATAAGGGGGCTTATCTTCCCTCTTCCCTCATTCCTCACAAAGCCTAATAATGGGAGGAAAATGATTTCCTAAAGAGATGATCTCAAGGCAGGATAGTCGATGAGAGGTAGGATCTTTTTTTAAATTAGCTTTGATTTATATTTTAAAATCTTGATATTGGGATTATTACAATTTTATGATACATAATAAAATTTTAATCTTAAAATTTTATGATTAATAAATAATGATAATTGATTCATAATATTAGAATGATTATTTGATTGATATTAGTTTCTTAGGCTTAAGTGAGTTTTAATATTGATTTAACTATTAAAATTCTTATTTTTAGATTAATGGCTGTAATTTATTTAATTAGATATATCTATATTTTAATAATTATGTGTGAATTTCTAAGATTTAATTAGTTTTAAATTTAAGATTATGAATTTAAATTCTTTAATTCATGGATTTGAGTTATTCTTTGATAATTTAGATTTTTAAAATTTAATTTGATAAGAGGAGTTTAATTGGGGTCTGAGTTGAGTTAAGTTGATCTGTCAGATTAGATAAACTCAGCTTATGTGGTTATGTATGATCTAACTTATGTGACCAGGTATGACTCAACTCATATGGCTAGGTAGGAGCCAGCCCATGTGGCAAGGTATAACTCAACCCATGTGGCCAGGCATGACCCAGACCATGTGGCCAGGTATAATCTAGTTCATGTGGTCATGTACGACATAACTCATGTGGCAAAGTACAACCCAATCATGTAGTCAAGCATGAACCAATTAATGTAGCTATGTATGACCAATAGATATAATCTAGTAGATTATACATAAAGCATGTCTCTTATAATATTTGATCATATTATTTCTTGGATACATGTGTGAATGAATGAGTGTAAATGAATAATTATGGATGTTTATATATCCCTATAGAGGGTAGGTATGACAATTTTCTTTGGGGATTAGCGAACCATCAAACGTAATGGTTAGATGGTTCCTCCATCCACTGTTGGGAGGAACGTGTCCTCACTTGAGCGGGTGAGGGATACCACTCGATCCGCTCTTAAAAGTGTGATATAGATTATCTTCATCCACTATTGCGAGAAATTCATCTCGTGGAGTGTGCCTCTCTATTCGCTATTAGGAGAGTGCACCATCAAGTGTGATGTACGCCTTTGTTACTTAATTATTACGTATGTGTTGCATGTGGCTAATACATAATTTTACTTAAGAAATTATCATCGTTTTTCTTATGCATAAGTTTTATGATATATCGATATATTATTATTTCTTATTAAATTATTGACATTCGTTTCATGAATGTTGGATTATTTTTATAATTTTTTTGAGATTCGTACCAGCATATGTGATTGTTGATATGTTTTTATCTTATATTTATTTTAAGTATAATTAATAACTTTAAAAAAGATCAAAACTCTTTAGTGGAAGAGACTTATGACCCTACCAAAAAGATGTGGTCCTTTTCCTAGTTAATAGAATATTTACTATTGTAAAAATAAGAATTTAAATTTAAGGATAAAAAAGATAAAAAAAGAAAAGGATAGTATATTTTGTAAATTATATTTCATAAATGTGAAATGTGACATAGACTCTCACAAAATTTTTCGTCGATAAAATATTTTCATTATATCGATTCAAGATTGATATCTTTAATAAATACTTAATCTTACGAAGACATGATAAAAATTATGATCATAATAAGATTTACATAACTGATTAAGAAAATCTATCCTAACCGATTGACCATGATAAAAAAATAAAAATTCTCGCTTTAAACATGTATATTCAATATTCTTCTACATCCTATCTTAATTTATCAATTAGGATAATTCAATCTGCCGTCAACAATTATTTAAACTGTATCCCCAACATCTGAGGGGTCGGGTGCGATGTCACAGGTTGTCCCCTTTAGGGAGTGAGGTAAGTAGCACGACTAATCTCGAATTTGATGATGGTAATCCATTTCTCCCCACCATCCTGCGGGTTCAGGCCTGAGTGACTGTAGCAGAACTATCAACCCTTGCATGGCAGAATCAATAGTCCTTCTTGGAGGACTAAAAGCTGCAGACCTCTGACGTCAGAATTTGCTCCTTTCAAATTCACTCGGATTGATAAAGAAATTGTAAATCTTGTGAGAGAATCTTACCAATCCCATGGTTTTAAAGGCACCTCTTTCAGGACTCTCGGCCCACTTATTGCAAAGCTTAAAGCTGTAAACTTCAGTGACATCCCACGCTTAGTAATTTTGTTAGCCAATGACTGCAAACCTTGGTCGGACCCTTGGTATGCTGCAGCTGAGTTCCCAGCCCTTTGATGGTCTTGACATCGTACACATCCAAATGATCCCACTCATTTGATTCGCGTCGCAAATCAAATAATTTCAACTGAACCGTGTTTAGTCTCCTGTGAATGATCTTTGCAAGTCATTAGACAATGGGTAGCCATCTTGCAAATGTTTTACTTGTCTTCAAGCAAATCACTTCCAGCATATGTGCATATTTCCCATATACTACAAGCGGGCTCACGATTCGAAATATCATAGTTCGTATTTGCTACGCGGATGGTAAGCCAAAACTGGATTTACAGACTCTTTCTATGCTCTCACGTTTTCTTTTTAATCCCGTTCTATTCCTCTATTTTAGTTTACATAATCACCTCCTCAATTACAAATAGCATGCATACATCAAAACAATTTAACTCGTAATCGTTGTTATTTGGTCATTCTCATTGCTTTATTATGGTTCTTAAAAGTTAGTTTATAATTACCGGACAAACGCACATTGCTAATTTCATTAAATCGTTGGCCATCTCAATCCCAACACAGTGTCAGCGAGGCACACGAAGAATCCATCAAACCCCCCTCCTCCCATTGCCCCGCAATCTTCGCTCTCAAGATCTAATTTCCCATCTGATCTTTGCATATCGGTGGAGAAATGTCGGCAGATCCGCGTGGACGACGCCAACGTCATTCGCGTAATCTCGTCGGCGACATCCACCTGAAAGATACTTCCAACTCCAACAGCCGCGTGGGGTCCATCCATTCATCCCATTGGCCCCACGTCTCGAACCACGATGCCGGTCCCAACCGCGACTCGGGGGAGGTGACCGGTGAGCTGCCGGTGTTCGTACCGCTCCATTATTCGTGACGTTGACGTTGTGGATATGAGGAATGGATTGTTGTAGTTCATGATCCGGTCGAGCAGATAGATTTACCAGATGATTAACACCTGCATATTGTTCGAATTACTTATTTGTATATGATGATTATCCATCAATACAACCTAAAAGGTAGCTTAATTCATAAGTTGTAAATCAAATTCATAAGTTGTACATAATCTGATTTATCATTTGATTCGCATGCATCATAGATGCGGTCCTACAAGCCAATTATGAATGTGAGGATAGCAACAAAATCATTTCGTCTCTTGAAAAGGATCGACTTGACGCCTTTTCTTTAGTCAGCCGTTTGACACAAGAAATGGAAGGCCAAATAACGGAAAGAGTAAAATAACGTAGATGTCAAATTAGGAAGAAGCAACATTTAACAAGCCATTCAATTCCGCCCTCTTGATTATAGATCAACATGTGGCTTTGCGTGGAATAATGGCAAGTAATATTATGGATTGGAATTATGGAAATTAGACTCCTAAAGAGAGAGAGAGAGAGAGAGAGAGAGAGAGAGAGAGAGAGAGAGAGAGAGAGAGAGAGAAAAGCATTCCAAGAAGAAGAATTAGTTGCTTTCCTTCTGTACTTCGCCTACAAAACAAAGCGTGCAAGAGATTGAATATCTTCGAACTTGGCGCACATCTGAGCCATCAAACACAATGGAAGACTTTGTATGTTTGTGGTCATTCAAATATATTTTCCTGTTAGCATTAAATTACGGGAGAGATCAAGATCAAACCTACACATCATGAATCACCACATAAGCCCAATCCGAAGTCCGATCATTTGACATTTAACGGCGGTCACATAAACTCAAAAGAGTAACAACACTGCAATATTTAGCAACTCTGACTTGTACAAAGAGAACATTGACAGAACGAGGGTTTAACATTAATACAGTAAAGGCAATGCAATTATACGCGTTAACAATACATGTATACATCATGTCATCACGATTTGGAATCTGATGGAATTTTCTTGTGTTGGGTGGGTGGCTTAGATTGGATCGTTGGTGGCTCTGAACATGTCGAGGCTGCTCTCGCGTTGGAGGCCTCGGTTCCAGAACTTGTCATAGTACTCCCCATATGTGAAGCTTCGGTAGACCGCAGGATGCTGTTCGTCTACCAGTGCATGAGCTGGTGCAATTACTGCGTCGGGAGATGGGCAATAGAAGGTGGGAATAGAAATCCTCTCGCTGGAGTTGTTGACGACCGCGCGATGGAGCACGCTTTTGTATCGATCATTGCTGAGCACCTGTTTTGAACGAAGGAAAGAAAGATCTGATTGGAATGAGGTGGAACATATGAGTATATCATCATCTTCTTCTTCTTCTTGTTGAATGGTTTACCTGAATCTGATCGCCGATATTGATGACCAAGGCGTTGGGGATGGGGTCGACGGCCACCCACTTCCCGTTCCTGAAGACTTGCAAGCCGGAGACGCCGTCCTGGAGGAGTAGGGTGATGGCATTGGGGTCTTTGTGGCTCGGCAGCCCGTACGTGAGCTCCGGCTGTGGGCATGGTGGATAGTAGTTTATGGCCATGTGTTGTGCCTGCTTCCCCAGTGCCTTCTCCATGTAGTCCTTCTCTAGTCCCAAGCTCTCCGAGATGGCCTCCAGCAACCTCAAAGCCAGTTGCCTGGCGTGCTTGCAGTAGTCACCCACCACCTCCCTGCAGATGTATTTGGCACCTGGTAAGAAGCTGCACGCAGTACTTGTTCTTGACGTGCTGGGGAAGGAGGCTACCGGAAAACGGAAGGATTGGAGGGCCATTCATGCACGTAGTCCTCGAGAGGATAGCAATGGAACCTCAGAAAGTCCCTCCAGTTGCAAACCTCCTCGGTCCTCACGTTGAAGCTCGTCGACAGCCTCGTCGTCCTCGAAGGGTCGTCGGAGTAGCTCTTCAACCTCTCCGACTCCGGCAACCGGAAGAACTCCTTGGAGACACGCAACATGGCGCCGATCAAGTCGTCAGGAATGCCGTGGTTCTTGACCTGCCACCCAAATAAACCCCTTACACTAAACGGAGAGGGCCGGAAGCGCACGCAGCGAATCGAGTGAAAGTACCTGGAAGAACCCAGCGCTTTGGCAAGCTGACCTGATGGCCTTGACCACCATGGCACGACCGGACCCGGAGAGCTCCTGCAGGTCTACGACCGGGATCGTGGCATTCGACTTCTCGACGGCGGAGAGGTGGGGGCGGGCGGAGGGTGGCCGGACGTATCTAAGCGGGACGTTCTTAGCGTGAGACACCAGGTCGCCGAGGAGGAGCTTTGTGGTGGCTGTCGCCATGGAGACTGTAACCCTACATTGCTCTTGTAATTCCATTCAATACACTCGGCGAGAAAGATGGCCATCTGCCCTCTATATTTATACAGATCGAGAGGTCAGCCATGTCGTCAGCGAGCTGACGCACCTTAAAAGCATGAGTATGGCGGCGTTATGGCAGAGCTGACAGCATCGGAAGGGCCGTCGGACCGAATCCCTGTACTGCACAGTGTGTAGAATATGTCAACCGTTGCCCTTGGACGTGGATGGTTCGTCGTCTTTACTGCATTAGCTTAGGATGACATGGGAGGTGGGATGTCATCCATGACGATGGACTGGTGACATCAGGGTTGGTGACTCAGGCCAAGCTGTGGGGTCGAGATGTGCAGGACGCAATGATCATGCCGTGCACGACGAGTGGTGTCAGCGTTAGATGCGGAGACCATCGAGTTAGGACGATGACTTCGGCGACGCTATCACTTAGCAGGCGGAACCAGCACGTCGTGATTCGGATATTTTATTCCACCCACTTCCGTGTTACAATGAACCAAATCGCGGCATCTTAAGCCACCTGTTTATTCAAACAAAAAAAAAAAAAAATCCCTTGATGAGATAAAATTGAGAAAAAAAGAATAATGTCATATTATTTAGAAGCACAAGTGTTGAAGGACATTTGATATCTAATCTCATATATGTTACATCTAATCAATTTGACTCATAATTATCTGATTAAGTAATAGGTAAAAATAAGTAAGATGGGTAAAATTAACCGCAATCAAGTGAGTTTGGCAATAAGCGAAAGAATGATTTGACTTGCTCGTAGCCAATCAACCCATATGAAGAGACTCAGACTCGTAATATTACTGAAATCACTTTAGGAAAGATCGAAAAAGTTACAGAAATATATTAAATTTGAACCACAACTTAACATTTTGAAAAATTAAATAAATCTCATGTGTGTTATTAATGACCTATTTGATTGTTGCTCGTCAAATTTAACGTCTTAAAAATTTTCATGAGAGCAACCTAATTTCAC
Organism: Musa troglodytarum; assembly: GCA_023547065.1. NCBI lineage: Eukaryota > Viridiplantae > Streptophyta > Magnoliopsida > Zingiberales > Musaceae > Musa > Musa troglodytarum. The sequence goes on along the minus strand of CP097507.1, from coordinate 18,182,614 downwards.
TAAAGAAACAATCCATATTGTTTTACTTAACCATTTAAACATCTTCGAGTGATATTTTCCCACCAGAAAAGTCCTTGCAGAGTAATTTAGTCGAGCTAAGTAACATTTCCGTAGCGAGAACTATGAAAGCAATAGATTGGAACTCGGAATAACATTCATTACTGCACCGTCACCCGTGATTAATAATATATAATTACCGATCGTGATTGGAAAACCTAGGATTCAGGTGAATCCTAATCCCACCCACCTCACCATCGGTGTCAATTTAATCACCCCCACCTCTCTCTTTTTGTAGAGGCCACATTTCTATAGCGTGGTGGTGCATCTTTTTCTAATGATGATCGCCACAACTAACAGTGGTGTGGCAGCCGACAGTGTGGGCGTCGATTTCATGGGATAACTATTTGTGTCAGCCACTCAAGTCAATTAATATGGCCTGTCTTATTTAATATTGATATCATTGTGGGCTCCTTTAGTTCCTATCAGAAAATTGGATGCATGAACATATATGAGTTGTCCAACAATAATTGTTAGATTTTTATGATATTAGTTTGTTTGGAAACAGTGATCATAACAATATCAAGTCACTTGCAGTATATATAGATATATTTTTGGGAAAAGATAGGTAGATTACGTCATTTGTTTGGTGTACTTGAGAATGTAACTTGCTGAGTCATATTTTTGTTTGTATCAAGTAATATATATTCAATTAGTTTTTATCCTGCCTAATCATATTTTATTGAAATATTCAATTATCATGTGACATGAAAAACACTTTGTTCTATTAAAGACTCCTGGCTTGATTCAGATTTTTTTTTTAATCCTAGTTTCATAAATTGCCCTATCATCAGCTGCACTTGACCATTACCAAATATCCTTGAAAGATAAAATATTAAAAGTTGATCAATTGTCTAATGTATAATGGACATTCATTTAGATGATGAGTTGAATTTTACTTGCATTTGGAGTAGATGTTTGAGTCCTTATCTTTATTAAAAAGTAGAAGCAAATTTTGTTTTGTAGTAAAAGAAGACAATGAGTTGGCTTTCTTTGGATTAGTTTTGATGAGGTGTTCTGCTGCGGTTGCTACGAACTTAAATGAATTGACTTTGCCTATGGCCAAGTCAAAGTTCTTGATGATGATGTTCAAGCGATAAGCCATCGACAGGTTCAGTGGTGTCCTCGTCTGGAAGGTTGGATTGAGGTGAACTAGGATAGATCTGCGGAAAGAGACCAAGTTGAAGGTGCAGGTTTTGATCTTCGCAAATATATTGTTGATCCTATGTTTCTTGGTGTTAGTGTCAATAACTTTACGCCGTGGCCTCGGGGCCGTCGCGGTTGGGTTCGGGTCCGAATGCACAGGGGTCGCCTTGGTCGATCTTCGGGCAGGAAGCCGACGTCGGGTCAAGCAAAGTTGATCATCCGCTCGCTCGGGATCGGTTCCTTCTTCTGATGACTAGCTCGCAGCATGCCTTTTGGTTCCTGCACACAGGTCGAGTCGGGGGGTTCCCGTCCCGACTCCTCTGATGCTTAAGTTAGCGTTGGGTGAGGGAGAGTTAAGTGTTTCAGAGAGAGAGAGAGAGAGAGAGGAAGAGCCCATGGCTGCCAGCCTCTCAAGGTTTGTCCCGCTGCTGCGATGGGAGCGTTGAAGCTTTTATATTGGGCAAGCTACTATTCCTGATGTGTCCCTCCATAGGGTTGTACATCTGATAGCATTTGAACTTGGATGGAACTGTGGGAATGACTCGGTTTTTTCGAGATCGCGACGTGCCTCAGTTGGCATTCGGCCTGTCAAGTCCGGACGCTGTCGAACTGGGCTGAGGCAGGCAACCACCTCAGCTCGAGTGTGGTTGTGGTACGGGGGCGTCACCCATATGTCAGTTCATGTCCTCATCATTCTCCCCCCCGAAGGAAGCCATGCATCGGCTCTTACTATGGAGGGTACGAGACGTGGTTGTCATCTCTGGCGATCGAGGTCATGGATTTGCCCTCCAGTTGGTGCTAAGAAGGGTTTTTTGAGCGAGTAATTAGTCGAATGGTTTTCGACAGTTGGGTATTGACTCGGTGACCTGGACGGCATGCGACCGAGGTATATGACTTGTGCATTTTGCGATCGAGGTGTAGGACTTGGGCAGTCTGCGATCGAGTGATAGAACCCCAGAGGAATTCTATAGAGATTGATCTTTGAGGGGGATCAACCCTTGGAATGCTATAGGGGTTCCACCCTCCAAGTAGCCTGGTGGCTGTAATTGTAGATTGATCTTTCTTATTCTAAAGAGGTGGAGGCTACAAGCTTATATAGAGCTCCAAACCCTAGCCTTAGGGGCTGCTTCTTAAGTGAACTACCCAATTCGTCCTCAACCTTAGCGGGCCGACCCAGTAACAAGGGGGCGACGGCTAAGAAGCCCAAAGATCCAAATATAAACCCTAGCATCTCTTCTTTATAGGATAGAGGTGGTTAGGTGGGGTTTATTATATTCTCACAAGGTTTTTATTAGCTGCTACATGGTTGAGTAGGACCTTACCCTGCTAGGGTCCTATCAAGCCTGCCCTCTTCAAATCAGCCTTGTCCTCAAGGCTGGGATTCCATGAACTCAGGGAACCGGGACTTCAGCTCCTCATATGATTTCTATGTGGCATCTTCGAGTGGTAAATTAGTCCAATGTACTAGTACTTCAATAGAGGGACGTCGACGACGCATCACGACTCTACGGTCGAGGATGGCTTATGGTTGGGCTTGAATATTTCCATCATCGCGGTGGTGTGGGCGCTTGATGCAGGGTGTCTCGTGTTCTCCCAACTTGGGCTTCAAGCATGACACGTGGAAGACAGGATGAATTTTGGCATCTTCGTAATTTAAGTGCAGACGCCACAGGCTCCAATACGCTCTATGAACTGAGCATAGGCCCATAAAAACGTGGAGATAGCTTCATGGAGGCTCGTGTGTTGATGGATAGTTGCTTGTATGGTTGTAGGCGAAGATAAACCCCTCCTACTAAAAATTCTCTTTCACTTCTTCGTGTCACCTGTCGTCATTCTAGCTTGAGCAAGAGAGAGATTATCCTTTAGTAGTCAGAGGAGTTTGTCCTCGCACTAAATCTTGGTCGACCTGATCTACCTTAGCCGAGCCAATTACATACTTTGGAATCACAAGGGCCGACCGACCATATAATGCTTCATATGGGGTACATTTTGTAGATGAATGATATATAGTATTGTACCACTATTCAGCCCAGGGGAGCCATTTTGTCCACTCCTTTGGTCGATCACTAGTGAAACACCGAAGGTATGTCTCTAAACATCTGTTCACCACTTCTGTTTGGCCGTCAGTTTGTGGATGATATGCAGTGCTCATCTTGAGTTTGGTGCCCTCAGAATCAAATAACTCACCCAAAATTTACTAGTGAAGACCCGTCACGATCACTTACGATGGACCTTGGCATCCCATGTAGTTTGACAATATTTTCTATGAAAATCTGAGCAATACTAAAAAGAGTGTAGGGATTTCGCACAAAGACAAAAATGAGCATATTTCGTGAAGTCGATCAACCACCACAAGGATTGTGCTTTTACCTTTGGAAGGTGGTAGCCCTTCGATGAAGTCCATGGAGATGTCACCCACACCGAGTCCGGTATGGGTAGTGGTTGTAGTTTCGACTTGCCATCGCTTTCACCTTTTTGTTGTTGACATACATCACATTGTGCTACGATTTAGAAATAATTTTTTCATCCCTTTCCAATAAAAGTTTTGCTTCACTCTTTGTAGGTTCTTAGAAATCCGGAGTGCCTTGCTAAAGGTGTGGAGTGCATTTCGTGCAGAATGACTTTGATGCAAGGGGAGTTTGGTATAAGCATAATACGACCTTTATAGCGTAGATCCCTCGAATCCCAAGTATAGTGAGCTATTGTGCTTGGATCCTCCTCCAATTTTTTGATGATGTTGCTGGTTTCTAGATCCTTCTTCCATTCCTCCCCCTCTGGTTGCTGCTGGAGATGTATAAGAAAGCCACCATTTATCTTGTGTAAAACTTTCTCCATTCGGTTGAAATGGTGGTTACGTTGCCCAAGGCTTCCCGCGTAGGGTGACCTGTTTACCTTTGCAATAGAATTTCGTAATCAATTTGGAAAAGTTCCAAGAGACATCACCTAGTGTCGCCAGTCATTCTATGCCTAGCACAGCCTCATAATCATCAATTGGTAGGAGGAAGAAGTCGGCAACAATTTCTTGGCCCCGCAAAGAATAGTTTCACCAAAGGCATCTTTGGTCGATTTTAGGATTCGACCGTCAGAACCTTTACGTGGAACTTGCTGCAACCTTCGATATAGAGCACCATCCGAGCAGCAACCTTACTATTTAGAAAATTATTAGTACTGTATCGATGAGAATGGTGATTGGTTGTTGTTTCGAGCAGCCTCTAACTTTCATCATTTATGGATTTGAGAAATGGCCAGCGCATGTACCATAAAGTTGGTTGATTGTGGCTCTTCTTCCACATCTTCATCCTCATGTTCAAGACTCTCTTCTGGCTGTTCACTGATCTCTTCTTCCACTGGTTCAATCATAAGAAGTCTCCTTTACAGCGATGCTCGCGGCTCACGGCCTTACAATGCCAACATAACCCCTTGGCGCATTGGTCTCAAGCTCTTCTCTTGTCAACTTTTTGGTGCAGGAGCTCGACCGATAGTAGGGGCTGAGGATTCGATATTGCTGGTTGGAGAATGACCCTAGTCCTCCGAAGCCGTGGTTCAATCGCCTCCCAAGTCATGCGAAAGAGATGGCTGCCATAAGCGTGTACGGTTGTCGTGCTTTAACTTCTCCCCGGATCTCTGGCTTCAAGCCCTCAATAAATGTCCCCAATAACTGTTTTTCAGACCAATCATGAGTTTGATTAGATAACCTTTCAAACCTGGTTTGATACTCCTGGATGGTGGAGGTTTGTCAGATCTTTGCTAGTTGTCCATCGATGTTCTCGTAATCGGTTGGTCCGAAACAGATCAGCAGTCCTTCTTTGAATTGTCACCATGAGAGGACTCCATGAGTATGTTCAAACCAATCAAACCATTGTATGACATCTCCTTCAAGATGTATAGCTGCAATTTCGACCATAGATGCATCTGCGGTTTTGTGGTACCGAAAATATCGCTCCACGTGCGAGATCCAACCAATCGAGTCTCCTTCTTCCAACCTAGGGAAGTCCACCCTCATGCATGGATAGTAAGGATCGGTCATAGAGCCTCCCCTCTCCTGGAGGTCATCTCTTCGATTAGAGCTCTCCCCTTGATGTGATTTCTTTGGGCTCGGTGGTCGACCCAAACTAAGTTCGGCAAAGAGAGTCCGAATCTTCTCCTCCATTCGTGTCTCGAAGGCTTCAAATTTAGCATCAATTGCCTCCTTGGATGCCATAGCATATGTCTCCAAATCTGTAATATTAAGATCTCTTTTTTGCTATCGAGTTAAAGGCATGTATTGGTTGAGAGAAGTGGTGGTTGAAAGGGTTGGTGGATTGGTGAATGTAGGCTGCGGTTTAGGCTTGTTTTGTGGCTGTTTTGGGTGCTGTTTGGGGCTGCAATTTGATGGAGTTTTGAGCTAAGATGGTAGTGGATGAAGGTTAGGGAAGCAAGTTTTAGATTTGTGGTAGCTCATAGTAAAGATTTGACAAAAATCAGTAGAAATTGCTGCCTATATGCGCTGTCTCGTAAGAGCAGAATTGTCGTCGAAGAAATAGCGGTTTCTCGATGAAATTTCCAGCAAAAACTCAGAGGTTTGAGGAGGAGGTTTGATGGTAGAATCTTAGTTTAGATAGCAACAAGGATAATAAATTGGATCAAGAAATTTTGGCAGCAAAGCAGTAAAAAAATCGGTGCAAGTTGCGATAGCAGAATTCTCATCAAAAAATTTCAACAGTTTGTGACGAGAGATTGCAGCAACACACGAATTTGTTTTTGTGATGAATTCCACAATAGATCAATCATGGATGGGAGCCAAGATGATCTATGAGGTGCATAAAAAATTTCGTTCAAAAAGGATAACGATTAGATCGGTTAAAGGCAGCAACACACGGCTGAAATTTTCCGCAGCAATCCTTCGTTCGCAAAGATGGTAACTTTTGCGATGCAAGGAATTCGCAGTAAGGGATCGATAGAAAAACTTCTTTTTGATATTTTAGATGAAAAATTGCAGTAGCAAAAGGTATTGGTGGTAGAAAAATACCAGATCTCTGATGCAATTAGAGGTGGCGACTGTAGATTGATTTGATCTACGTTAAGAGATGACGGTGGAGATGACGACGTCAAGAGCAATTGTAGGAATTGCTTGGCTAATGGTGGGTGGCAGGGATGTCAGCAAAAGCAGCAAGATCGCTGCTCTGATACCAGATGATAGAACCCCATAGGAATTCTATAGAGATTGATCTTTGACGGGGATCAACCCTTGGAACGCTATAGGGGTTCCACCCTCCAAGTAGCCTGGTGGCTGCAATTGTAGATTGATCTTTCTTATTCCAAAGAGGTTGAGGCTACAAGCTTATATAGAGCTCCAAACCATAGCCCTAGGGGCTGCTTCTTAAGTGAACTACCCAATTCGCCCTCAACCTTAGCGGGCCGGCCCAGTAACAAGGGGGCAACGGCTAAGAAGCCCAAAGACCCAAATATAAACCCTAGCCTCTCTTCTTTATAGGATAGAGGCGGCTAGGTGGGGTTTATTATATTCTCACAAGGTTTTTATTAGCTGCTACATGGTTGAGTAGAACCTTACCCTGCTAGGGTCCTATTATCGAGGTACATGGCTCAAGCGGGCAAGTCGCAGTCGAGGTGCAACGGCTCGGGCGGGCAGGTCACGTCGAGGTGTAGGACTCGGGCAGTCTGTGGCCGACGTACTCGGCTCGGGCGGGCAGCCGCGCTGAGGTATGGGACTCGAGCAGTCTGTGGCTGAGGTACACGGCTCGGGCTGGCTGGCCGCGCCAAGGTGTAGGACTCGGGCAGTCTGCAGCCGAGGTACATGGTTCAGGCAGGTAGGCCACACAGAGGTGTAGGACTCGGGCAGTTTGCGGTCGAGGTACACGACTCAGGCGGGCAGGCCGTGTATTGGTGTAGGACCTTGACGACCCGAGGTACATGGCTCGTGGGCACACGAGGTATGGGACTTGGGCATACCGAGGTACACGGCGGTGTGGCCGTACCGAGGTGTAGGACTCGGGCAGTCTGCGGCTGAGGTACATGACTCAGGTGGGCAGGCTATGCAGAGGTGTAGGACTTGCGCAGGCTACGGCCGAGCAGTTACTTAGGGCGGTGACAATTCAACATAACTATTTGTCGGACGTGGGCGACCGAGCAGCCCCTTGCTTACGTGAGGCTTCAAGTAGCCCTCCTTCTAGCACCAATCTGTTGGTGTCAACAACTTTATGTCGTGGCCTCGAGGTTGATGCGATTGGATTCAGGTCCGAATACATAGAGATCTTCCTCGATTGACCCTGGTGTCCGACGATATCGACGGGGGCTCTTCGATGCGCGCTCCGTCTTCGTTCCTGCACATAGGTCGGGTCGGGAAAGTGTTAGAACCCTCCGCGGATTCTAAGCTTAGGGTTGATCTTTATAGAGGATCGACTTCCTTGGAACTCTATAGGGGTTCCTTCCTCCAAGTTGCTGCTCAAAGGCTACTAAAAGATTGATCTCTTCATTGATTAAAAGAGGATGAATACATGACTATTTATAGGGCTTCTAAGCCCCAACTCCTAATAGGACTCTTACTCAAGACTCCTACTTCTAACCAAATTCTAATTAGGACTCCTTCTCTAATAGGATTCCTAATTCTAATAGGACTTTTTCCCTAATAGGACTTCTACTTCTAATATGACTCTTTTCCTAATAGGACTCCTACTTCTAATAGGATTCTTTTCCTAATAGGACTCCTACTTCTAATAGGACTCTTTTCCTAATAGAACTCCTTTTAATAGGACTCTTTCTCTAATAAGACTCCTTTTCTAAGAAGCAACCTAACCCTAACCTAGCCGGCCTCTTCACCTCTTTAATAGGGGTTGGCTAGATAGGATTTATATAAATGCCCTTATCAATGAAACTAAATTAGGACTCTCATAGCTAGAGTCCTAACAGACCCGCCCTCTTCAAATCAACCTTGTCCTTGAGGCTGACGTTCCATGAATTCTGAAAATTTGATCTTCAAGTCGTCGTAGTTCTCCCAAGTGGCATCTTCTACTGGTAGGTTTGCCCACTGTATTAACACTTCAGTAGCAGGTCGTCATCATCGAGTCACGATCCGTCGATCAATAATGATACTTGGTTGGGTCTGGAGCTCTCCTTGGGTAGTTATATTGGTAGATGGCTTTGGGTTATCTCATGTTGTCCCAACTTGAGCTTCAAACACGATACATGGAAGACTGGATGGATTCGGGAGCTGACGGGTAAGTCCAATCTATATGCTACTACTCCAATGCGCTCCAAAATCTGGTAGGGTCCATAGAACCAAGGTGAAAGCTTCATAGACGCTCTGGTTTGGATTGATGTTTACTTGTATGGCTGGAGCCGTAGGAAGACCCAATCTCCTACTGAAAATTCTCTTTCACTTTTGTGTTGATCATATTACTGTTTCATCCTTGCTTGTGCTGTAGGTGTGGAATGCATCTCTTGAAGGATGGTCTTTATGCAAGTAGAATTTGGCACAAACATAATGCATCCTTTATATCGCAAGTCCTTTGAGTCCCAACTGTAATGAGCCATAGAGCTTGGTGCTTCCTTTAATTTTTTTATGATTTTACTCGTTTTCAGATTATCTTGCCATTCCCTCCTAATATCCTCAAGGAAGTCGCTGGTCGGAAGTGAAACAGCTAAAAATTCAGCTTGCTCGAGTAGCCGTGAAAGTGCATCTGCAACAACATTATCTTTCCCCTTTTTGTAAGTTATTTCATAATCATATCCAAGAAGCTTTGTTACCCATTTTTGCTGCTCAGGGGAAGATATCTTCTGCTCTAAGAAATATTTTAGGCTTTTATGGTCGGTCTTGACGTGAAAGCGTCGTCTAATTAAGTACGGTCTCCATTTGGACACCGCATGCACAATCGCGAGCATCTCCTTGTCGTAAATAGTCATCTTGAGATGGGAAGGAGATAACGCCTTACTAGTATAAGCGAGGGGTCGGCCATCTTACATTAGTACAACACCAATTCCTGCTCCGGAGGCATCAGCTTCAATAATAAAAGTCTTATCGAAGTCGGGTAATGCAAGTACTGACGTTGTTATCATTGCGACTTTATGTTCGTCGAAGGCGGTGGTGGCTTTGTCCGACCACTGGAAAGCATCTTTTTTCAGTAAGGAAGTAAGGGGTGCACTAATCTTTCCATAGTCTTTCACGAACTTACGGTAGTAACCTGTTAAACTGAGAAAGCCGTGTAGTGATTTTATGTTCCTTGGGGTTGGCCAGTTCTGCATTGCTTCAATTTTGGAGGGGTCTACTGCCACCCCTTTGTTGAATTTCGGATTTTGATGATGAAACTAATTGAGTATATTTTGTTGTTTAACTGCGTGTTGAGTTACGTAGGTCTACTATCGATCAGGATTAGACAGTTGACGCTGGAGGAATTGACGTTGCGCCGGAGGTGATCACGTCAAGATATTGGATGTCGAGCCGGAGGTTCGGTCGACTATCGACAGGAGGTTTCGAACGTTGGGCATCGGGCCAAGAAGTGCGGAGTTGCGCCATGGATATCGAGGTTACGGAGGTCAACCGTCGATTGGGCAACAAGCCACAAGAGAGGGCAATGTGCCGAAGGATCGGACGAAGCACCGACCAATGACGTGTCGGGCAACTGAATGTCAATTCGTGTTGTAGTAACTATCTAGATCAAAGTATGATGTTTGGTGTTTGTTTGTGCAGGAGTAACTACGATAAGGATGAAGACGTAAAGCGAAACAAAGGGCCAAAGTCAAGTGCGATGGATCATTGAGAGTTCGAGTGTTCGATGGAAGTCCGAAGATTCGTTGGGAGTGCTAGGAACCGGCGAGAATGAGTAGGGAGCTTTGCGAAGGGTTTTGGAGTTGTCAAAGTTGTGGGCTTGCCAAGAAGAAGCTTGCCAAAGAAGCTCGGGGAACTACGCCAAAATCATCGTGAGTCAAAGAGCTTGTGAGTCGCGAGGATGGTTTCAGGGATGTCGGAAGACGCGGAGTTAGCCGAAAGAGTCTTGATCTTGTGGACTTTGTAATAGCTTAGGAATGTCTTTAATTTCGTAGTTAGCATATTAATTTGGGTTTAAGATTAGTGTTAATCCTTTGCAAATAATGGGCCATTGGGCCTTGTTTGGACTCGTTTGGGCGAGGTTTTCCGAAACCAAGCTGTGTCTTTGGTGGTACTTGAGTAGCATGTCTGAGCGATGGCACCGCCAGCCAACGACTTTGAGCGGTGGCACTGCCAGCTGATGCCGGGCTGAAAGGCGTGCACCCTGCAGCAATATCGATCTGCCCGTTGTTGTGTGCAGTTGAACCAAAATTCATGAATTGAATTTCAAATTTAGAGCCCAAATTTGAATCCATTTTGGATCTATAAATACCCCCCCCTTTTTCAGCTGAAAGAGGAACCTTGAGAGTTAGATTTTGAGCAAATAAGTCTTGTGAAAGTCTTATTCTTTATTTGCTTAAGTGTTCACCTCATTTCATTCTCTTTGTGAAAACTTGTAAGAGTATGAACCTCTTATAAAAGGATTGTAAGAGGGGTATTTGGTCCTTCTCCTACAAAAGGATTTGCTAGTGGAAGTTGGGAACCTCATCGGAGAAGGCTTCGGAAGTGGATGTAGGTCGGATGACCGAACTACGATAAATCGGTTTGCATTTACTTTCTCGCAACTTACTTTGCTGCAAACCATTTTCATATGCTGCCTTATTGACTCAACTTCATCTTCATCTTCTTACGTATGCTTTAAAGTTAAAACACAATCTTTCCGGGTTCAAACGAAACGCTGCATTCATTCGTACGAAGTTTCTGAACTTGTGTTAATCGCTGAAAAATCTATCGTTCTTTACTGCTGCACTAATTCACCCACCCCTCTTAGTGCCACTCGATTCCTAACAATTAGTATCAGAGCCACGTTCTTTCTCTTTTGGATTTACACCCGTGAGAAATGGCTCTAAATGGTTTTCAAGAGGGCTTTTCGATTTTCCGTCCACCGTTCTTTAACGGATCGGACTACACATATTGAAAATCTCGAATGAGAGTTTTCATGTTTTCAATGGATTTGGATTTATGGAACATCATCGAAAATGGCTTTCAACCTTCCTCTAAACCGACGAACGAATGGTCGGATTTGGAGAAAAGGTCTTTTTCTTTAAACGCAAAGGCTATGAATGCCTTATTTTGCGCTTTAGATAAGAACGAGTTCAATCGGATTTCAATGTGCGAAACAGCCTTCGATATTTGGCGAACACTTGAAATCATGCACGAGGGAACTAGTAGAGTTAAAGACTCGAAAGTAAACCTCTTATTGCATGATTTTGAGCTCTTCCGAATGACACCAAGCGAAACTATCGGCGATATGTACACCCGCTTCACGGATGTCGTCAATAGCTTGAAAAGTCTTGGTAAATGTTTTTTGAACTTTGAACTCACTAACAAGATTTTAAGATCCCTCCTAAAGAGTTGGGATCCAAAAGTAATCGCAATACAAGAGACTAAAAATTTAAATGATTTTTCATTGGAAGAACTAATCGGTTCACTAATGATATATGAAATGAGTTTCTTCGAACATTTGGAACATGATGAACATATGAACCACCTTCTAAAGAACAAGAAGGATTTGGAACATCGGACAAATGAATGCCACTTGAGTGATGACTCAAGTGATGAGGAAAATGAGGACATTGAACACATAACAATGAATGTTAACAAGTTCATTAAACAAAAATTAAAAAGCACAAATGAACTTGAATGGAGAAAGAGGCCAAAGAAGAAGAAGAAGAAGGGTTGCAAAGAAGAATCAAGTAAAGAAGAGGCGAAATGGGCTTTGACGGTTTTCGACAATGAGGTAAGAAACTCACCCAAGTTGTTCTTACCTTACTTTGAAATTACATGATCCTTTCATGAGTTGCTTGAAATAGTTTGTAGGATTTTTTTTAATGCTTTTTCTTTCTTAGTATTTTTGAAAAGTAAAAATTATGAATGATACTTGCATGATTTGTGATATTACCTAGAATTAATCCATGCATGTGTATCTTGATATTTCATTTCTAAACATGATGCTTGATGATTTTGTAACATGCATTAGTTTTTGAAGTAATATTGATTTGACTCTATGTTGTGGATTAACGTATTCTTGGTCTAATTGTTTTCATGACAAATTAAGATGACATTTTGAGATGATGAAATTTCATGTATACTTTCCATATCGGTTTTCAATCTTAAACATGATACATATCTATGTATGAATTTCTTGAAAATCTTTTGATGATAGATGTATGTATCTTGATTATAATTTGAAAACTTCTATTTTGGCTTAGTGGGTTTTAACCCTTTTTAATGATGAAATTTTTAGTGATACATGTCTTCATGAAATCAATTATAAAGACCCAACCCATAAATTTTCAAAATGAAAGAAATGTGGCTTTGATGTTGCCTTGTGATATATTTGGACTTAATGGGTTTCATGACAAAAGTTATTTTTCAGATTTTTAAAATGATGTATGATTTTAGCAAAAGTTTGAGCATTGATCATCTTGTTATAACAAATGAAAGAAAGAAGTGAAATGATTTTAATGATGAATTCATTTCTAAATATGATGATGCTCTCATGTTTAAATATGATGCATGACATTGATCATTCTTAAGAAAGATCAAATCACGTAAATTGAAACTCTTAAAAATAAGAAAATGCACTATCATAATGTTTTATTTTTGATGTGTTTGGTCTTAACGGTCTTTATGACGAAACTTCTTGCTTTGAAAAGTTGATACATGCTCACATGTAATCAATTTATGTTGCTCTTATTAAAATTTTTGAATGAAAGATTTTGATGCATTTGATCTTAATGGGTTTAATGAAAAACTTATATTTTGAATTTATACAATGATGGCTTACGTATAAATATTTGAACATACATTATGAAATCATCATTGAAATAAAAACATTAAAAGTTTATTATCATGCTTAATGACTTTGTGATATCATATCTTGATGACAAACTCATGTTTTGGTCTTAAATTTGATAATCATTGTTTGAAACATGAGCATACTTGTTTGAAACAAAATGAAATATATCATCATGATAAATTAAATATCATAATGTGTTATATTTTTATCTTGATGAATTTTATGATGAAGTTTGTCTTACAATGTTGAATGTTGATATTTCTATTTTATTTGATATAAAAAAACAAAGGCATGCTCATATGAAATAAATCATACAATGGAAATGCATGTTTCTTGAAATCTTTCGATTTTTCAAATAAAAGACAAGTAATAAATTCATTTATGATATTTTGCAAATCACTTGACTTATGAATAAGATTTTGATGATACGGTAATGACTTTATTCATGTTATGAATGTTAAAAATGATAATTTGATTAAGAGTTTCGAATTGACAAAATGAGTTTGAATAATTTTATGACTCCTCTCTTGATCTCTTGAAATCATGACCTTAAATTTTTGACTTGAGATATTTTTGGGAATCAAAATATTCTCCTCTATGATTGCTTTTTTTTTTAATCATTTACCAAAGAGGAAAACAATTCAAGTTTATGTCATTTGTGAATCTCACAAACTATGTTAATGATTTTGATGATTCGAACTTGAATGAGCTTTATCACAATCCAAGTCTTGATATTTTGATATTTGATACTTGGAATTCTTATGCATGAATCAAGTTACTCTTTGTGCTATATCTTTTCAAATGAATCATGAGCCTTGATGTCATATATTTCATGATATAGAAATGATAAGATTTCTTTGCCTTGTGTGGTAAATTGAATATTTGACATAAATGAAATTTGCTTTATGATGAATCATGAATGATGTCTTTTGGTGTTGATCCTTATTGATATTTCATATTGATATCTTTCATGAATTCTTTGCATCTATGTTTTGTATGCATCATAAAAAAATATTGAAATATTAATTGATGCAAAATTATTTCATTGAAAATTATTCATCCCGTCTTTTCGATAGTGACAAAGGGGGAGTTAGCTTGCTAGCTTATGTATCACAAGTGAAAGTGGCAAACATAGCTAGCTAGAACTTGCAAAAGGCAAAACTTGTACTTCTCAAAATGAGAAGAAAGAAATTACAAAGTTGCATTATTTTTTAACTCATGAGCTTACAGTTTTAAAATGTTATAAATTTTACAAAAATTACTAGCTCATTGCAAACAAAAAGTTGATGACTTGCAAAAGGGAAACTTAGGTGTAAAAGAGAAAAATTGAAAGGGAGCTAGTTTGCGTATTGCAAAGTATGCTAGCTTATCATTATTGCTTGCTTGTCATAAATTTTCCTCATACCATGATTTGTTTATGACTCCCTTGAATTCATGACTTGATATGTTAAAAATTCATGATGGAAATTTGTTATTTTGTCATGATGAAAGCATTCATGTAAAGGGAAAAGAATTTTATTCTTCCCTTCTTTTTGACAAAATCAAAGGAGGAGAAGATTTATTACTAGCTTGCATGATTAATTTGCTAGCTCATTCAAGAGAAAGAAAATTGCTAGCTTGTGCATCAAAAGAGAAAATCTTGCTAGCTTGAATATTGAGAAGTAAAAAGTTGCTATCTCAAGAGAGGCAAAAATCTTGCTCAGTTTTACTTCTTTAAAATTGCTTATATTTTTGTTACAAATTATTATTGAATCTCATGCAAGATTATTTGAAGTATTTGATCCTCCCTTTCTTTTTGATGCTAACAAAGGGGGAGAAAGTTTTTAGCACGAACATTGCAAAAATTTGCCATCTTGATTCCTATTTTGTAACTTCATGAGAAGCAAAGAATTGTTATATCAAAGGATGCAAATATTGCTATCGTGAGAAACAAGGTGCAAACTTGCATATCTCAAGAAGCAAGTGAAAATTATCATCATTGCCCATCCTTGAAACTTGCTATGATTGAATGGTATTATTTGATGTTGTGTTGCAAAAATGTTGTATGATGTGATAAATAGCTAGTGTGTTATAAGAAATTTGTATATCTTTTAAACTAGCTATGATACTACTTCTTCTTTTTGTTGATGACATAGGGGGAGAAGTAGATTGATGACTTCATGCAATGTAATGATGCTTGAATATTTTATATATTTGCATGATGGATTTATATTTCTCACTACATGAATGATACATGTTACTTGGATTTGGGATAATCCAAGGGTTCTATCAATAGCATATTAATAGGGGGAGTTTGTGTTAAACTATGGAGAGTTATGGTTAACTCCGTCAGTCATCAATTAGTTGTCATCATAAAAAAGGGGGAGATTGTTGAATCTCGGATTTTGATGATGAAACTAATTGAGTGTGTTTTGTTGTTTAACTACGTGTTGAGTTACGCAGGTCTACTATCTATCAGGATTAGATAGTTGACGCTGGAGGAATTGACATTGCGCCGGAGGTAATCACATCAGGATATTGGATGTCGAGCTAGAGGTTCGGTTGACTATCGGCAGGAGGCTTCGGACGTCGGGCATCGGGCCAAGAAGTGCGGAGTTGCGCTATGGATATCGGGGTTGCAGAGGTCAACCATCGATTGGGCAACAAGCCGCAAGAGAGGGCGACGTGCCGAAGGATCGAACGAAGCGCCGACCAATGACGTGCCGGGCAACTGATTGTCAATTCGTGTTGTAGTAACTGTCTAGATCAAAGTAGAGTGTTTGGTGTTTGTTTGTGCAGGAGTAACTACGATAAGGATGAAGACGTAAAACGAAACAAAGGGCCGAAGTCAAGTGCGATGGATCATTGGTAGTTCGAGTATTCGATGGAAGTCCGAAGATTCGTTGGGAGTGTTATCGGAACCGACCGAGAACGAGTAGGGAGCTTGCCGAAGGGTTTTCGGAAGTTCGTCAGAAGTTCGCGGAGCTTGCCAAGAAAGATCGAAGCTTGCCAAAGAAGCTCGGGGGAACTCGTCAAAATCATCATGGAGTCCGAGAGCTTGCCGGGAGTCCGCAGGATGGTTTCCGAGGGATCGTCGGAA
This sequence comes from Musa troglodytarum, assembly GCA_023547065.1. Classification (NCBI taxonomy): domain Eukaryota; kingdom Viridiplantae; phylum Streptophyta; class Magnoliopsida; order Zingiberales; family Musaceae; genus Musa; species Musa troglodytarum. Next base: position 18,166,450 of record CP097507.1, on the reverse strand, counting down.
GACCGCCGGAAGTTCGCCAGAAGAAGACTTGATTTGCGGACTTTGTAATAGCTTAGGAATATCTTTAATTTCATAGTTAGCATATTAATTTGGGTTAGGATTAGGTGTTAATCCTTTAACCCAAGTATGGGCCCATTGGGTCTTGTTTGGGATCGGTTTGGGCCGAGTTTTCGGCCCAAACCGAAGAGTGTGTCTGGCGGTGGCACAAGACCACGCATAGGCGTAGCACCGCCAACAGCATGTGTGTTGGCAGGCAGCCAGCAGCCAGCAGGCCGCGGTAGCACCGCCCATTTCGCTCCGGTGATATCTCAAATTTGGAGCCCAAATTTGAATCCATTTTAGATCTATAAATACCCCCCCTTTCTCAGTTGAAAGAGGAACCTTGAAAGTTAGATTTTGAGCAAATAAGTCTTATGAAAGTCTTATTCTTTATTTACTTAAGTGTTCACTTCATTTCCTTCTCTTTGTGAAAACTTGTAAGAGTGTGAACCTCTTATAAAAGGGTTGTAAGAGGGGTATTTGGTCCTTCCCCTATAAAAAGATTTGCTAGTGGAATTTGGGAGCCTCATCAGAGAAGGCTTCGGAAGTGGATGTAGGTCGGATGACCGAACCACTATAAATCGGTTTGCATTTACTTTCTCGCAACTTGCTTTGCTGTAAACCATTTTCATATGCTGCCTTATTTACTCAACTTCATCTTCATCTTCATCTTCTTACGTATGCTTTAAAGTTAAAACGCAATCTTTCTGGGTTCAAATGAAACGCTGCATTCATTCGTACGAAGTTTCCGAGCTTATGTTAATCGTTGAAAAATCTATCGTTCTTTACCGCTGCACTAATTCAGCCCCCCCTCTTAGTGCCACTCGATCCCTAACACCCTTCCCCTGATATGATATGCCCAAGATATTCCACCTTTTGTTGAAGAAAGCTACACTTCATTTTTTTTGATAAAAAGAACATGTTCTCGCAAAATTATCAAAATAATTCGTAAGTGCTGAATATGACTTTCAAGAGAAGGGCTGTAAATATGGATATCGTCAAAGAAAACTAGCACAAACTTTCAAAGATAACTCCAGAAAATATCATTCATAAGGCTCTGGAAGGTGGAGGGAGCATTGGTGAGACCAAAGGGCATTACCAGAAATTCATAGTGACCGTTGTCCGTTTAAAAGGCAGTTTTCGGTATGTCTTCTTCGCACACTCGTATTTGATGATACCCAGATCGAAGGTCCAGCTTTGTGAAGACTCGTGCTCCCTTTAATTCATTAAGTAATTCATCGACTACTGGAATAGGATACTTGTCCTTGACGATTATGTCGTTGAGAGCTCGGTAATCAACGCACATTCGCCATGTTCCGTCTTTCTTTAAATGCGAGAGCAGTGAAGAGTAGGGGCTGCAACTTTGCTGAATAACTCCTGTTTCAAGCATCTCTTTTATAATCCTTTCTATTTCATCTTTTTGGAGATGTGGATACCGATATGGTCGAGTATTTACTGGAGGTTTCCCTGGAAGAATCGGTATACGATGATCGTGCCGGCGGTTAGGAGGTAGGCTGCGTTGTGCGTCAAATATTTCTAAAAATTCAACAAGCAAGGGAAGTAGGTTTGGATCTTCAAATTTGGTTGGCTCTCCCTTAGATTGCTGCTCAAGTTGTACCAAAAAACCACTGCATGCTTTGTACAAAACTTTCTCCATTCCTTGTGTGCAAATTATCGTTACGTCGCCCCCACGTTTCCTGTACAGTATCACCTGTTTCCCCTTACTGTAAAATTTCATAATTAATTTCAAAAAATTCCAGGAAACATCACCTAATGTCATCAACCATTCGATGCTAAGCATGGCCTCATAATCATCGAGAGAGAGGAGGAAAAAATCTGCAATTATCTCTTGGTCTGCAACAGTTTCACCCGTGGGCACTTACGATCACACTTCAAAATTCGTCCATCTGCGACTTTAACATCGAACCTACTGCAATTCTCAATAGGTAAGGCCATCTGGACAGCAACCTTGCTATTCATAAAATTATTAGTGCTCCCGGTGTTAATAAGAACGGTGATCGGTTGTTGCTTCAGAAATCCTCCCACTTTCATTGTTTGCGGGTTCGCGTAACCGGCAAGGGCATGCATCATAATATCAATTGGCTGCTGTTCTTCATCCGTGACCTCTTCCTCATGCTCCTGGACCTCCTCCTCCATGTCTTCAAGAGGTTCAATCAATAGGAGGCAGCCCCTTTTGCAGCGATGATCGTGGTTCCACGGCTCGTTGCAATGCCAACAAAGACCCTTTGCAGATCGATCACGTAGTTCTTCTCTTGTCAATTTTTTGGACAGCGAAGGATGGCTGGGAGCAGAAGGGGGTTTATATGTTGAGGTTCTGGGAGTGGTTCTCATCCTCCAAGCATCTTGGTTGAGTCGTTCTTCTTGTATTCGAGCAAAAGAAATCACAGCCATCATGGTACGGGGCTCTCGCGCCTTAACTTCCCCTTTTATCTCTGGCTTGAGTCCTTCGATAAATGTTCCTAACAATTGACGGTCAGTCCAATCACGAGCAAGGTAGGATAGCTTCTTAAACCTGGTTTGGTACTCTTGAATCGTAGAGGTTTGTCGAATCTTTGCGAGTTGGCCGTCGATATTTTCATACTCCGTAGGTCCGAAATGGTTCAGCAGTGCATTCTTAAATTGATTCCATGTCGGAGCCCCATGATTATATTCCAGCCAATTGTACCATTGAATAGCATTTCCTTCAAGGTGGATGACAGCAATCTCCACCATAGCATTATCCGACATTCGGTAGTAGTGAAAGTAACGTTCTGCACGCGAAATCCACCCCGTTGGGTCTCCTTCTTCCCATCATGGGAAGTCCACCCTCATGCGTGGCTGAAGCATGTTCGAGGGCTATCCCTCCTTCTCTGGGGTCCTTTCTAAATTCTCTCCATGCTGCAGTTTGGTTGGACTCGATGGTTGTCCAATTCTGAATTCTGCAAACAAAGCACGCAATTTGTCTTCCAAGCGCGATTCAAGCCATGATTCAATCCGAGATTCCCTTGCTTCAAATTTGGCATCAATTGGATCTTGAGAAGCCATAGCATATGTCTGTAGATCAGAGATGCCCTTGTCTTTTTTCTGTTGACGGGTTAATGGCATGGGGTGGTGGAAGGTTTGAACAATAGATCGGTGATTGAAGGGTTCAGCTGTAATGGTTTACTATTTTGGGCTATAGTTTTTGATGCTGTTAGGGTTATGAAACTATGTTATGATGGCTGCATCTTGAGGCTAGAGGGATTCCCTAAAGACGTCTTGGCTTGTGGCAGTATGGTGGCTAGGGTTTGGTAGGTTATAGAGAAGAAAAAAGGACAAAGGTGCAATACCAGATTTTTCGTCGAAAAAATTCCAGCAGTAAAGATGTAATTTTTTCTAAAAATTTTCAAAAGAGATTCAAGTAAAACTCAAAGGGGTTCTACTGATAAGGAAGAGGTAATACTGTAAAAAATTTCATAGGACGAAACGACAGCAAGAGGTTTGGCAAAATTGAGAATCACGGAGAGGTATTATAGCAGATTTTTACGTTTAAAGTGCAGCAGGTTGGACGTAAAAGATAAGTAGTTTATATTGAGAATTTTTCAACAAAACTAAAGGGAAAACCACTGTTAGGAAGTATCAAAGCCGCCGTAAAAATTTCATAGAGATTTGGATAGAAAAAAATGCAGTAGCAAGATCAAAAAGGCAGTGCTATGCGGCTGAAATTTTGGAGTAAGACTTTCGTTGTAGAGATCAAAACTTTACGATGAAAAGTTTATGCAGCAATATAGGAATAAATTTTTTGAATAAGGATAACTAAATTGTAGCAGCAATAAGGTAGATAACCAGAACCTGTTGCAATTCATGGGAAGATCAAAGGATGATCTACGGTGGTGGAGATGATGGCGGAATTCAGCGATGATCTTCTAAGCAATTGTGGGAATTGCTTTGCGCAGTTGTGGAGGGCTGGTGGATGGCTGTGGAAGGGTAGCGAGACGCCAAGAACACTGCTCTGATACCAAGTGTTAGAACCTTTCGTAGATTCTAAGCTTGGGGTTGATCTCTATAGGGGATCGGTCTCCTTGGAACTCTATAGGGGTTCCTTCCTCCAATTTGCTGCTCAAAGGCTACTAAAAGATTGATCTCTTTGTTGATTAAAAGAGGATGAATACATGGCTATTTATAGGGCCTCTAAGTCCCAACTTATAATAGGACTCTTACTCAAGACTCCTACTTCTAACCAACTTCTAATTAGGACTCCTTCTCTAGTAGGATTCCTAATTCTAATAGGATTTTTTCCCTAATAGGACTTCTACTTCTAATAGGACTCTTTTCCTAATAGGACTCCTACTTTTAATAGGACTCTTTTCCTAATAGAACTCCTACTTCTAATAGGACTCTTTCTCTAATAGGACTCTTTTTCTAAGAAGCAACCTAACCCTAACCTAGCCGGCCTCTTCACCTCTTTAATAGGGGTCGACTAGATAGGATTTACATGAATGCCCTTATCAATGAAATTAAATTATGACTCGCATAGCTAGAGTCCTAACAGAAAGCTCCGCCCGACCCCTTTGATGATCAAGTTAGTTGGTAGTTTTAGAGGGGGTTTTTCCTAGTCCGAGTGAGCCTCTTTCTTCTTCCCAAACGCAGGGGCTTAAATAGGGAAGGTTACTGTTTCCGGACGTGTTCACTTGCAGGGAGTAGGGTCGTACCTCTGATGGCGTCTGACGCTACATGGAGGACCTGGCTCTTGTGGGATGGCGATGTACCTCGATCAGCGTGTGGGATGGCGACGTGCCTCGATCGATGTTCGGCCTGCTTCGGCCAGGCGCTGTCGGGCCGGATGGACAACCTTCGTAGCTCTTCGCCAAGCGTGGTCCAGGGGACATCACCCGGGAGCAGGTGATGTCAGCTTACATCCCGTCATCATAATTACCCTCATCATTCTCCCCCCCGAAGGAAGCCATGCACCGGCTCTTACCAGGGGGTCAGAGGTGTGGCGTTTGGCAGTTAAGACTACTGGTTTGTCCTCTGATCGGTGCTGGGAAAGTTCTCCAGAGGGTCTCGGTGGACGTTGGCTTGGTGTCCTAGGCGGAATGCGACCAAGGTGTATGACTTAGGCGTCCTTCGACCGAGGCCGAAGGGTCGGGCGACCAGGTCGCGCCGAGATGTGGACTCGGGCAGACCGCGGTCGAGGTACATGGCTCAGGTGGGTGAACGCGCAAAGGTGTAGAACTCGAGCAGGCTGCGGCCGAGGTACACGGCTCAGGCGGGTGGACCGCGCAGAGGTGTAAGACTCGGGCAGGTTACAGCCGAGGTACCCGACTCAGGCGGGTGGACCGCGTAGAGGTGTAAGACTCGTGCAGGCTGTGGCCGAGGCATATGGCTCAGGCCGACTGACCACGTAGAGGTGTAGGACTCGGACAGGCTACGACCGAGGTACACGGCTCAAGCGGGTGGACCGCACAAAGGTGTAAGATTCGGGCAGGTTGCGGCCAAGGTACACGGCTCAGGCGAGCTGACCGTGCAGAGGTGTAGGACTCGGGCAGGCTACGACCGAGGTACATGACTCAGGCGTGTGGATCGCGCAAAGGTGTAGGACTTGAGCAGGCTGCGGCCGAGGTACACAGCTCAGGTGGGTGGACCACGCAAAGGTGTAGGACTCGAGCAGGCTGTAGCCGTGGTACATGGATCAGGCGGGTGGACTACGTAGAGGTGTACGACTCGGGCAGGCTAAGGCCGAGGTACCCGGCTCAGGCGGGTGGACTGCGCAGAGGTGTAAGACTCAGGCAGGCTGCGGCCGAGGTACACGGCTTAGGCGAGCTGACCGTGCAGAGATGTAGGACTCGGGCAGGCTACGACCGAGGTACACGGCTTAGACCGGTGGACCGCGCAGAGGTGTAAGACTCAGGCAGGCTATGGCCGAGGTACACGGCTCAGGCGGGCTGATCGCGCAGAGGTGTAGGACTCGGGCAGGCTACGACCGAGGTACACGGCTTAGGTGGGTGGACCACGCAGAGGTGTAAGACTCGGGCAGGTTGCGGCCGAGGTACACGGCTCAAGCGGGTGGACCGCGTAGAGGTGTAGGACTCGGGCAGGCTACGGTCGAGGTACACGGCTCAAGCGGGTGGACCGCACAGAGGTGTAAGACTCGGGCAGGCTACGGCTGAGGTACACGGCTCAAGCGGGCTGACTGCGTAGAGGTGTAGGACTCGGGCAGGCTACAGCCGAGGTACACGGCTCAGGTGGGTGGACCACACAAAGGTGTAAGACTCGGGCAGGCTACGGCCAAGGTACACAGCTCAGGCGGGCTGACCGTGCAGAGGTGTAGGACTCAAGCAGGCTACGATCGAGGTACACGGCTCAGGCGGGCTGACCGCATAGAGGTATAGGACTCGAGCAGGCTGCGACCGAGGTACACGGCTCAGGCGGGTGGACCACGCAGAGGTGTAGGACTCGGGCAGGCTGCAACTGAGGTACACGGCTTAGGTGGGCTGACCGCGCAGAGGTGTAGGACTCGGGCAGGTTGCGACCGAGGTACACGGCTCAAGCGGGTGGACCGCGCAGAGGTGTAAGACTCGGGTAGGCTACGACCGAGGTACATGGCTCAAGCGGGTGGACTGCGCAGATGTGTAGGACTCAGGCAGGCTACGGTCGAGGCACATGGCTTAGGCGGGTGGACCGCGCAGAGGTGTAAGACTCGGGCAGGCTGCGGCCGAGGTACACGGCTCAAGTGGGCTGACCGCACAGAGGTGTAGGACTCTGACCATGCCTAGACTTTCTTCAAGTTGGCGTCGATTCCTCTTTTACGTATGATGAATCCGAGGAACCTTCCCGAGCTGATGCCGAAAGCACACTTCGAGGGGTTGAGGCACATGCCATATTTCCGGAGCATGGAGAATGCCTCGGCCAAGTCGGTCAAGTGGGTCGAGAACCCCCCGATCTGACCTGTGTGCAGGAACCGAAGGGCATGTTGCGAGCTGGTCACCAGAAGAAGGAATCGATCTCGAGCGAGCGAATGATTAGCTTTGCCCGACCCGACATCGGCTTCCTACCCGGAGATCGACCAAGGCGACCCCTATGCATTTGGACCCGAACCCAGCCGCGATGACCCCAAGGCCACGGCATAAAGTTGTTGACACTAACAGATTGGCACTAAAAGGAGGGCCCGATGTCGCAAGGTCAGCCCAATCTAATCGACCGGCCAATGCCCGAGCTGCGATGCTCGGCCAACCATATTCAACACATCGCTGCATGGTTCATTACTACACCAAGAAGCTGCTCAGCCAAATGTAAGCCCGAGTGATGCTACGCGGCCGGCCAATGCCCGAGCTGCGATGCTGCTCGGTCGGCCAATGCCCGAGCTGTGATGCTCGGCCAGCCATGTTCAGCACATCGCTGCATGGTTCATTGCTGCACTAAGCAACTGCTCAGTCAAACGTGAGCCCGAGTGATGCTGCTCGGCCAGCCATGTTCAGCACATCACTGCATGGTTCATTGTTGCACCAAGCAGTTGCTCGGCCAAACGTGAGCCTGAGTGATGCTACTCGGCCGACCAATGCCCGAGCTGCGATGCTCGGCCAGCCATGTTCAGCACATTGCTGCATGGTTCATTGCTGCACCAAGCAGTTGCTCGGCCAAACGTGAGCCCGAGTGATGCTGCTCGGCCAGCCATGTTCAGCACATCGTTGCATGGTTCATTGCTGCACCAAGTAGCTGCTCGGCCAAATGTAATCCCGAGTGATGCTACACGGTCGGCCAATGCCCATGCTGCGATGCTCGACCAGCCATGTTCAGCACATCGCTGCATGGTTCATTACTGCACCAAGCAGTTGCTCGGCCAAACGTGAGCCCGAGTGATACTGCTCAGCCAGCCATGTTAAGCACATTCTGCATGGTTCATTGCTGCACCAAGCAGTTGCTCGACCAAATGTAAGCCAGAGTGAAGCTGCGCAGCCGGCCAATGCCCGAGCTGCGATGCTCAGCCAGCCATGTTCAGCACATCGCTGCATGGTTCATTGCTACACCAAGCAACTGCTCGGCCAAACGTGAGCCCGAGTGATGCTGCTCGACTAGCCATGTTCAGCACATCGCTGCATGGTTCACTGATGTGGGTAATAAATGGGACGTGACGTAGGCCCACATCGCCTGCACCCGGATGACGTCTCCTGTCATACTCACAGCCGACTGTACCCAGGGTTGACCGACAGATATGACATCATCTGTCCCTCACAGGCCACACGGCCACCGAGACGCATCACCATCTTGCAGGGGCCAGGTCCTCGACGCACTGTCAGACGTAATCAGAGGCATGACGTCACAAGCACGTCGAAGAGCAGCAACTTGGCCCATATAAACCCAAGTAGATGAGCGTAAAAGGGGAGGTCTTTGATAGAACCCCAGAGGAATTCTATAGAGATTGATCTTTGAGGGGGATCAACCCTTGGAACGCTATAGGGGTTCCACCCTCCAAGTAGCCTGGTGGCTGCAATTGTAGATTGATCTTTCTTATTCCAAAGAGGTGGAGGCTACAAGCTTATATAGAGCTCCAAACCCTAACCCTAGGGGCTGCTTCCTAAGTGAACTACCCAATTTGCCCTCAACCTTAGCGGGCCGGCCCAGTAACAAGGGGGGCGACGGCTAAGAAGCCCAAAGACCCAAATATAAACCCTAGCCTCTCTTCTTTATAGGATAGAGGCGGCTAGGTGGGGTTTATTACATTCTCACAGGATTTTTATTAGCTGCTACATGGTTGAGTAGGACCTAACCCTGCTAGGGTCCTATCAAGCCCGCCCTCTTCAAATCAGCCTTGTCCTCAAGGCTGGGGTTCCATGAACTCAGGGAACCGAGACTTCAGCTCCTCATATGATTCCCATGTGGCATCTTCGAGTGGTAAATTAGTCCAATGCACTAGTACTTCAGTCGACGACGCATCACGACTCTGCGGTCGAGGATGGCTTGTGGTTGGGCTTGAATATTTCCATCATCAGTGGTGTTGGGTAGTTGGATCTGGGGTGTCTCGTGTTCTCCCAACTTGGGCTTCAAGCATGACACGTGGAAGACAGGGTGAATTTTGGCATCTTTAGGTAATTTAAGTTTGTACGCCACAGCTCCAATACGCTCTATGATCTGATAGGGCCCATAAAAATGTGGAGATAGCTTCATGGAGGCTCATGTGTTGATGGATAGTTGCTTGTATGATTGTAGGCGAAGATAAACCCAGTCTCATACTAAAAATTCTCTTTCACTTCTTCGTGTGTCAGCTTGCTGCTTCATTCTAGCTTGAGTGGTAGAGAGATTATCCTTTAGCAGCTGTAGGAGTTTGTCCTTGTCAATTAAATCTTGATCGACCTGATCTATCTTAGCTGAGTCAATTACATACTTTGGAATCATAGGAGTTGGCCGACCATATAATGCTTCATATGGGGTGAAAGGATCTAAAAGGCACTAAGAGGGGGGGGGGTGAATTAGTGCAGCGGATTAAAATCGTACTTTTGAAATCGATTTTGCAAAAACACAAGTTCGTAGGAAGATTTCGATTTGGCGAAAGAGAACTTGAAAGTAATTGCTTACGTAAAGGAAATAACTATGAACTAAACAACTTGCAGCCAAGTAATGAAATGATTCAAGAATGTAAACACTCACACATTTATGGACACAATGATGTATAGTGGTTCGGTCAAATGACCTACATCCACTCTTGAAGCCTTTACGATGAGGCTCCGCTCTTCCACTAGCAAATCCTTTGAAGGGGAAGGACCAAATACTCCTTTACAACCCTTTACACGAAGTTCACACATGTACAAGATTTCTCAAGAAGAAGAAGGTGAACACTTAGCAAGAACAAGACTTTTCAAGACTCTTCAAAAGCTCAAGACTAAGATTTTAACTCTCAAAAAGGTGCCCTTTCAGCTGAGAAAGGGGGGGTATTTATAGATCCAAAGTGGATTCAAAATTGGGCTCCAAATTTGAAATCAATTGGAGTTCCCCAGGATGCAGTGGTGGGAGGCGGTGCCACACTGTGTCGATCTGATGACTGGCGTCGGCTGATGCCAGCGCGGGCAAACCAGTGCTACCGCTCCAGACAGGCGGTTCCACCGCCCGTCTGTGTACAGGGGCGGTGCTACCGCTCCAGCCAGGCGGTGCCACCGCCCCAGGCTGGGCAGTTCAACCACTGTCCCGATTCATTAAGCGGATGGGTGCTGTTTAAGCCCCAACTTGGCGGTAGAGGCCCGGTTGGCCCCCACTGAATTTAGGCATGATTTTTTCCTAAATCCTTGCTCTACTCATGTGCAAACTACGAACTTAAAAACATAACTCAACGTGATTTGATTCGACACTCTTCAAGTCAACTTCCGGCGAGCTTTACGGCGAGATTCCGACAGGCTTCCGATGCTTCCCTCAGATTGCTTCCAGTGGACTCCCAACATACTCCGGATTGTATGGCGAGCTCAACGAGTCTTCGGCTAGCTTCCGAATCTTCCCGGTAAGTTCTGCGAACCTTCGACGATCTTTGAGAAGAACTTCCGAAAACTTCGGCAAGTCCCTGATTCGATCTTGGATGGTTCCGGCAACACTTCCAAAAATCTCTCGGACTTCTGATGAACTCTTGAACCCCCGACAGACTTGACCTCGGTAAATCACTTTATGTTTTCTTCTCATCGTAGTTATTCCTACACACTTATCTCGACAAAGTAGATTAGAACAAATATTTCACCAATTGACTTCATCATCAAAATCCGAGATTCAATAATCTCCCCCTTTTTGATGATGATAATCAATTGGTGATGGAGTTACTCTTAACTCTCCCTATCTATATGCCATAAAAAAATTGCTTGAATTCAATTTTTGAATTCAACACAATAAATTTAACTTCATGATGTACTTAATGATGAAAAAGTTGATGTTGGATAATAAGATGTCAAATAGGTATCAAAGATATCAATGAAGTATACATAATTAAAAACATGATATCAAGAACCTAAATAAGCATTTTAACTTGCAATAACTTGTAAAGCATGGAAAATGCATATAACTGTCAACATATGGCAATACACATATTATTTCTCCTTTTATCATCAACAAAAGGAAACGAGGGATTCATATGTAACAATAAAGGATGGCCAAAAAATATCACAAATGTGGAAAAGAAAATCAATCAGAAAATCGAAAATCATTTCACAGTGGCCAAGAAGATGTAATGAAGATAATACAACATATATGTCAAGATGTAATGAAGATAATACAACATATATGTCAACATACAACACAAGTTTACAACGTTCAAAAAGAAAATACAACAAGCTACTCCTCAGGAGGAATGCCAAGATGCCTATACATGTGATCGATCTTTTGGTTCATCTTCCGTATTTCCTTCAAAATTTCAATTTGCTATAATTTTACTTCATTTAACTCTCTCATGATCGGATCGTCAGAAGATGGAGTAGAAAATGGCACTGATGTAGCTGCAACAAAAGAATCAGGAGGAGGAGATTCATTTCCCCTAAGGACTGGTGTTTCAGGATGGTCTACTGGTGGGGGAGGTATATCACATCTCCTAGGTTGTCTAACCCCTATTCCATACTCGAATGTACACCTAAGTCGCCTAAGTAGTTTAACGTCAATGATATTAAATCTGTCCACTTGTATTGCTTCTTCATTTGGTGGAATGCAAATATTATGGGCATGCAATAGTTTAGTTATTAAACCTCCATATGGTAACATTGATCCTTTGGAAAGGACCTCTATCATGTGTTGCCGGATTAGGTATCCAAAACAAAAATATTGTCTGGTCATGATCCAATATAAGGTACCTAACTCAGTGAAACTGATCTCATCATGATGAAAGCTGTTTAGGAATGACAATGCTTACAAGAATGTGATGCAAAATTTTAGAGTTAAAAGGTAGTAAATGTTCATAACTCTTGGGGATTATACCTAAATTTGGATTTGCAAACCACGGTTTCTAAAGCTTAGTGGGTGGCACCAATTGTGTCCATATCCCATTTTCCTCTAAAATAACACCCTAACTCTTTTTCAACAATTCCAATTAATGAGCATATAGTATTATCACATATTTGGATCTCATTACCTAGAAGATAAGTTGACAAGCCATCATCATTCAGTTAAATTAGCATAGAATAATTTAACTAAGCGTGAATAAACAGTTCAACAATTTACAAAATGGGTAAGGCCTCTAAGTCTCAAACCACATGATAGGTTCTAGGCTCCTAATTGATTCAAATCAACATATTTTCCTTTATGAATGGGTCTAGAAACAAGTTCAGAAAATCTAAGGGAAGCTTCTTGTGATTTGAACAAGGATTGGTCAAATGAATCTACCTCCATCCTTTTTCCTTTGTCTCTTGATGTTCTTTTAAGAGCCATTTCTATTTAGGATAGATCAATAATCAATTGAAGAAAGGAATTAAACTAGACAAGAAAAGGAAAGAGAAATAATTCGGTTTTTACCTTAGATTGTTCCTTTGAGATGTAGGGAGCTTGAATTAAAGTAAGATCTCCTTCTTAAGCTTCTAGAGGGAAGAAATGATGCTTGGGAGGGTTTAGAGGAGTGTAGAGAGGTAAGGAAGAGTCTCTCAGGTTAGGGGGGGCGGTTCTACTGCCGGCCCTAACTCACCCCTTATAAAAGGGGTGTTCGGGCGGTACTACCACCTCAAATAGGGTTCCACCACTGGGTCCGACTATTTGCAAAGTGCTACACTAGAGCACAAAAATCCGCATTTCATTATTTTTTTTTAAAAAAAATGGTCTTAGAGATGGGATGAAGTCAAAAAGAATTTGATGAAAATAAATCCAAGAAGAAAAATCAAAATGTATGGAATCAAATCGATGAAAACCATAATTTCAAGGAAAGATATCATCAAATAGAGCTTACTTATTTGGACAGTTTAACATGCCTAATTCCCTTCTAATAAAATCAAATTATTCCTCATTTAAAGGTTTCATAAAAATGTCCGCTAATTGATGATTTGTATCAACAAATTCAAGGGTGACATCTCTACTACTTACATGATCACGTATAAAATGATGCCTAATGTCAATGTGCTTAGTTCGAGAGTGTTGAATCAGATTTTTAGTTAGACAAATAGCACTCGTGTTATCACATTTTATAGGAATGTTTTTTAAGTAGATTCCATAGTCTTCTAGTGTATTTTTCATCCAGATAACCTGTGCATAGTATGCACTTGCAGCTATATATTCAGCTTCTGCCGTAGATAGTGCAACGGCAGAAGTGCATGTCCTAGAAATTGGCATGTTTCTAGGACATGTCCTAGAAATTGGCATGTCCAAGAATTTTGTTTCTTGGAAGTCCAAGAAATAAGTGCATGTCCTAGAAATTGGCATGTTCCGGATGTGCTTTTTCTATCTATTTTACATCCACCAAAATCCGCATCTGCATAAGCCTTCAAATCAAAGTTATCAGATTTTGGATACCATAATCCAAGATTAGGGGTCCCTTTAAGATAGCTAAGAATCCTCTTGACAGCTTCCAAGTGAGATAGCTTAGGATTAGCGGGAATCTTGCACATAGCCCTATACGAACATGATGTCGTGCAGTTGCAGTGAGATAAAGCAGGCTACCTATCATGCCCCTATAAGTTTTTTGATCAAAACTTTCTCCATTTTCATCCATATCTAATTAAGCGGAGGTGCTCATAGGAGTGCTAATATCTTTTGATCCATCCATGTTAAATCGTTTTAACAATTTCAATGTGTATTTTGATTGATTTAGAAATATACCATCACTTAGTTGCTTGATTTGTAGTCCTAAAAAGAAATTTAGTTTAGACCATATAGAGCCTTAGTTAGCTTAAACACGTGGTTAGGAAATAGAGAGTTTTCAAATCCGGGTGGTTGTTCGACATACACTTCTTCGGAAATAAAACCATTTAAGAATGCACTTTTGACATCCATTTGAAATAATTTGAAATCTTTACTACTAGCATCCTAATGGCTTCCAATCTTGCCACCAGAGCGAAGGTCTCTTCATAATTGATACCTTCTTCTTGGTTGAAACCTTTGGCCACTAGTCTAGCCTTGTTTCTAACCACGATACCGTATTCATCTTGCTTGTTTCTAAAGACCCACTTAGTACCAATAACTAAGTGGTCATTAGGTTTAGGAACAAGCTTCCATACCTCATTCCTCTCAAATTGATTCAATTCTTCTTGCATTACGATAACCCAAGAATCATCTTTCAGGACATCAACAATGCATTTTGGTTCAACTTGAGAAAGAAAAGCGGCATGGGCACAAAAATCTTTGAAAGAAGAGTGAGTTTGAACCTCTTTCGATGCATCTCCTATAATTAACTCCTTGGGATGAGCATCTACATACTTCCATTCCTTGGGTAAGGAAGTTTGGGAAGAAGATGCATCCAAGTTGTCATTTTGAGGAGAGGGTTCATTCAAATTCAAATTATCAAGACCAAAATTATTATCAAAATCTTTCTTCTTAAATTCAGAAATTTCATTAAAAACCACATGAATAGATTCTTCTATAAGTAAGGTTCTTTTGTTGAAAACACGAAAAGCCTTAGAAACCGAAGAATAACCAAGAAATATGTCTTCATTGGATTTTGCATCGAATTTTCCTAAGGCATTCTTTTCATTTAAAATAAAGCATTTACAACCAAAAACTTTAAAATAAGAAACATTGAGTTTTTTATCATTCCATAATTCATATAGAGTTTTAGATAGGGATGGTCTCACTAGAACTCTATTCATAACATAGCAAGCCGTATTCACGGCTTCGGCCCAAAAATATTTTGGTAAATTATATTCATTTAATATGGTTCTAGCCATTTCTTGCAATCTTCTATTTTTCCTTTCCACTACTCCATTTTGTTATGGATTTCTTGGAGTAGAGAAGTTATGATTGTATCTGTTTATTTCATAAAAATTTTGGAAGTCATGATTTTGAAATTCACCTCCATGATTACTTTGAATTGATGAAATTATAAAATCTTTTTCATTTTGAGTGAGTTTACAAAATTTAGAGAAACATTTGAAACAATCACTTTTATGAGCCAAGAAATAGGTCCAAGTGTATCTACTATAGTCATCCACAATTACAAAGGCATATTTGCTACCTCCTAGGCTTGTTATGTCAATTGGTCCAAATAAGTCCAAATTGATCAATTGCAATGGTCTAGTGGTGCTAATTTGATTTTTTGATTTGAAACTAATCTTTATTTGTTTTCCTAGTTGACATGCATCACATACCTTATCCTTAACAAATTTCGTATTTGGGATACCTCTTACTAATTCTCTAGATGAAATCTTAGAGATTAGTTTCATGCTTGCATGGCCTAACCTCCTATGCCAAAGCCAAGCATCATCATTTAAAACCAAAAAGTACATTTCATTACTTAATTTATCAATATTTATGGTGTAGACATTGTTTTATTTTAAAGCAATCATGGATATGTTGTTGTTGGGTTTTTCAATAATGCAAACATTAGATTCAAATCTAACAACATAACCTTTATCACATAATTGACTAATACTTAAAAGATTATGTTTTAAACCATCAACTAGTAACACATCATCAATTGAAAACTCGATTTGTTACCTATGGTTCCCTTGCAAATGATTTTACCCTTGTTGTTGTCTCCAAGGTGACATATCATTCTTCTTTGCTAGTGAGCATAGAGAAATGAGATGGATCTCTGGTCATGTGCCTTGAGCATCCACTATCAAGATACCATTTCTTGCTCCTAGCTTGTGAGTTTGTCTACAAAAGAGGATGGTTTTTAGGTACCCATTTGATTTTGGGTGCCTTACAAATTGATCTACTTACTTTGTAATTTTCTCAATTTCATCTTTCTGGAGGTGAGGATAGTGGTAAGGCCGAGTGTTTGCTGGTGGTTTGCTCGGAAGGATTGGAATTCGGTGGTTATGTTGCCGAGTAGGAGGAACACCGCGCGGTTCAGCAAAAACATCATCAAATTCAACAAGCAGTTGGGTGATATTTTGATTTTTAATTTCTATTTTCTCCCTCTCTGGTTGCTGCTAGAGATGCATAAGAAAGCCACCATTTATCTTGTGTAAAACTTTCTCCATTCGTTGGGTTGAAACGGTGGTTACGTTGCTTCCGCGCTTCCCGCATAGGGTGACCTGTTTACCTTTGCAATAGAATTTCATAATCAATTTGGAAAAGTTCTAAGAGACATCACCTAGTGTCGTCAGCCATTCTATGCCCAACACAGCCTCATAATCATCAATTGGTAGGAGGAAGAAGTCGGCAACAATTTCTTGGTCCTGTAGTAATAGTTTCACCTACGGGCATCTTTGGTCGCATTTTAGGATTCGGCCGTCGGCAACCTTTACGTCGAACTTGCTGCAACCTTCGATATGGAGCGCCATCCGAGCAGCAACCTTACTGTTTAGAAAGTTATTAGTGCTACCTGTATCGATGAGAATGGTGAACGGTTGTTGTTTGAGCAAGCCTCCAACTTTCATCGTTTGCGGATTTGAGTAGCCGGCTAGCGCATGTACCATAAAGTCGATCGATTGTGGCTCTTCTTCCACATCTTCATCCTCATGTTCAAGACTCTCTTCTAGCTGTTCACTGATCTCTTCTTCCACTGGTTCAATCACAAGAAGTCTCCACTTTTTACAGCGATGCTCGTGGCTCCACGGCTCATCACAATGCCAACATAACCCCTTAGCAGATCGGTCTCGAAGCTCTTCTCTTGTCAACCTTTTTGGTGCAGGAGCTCGGCTGACAGTAGGCAAGGCTGAGGGCTTCAATATTTCTGGTCGGGGAGCGACCCTAGTCCTCCGGGCTTCATGGTTCAATCGCTCCTCCTAAAGTCGTGCGAAAGAGATGGCTGCCATAAGCGTGTACGGTTGTTGCGCTTTAACTTCTCCCCAGATCTCCGGCTTCAAGCCCTCAATAAATGTCCCCAATAATTGTTTTTCAGACCAATCATGAGTTTGATTAGATAACCTTTCAAACCTGGTTTGATACTCCTGGATGGTGCAGGTTTGTCGGATCTTTGCTAGTTGTCCGTCGATGTTCTCGTAATCGGTTGGTCCGAAATGGATCAGCAGTCCTTCTTTGAATTGTCGCCATGAGAGGACTCCATGAGTATGTTCAAACCAATCAAACTATTGTATGGCATCCCCTTCAAGATGTATAGCTGTAATTTCTACCATAGATGCGTCCGCGGTTTTGTGATACCGAAAATATCGCTCCGCGCGCGAGATCCAACCAATCGGGTCTCCTTCTTCCCATCTAGGGAAGTCCTCCCTCATGCGTGGATAGTAGGGATCAGTCATAGAGCCTCCTCTCTCCTGGAGGTCATCTCTTCGATTAGTGCTCTCCCCTTGATGTGATTTCTTTGGGCTCGGTGGTCGACCCAAACTAAGTACGGCAAAGAGAGTCCGAATCTTCTCCTCCATTCGTGTCTCGAAGGCTTCGAATTTAGCATCAATTGCCTCCTCGGATGCCATAGCATATGTCTTCAAATCTGTAATATTAAGATCTCTTTTTTTCTATCGAGTTAAAGGCATGTATTGGTTGAGAGAAGTGGCGGTTGAAAGGGTTTGTAGATTGGTGAATGTAGGTTGCGGTTTAGGCTTGTTTTGTGGCTGTTTTGGGTGCTGTTTGGGGCTGCGATTTGATAGAGTTTTGGGCTGAGATGGTAGTGGATGAAGGTTAGGGAAGAGGGTTTTAGATCTGTGGTAGCTCGCAACAAAGATTTGACAAAAATCAATAGAAATTGCTGCCTATATGCACTGTCTCGTAAGAGCAGAATTGTCGTCGAAGAAATAGCGGTTTCTCAACAAAATTTCCAGCGAAAACTCAGGGGTTTGAGGAGGGAGTTTGATGGTAGAATCTTAGTTTAGATA
Organism: Musa troglodytarum; assembly: GCA_023547065.1. Classification (NCBI taxonomy): domain Eukaryota; kingdom Viridiplantae; phylum Streptophyta; class Magnoliopsida; order Zingiberales; family Musaceae; genus Musa; species Musa troglodytarum. Next base: position 18,148,553 of record CP097507.1, on the reverse strand, counting down.
GCAACAATGATAACAAATTGGATCAAGAAATTTCGGCAGCAAAGCAGTAAAGAAATCGGTGCAAGTTGCGATAGCAGAATTCGCCAAAAATTTTTAGCAGCTTTGTGACGAGATTGCAGCAACACACGAATTTGTTTTTGTGATGAATTCCACAATAGATCAATCATGGATGGGAGCCAAGATGATCTATGAGGTGCACAAAAAATTTCGTTCAAAAAGGATAACGATTAGATCAGTTAAAGGTAGCAACACACGGCTGAAATTTTCTACAGCAATCCTTCGTTCGCAAAGATGGTAACTTTTGCGACGCAAGGAATTCGCAGCAAGGGATCGATAGAAAAACTTCTTTTTAATATTTTAGATGAAAAATTGCAGCAGCAAAAGGTATTGGTGGTAGAAAAATACCAGATCTCTGATGCAATTAGAGGTGGCGACTGTAGATTGATTTGATCTACGTCAAGAGATAGCAGTGGAGACGACGACGTCAAGAGCAATTGTGGGAATTGCTTGGCTAATGGTGGGCGGCAGGGATGGCAGCAAAAGCAGCAAGATCGCTGCTCTGATACTAGATGATAGAACCCCAGAGGAATTCTATAGAGATTGATCTTTGAGGGGGATCAACCCTTGGAACGCTATAGGGGTTCCACCCTCCAAGTAGCCTGGTGGCTGCAATTGTAGATTGATCGTTCTTATTCCAAAGAGGTGGAGGCTACAAGCTTATATAGAGCTCCAAACCGTAACCCTAGGGCCTGCTTCCTAAGTGAACTACCCAATTTGCCCTCAACCTTAGCGGGCCGGCCCAGTAACAAGGGGGGCGATGGCTAAGAAGCCCAAAGATCCAAATATAAACCCTAGCCTCTCTTCTTTATAGGATAGAGGTGGCTAGGCGGGGTTTATTATATTCTCACAGGGTTTTTATTAGCTGCTACATGGTTAAGTAGGACCTAACCCTGCTAGGGTCCTATCAGTCTTTCTTCTTCTCGACCAACGAACACCCTCTAAAAACAATCTTGATTGACTTGATCGTCGGAGGGGTCGAGCGGAGTTCTTCTCGACCCGACCTTTGTGCAGGAACAAGGACGGAGCATGGCCGTCAGAGGAGTCCTAATCAGCACCACAGACCCCAAAGACGCAGACCGGAGATCTCTGTCGCATTCGAGCCCGAACCCAGCCGCGACGGCCCCAAGGCCATGATACAAAGTTGTTGACACCAACAGATTGGCGCTAGAAGGAGGGCCGATGTCGAGAGGTCAGCCGGGTATCCTAGGCGAGCCAATGCTCGTGGGGTCGCACTTGGTGGGGGCTCCGGCATAGGCTCCCCCCATAACGAGCCCCGAGCGAAGAACCCCGTCGCGACCACAAAACATTATTGGCAACTATTCAATGACCCGGGCCTACTCCCGCCCGGCGGCGCCGCCATCGACCCATCGCCTGTATCAGCCGAGGCCTTCCAGGACCTCGCCCGCCAAGTTCAGACTCTAGCTGGGATGGTGCAGACCTTCATCTTGCCTGTGTCCTTATCCGCACCGTCGCCCGCCGTGGACTCGCCACTCCGATCAGATCCACCTACGCTGGTCACCTAACCCCCTCGGCACTCCCGACCCTGCCTCGGACACAACGGGTTCCGTTCGAGGGACATGTGTTGGATGACCCGAGCAACCATCCCGATCCCGAGGTATTATCCTCGGACTCGGCCGACTCCCTTCGAGCCCAGCTGCGCCTCGTCAGCCAGCGGCTCGACGAGGTACAGAGGGAAGTACGCAGGTCCAAGGAAGAGCCAGGGGAGGGCATGTATGGGGGATCGCCGTTCACCCCTGAGATACAGGATCAACCGATTCCCCCGAACTTCCATCTCCCCTCCCTCGACGCATACGACGATGCTGCCGACCCGGCGGATCACGTGGCCACCTTCCGCGCCCAAATGGCTCTCTTTGGCACATCGGATGCCTTGATGTGCCGGGCATTCCCCACGACGTTGAGGGGGCCAGCCCGAGCGTGGTATAGCGGTCTTAAGGCCGGAGTGTTCTCGTCCTTTGACCAGCTCACCAAAGACTTCGAGCTTAACTTTTTGGCGTATGCACGGCCGAAGCCATCCATCGCTCTGCTCTTTGGACTCAACCAAAAGGAGGAGGAGCCACTCTCTCACTTTGTGAATCGTTTTGCCACGGAGATTCAGAAGCTACCAGATACTCACCCCTCTTTGTTGATGCAGGCATTCATGATCGGGTTGCGACCCTCCAGGTTCCTCTGGTCCCTCGTGGAGCATCCCCCGGTTACAATTCCAGAGATGCTCTAGCGAGCTAACCAATTTATTGCGACAGAAACCTAGATGGCTAGGAAGCGCGAGGAGTGTAAGAGACCTCAGCCTGAAACCCCATGGGAGTAGTCGGCTCCCACGTCAAGGAGCAGGTTGGGCCGGCCCGACCCGCGGGTCCCGAGGTCCCCCCGCTCTGCACTAGGTCCTTCCCATACAGAAATATTTCTCCAGATAAAGGAAAAGGGGCTGCTCAAAGCGCCCACCCCGATGAGGGGTCCCTCCAGACTACGAGATCAGTCTAGATATTGTCGTTTCCACCGACAGCACGGACATGACACCGAGGAGTGCCGTGACCTGAACCGACAAATCGAAGAGCTCATTCGCAGGGGCACCTGGGCCGCTACCTCCGTCAGGCCGAGAATTTGTTGCCACACCCCCAGGGCCCCATCGAGCGACAAATTGACGTAATAACCGGTGGCCCCGCCGCCTGGGGAAATAGCATGGCTGGGCGGAAGGCATACGCCCGAGCGTTCGCCAGCGGGAGCTCCAGATAAGGGCCTAACCCTGAGGTCACATTCCTGGCCAAGGAGCCAGGGTAATCCGAGCACGACAACGCGTTGGTAATAACCGCTAGGATTGCCAATGCCCAAGTCAGAAGAATCATGATCGACACAGGAAGTTCGGCCGACGTACTCTATTCAGATGCTGTTGAGAAGCTCAGCCTGACCAGAGATGCCCTAGAGCCGATGCGCTCCGTGCTCACCGGATTCACTAGCGATTCAATTTCATCGCTGGGTCAGTCACCTTACCCCTAACTCTGGGAGACCCGCCGAAGACAAAGACGGTGATGACAGCATTCCTAGTCGTCGACTTGCCCACTGCATACAATGTGATACTTGGGCGATTGACCCTCAACAAATTTAGAGCAGTCGTATCCACCTACCATCGGATGGTAAAGTTCCCGACCTGTGCTGGGGTCGACGAAGCCAGGGGAAGTCCCCTTGAGTCTAGGCGATGCTACTTGACAATGATCTCGCTGCACAAACGGCCAAGGGCCAGCCTGTTGAATCTCGGATTTTGATGATGAAACTAATTGATTGTGCTTTATTGTTTAACTACGTTTTGAATTACGTAGGTCTACTATCGATCAGGGTTAGACAGTTGATGCTGGAAGAATTGACGTTACGCCAGGTGATCATGTCTGGATATTAGATGTTGAGCCGGGGGTTCGATCGACAATCGGCTGAAGGCTTCGTACGTCGGGCATCGGGCCAAGATGCATGTTGCGTCAAGGATATCGGGGTTGCGGAGGTCATCCGCCGATTGGGCAACGGACCTCAAAAGAGGACGATGTACCGAAGGTTCGGACGAAGCACTAACCAATGATGTGCCGGGCAACTGAATGTCAATTCGTGTTGTAATAACTGTCTAGATCAAAGTAGAGTGTTTGTTTGTTTGTGTGCAGGATTAACTACGATGACGATGAAGATGTAAAGCGAAACAAAGTGCCGAAAGATAAGTGGGATGGATCGTTGGGAGTTCGAGAGTTCGATGAAAGTCTGAAGATTCATTGGGAGTAGTTGCCGGAACCGGCCAGGAGAGCAGTAGGGAGCTTGCCGAAGGGTTTTGAAAGTTCGAAAGGTTCGTCGGAAGTTTCGCGGAGCTTGCCATGAAAGATCGGAGCTTGCCAAAGAAGCTCGATGGAACTCACCAAGATCATTATGAAGTTCGGGAGCTTAGGAGTCCATGAGAATGGTTTCCGAGGGTTCGTCGGAAGACCACCGGAAGTTCGTCGAAAGCTTACCGAAAGAAGTCTTGTCTTATGAACTTTGAAATAGCTTAAAAAATATCTTTAAAATTTATAGTTAGCACATAATTTGGTTTAGGATTAAGTGTTAATCCTATAAACCAAATTTGAGCCAATTCGGACTTCGTTTGGACCAGTTTCGAGTTTTTACTGAAACCATCTTGAAAATGACACAGGCGGTAGTACCACAGCGCAGTGGTAGCACTGCCTGTGTACTGTCAGTCTGACGACTTACAGGCGGTAGCACCACCTCTGACAGGCGGTAGCATCGCCAGCACCGGGAACTCTAATTTGATTTCAAATTTGGAGCCCAAATTTGAATCCATTTTGGATCTATAAATACCCCCTCTTTCTCAGCTAAAAGAGAACCCTTTTGAGAGTTAAAAATTAAGGAAAAAGCTTAGGAAAGTCTAGTTTTCAATAGGTTGTGTTCACCTCCTTCTTTCTCTTTGAAAAATTTGTAAGAGTATGAACTTCTTGTAAAAGGGTTGTAAGAGGGGTATTTGGTCCTTCCCCTTTAAAAGGATTTGCTAGTGGAAGTTAGGAGCCTCATCGGAGAAGGCTTCGGAAGTGGATGTAGGTCGGATGACTGAACCACTATAAATCGGTTTGCATTTACTTTCTCTCAACTTACTTTGCTGCAAACTATTTTCATATGCTGCCTTATTTACTCAACTTCATCTTCATCTTATTACATATGCTTTAAAGTTAAAACGCAATCTTTCCGAGTTCAAACGAAACATTACATTCATTCGTACGAAGTTTCTGAACTTGTGTTAATCGCTAAAAAATCTATCATTCTTTAACGCTGCACTAATTCACCCCCCCCCCTCTTAGTGTCGCTCGATCCCTAACACAGCCCACCCATGGAGGACCCTCGGGACGCGAAGAAGCCAGGCCAGCATCCTGAGCCAACGGAGTCGACCATTAGCGTGCCCTTACGCGAAGGTCACTCGGATCAAATGGTTCGGGTCGGGTCGAAGCTCCCCGAGCAGGAGCGGAGATAGCTCGTCAACTTCCTATAAGAGAACGCCGACGTCTTCCGCTGGGGACTCTTCGCCTGGTCCCCAGCGGATATGCCAGGAGTCGACCCCAAGGTCGCCCAACACCATCTGAACATCTCGCCCGAGGTGCGCCCAGTAAAACAGAAGTCCCGACGGCTTGCCCCCGAGCGGCAGCTAGCTGTCCGAAGGGAGGTGGAGCACCTCCTGGCAATAGGCTTCATAGAAGAAGTCAAGTACCCGCGATGGCTCTCTAATGTAGTCCTCATGAAAAAACCCAATGGGAATTGGAGGATGTGTATTGACTACACCGATCTTAATCGTGCGTGTCCAAAGGATTGCTACCCCCTCTCGAGAATCGATCAGCTGGTCGATGCCACCTCAGGTCACGCCCACCTGTCATTCATGGATGCCTTCTCCGACTACAACCAAAGCAGGATGGCGCCCAAGGATCAGGAGCACATAGCCTTCCTCACCGATCAGGGAGTATACTTCTACCGGGTCATGCCCTTCGGGCTGAAGAATGCCGGAGCCACGTACCAGAGAACCGTAAACAAGATGTTTGCCCAGCAGATCCGACAAAACATGGAAGTTTACGTTGATGACATGATCGTGAAGAGTCGTGCAGCCACAACCCATTTGGCCGATCTGGCAGAGGCGTTCTCCACGTTTCAAAAATATGGCTTGCGCCTCAACCCCTCAAAGTGCGCATTTGGCGTTGGCTCGGGCAAATTCCTTGGGTTCATCATACATGAAAGAGGAATCGACACCAACCCGGAGAAGGTCCAGGCGATTATCGACATGCAGGCACTGCGGACGGTTAAGGAGTTGCAAAGACTGAATGGGAGGCTTGCCGCTTTATCTCGATTCCTCTCTCGATCGGGTGATCGGTGCCTCCCCTTCTTCTGTGCCCTAAAGGACCTGAAAAATTTCGAATGGACTGTGGACTGTGAGGAGGCCTTCAACTGCGTGAAGCAACACCTATCTGACCTTCCTCGCCTCGCTTCCGTCTCCCCGGGGAGAAGCTCAGCATTTACCTGGCCACCTCCCCACATGCGGTTAGCTCCGTTCTAATCAAGAAGACCCCAAAGGAGCATATGCCGGTCTATTACACCACCCACGTCTTGAGCGGCCCCGAGGAGCAATACCCGCCGATTGAGAGGCTGGCACTAGCCCTCGTATTGACAGCTCAGAAGCTGCGCTCTTACTTCCAGGCTCACCCAATCGAGGTAATCATCGACCACCCACTTCGACAGATTTTGTCTAAATTCGACCTGGCAGGTCATCTTCTCAAGTGGTCGGTGGAGTTCGGCGAGTTCGACATCCGGTATATGCCAAGGACCGCCATTAAAGCCTAAGCAGTGGTTGACTTTATCTCAGATATGATTCGACCCGAAGGTGACGACCCCGAGCCGGCCGATGTAGGATGGGTCCTGCGCGTAGACGGGGCATCAGGCTCAAAGGGCGCGGTGGCTGGGCTAGTGTTGCAGGCTCCTGACGGGCACCTGTTTGAGCGTTCCCTCCGTTTCAGCTTCAAAGCCACAAACAACGAGGCAGAGTATCAGGCTCTCCTGGCTGGACTCAGATTGGCCGTCGAGATGCAAACGAATGCCCTACATGTCCACACCGACTCGCAGCTCGTGGCTGAACACCTCAGTGGCAAATACGAGGCTCGTGATCCCACCATGTTGAAATACCTGGCGGAGGTAAAGAGCCTGATCACCAACTTCTCCAGTTTTTCATTATCTAGGATACCGAGGGGCTAGAACGAGTGGGCAAATGCGCTCGCCAAGCTAGCTTCGAAGTCGGGCCCTGAGGACAAGCCCGACGTCGAGGAACTCCCCTTCTGCATAATCACAGTTGCCGCGGTAACTGCGACCGATGCACCGACGACTTGGGTTCAGGAGATGTTGTAATTTATGTAGCATGGTACATTGCCCGATGATGAAGCCGCGGCTCAGCATCTGCGTCGCACCCAGGCTTGGTACTGCGAAGTCAATGGTCAGCTCTATAAGAGGTCATTCTCGCGCCCCCTCTTACGGTGCTTGGACCTCGACGAGGCGTAGTTAGTTCTCGCCGAGGTCCACGAGGGGATTTGTGGAGAACACATAGGCGGTCGCACCTTGGCATTAAAAATACTCCGCCAGGGCTACTACTGGCCCACTATGTGCCGAGATGCCCAGACCTACGTTCAACGATGCTACGCGTGCTAGAGGCACGCTCAGACGCCTCGGCAGCCTGCGGTCCCACTCACACCTGTGGACTGCGCGCGGCCTTTCGTGCAGTGGGGGATGGATCTCCTTGGACCATTCCCCCTGGCCTCCGGGCAGCGGAAATACGTCATCGTTGGTGTAGATTACTTCACTAAGTGGGTCGAAGCCGAGCCACTAGCGGTGATTACGAAACACCAGATGGAGAAGTTTGTATGGAGAAATATCGTGACTCGGTTCAGCCTGCCTAAGGCTATCGTCACCGACAATGGGGCTCAGTTCGCCAGTGCCTGATTCAAGAAATTCTGTGTGAGCTACCAGATTCAGCTGAGGTTCAGCTCGGTGGCCCACCCTCAAACAAACGGCCTTGCGGAGGTGACCAACCGATCTATCTTGGATGGGCTCAAGAGAAGAACCCTCGCAGCTCGCTCCGCCTGGATAGATGAGCTCCCGAGCATCCTATGGTCTCTACGCACCACTCCCAAAACCACAACCGGAGAATCCCCCTACAGCCTCACGTTCGGCACCGAGGCTGTCCTGCCTCCCGAGTTGGTCATCCCAACCCCTCGGACGAAGAGATATGAAGAGGGAACCTCAGCCGAGGGGCACCGAGCAGGATTGGACCTGCTCGCGGAGCGGCGAGCCGATGCGCACCTGAAGGCCCTTTCTTACAAGAGAGCCGTCGCCAGGATTTATAACCGTAGGGTATGCCCCCGACCCGTCAAGCTCGGCGACCTAGTGTTGCGTAGGGCCGAGGTGAGCGACCCGACCCGAGCGCACGGCAAACTCACTCCCAACTGGGAAGGACCTTATCGGATCATAGGAGTCGTCCGAGCAGGGACATACTGGCTCGCGACGATAGACGGCCGCACCTTGCCAAGGACATGGAACATGCAGAACCTTAAGATGTTTTTCGTTTAGGAAATCAGAGGAAAGCAACACAAGAAATCTTTGGGCAAGAGGATTTTTCATTAAACTTATGTCGAGTTACAGGACTAGATGACCCTAACTTACAGACTGACCCCTTAGAAAAATTTCATTGTAGCGGACCCTTCAGGGGTTCCGGGCTATCATCAAAGGGGACCTCCTCGGGCATCTCCACCCCCGAGTCCTCAGGGAAGGAGGAAAATGGGTCCTTCGCGACCTCAAGGTCGGGGTGGCATGCCCGGAAGCGAGCCAGGGCGATTCAGTACCCATATTTATAGATAACCTGCCCTGATCGGGTCAGCCCGAGTTGAAAGCCCTCGAACTTCTTGTAGTCCTTGATCAGCTGCTTGTCCCTCTTCGGCCTCTGACGGGTCTCCTCGGCCAGGGCCTCAGAAGCGGACTTCACCTTGGCACCCGCCACCTCCAATTGCTTGGTAAGCCTGAGTGCCTCGGCCTTCAGCAGGCGAAGCTCGGTCCGCTCCACCCGGAAGAGTCCTTGGAGGTTGTCGTACCCCTCCTTGGCCACTTGAAGCTCGGCCCTAAGGTGAGTCACCTCTGTGTCCAAGTCGGACGCGCGTTTCTCTGCAGCTGCTATCACCTCAGGACCCGCCGCCGCGCGGGCCTCCTCAAGTTGCCGGCGCAGCTCAACGTTGCGGTCGCCCAACCCGCCGATGATCCGGCCGGCGTCCCACAGCCGGTCCATCAGCGCCACAACATAGTGCTGACTCTGCAAACAAAAAGTGTCAGAATGGGCGCACTCCGGTGGTAGTGAGAAGCCCAGGGCATAATGCTTACCCACACCAGCGACTTGGCGGACTTGCTGAGGAGAGTCTCAGAGGATAGGGTGTACAGCTCCCGAGCCATCTCGGGGTGAAGCCCTCCTCGAAGGAACACGGCTGCAGCATCGCCGTCAGCCCACACCCTATCCCCAACGGATAGGTTCTCCCAACGGGCTAGTAGGGGGTCATCCACCACCCCCACTGGCCGGTCTCCCACTGCTTGAGCCTGAAAAGGCTCATCCTTGGTGCTGACCGGAAGCCAACACAGCTCGTGGACCGAGGGGAGCTGAGGCTCCTTTCCTGCGCCCTCCCGGCTAGGCCCGCCCTTGCCTCGCTTGGGGCCCGCCTCCGCCCGCTCCGTCGACTCTGTGCTAGCCTCCTCCGGCTGTGCTGCTGCCACAGCGGGCCACTTGGAGGCGAGGACTTTGATCTTCTTCTGCAGCCGATCCGCCTCGACCTCCACCGGCGCCTCTCTAGTACCGGTCTTCAGTTCGGCCACTATGCGCACGGATGGGGTTGACGAAATCCGTCCGTCACGGACTGATCTGAGGTTCACCATCCCTACAAATAGACATCGGTTAGTACCCACAAAAACTCGGGGAACCCTAGACCACGCATTGCAGGTGTACCCTGAGGCATCAGGCTAAGGCCCACCTCGATCAGCCATGACTCAGTTATGTCTTGATTGGCTGTAGAGGAAGGAAGGATCTCCTTCAGCCGCCGGAGGTCCCTAAGCTCGTCATCGCTCAGGCTTGGAGTAGTATTGTCAATAACATGAGCCGACCACTAGAACCCGAAGCCCCAGTCCCGCATGCAACTGACGAAGAAAAACCGCCCCTTCCACCCCTTATTGCTGGAAGGGGTGCCACCTACCCTAAAGCCCAGTCGGGCGGAAAGATAATACCCCCAGGTCCTTTGGAGAGGCGGAAGCAAGACAAGAACAGATTCAGGGATGGAGTAATGCCGGTGTAGTGGCATTCCCCTAGGAACGCCACTAAACCCCGCTAACAATTAAGTGCCATTTGCGATGGCGAAATACGCCACCTAGAGATGCAGGAGATGATGATCGAGTGTAGGGAAAAGCACAATCCCGCTTCCAGAGCATCCACGGATAGCACGAAGCCCCTAGTTATGGCGTCATACACCTGCTATCCTGCCTCTGGGGCCACAAGGACGTAGTCCTCTGGGATACCAAAGCGACCCCAAAGGTCAGGGAGCTGCGACTTGCTCACGGTGGAGTCAAGGTTATGAGGAGACCGCAGGGCCTCAAGGGCCCATGCCGCCTTCTCATCGGAAGGCGAGCTGCGACCCCGCGGTGAGGGGTTTTGTCTAGTAGAAAAGGTGGAGGAGGAAGTGGGAGAAGGAGTGGAAGCAGGCGGGGAAGAGGAAGAGGTCATTTGTACTGACCTTCGGAAGGAAAATGGAGGGGATGATGCGAATGAGATCAGTTGTAGAAATCGGAAGAGACGACTGGTCAACGGGATCAATGAGATCTGGAAGGATCAGCTCAAGAAATAGGGGCGTGCGGCAAGGCAACCGCACATTACTTATAGGGAAATTCTCACCAAAACCCCGACCCTTCGCCTGCACAGAGTGGGCAACAGCCCACTGACGTGATAGCCCCCAGAGCGCGTCACTTCGGGAAGACCAAGGGACGCCCTGCCATAAATAAGGCCTAACGTGGCAGCCCGTAGGTAGGCGCGGTAGGTAGAAGCGCGCAGTCACCTCGATCCCGACTCCCAAGAATCCATTACATATGTCATTTGTGGAAAGGCCGAATGACGTGAGAAACTGGCCCTTAAGGCCTCACGCAAGCCAGTGACCGAGGGATCTCCTACCCCTCAACGGGCGTGACATACGAGATCATGATTACCCAAGTACTATCGCGGCAACCATGTGCATGGTTCATTACTGCACCAAGCAGCTGCTCGACCAAATCTAAGCCCGAGCCATGCCGCTCGGCCAGACCAAGCCCGAGCCATGTCGCTCGGCCAGACAAAGCTCGAGCCATGCCGCTCGGCCAGACAAAGCTCGAGCCATGCCGCTCGGCCAGATAAAGCCCGTTGCTTACACCTCTACGCGGTATGCCCGCCTGAGCCATGTACCTCGGTCGCAGCTTGCCTGCTGCGTACAGCTCTGCGTGGTATGCCCACCCGAGCCATGTACCTCGGCCACAGCCTGCCTGATGCCTACACCTCTGCGTGGTACGCCCACCCGAGCCGTGTACCTCGGCCGCAGCCTGCCTGCTGTGTACACCTCTGCGCGGTATGCCCACCCGAGTCGTGTACCTCGACTGCAACCTGCCCGATGCCTATACCTCTGTGCGGTACACCCGCCTGAACCGTGTACCTCGGCCGTAGCCTGCCCGCTACGTACACCTCTGCGCGGTACACTCACCCGAGCCGTGTACCTCGACCGTAGCCTGCCCACTGTGTACACCTCTACACGGTACGCCTGCCCGAGCCATGTACCTCGACCGCAGCCTGCCCAATGCCTACACCTCTGCACAGTACGCCCATCCGAGCCATGTACCTTGGCCGCAGCCTACCCGCTGCGTACACCTCTGTGCGGTACACCCGCTTGAGTCGTGTACCTCGGCCGCAGCCTGCTCGCTGCGTACACCTCTGCGTGGTACGCCCGCCTGAGCTGTGTACCTCGACTGCAACCTGCCCGCTACGTACACCTCAGCGCGGTACGCCCGCCCGAGTCATGTACCTCGGCTGTAGCCTGCCTGATGCCTACACCTCTGTGCGGCACGCCCGCCTGAGTCGTGTACCTCGGCCGTAGCTTGCCCGCTGCGTACACCTCTGCGCGGTACGCCCACCTGAGCCGTGTACCTCAGTTGCTGCCTGCCCGATGCCTACACCTCTGTGCGGCACGCCCGCCTGAGTCATGTACCTCGGCCGCAGCCTGCCCGATGTCTACACCTTTGCACGGTACACCCGCCCGAGCTGTGTACCTCGGCCACAGCTTGCTCGATGCCTACACCTCTACGTGGCACGCCCGCCCGAGCCGTGTACCTCGACTACAGCCTGCCCGATGCCTACACGTCCACCCGAGCCGTGTACCTCGGTCGTAGCCTGCCCGATGCCTACACCTCTGTGCGACACGCCCGCCCGAGCCGTATACCTCGGTCGCAGCCTGACCGACGCCTACACCTCTGCGCGGTACGCCCGCCTGAACCGGGTACCTCAGCTGCAGCCTGCCCGCCGCATACACCACAGTGTGGTATGCCCTCCCGAGCCGTATACCTCGGTCGCAACCTCACAGCGCCCATTTTTCGGAGCGACTTGGTCTTCCAACCTGACCGCCCCCACCAAAGTCAAACGCCTCGGTCACACCTCGCCTCGGATGATAAGCCAATGGACGTCTGTTGCAAGCCCCTGGAAGGCATTCCCCACGCAGATCAGAAGTCCACCTGGCAATCCTCACGGCCTGAAGCCAGCCTTGGGCCCCTGAACGAGCATCGAGGCAGGGCTTCCTTCGGGGGGGAGAATGATGTGGGTAATAAATGGGACGTGATGTAGGCCCACATCGCCTGCACCCGGATGACGTCTCCTGTCCCGCTCGCAGCCGACTGTAGCCAGAGTTGACCGACATATATGACACCATCATCCCTCTCGCTGCACGGCGCGAGACACATCACTATCTTGCGAGGGCTAGGTCCTCGGCCTTGCAGCCTCGAGCGTGACGTCACAAGCACATCGAAGAGTAGCAACCTAGCCCATATAAACCAAGGTAGACGAGCGTAAAAGGGGAGGTCTTTCTTCTTCTCGACCAACAAACACCCTCTAAAAACAATCTTGACTGACTTGATCGTCGGAGGGGTTGGGCAGAGTTCTTCCCGACCCAATCTTTGTGCAGGAACAAGGACGGAGCGTGGCCGTCGGAGGAGTCCTCATCGGCACCACAAACCCCAAAGACGCAGACCGGAGATCTCTGTCGCATTCGAGCCCGAACCCAGCCGCGACGGCCCCGAGGCCACGGCACAAAGTTGTTGACACCAACAGCTGCATGGTTCATTGCTGCACCAAGCAGTTGCTCGGCCAAATGTGAACCCAAGTGATGCTGCTCAACCAGCCATGTTCAGCATATCACTGCATGGTTCATTGCTGCACCAAGCAGCTGCTCGACCAAATGTAAGCTAGAGTGATGCTGCGCAGCCGGCCAATGCTTGAGCTGCAATGCTACTCGGCCGGCCAATGCCCGAGCTGCGATGCTCGGCTAGCCATGTTCATCACATCGCTGCATGGTTCATTGCTGCACCAAGTAGCTACTCGGCCAAACGTGAGCCCGAGTGATGCTGCTCAACCAGCCATGCTCAACACATCGTTGCATGGTTCATTGCTGCACCAAGCAGCTGCTCGGCCAAATGTAAGCCTGAGTGATGCTGCACGGTCGGCTAATGCCCGAGATGCGATGCTCAGCAAGCCATGTTCAGCACATCGCTGCACCAAGCAGTTGCTCGGCCAAACGTGAGCTCGAGTGATGCTGCTCGGCCAACCATGTTCAGCACATCGTTGCATGGTTCATTGCTGCACCAAGCAGCTACTCGGCTAAATGTAAGCTCGAGTGATGCTACGCGACCGACCAATGCCCAAGCTACAATGCTGCACTGCTGGCCAATGCCTGAGCTGCGATGCTACTCGGCTGGCCAATGCTCGAGCTGCGATGCTCGGCCAGTCATGTTCAGCACATCGTTGCATGGTTCATTGCTGCACCAAGCAACTGCTCGGCCAAACATGAGCCCGAGTAATGCTGCTTGGCCAGCCATGTTCAGCACATCGCTGCATGGTTCATTGTTGCACCAAGCAGCTGCTCGGCCAAATGTAAGCCCAAGTGATGCTGCTCGACCAGCCATGTTCAGCACATCGCTGCATGGTTCATTGCTACACCAAGCAGCTGCTCAACCAAATGTGAGCCCAAGTGATGCTGCTCTGCCGGACAATGCCCGAGCTGCGATGCTCGGCCAGCCATGTTCAGCATATCGCTGCATGGTTCATTGCTGCCCCAAGCAGCTGCTTGGCCAAATGCAAGCCCGATGATGCTCGGCCGGCCAATGCTCGAGCCGCGGCCTCGATGGGGAGATATCACGTCAGATCGGCAAGCTGATCAACCTCGAAACGCTACTTGTGCACTCCAATTGGTTGTCCGGGCAGGTGTCACCATCGCTCGGTAATCTCACCAGGCTGACATTGCTCGACCTGTCGAACAGTGCACTTATCGGAGAAGTTCCCCACGAGCTGGCCGCCCTCACACAGATGCCATTGCTGCAAAAGGAGCTGTGCGACGCATCGTAAAAAAGTTCTACAGTAGCAGAACTGAACTCGAAGCTTGTATGTGCTGCTGGACCTATCTGAGAATGAGAAGCTCACAGATCTAATTGGAAATACCAAAGATTGCATCCCATCCTTGGTCTCTCGAAGAAAGCCCTGCATGTGTTGAACATGCTATCGTCGAAGACGCATGCAGATGGCACAGGCTAGGCATGTTCGGCCTTTTCCTACCTTTTTCCAACAAGTCAACATGAAGGACAGAGCACAGATGGCCACAGCGCTGACAAAGATGTAGTTCCTGGAAGACACTTAGAGAGAGAGCAGTTCATCGGGACGCTGACCAAATCGCTCTACTCACACAAACCCATATGCCTTGGCTGCGACAAAAGGTTGATGGCCTTTCCTAGAGCAGTACACAAGCTGGTGTTGGATGGGGATATCATCCCAGCATTGCCACACCACATCTACTTCCTTGCCTCGGACCAGATGCCCCTGCTTGCGCTAGCTCGTCTTAATGGCGACAAAGCCCATTGATGCGGTGTGACCAGAAGCAGAATTGGTTGCCTCTTCTCCACCCTTTCGGGAGATCGCCGTAGCACGGTGAGGCTGTGGGTGCAAAGGCTAATATGCAGCATCGTTGAAAAGCATTCGGTAAGAGTTCCTTTACCCCCATCTCCTGAGAAAGAAGGTGCTGTCGACACCCTCGCAAATGTATTCACCAACTCGCCTGACACAGAGGAGAGATCAACAACACCAGGAAGCATCGGTTGGCCTCCTTCAGATGATGCCGCTCGGTTAGACAAAATCCAAGCCGTGTACCTCGGCAACAGACTACCCGAGTCCTACACCTCTGCGTGGCCTGCTCGCTTGAGCCGTGTACCTCGGCCACAGACTGCCCAAGTCCTACACCTCGGCCGCGGCCTGCCTGCCCGAGCCATGTACCTTGGCCACAGACTGCCCGAGTCCTACACCTCTGCGTGGCTTGCCCGCCTGAGCTGTATACCTCGATCGCAGACTGCCCAGTCCTACACCTCGACCGCAGCCTGCCCGCCTGAGCCATGTACCTCGGCCACAGACTGCCCGAGTCCTACATCTCGGTGTGACCTGCTTGCCCAAGTCTTCTATCTCGGCCGCAGACTGCCCAAGTCTTCTATCTCGGCCGCAGACTGCCCAAGTCCTACATCTCTGCACGACCTGCTCACCCGAGTCTTCTACCTCGACCGTAGACTGCCCAAGTCTTACACCTCAGCGTGGCCTGCCCACCTGAGCCATGTACTTCAGTTGCAAATTGCCCGAGTCCTACACCTCGGCACGACCTACCCGCTTGAGCCATGTGCCTTGGCCACAGACTGCCCGAGTCCTACACCTTTGCACGGCCTGTCCTCCTAAGCCGTGTACCTCGACCGCAGACTACCCGAGTCCTACACCTCTGCATGGCCTGCCCGCCTGAGCCGTGTACCTCGGTCGTAAACTATCCGAGTCCTACACCTCGGTGCGGCCAGCCCGCCCGAGCCGTATACCTCGGCTGCAGACTGCCCGAGTCCCATACCTCAGTGCGATTGCCCACCCGAGCCATGTACCTCAACCGCAGATTGCCTGAGTCCTACACCTTGGCGTGGCCTGCCTGCCTGAGCCATTACACCTCAACCGCGGCCTGCCCGCCCGAGCTATGTGCCTCGGCCACAAACTACCCGAGTCCTACATCTCAGTGCGACCTTCTCGCCCGAGTCTTCTACCTCGGTCATAGACTGCCCGAGTCTTACACCTCAGTGTGGCCTACCCGCTTGAGCCATGTACCTCAGCCGTAGATTACCCCAGTCCTACACCTCAGCGTGACCTGCCCGCCTTAGCATGTGCCTCGGTTGCAGACTGCCCGAGTCCTACACCTTTGCGTGGCCTGCCTACCTGAGCCATGTAACTCGGTCGTAGATTGCCCGAGTCCTACACCTTGGCGTGGCTAGCCTGCCCGAGTCATGTACCTCGATTGCAGACTGCCCAAGTCCCATACCAGCATGGCTGCACGCCCAAGCTGTGTACCTCGACCGTAGACTGCCTGAGTCCTACACCTCGGCACGACTTGCCTGCCCGAGCCATTACACCTTGACCGCAACCTGCCCACCCAAGCCATGTACCTCAACCGTAGACTATTCGAGTCCTACACCTCGGCGCGACCTGCCCGCCCGAGCCGTTACACCTCGACCGCGGCCTGCTCACCCGAGTCATGTATCTCAGTCGTAGACTACCCGAGTCCTACACCTCGGTGTGACCTGCCCGCCCGAGCCATTATACCTCGACCGTGGCCTGCCCGCCTGAGCCGTGTACCTCGGCCGTAGCCTGCCCGAGTCCTACACCTCTGCGCGGTCAGCCCGCCTGAGCCGTGTACCTCGGTCGTAGCCTGCCCAAGTCCTACACCTCTGCGCGGTCCACTTGCCTGAGTCATGTACCTCGACCGCAGACTGCCCGAGTCCTACACCTCGATGCAACCTGCCCGCCCGAGTCGTTACACCTCAACCGCGGCCTGCCTGCCCGAGCCATGTACCTCGGCCGCAGACTGCCCAAGTCCTACACCTCGACCACAGAATGCACAAGTTATATACCTCGGTCGCATGCCGCCCAGGTCACCGAGTCAATACCCAACTGTTGAAAACCATTCGACCAATTACTCGCTCAAAAAACCCTTCTCAGCACCAATTGGAGGGCAAATCCACGACCTCGATCGCTAGAGATGACAGCCATGCCTCGGACCCTTCATAGTAAGAGCTGATGCATGGCTTCCTTCGAGGGGGGGTGGGGGAGGGAGAATGATGAGGACATGAACTGGCGTCACCTACATATGGGTGATGCCCCCGTACCACAACGACCCTCGAGCTGAGGTGGTTGCCTACCTCAGCTCGGTTCGACAGCGTCCAGACTTGACAGGCCGGACGCCAACCGAGGCATGTCGCCATCCCAGAAAAACCAGATCATTTCCATAGTTCCATCCAGGTTCAGACGCTATCAGATGTACGACCCTGTGGAGGAGCACATCAGGAATAGTAGCTTTCCCAATATAAAAGCTCCAGCGCTCCCATCGCAGTAGGGGGATGAACCTTAAGAAGCTGGTAGCCAAGGGCTCTTCCTCTCTCTCTCTCTCTCTCTCTCTCTCTCTCTCTTTCTCTCTCTGAAACACTCAACTCTCCCTCACTCAACGCTAACTTAAGCATCAGAGGGGTCGGGATAGGAACCCCTCGACCCGACCTATGTGCAGGAACCGAAGGGCATGTTGCGAGCTGGTCACTAGAAGAAGGAACCGATCCCGAGCGAGCGGATGATCAGCTTCGCCCGACCCGACGTCGGCTTCCTGCCCGGAGATCGACCAAGGTGACCCCTGCACATTCGAATCCGAACCTAACCGTGATGGCCCCGAGGCCATGACGTAAAGTTGTTGACACTAACAGTTGATTGCCGGTTTCTAGATCAACGAGATGTGTTTGACTGTGAGGTGATGACTTTGCTAATGGGGTTGCAAACTACGACATCCCAAGGCATTGGACTAGCGCATATTGAATCAGATTCCTAAATCGTTGTTCAAATTTTACAGTGCTAAATATTCATTTCTTTGGCTCTTAAAAATTGTTATACATAATATCTAATCTCTTATGGATATTTTTAATGTATATGATCTCTCATGCATATAGATAGATAAATGAGGTGATTAATTTGTTGATTGGTCAGATTCGCCGAACACATGAAATCATCATATTTTTCGGATAGGGAAGTGATCCTCTCGGCTAAAAATTTTGATCCATTTTGGTGTTGAAAATCAACGATTTTTGTAGTGCTTCAGTTTAGTTAACACGTATTCTCTGTTTGGCAATTTAAAAAAAAAAGAGAGAGAGTTGGTTTTCTTATAGGAATCCCAATTCTTGATTCCATCTTTCTTAGTCACAGGAGTGGTCGGAAAGACAAAAAAATGTTTTCTATTTTTTTTTCTCATGTCTTAGTTATGTGCATGACATTCCATTTTAGGTTACAATTAACACATCTTTGAGCTAAGAAATTGATTTTTTCCTTTTACACAAAATCATGTATCCCTTCAAATTAATTCC
The DNA here is from genome assembly GCA_023547065.1 of Musa troglodytarum. Lineage (NCBI taxonomy): Eukaryota > Viridiplantae > Streptophyta > Magnoliopsida > Zingiberales > Musaceae > Musa > Musa troglodytarum. The sequence goes on along the minus strand of CP097507.1, from coordinate 18,130,208 downwards.
TATTCCTAGTTATTATTGAATCTTAAATTTTGATGATGAAATTAATTGATGAAATTATAATTTAATAAATATTTTTATGACGTAGGACTAACTTCGATTATGAAAAGACAAAATCGATTGAAGCAGAAAGAACTATATGTTAGGTTGAAGAGTATCATGTCAAAAGATTGGTCGACATGTAGGCATAAAGACTTCATGCCATGAGTTTGGACATAGGGCCAAAAGAATCGAACATTGTAACAAGGAGATCAGATATTGCAGGAAGTCAACATCCCGATCGGGCAATACGTCAAAGGAGAGGACGATGCGCCGAATGTTCGGACGAAGCGTCGGATGAACCAATGACATGCCGGACAATATGTGATTTATGCTTGTAATCGTTTATATCTTGATCATCATAGTTTAAGTCTTAATTGAGTTAGTATTGAGTACAACCATACTAATTCAATTAAGGGGCCATTGGGCTTGAGTTGGGGCTGATTTGGGCCCATTGAGGAGCCCATTCAGTGATCCACAGATTGGATCAAGTGGTGGCACCGCTAAATTAGCGGTGGAACCACCTGTGACCTAAAAAGTGAAGCACACACTCTCCTAGGTTAGTAGGTGATAGTATCGCTCAGACTGAGTGGTGATACCACCAGTACTTAATGTTGGCAGGTGGTGGTGCCACCCAAGATGACGATAGTACTACTAGAGCCCAATCTCCTAAGCTCTGCCAGGCAGTAGTACCGTCCAGTGTAGGCAATATTACCACTTATACTCGGAAGACTTGAAAATTTAAAATTTTTGTTCTATTTTTGAAGTCATTTGAGATCTATAAATACTTTATTCTTTTTTGCTTGAGGTAGTAAGAAAGTAGAACAAAAATTCTATGATTCTAAGGTTATAAACTCTTTTAAAGTGAAGAGTCCATTTTCGTATAGCTTAGAGATAGTCTAAGGGAGGTATGTGAGAGAATACTTATAAAAGAGATGTGTAAATATTCTCTCCTAAGCCTTTAAAAAGGAGAAATAGTTGTGATAAAGGGTAGTTGATCTTTACCCATTGAAAAGAAGATCATAGTGGAAGTTGATGACCTCAAATTGAGGAATCAGGAGTGGACGTAGGTCATGATGATCAAACTATTATAAATCCGATATACTCTTTTCTTTTGCTGTTTATTTTTATTACTTACTAATTTTGTTGCTTACTCCACTTTAAGTCAAGCTCACTTTTGATATCGGTTTTCATCGATTGAAATTTTCAAAATCCACTCCCCCCTCATTGTCATTCATGATCTTAACAATTATTCCTATAAATAATAGTTAACGATTTAATCGGTCAAATCATATATTTATATTATTTAATACAAGAGTATGTTATCATATTTAAATTTAAAATATTTTATTTTATTTTTTTTAGTTTTTTCAAATTTTTTTCTTTCTTGCCCCATCTTCATATTTAATATAATAATTTCTTTTATTAAAAATTTTTATTAGGACTAACTTCGATCATAGAAAGGTAAAATCGATTGAAGTAGAAGAATCAGATATTGGGTTGGAGAGCATCATGTCAGAAGATTGATCAACGTGCCGACAAAAGGACTTCGTGCCATGAGTTCGAGCATTGGGCTAGAAGGATTGGACATTGTGTCAAGGAGATTAGATGTTGTGAGAAATTAACATACCGATCGTGCAATATGCCAAAGGAAATGACGACATGTCGAAGGTCCAAACGAAGCACCGGATGAACCAATAACATATCAGATAATATATGATTCATGTTTGTAATCATTTATGTCTTGATCATCATAGTTTAGGTCTTAATTGAGTTAGTGTTGGGTGCAACCATGCTAATTCAATTAAGGGGCCATTGAGCCTGAGCTGGTACTGATTTAGGCCCATTATAAGGTTCATTCAGTGATCCACAGATTGAGTTAGGTAGTAGTACCGCTAAACTGGTGATGGAACCACCTATGACATAAAAAAGTAAAGTACACACTCTCCTAGGTTGTCAAGCAGTAGTATCACACAAATTGGGCGGTGGTACCACTAGCACTTAATGCTGGCAAGCGATAGTATTGTTAGAACCTAGTCTCTCAGGCTCTGCAATGCAGTAGTACCGCCCAGTTCAGGTGGTGGTACTACCCAATGCAGGCGATGGTACTGCCCAATGCAGGCGATGGTACTACTCATACTCGAAAGATCTAAAAATTTAAATTTAAATTTTTATTTTTTTAAGTCATTTGGATTCTATAAATACCTCACTCTTTCTTGCTTGAGGCAGCAAGAAAGTAGAATAAAAATTATGTGATTCTAAGGTTGTAAACTCTTTTAAAGCACAGAGTTTCCCGTTCTAGAGTTTAAAGATAATCCTAAGAGAGGTATGTGAGGGAATACTTATAAAAAAGGGTGTAAAGGTTCTCTTCTAAGCCTTTAAAAAGGAGAAAGAGTTATAATAAAGAGTAGTTAAAATTCGTCTATTGAAAAAAAGATTGGTAGTGGAAGCCGATGGCTTCAAATGGAGGAATTGGGAGTTGACGTAACTTGCGATGATCGAACCATTATAAATTTGGTGTATTTTTTTCTTTTGTTGTTTACTTTTATTGCTTATTGATTTTGTTGCTCACTCCACTTTATATTTACTCTAAGTCAACCTCACTTTTGATATTGGTTTTCATTGAACAAAATTTTCAAAATCATCGAAAGTTTCCGAAAACACTAATTCAGTCCGTCTCTTAGTGTCATTCACAATTCTAACAATTATTCCTATAAATAATAGTTAATAGTTTAATCAATCAAATCATATATTTATATTATTTAATGCAATAGTATGTTATCATATTTAAATTTAAAATATTTTATTTATTTTTTAATTTCCTCATTTTTTTCTTATTTTATTCTTGCCCCCATCTTCATATCTAATACGATAATTTCTTTTATTAGAAAATTTTTAAATGGATAATACTGATATTACTCAAATACTCATAACAACATACTGATAGATATGTTGTTAACATTTTAATACAATAAAAGATGAATCAGATTACCTAGTTTAGGTCCCTTCTCGTATAGGAATGGTCATTTAATATAATTGAATTGCCGATTTGGTTCACAAATTTTTTTTTTTTTTTTGCATTGAACCAAGTGGTCCGATTCAATTTTAATAAGTTTTTGTCTCTTTATATATATCTTTAATCAAAAGAACTAATGTTAATCATGACTAAAAGTAATCACAATACATGGAAAATATTAATATTTGAAAAAATATGTATGCCTATTTAAAATTTGCAATGATAAAAATACTATATGCATCCTTTGGTAACGGTTGAATAATAGTCGATATAGAAAAACTCAGAAGAAAAATAAAAAAATTTAAGGTTTACAAGAGATTTTATTCTTTATTTAATTTGACTATAGAGGAAGTGCTATTTCTTATACTTAATTATTTTTTATAAAACGAATATTCAAAAAAAAAATTTCATAGGTTCCTATATTATTTATTATTATTTTTGCTGTTCTTTTGATACATGTCCTTTGTTTAATCCACAATTTAAAGCTGATATTAACTAAGTACAGTAGACTTGTACTTACTCCCGTTGTGTCAGGAGAAATATTTATAATGTGAAGGTTGAAAGAGAACGAAGTAAATAGTCGTACACCACTAAATACCGAATGAATTAGATGAAATTGGATTCGACACCTAAGCTAATAAGTTTAAAATTTTGGATATATTAAAATTGATATGTGTTGACCTGGCAGTTTGATTTAGATTCTTCATCATCAATTTCAATATGGTATTAGAGTCAAGATTTAAATAAAATATAACAAAAATATTAAAAAAACTATATACTGATCAGAGCCAAGTATCAAAAAAAGAAAATAGGTATAAATTATAGTTTAATCTATCCTTACAAATAAATAGCAGTGGTATTGAGAAAATATTGATGTGTAAGGTCAAAAGTATCTACTTTTAAGAATAAGAAAAAATGTTAAGAGAAATATTCTTGTATGAGATGAGAAAAGAAAAAGAATGGTCATACATAGTAAAAGTCAGATTAATTAATTATATATATATGGTTAAAATTATATATATTGAGTTCATAGGGTAGCTTAAGAAACTTAAACTTCCAAATCGAATGGTCTTGAATTTGATCTATATTAACCCTATCAACACCATGTGCCAGAGACTCTTGTGTGGTCGACCTATGCTCGCATCTTTTATCACCCGAAGAGGGGAAGCCAAAGAACAAGGAGAACGAACACAAACGAATGGATAAATGGAAGTTGTTGCAGGCCAACAACCATGAGATTTAACAAAACACCCCCTTGTTTGTCACCAATCCCACCTGCTGAACTCCCTGAGAACGGATAACACAACCACGGAGTTGTACTACGTGGCAGCCCCACCTCGAGGCTCACCTCCAATAGGAAGCCACACAACGACGGTTCTCCGATTCGCCACCCCCAACGAGTGGCGCCTGTTCACTTCATCCCTATCTACCATATCCAAACCAACAGTTCACTTCTCCTCCCAATTCTTTATAGCAAAAGAAGACGAGAATTCCCAGAACAGGAGTAGTTTGATCTATCAGCTGGTTGATCTGATCCATGGCCACCACCAGCGCCACCTGCGGCCTCACCTCTCGAGCTCTCCTCGACCCCAAGGCCGCCTCGAGCCAGCTTCGGCCGCACTCCGTCCGCCTCCCGACGCTGCCGCCTCCACGACAAACCGCTTCATGGAGTCCCCGGAAAACTGCTTCTCACAGTAAATCCGCTCTCCTTGTTTGAAGAATACTCAACTGTAACCCGCATGGCGTCCACCAGAGTCATCGAATGCTGATATAGCTTCCTTACAGTGTCAAGGAGTGTCATCGCCATGGCCACCGGAGAAACCCCAGCTGAAGTATCAAGTGAGCTTCCTGAGGTTGTGAAGACCATAAAAGATGCGGTCTGGATTACATTCCCTTGTGTTGTGTTTGTTTGAGATCAAGGAGATTCGTATGTGATGTAGCCTCTCTAAGATCTCAGCTGACTCTTCTGATGGACAGTGGGACAAGCTTGATGACAAGTACGCGGTGGCTTCCCTTGTGCTTGTGGGATTGGTAGCGCTATGGACGACAACCGGCATGATCTCGGTAATTAATGGCCTACCAACTACAAGCATAGAATTAGGCATCATGTCATCATATTTGATATGACTTTGAATCGATGCAGGCAATTGATAGGCTGCCCATAGTTCCTGGTGTTCTTGAACTTGTCGGAATTGGTTACACTGCGGTAAGTTCTTCTGCATCATCCTGCTAATATTCTTACTGACACCAGTGAGTGACAGAGATATTGACAGTTTCTTCACTAACATTGTTGATAAAAAATGTTAACAATGTCGAGTTGTTTTTGATATCTGTACAGTGGTTCGTATACTACAATCTGGTCTTCGAGCCTGACAGGTACTCTCAAACCCTACTTCTTAATTCAGTTCTTTAAGATGACTGGCTTACTTATTACCTTGTGACTGATCATGTAATGCATGACTCTGATGGTGAAATTGAAACATCAGTACTTTGGAAATAATACTTTCCTGATATCTGCTGACAATCGGACTAGTAACATCATTCAACTTTGATGAATTTGTTCTGTGTTCCTTCCTCTGTTTCTCTGTAAATATAGCCCTAGGAAAATTGTGTAAAGGAGATAAAAAGCTTCCCAGATTCTTCCTTACTCTCTGCTTGTACTGCATCATAATGTATTGTGACTCAATCTTTTCTCATTCTTGCTTTGATCATCGTAAAAGTCATATGTTTGCCTTTAAATGGACAAATTTTGTAATTGTTGTGATGTCCCAGGAATTCAACCACGATCCTTATAGATTAACATAATGTGCCCTTCAGATCTGATTAATCTTTGTGTAGTGATCATTCTAGGTCATTAGCAGAAAATTAGAGATGTTTGTATTTGTTAGGAGTGGAACATTTGATTCGGGAAAGATAAGATTTGGTAAATGTGTTTCAGGGAAGCTTTGATAGAAAAGATCAAGGGCACCTACAGCGACATCATTGGGAGCAGCAGTTGATTTGAGTGTGTTAGTGGAAACAACTACCAGGATCAAGTGTCACGTCACATTTAATATTCATAACAGAGTGTAATCACTAGAAGATCCCTGACTAGAGTAATCCTCATTGCTTGAGAACAGCTACTTCCTAGGATCTCCTGGAATAAGATTCTCATGTTTGTGATATGTAATAAGGAAATCAAAATTTCTTGGCGAGGTCATGTATCTGTTGACATCTCGGTCGTATGTTATGCTTACTTCAAGCTCTTGCTTCATTTCGCTGCCTTTTCTTTTCTAGTCTGTGACAAGTGGTTGTGAGGTCGAACACAGAAATACGTCAACCATTGTGATATGCGAGACGCACATGCTTGCTGCTCACGAGCACGTTGTAAGCGAGGTCGCTTCTTCCATTGTTTACGTTAAGCGAAGCAAGAAGAGAACTCCGTCGTCAGAAACAATTTACATGTGATTTGGGAAGATTGTTGCCAACACGTGGACAACATCTCACCTCCTTCCTCAGCTCAATCATCCCACCCCCAATTTAGTTCAAGCTGCTTTAGCAGGTCGAGACATACGTCGAAGACACGTACAACTAAGCTCAAACTGGGATAGGTTGGGAAGCGCCTCGCACCTAGTAATATTAGAAGCCATCCTCTCACTCTTCAGCATGCGACTGATGCTGTGTTGTAGAGACAACTTGGGTTTCATCTGGACATAATAAGCTAGCATTAAAGTTACCCTGATTCGTACTCCCGCGAAACTAAGCCATGATCACCAACTCCCATAGCGTACAATATGATGCCACCGCTCGTGGCGATGCATATGACAGGCTGCTCATCACTAGAAGTGCAGCGTACTCCAAATAACCTATAAAAGATTCACAGATATCGACATTCTTCAACCCCCTTTCGAAGTACAGCCACCTTGCAGAGGATGCGGCATAGTGATCTCCAGTTTTGTGATTTGTTCTTGGTATCACAAGCGCCACTCGTCCTCCCGAGCGCCAAGTTGCATTTGTTTTGCTTATCTTTTCGTCGAGAGACGAGCTCGGTGGTTCGGGCGCTTGTGGGCATCAATGCTGTCGACTTCCCAAGCAGTCAACCTGTCCCGGTTGCCTCCCGTAAACGACATCACCGGAGATGCTTTCGATAAGTCTTCGGCGTAGTTCTTCCTGGTATATGTCTTCGAGATGACTCAGTGAACAGCGACGGAATCATCCCCGGCTTGTACTGCCGGTCACTCTCCCATGTCATGGCTCAGTGCCCTGAAGCTGTTCGCCAAAATGTCTCTCCGAGAGGATGAAAAGAGTGCTTTGTCATTATTAAGAACTGTACAACAAACATTCTTTTGAGAGCCAATCCGAACTTGTATAAAGTATGTATGGGGGAATATACAGGTTTATGTAAACATGCAGTGGTGTATTTGAATCGGATCGCGTCAAATCGGATCGGATGACGCTGATCCATATCCGAATACGACATCCGGGTTGATCAGACGCGGTCCGACTTGAGCTCCACTCCCTCGAAGTGGAGGTAAACAAATTCGGATGCGGATCATTAGCGGACTCTTCGCCCAACCGACACGTGCGCCCGGCGCCACTCCCGAGCCGAGCGCGGCTCCGCTGCCTCAGTCGGAACAGCCTGCAGCGAAGCCCTACCCGGGTCGCGAGTGGGTCCCGCAAGTAAAAGAGAAGAGAGAATTCCGGACGGGAAGCACGGAGCGCGACTTCCACCCGTTGGTTCCTACTCTGGGCTCCACGAGATGCTGTACGACTGTTTTTGTCCTGTACCCTGCCATCATCCCGACGGCCGATCTTCACCATTCTCGAACTCTTCCCCATCCAAAGATTTTAAAAGAGAGGCCGACCTCCGACATGCCATCCCCCCGCCTCGCTCCCACGCACCCAGAAGGCCTCGTCTTCCTCCCCCTCCCCCCCCCCCCCTCCCCCTTCCCCTTGCCCCTCTCTCCGCCTCCCGACGCTCCCCACTTCTCTCTTCCCCATCGTACGGATCCTTCTCCCCCTCACGCTACAAAACTCCACCGTTCTCCCCCAAAATGGCCCATACCACATCTCCGCTTCTCCCTCTCCCATGTCTCCCCTCCTCCTCTTCCTCCTGTCCCTCCTCGCCCTCGCCTCCCCTTCCCCCTCCCCCTCTCCCTCCGCCTCCGCCTCCGCCTCCGCCACCCAGGTGACCATCCCCAACCACTGCGGCGAGAGCTGCGGCGGCCTCTCTATCCCCTTCCCCTTCCACCTCAACGCCTCCTGCGGCCCATCCATCCCGGCCTTCCGCCTCGCCTGCTCGGCCTCCGACTCCACCCTCCGCCTCTCCCTCCCTCCCCCCTCCGACCTCCGCGTCGTCGCCTTCCTCCCCTCGGGCTCCCTCCTCCTCGACTACTCCTCACCCGCCGCCGCCTGCGATCGCTGGTACGCCGACGTCAACCGCTCCTTCGGCCTTGACAGTAGTCACTTCTTCGCCGTTACTGCAGACAACCTCCTCCGTCTTTACGACTGCGAGGACTCCTCCATCTGCCGGGCGGGATGCGACCGCATCGGCCCCCCCGCCGGCGACACCGGTTGCGACGGCAACCGTACCGACTTCGGCTGCTGCTACCCGCTGTCGGATGGGAGCGTGTGGAAGGTGGGGAACGGGTTCTCCGTGTTCGCCGGGTTTGGGTGCCGGGGGTTCTCGAGCTGGGCGGTGATGAGGTACGCGTCCGGGGATGGGACGGCGACCGCGGAGAGGGGGATCGAGGTCGAGTGGGCAGTGCCGAGGGGTTACAGCAACGGGACGGAGTGTGCGGAGGGGGCGGTGGTGGTGAACGCCACCGCGGTGCGCCGCGGAGTGAGATGTGCTTGTGCGCCCGGCTTGGTTGGGGATGGCTTTGCGGGAGGAGCCGGATGCTTCAAACGTGAGTCCTTGACCTGAAAATTAGTAACTTTCTACCTCTCCTTAAACTAAAATAATAAAAAACACTTGCATTTGTGCATTTGTAAGTGCTTTAGAACTCTAGATCAGGTATTTTCTCTTCTGTGATCTTTTAAAGGTGGCTTAGTTTGAATAGATTGTATCAGAATGGTCTATTCATTAGTATTTACTTGGTACATTATCTCATATGTGAATTTGTCAAAGCCCAAATTTTCATCTTTGGTTTCTTACAGAAGTTTGAGGGCTTAGGTTTAGTTCTTCATAAAAACTGTATTTCGACCATATTAGTTCAATCTTCTTGTCCAACTGTTTCATCTCTCTTAGTGGTTGTCAGAATTATTTTTTTGCTGATGATCCATGGGCTTTCACTTCATATTTTCCATTTAAGGGTTTTTACATCGAAGATGCTACTCAAAACAGGAAAATGAAGTCCAAAGCATCAATAAATGAGGAACAAAACCATCATTGTTCATGTTGGTCTAAGCAAAGCTGGTGTAACACATCTTATTTCCTAATTTTCTACTAAAGACCCTACTAATAACTACTGACTGAATTAGTTTGTTTATATCAGTTACTACCAATGGCTCGAGTCTCTCTCCTAGTTGGTACTTGATAGGACAAAGTAAAAGCCTTTTCAAGTGCTATCAAACCATATTGATGTTTTCTTAATCATTTCTCATTATAAAATGTTGCCACTTATCATCAAATATTAAGTCTCTCTTACTCTTTCATTAAAAAAAATTACTAATTTTTGACTGGTAGAACCTTTTTTTAGAAAAAAGGGGAAATTGGCCTATACAACTCTGTAATTAGTTAAAAGGATAAATGATTACTTCTGTTACTAGGTCTAGCTTTTCACAGATTTTCGATGTTCATAGAGTTGATTGTTTTGTGTTCTCACATGTGGACACTGTTTTAATCTCCTGTGTAAAACTTGCTACATTCATTAGATATATGAGACTTGGACAGGATTACTAAGGTCACAACTTCCGTTAATTTTGTACTTTACAGCTTGTGGCAATGATGCACAAGTAGAGAATGATAGAGCCTGCTGCAAGGGGATCTTTTGCAAGAAAAGGGTGGTTGTTATTGCTGGTACATGTTCATTGTCAATTTGTCATTCTTGTCTTTTTGCTATATATTCGATGTAGCTTTACATTTTATGTTGAATTGCTCCTGTATTTCTATTTTTCCATCGAACTTATCCAATAAATTTATGTTCATTTTGACAAGTCACCATAAATAGTTGAACATGATGGGAAAGGCAGTCTTCACATGAAAACCAGATATTGATCCATGAATGCCTAATTCTTCAAGGGAGAACCAGCATGCATTAACATATGGAAACAGTACTAAAAGAATTAACTAATGATATCTATACTACAGTGGATCACAGAGCATTTACAGGGTGTTTTATAAAGGTGTCTTACTATTTGCTTTATGTATGTTTCTCATCACTGACTTATTTATAAAGTTAGCATATAGTCATATGATGTCGCTGCTAGAGGTTTGAACATTTATAAATATAACTATATCAATGTGTCTGTTGCAAAATAGAAATTAACAAACTAGTAAATAGTTCGCTAGATTGAGAAGTGGTTTCTAGTACATTCATTACTTCTAGAAGGGGGACTTCTGCTGTATAACTAGTTAAAAGTTAATCTTGTTGTAGTAAAAGAACTAAAAAACCAGTCTTATATGTATCTTGAGTAATTATGGATTTATTCTTCAGCAAAGCTCCACATGGATCCCAAATTTTTATATTCACATTTTAAAAAATTTCTTAAATGATAGTATGATAGCTACTAACCAAAACCCAAAAGTAAATCTATGAATAATCTATCATAATATTAGTTCCCTTGAAGAGTCCAACTTGGTATTAAAATATTATTTACCACTTTTTTTTAAAATCAAAAGTTTGCCGATATGATAGGCATTTTATCAAATACACATACTTCAAATAGCATCCTGATTTGTATCAGATATGTAGTAGTTATTGATATTTATAAGATACTTGTAGGATTTATGTCCTTCATATTAGTCAAGTTATCCGACACTTGATGCTTTTTGGATGAAATATGCCACACTTCAAGGGTACTTCTTGGAAGAACTTTTTTCTTTTGGAGCTTGGTCTTTTGATTATGGACAAGATTTAGGTATATTGCTTGGTGCCATTTGTCATGTATACCTTATCTTTATTGTCTTTTAATTTGATGTATCACCATATCTATATCATGTTTCTCTTAAGAATTATAACATTCAAGCAAATTTTAGAATGTATGTGTGCTTAGTCGTATCTGAGTATATTGGTCTAAATTTGGACACGAGACAAATTAAATATCTGAATAGCTCAAATTTATAAGATAGTTATTGCAATTAATGATTCTGCATATGCATGGTTCACTAATTTGTTATAAAAGAAAATTGTGGCCAGGAATTCCTAAGGATTTTATATTGCAATTTTAATGAACTTTTTCTTTGTTCTTGTTTTGACTTATGTTGGATTTGAAGGTAGAATCTTCCAGGGTACATATCTTCACTTATTTCTTTGAAAGAATGTCAGCTACTAATTATGTGATACCTGAGAAAACTAGAGCATGAGCATCTTTCCTTTCTTTGATATCGATCTTTCTATTTTTTTAATTCCATATTTTTATAATAAATTTTCCTGCAGGTGTACTTCTTTCTGTATTTATTCTACTCGTGACTGCCGCATTATGTTTTTGCTTAAGAAAACCTATTAAGGAGAACATGTCAGATCTTGACCCAGCCTGCCTTCCCAACATTATTGGAAAGGCATGTAATGCACGACAATTCACATACAAAGAGTTGAATGAAGCTACAAAAGGGTTTGAAGAAGAACACAAGCTTGTTGTTGACATTATTGATGGAACAGTTCATTCGGGAAAACTAGGTGATGGCACCCTTGTGGCTATCCAGAAATTAAAATGCCGGTGCACAAAGAACCTCAGGAAAATCTTGCATAGAGCAGAGCTTTTATCTCGTAGTTCACATAGAAATATTGCCCGGATTATTGGATTTTGTTTTGAGTCAGATAATACACTACTCATAGTACATGAGCATTTTTCGAATGGGACACTCGAAGAACACTTGCGGCATGAAAGAGGCAATGGTCTTAGTTGGTACCTGAGAATCAATATTGCTTCTGAAATTGCAAGTGCTCTTGCATATCTGCAGTATGAAATATCAACTCCTAGCTACATTGAAGATCTGAAGACCAGTGACATACTTTTGGACATTTACTATTCTGCTAAAATTGCCGGTTTCAAGTTCCTGAAATCTGGACTTGTCAATGGATCCTGTTCATATGTAGTCTCCCGTGACACCGATGTTGTTTACGACTTTGGTCTTATACTATTGGAACTGATTATGGGTTCAAAGCCTGGAAATATTTCAGAGGTTGTCTTACCTAAGATAGATGGCAGGAAGTTTCATGAAATTCTGGATCCATATCTTAGATTTGATGATCATCTGCCACCACAGCGAGAGCAGTTGGAAAAGGTCGTAGGTGTTGTTGTACAGTGCTTATCCAGTAAGGAAAATGGTGGACCTTGTATGGTTGATATTGTGAAGGAGCTGATATGTATTTTGAAAGACAATATGGGCAGCAGTAGCAGAATAGAGCCTGCATTGGAGGTGACATTTTCAAACTCGAGCCTCCTGCAAATGGTATCCATGTCTCCTGATAGCATGCATGCTTCTCTTTGCCAGAATGCCAACTAGCACCATATGGAAGAAGTTGCAAGTTAAGGTACACTTTCTTTTTTTTATCAAAACCAAGAAAGCCTAGTTCATCTGAAATGTGTCTTCATCTCAAGGGACCAAAGCATGTTTGACTGGAGATAACCTTTTAATTTGTATTAAGTTTATGCAACAATGATGATGAAAACTGTGGTTGCCATTTTGTGGTTAGTCTTAAATTGGCATCTTTATTTTTTTTTCTCTTAACTTCAACGATGCCCCGACTTTGACACTGGGACTAGGAGCCGATTTCTACGCTTTCTTGTTACCTTAGTTTGTTTAGTTTTCCTTTTTTATTTAGTTAAAATTCATTTACTAGGCAGAAGCTTCTTTCTCACTAGTTGGTAAACATTCTGTTCTCAGTTTCTTGGTACTTTATTCCTAGAAAGTCATTAGCCTTATTCTAATGCAGACTTACAATAGTGTATCTGAATTATTTCAAATTACCGAATGCTTAACAGGGGATAACTGGTTCAGTGATTGCAAACAGCCCGAACCAGAAAACCAATCTTTCAGTATTCCAACTTTTGCCAAATGGATCAGCTATATACAATTTTGATCTAAGGTCTGTTTATGCCATTTTATGGGTTTCTTGACATCACACAATATAAAGAAAATTGTGCTGAAGCCTAATAGTCGTCTGTTCTCAATCAACTGCATATTTAAGAACAATTGTAAAATTAATTCCTTGTTAAGGTTCAACTGAACATGTTACATTACTGGGGATGGCAAATAAACTAAATGCTCCTTTGTGTCTTGCATTTGGCTGATTAGGTGTGCATTATATGTAAATGAGTTGATTTTGGGCTTGTAAATGGAGTCAAGATTTGAGCACCACCCAATTTAAGATGGTCAAAAAGTTCACAAATGACTGAATATGGTACCAATATGAAATTGAAACTGTGCACATATCTTGTCATATGGCCAAAACTTTTCTCTGAATCACTGAACGTGCACTATAATTAATTATTGAATGTACACTATAATCAAGTTCTATAAAAAAAAAAACTTTGATTGTTCGATTGTTCTTCCAGCTCCGACTGTACATTATAATTAATTTTCAAAAGTTAGAACCTAATTTATCACTTATTCGATTGTTCTTTCAGCTCCCACCCATCACAGTTTTCTTCATTTAAGCTTTTTTTTATCAATATATTTTTGTCTTTTTCTTTGTATATTTTATATATCATCTCATAGGTCCTAAGTAATTTTGAGTTTTTCATGTGAAAAATCATTTTAGATCCTTTTATTCTTGAGTTATGATTATCCTGTGAATCTCAATTCTCTCGAAATGATTTGATAGAACATGATTAGAAAAAGATGTAAGAAGAATTTTTCATCCACTAACAATATCCGGGAATTGGGTAAACAGATAATCAATTGATTCTTTTGTTATCATCATAAACTTATGCCTTGGGTAATTTTTAAAGTAGGTCAAATATCAAGCATAGTTTTACATGTAAAATTCTGATTAAATTCATTTCGATATAGAGTACAATACAAAATATTTATTTTTTTAAAAATCATTCATTTTATCTAAAGATTTTATAAATTTTTAAAAATTAAATTTAATAACATTTTATAAATCCTAATCTATAAAATTAATATAATCTTCATTTGTATTTTTTTAATAAGTATAATCCATTTCATTGAATATGAGAGAATATGATAGTGTCTTCTTTGATTTCTTGAAAATATCATTAATTTTTTTAGTATTAATCCAAATAAGATAATCTTTCTATGATAACAATAGTTACAATCAGTACCATACTAAAAGGAGAGGTTGAATTAGTGATATTATAAGTTTAAAAAAAATAAATATAAGTATTGAAAGATGATTTAATCAAGAAATAAATAGGAGTAAGAAAATAAGTAAAGACAGAGTGACAAATTAATTTTATAGTGATTCAATCTTTTTAATCTATGTCTACTCTTGATTCTTTTTCATAGACCATTAGCTTTCATTCCTAATCTTGATTCCAACAGATAAAGAACAACAATCTTTTACAACTTTCTCATTTTTAAGGTTTTACACTTGGTCACTCTAAAAAATCTCATACATTCTAAATTTAGTAACTCAACTAAAAACATAAGAAAGTAGAATTCAAGTAAAGCTTTAAGAGAGGATTTCAACACTTGAAAGCTTAAGAATTCTCTCCATTCATGAATTGGGGCATTTATGGGCTCTATGAATTCCAAAATATAGAGCAAATCATGAAAAAAAAAATCAATCTAAAATCAATAGTATTGATGGTATTATCATCGTACTAGGTGATAGTATCATTAACACAAACAATGTCACTTAGGCCATTTGCTATATCGGACAATATCATCATCGAGATTGGGTGGTACTATTTTCCTAGGGTAGTACCACTTTGGCTTTGGGTGGTACGATTATCTCCTCTAAGCTATTGCATCGCTCATATAATGATTTGACCAAATTAGGATCCAAATCCAACTCAAATCATCTTCAGATAAGGCTTTAAAATATCAATAACTTTAAACATTTTGTCATAGCTTTTAGTATGTTGTCCACTCTTTTGACATGTCGTTCAATCCTTAGCATTTTATTCAATCCTTTAGCATATTGTTCAATCTTTTAGTATATCGACTTTGTTATGATATTCGATCTTTCAACATGAAATTTGATCCTCTAGCACAATGGCCTAATTTTTGATATAAAGTTCAATTTTCAGCATGATAATTTTATGACTTAATATTCGACTCTTAGTTTCACATTTATCTTTGGTCATAATCCATGATGGAAGTATTTCCTATATTACTTAATATAATATTAATTTATCAAATTCAGTAATTGATTTCATAGTCAAGGTTTAAGATTCAATAATAATTGATTCAATCATCGCAAACAACTTGAACAAGAAAAATCAAATTTTCAGAATTCCAACATTTGCCAAATAAATAAGCTATATAGATCTATGAATGTCATTTTATGAGTTTCGACAAATTTGTTCTCATTCTCTGGATCACTGAAAGTATATTATAATTAAATTTATAATTTAATAAAATAAAATTATTCTGTGGTCTAAAAGTAGTCTGTTCTCATTCATCTGCATATTTAAGAGACTGTAAAATCGATTACTTCTTAAGGTTCAACTGAACATGTTACGTTACTGGGGATTACAAATAAACAAAATGCTTCTTTGTGGCTTGTGTTTGGTTGATTAGGTGTGAATTATATGTAAATGAGTTGATATTAGGCTTGTAAATGGAGTCAAGGCTTGAGCATCACCCAATTTAAGATGGTCAAAATGTTTACAAATGTCTGAATATAGTTTGCTAATATGAAATTGAAACTGTGCACATATCTTGTCGTGTGGCCAAAACCTTTGCCTGGATCACTGAATGTATATTATAATTAATTATTGAATGTACACTATAATCAAGTTCTATAAAAAAACATTGGTTGTTCGATTATTCTTCCAGCTCCGACCACATTATAATTAATTTTTGAGTTATAAGAACCTACTTTATCACTTCTTTATTGGATTGTTCTTCCAGCTCTGACCTACTATAACTTTTTTTCATTTAAATAATTTTCATTTAAACATACATCATCTCATAGGTCTTTAGTAACTTACGAGTTCATTATGTGGAAAATGGTTTAGATCATTTTCTTCTTAATTATGATTATTCTTCTCTCTCAGTTGTTTGGAAATAATATAAGAATCTTATTTAACATATCATGATTAGAAAAAGATTTATCAAGAACTTTTAATCCATTGATAATATCCAAAAATGGGATGAACATATCATCAATCAATCCTTTTGACATTATCATAAAATGTTCAAAATCATACTAAGTAAACTTGTGCTTTATGGGTAATTAAAAAAAACAACTAAATATCGAAAATGGTTTCAGATGTAAATACATGATCAAATTCATTTTGATGTAAACCACAAAACAAATTATTCGTAGCTTTAGAATTTAAGCAAAACATCTATTTTTTAAAATTGTTTAATTTATCTATAAGCTTTATGGATTTTTTGAAACTAAATTCAATAATATTTCATAAATCATAATCTATAAAAAATAAAATTTGTATTAATATTTTTTAATAAGTATAATTTGTTTCATTAAACATGGGAGACCGTATAATAGAGTTCCTTTTGATTTCTTAAAAATGCCATTAATTCTCTCTTGAGTATTAATCCAAACGAGAGAACATTATCTTAATACTAATTGTTAAGATCAATATGGTACTAAGAGGAGGGGTTAAATTAGTAATATTATAAATTTTAAGAAAAATATAAAATTTAATTAAAAAAGAGACAAGTATTGAAAGATAATTCAACTAAGAAATAAACACAAGTAAAGATAGAGAGATAAATCAATTTTATAGTGATTCGATCTTTTCGACCTATATTTACTCTTGATTCCTCTTCTCACAAAATCACTAGCTTTTATAGTCAATCTTAATTCTAATGGGTGAAGATCAATAATCCTTTACAACTTTCTCAATTTACAAGGCTAAATTACACTTGGCTACTCTCAGGAATCGTATACCTTATAAAATTAGTAACTCAACTAAAACCTCAAGGCTTTAGGATTTCTCAACACTTGAAAATTCAAGAATTATTCCTCTCAGCTATACATGAAGTAGGATTATTTATAGTCCCTAAATGAAAAATATCTAAAATTAAGTGTACTAGCAGTATTATTGTCATTCTAGATGATACTATCATCAACACTCTTAAACGACATTGCTTAGGCTATCTATTACATCGAACAGTATCATCGTCAAGATTGGACAGTACTATCATCCTGAGATAGTACCACTCTAACTCTGGGTGGTATCATTACCTCATCTAGATGATATCATCACTCGTATAGTGATTTGACCCAATAAAAGATCAAATCTAACCTAAATTCAATTCGAATTCAACTAATTCAATCTTATATAACATAATACAAATATAACCTATTTGACGCATAATTCAACATAAATTATCTTCAAATAAGGCTTAGGAATATCAACAACTTCTTTCAGCACTTTGTTAAGGTTTTGAACATGTTATTCTCTCTTTCAGCATATCATTCAATATTTAATATTTTATCTAAATCTCTAATATATCATCTAATCCTTCGATATATTGATTTTACTATGACATTCAATCTTCTGATATGAAATTTGATCTTTCAATATTATGCCGGAACCCCTAGCATAAACATCGAGAGATAACTTCGTGCTAAAGGTTCAAGTATTATGTCAAAATTTAATTATCGTTTGACTTTAGCTAGAGAGTCAAAATCGACATGTTTTGAGAGTCATTAGATTGTCATGTTTGTCAAATTCATAAATTAATTTATTATCAAAATTTGAGACTTAATAATAACTAGTTCAGCAATGGCAAATAACCCAAAAAAAAAAAAAAAAACTGATCTTTCAGTATTCCAACATTTGCCAAATGGATCAACTTATATATATATATATATATATATATATATATATATATATATATATATATATATATATATATATATATATTAGTTTCTTGATATAAAAAAAAACACAAATTGTGCTGAGGCCTAAAATTAGTATTTTCTCAATCACCTGCATATTTAAGAGAAAGGTTCAACTGAACATGTTACATTGCTGGGTACGGCAAATAAACTAAATGCTCCTTGGTGGCTTATGTTTGGCTGATTAGGTGTGCATTATATGTAAATGTGTTGATAGTAGGCTTGTAAATGGAATCAAGGCTTGAGCATCACCCAACTTAAGATGATCAAAAGTTCACAAATGTCTGGATTTGGTATGCCAATATAAAATTGAGACTGTGCACATATCTTGTCATATGGCCAAAACCTTGCGCTGAATCACTGAAGGTACGCTATAATTAATTACTGAATGTACACTATAATTCAATTCTATAGGAAAAAACATTGGTTTGGATTTGATATCAAATTAAACCTCAACAACCCAAAGTTTGAACATTTGGGCTTGAGTTCTGATTTGATCTACATATCAAGCTGATTGACCAGTAAGCATCTGACTTCCCTGGATTTTAGATTGACGGATTAGTAATATGATGAACCAAGTTCTAGGCTAACTGGTCAGGGCTAGGCATTAGGTATCTTAAAATTATCTCTATGTAGAACCAATCCAAATAATGATCAAGAATTTAAAATAGCACTTACAGTGTCCTTGAGTTAATGTTGCGTATCAACCCCTGAGACACTAGATTCAGGATGGTTTAGGTGTGTTCATCTAATGCATCAGTCATTGGCTATCAGTCAGGGATGCTCTTGTGATGTTAAGCATTATTAAAAACATTGCTGCTATCAGTTCTGATAGGACATGGAACTTGACAAAAAGGTGGAATAGAGTTAATTATGAGCAGCACTAGTGTTCTGACCAGGATTGGCCATGACAACACTCACATTATAATAGTAGAGGTGCTGCAAGAATGTAACCACAGTTCATCAAGGTGCTGTCATATGTCAAACACACCTAATAAAGTACCTCAATATGTGGTCATATTGTCCCAGAAAGGGCCAATAGAAATCATGTTTTGACAGAGTATTAGTGTGGGTGAGTTATTCCCTACTGTGTGACAAGCTTCTTTCCTCGTCAACTGGTACAACAGTGGCGACATCAGCCTCTGCCATCATCCTATTTTAGTTGTGAGACTCTAGAATTGTTACAGTCCCCCACACAAATTGAAACTGTGTGCAGGTGCTTGGGATTTTGTATTCAATACTCAAGGACACATCGAAACCCTGGCTGTTTTATGATGCTATTCTTTAGTTTCACGTTGAGTTCCGTTCGTGATCTCAAAGGTGGTTTTTGTTGATTTCTTGTGAATAAGTATGGATCACCCTGATCAATTTTTTAAGTTTATTGGATTAATAAATTTTTATCTAATAAATTTTTATTAATTTTTATTGAGTCTCACATAAAAGATCCAATAATTTAGGAGTTTATTGAATCTCCAATAAGATATAGGTTCTAGTAGATATCTCATATCTGAATCTTTGTTCGTCGTAATATCTACTATATGTGTATGACCTTTTAAGTCCAATATCGAGCTAGCCGTAAGTTACATCAGTTAGAATTTTTTTTGACTCAGTGAATTATTTTTTCTATAATAATTCACTCGACTTATGGACTATTGGCATACTAGGCTACTACACTATAGTCCCTAGATGATGTAGGAGGATCTAATCTATTTGACTTGTTTGTCCTCAGTTATCGTATATCTATAGTCTCTTATTCATCTAATATGCTAGAGATCGTATATCGGACATGGTGCTGTCAAACCCATATGGAACCTATTCGAGTCTCGCTCTAATCATATTCTTCTAGAGAGCTCATTCTCTCTCAATCCGAATGACCATAGCTAGGGATTTGCTTGAGTAAGAACACATAGAATATTCTGTTGAGAAATCTAGGGGCGACATCATATATATAGTGGAAGAACAGAAAAAAAATTTTAGCTTTTCACAAAAAGATTTTATCATCATATGAAGATTAGTATGCAAAACCCATAAACTGAAAACGATGCATAGAATAAAATTCTATTACTAAGGGAGATCGTATATCTTCGTATTCTTGTAGATTTGTAGGAGAGGATGAAGGAGATCAAGCGTCCTTCTCTCTAGCAGTGATCCACACGGTAGGGGCTGTGAAGATACTCCTCAAGGAGAGAGAAGAATAGGAGGTGGTAGCAAAGAGAGCCTTAGTCTATGGACCTTTGATTCCCTCCTATTTATAAAGGCTCATTGTCAACTTAACATTAATAGATCCTACCCTATTGCATATTGGATCTCCATTCAACTATCTAAGCCTCTTAGATTAGTGAGTCTCTACTTAATAATATCTTACAAGCTCTTATTGTATCTCATTCATAGGATCCAATAATTTGAATCTTGATTTATATAATATTATCGAATATGTTTTCAACAACTCTCTAAACCTATGAATGAATGGATTGATTTTGAGAAAAAATTATTATTTTTGAATGCCAAAGCGATGAACGCTTTGTTTTGTGCCTTAGACAAAAATGAATTTAATCAGATTTCGATTTGTAAAACTGCGCATGACATTTGACACACACTTGAAATCACACACAAAGGCACTTGTAGAATTAAAGATTTAAAAATTAATCTTTTGATGCATGATTTTGAATTGTCTCCAATGAAACCAAGCAAAACTATTGGTAACATGTACACTCATTTTACAGATGTCGTCAATAGTTTAAAAAGTCTTAGTAAATATTTTTCTAATCTTGAATTTGTAAATAATATTATAATATTCCTTCCAAAAAGTTGAGATTCGAAAGTAACGACAATACAAGAGATAAAGGACCTAAATAACTTTTCGCTTGAAAAATTTATTAGATCGTTGATGACTTATGAAATGACTCATTTGGATGAATTTGAGAATCACCTTCCAAAGAATAGGAAGGATTTAACACTTCGAACTATAAAAAACTATAAAATTTTTACAATAAAATTTAAAAAATTCATAAAACAAGAAATTAAGAAGAAAAATAAATTTAAAAAGAAGAAGCTGATATAGAGGAAGAAAGCACTTAAGGACAAATCGAGTGCATCCAAAGATAAAATGACGAACTACGCTTTGATGACCTTTGATAACAAGGTAAGCAACTCAACCAAAATTCCTTTACTTTATTATGAAATTATTTGATTTTTTCACGAGTTATTTTTAATTAGTAAGAAATAAAAAAATATAAAAAAATATCATGCTTTTCTTTCTAGTAATTTTGAAAATTAAAAAAAAATGAGAATGACTATTGCATATTGATTCCTTACACTAAACATAAAGAGTTAAACTCACTTAAGAAAAAAAATGTATTATCATTGGAATAATAAATTGAATCTTTTGATTGAATCTTTTGTTTGAAAATGCTTTATGTTATTTTTTGGTCTTGATGATTGTTATGATGAAATTTATTTTTTGGTCTTAAACATTGTTGCATGTTTTGATTTGGCATAAAAGACAAAGGCATACTTGTATAAAATCAATCACATAAATTGAGACAAAAAAAAGGAGATACATTTTTCTCTATCTCTAAAGTTTTTTGATTCTTTCAATAAAAGATTAATGAATCTATTTATGTTATTTTATGAATTTCGTGAACTATGAAAGTGATTTTGATGATTTGTCAAATTGAATGAGTTGAAAATAATGATGAATGTTATGAAAATAAATGTTTGTATCATGCTTGATGTTTTTACATTATGAAATTATGCATGATGAGTTGAAGTAATGATGGTTTGAATGCATGAATCGATAATCTTTTTATCACACGAATCATGATTCCTTCACTTGATACTCGAAATTTTTTTTCATGATATTGATGACTCGATATTTTTTGCATGAACCAAGTTCTCCTATGTTTTTTCTTGTCATTTACTAAAGAGGAGAATTTTCTAAATGAATCATGAATTTTTCAAAATCATAATTTAAATTTCTTATGATTCATGATGAATTGAGACATATTATGCATGAATCGAGATCTCTTCTTTGTTCTCCTATAATTCTACTTGCTATGTATTAAAGAAAAGCATTATTGAAATCATGATCTTGATTTCTCACAATTATAACTTGAGTTTTCTTTGTATGAATCAAGATCATTTTTTATTTAAGAGGATATTTGCCAAAATAAATCATATTTTTTTTTGGTATTCATGATTCAATATCTTTCATGTTATGATTTATTTATCTCACATGACTTCCTTGTAATCATGAATTGCATAACTCATCATCAAATTGATCACTCTTGATGCAAAATTATCTTTGTCATGATTTGAAAATTGATATAAAAATTTTACAATATTGTATTCTTCTCTTCTTTTTCACAATGACAAAGGGGGAGTAAGAATTGCTAGCTTATGCATCACAAAGCAAAATTGCTAGCTTGCACACTTCAATGAGAGAAAAATTGCTAGCTTGATCACTACAAAGGAAGCAAAATTTATTAAGCTTGCACTTCTCAAAAGAGAAGAAAAAACTTACCATCTTGAAATTAATAGCTTACAAAGAAAGTTAAAACTTGCTTGCACTTTTTAAAAAAGAAGAAATAAAAGTTGCTAGCTTAAACATCGCAAAGAGAAGCAAAAGTACAAACATGCAAAAATTACAATCTTGCACATCTTTAAAACTAATGATGATTTGATGGTTATGCATTTGCCGAACTTGCATATAAATCAAAAACTTGGATAGTTGCACTTCTCCTTTTTGTTGATAACAAAAGGGGAGAAGTAATGATGATTTGGTGATCATGCATGATAATGATTTGTACTTTAAAATTTTATGTAATTTAAAATTTCATGCATGATGTACTTTGATGATTTGAAATCATGATGTTTATATATAAAATACTTTGATTTCAAAGGTTCTATCAATATGACATATTGATAGGGGGAGTTTGTTTAAACTCCGTCATCAATTATTTATCATCATAAAAAAAGGAGAGATTGTTGAATATCAGATTTTGATAATGAAACTAATTGATAGTGTTTATGATCTAATCTATATTTTGAGTGACGTAGGACTAGCTTCGATCAGGAAGAGACAATTAAAGTAGGAGGAATCGAACGTTGGGTAGCAGTAGAACATGTCAGATGATTGGACATTGAGCCGAAGGATCGATCGATGTATCGGCAGAAGGCTTCGTGCCATGGGTTTGGGCATCAGGCCAAGAAGAGTAAAAATTACATTAGGGAAATCAAAATTGTGGAGATCAACTAGTCGATTGGGCAATAGGCTGCAAGAGAGGATGATGCATTGAAGAATCAGACAAAGCGCCAATAAGCCAATGATATGCCAGACAATAATTGATTTGAGCTTTGTAATAATCATCTAGATCAAAGTAGGTTTAAATTATAATTAGGATGGAATTAGGCCAACTCAATTAGGAGCCAATTGGGCCCAAGTTTGGACTGTGTTAGGCTAAGTGAAAGACTCAAATAGTAACCCAATAGGTGGGTCAAGAGGTGGCATCACCAGAACAAGCGGTGGAACCGTCGGTGGCTCATTCTTCAAGACATAGTCTCCAAGACTATGTTAGGCAGTGGTATCACCAGGCTGGGCAATAGTACCATCAAGTATCAAGTGATGGTATTGCTGAACTATGCGATGGTACCGTTAGTACCCGAAAGACCTAGGATGAGACTGGTTTTGGCTCCAAGTTTAAATCCATTTGGAGCCTATAAATATCCCTCTCATCCCTAGTTAGCATACATAAGAACTGAGAATAAAAACAAGGGAAAACTCTATTGTAATCTTGTGAGAATTCCTCTCCTCTAGTGTAGTGTTGATTTCAGTTAAGAGAGGGGTGAGTGGGGGTGAAAAGATTCTTTCTTGAGCCTGTCAAAAGGATAATAGAGTTGTAAGGGTAGCTAATCTTCACCTAATGAAAGAAGATCAGATAGTGGAAGCTGGTGGCCTCAAGTGAAGAGGAATCGGGAGTGAACGTAGGTCGGGACGACCGAACCACTATAAAATCGATTTGCACATCTTTCTCTACTTATTTACTTACTTTGCAACTACTCTACTTCCATATCACTTACTTGCAAATGCTTCCAAGTTAAACATCTTTCCGATATGGCTTTTATCGAAACAAATCTTTAAATCGTGAACATTTTCATAAATTGATGTCATTTTTATCACTGCACTAATTCACCCCCCCTCTTAGTGCTAACTCGATCCTAATACCTCATCCATTTAATATCACAAAGATCATATACTAGGCATCGTATTGTCAGGCCCATACGATTTCTACTCGAGTCTCGCTCTAATTAGATTCTCCCGGAGAACTCTTTCTCTCTTAATCCAAATGACCCTAGCCAGGGATTTGTTTGAACAAGAATATATGAGACATTCTTCTCATGACACCAAGAGTAGATGATATTTTATCGGCACTCAATAACCATCGTAAGTTTGGTTGCCACTCCCAATGACTAGTTATGCTAGATATGAAACTTTTAGACCTATAAGTCTGGTATCAAAGAATGGAGTACTCATACATGACATTCTTAATATCTGAAGTCTAAGGACCAAATACACTACTAGGACTACGAAATTACTATTTGACAACAAGGTATTATCAATTATTCAGCATTCCATAAGTAGATCAATCAGTGAACTGATTCTCTAATGAGCACTTGTACTGTTTCCTTAGTGTCCCCACACGAGCAGCTATGAGACCAACCGCTTCCATCATATGAATGGGTATACAATATACAAGTTTGTCCGATTATTTCGATGTCTCTCTCGAGTAACCTATAATCGAGATTATTTAGGATTTGTATTTAAAGGTGAATCAGTCTTATAATCATGATCTCATCATGATTTGATTCCCATTGCACAGATCCATGGACATCACAATATATACAACACACAAAATAAAGTGATAAAATATCAATAAATAATAAGCAAAAAGAATGTGTATGATGTCACACGTACCATCACTCATGTGATTGGCTTTTAGGGCATCTATGACTAGCAATCTCCCACTTGACCTAAAGCCAATCATCTATGTGTTTGACACCCATCAGACCCCTATGATGCTCAAAGATAATATGAGACAATGGTTTCATTAATAGATCTACGATATTATCTTTGGATGAAATTCTTTTCCACTACTACATCTATTCGGGCCATGATCTCTCTAATAAGCTAGAACCTCCTCAGAACACTTCTAATGAGACCCGAGTTTCCTCAATTGAGCAATCGCCTTATAGTTGTCGCAATATAAGAGAATCGACTCATCGCTACTTGGCATGACTCATAGATTTGTGATGAACTTCTTCATCTAGACTCCCTCCTTTGTCGTCTCTATTGCAACAATGTACTCTAAGTCTATGGTTGAGTCAATAGTAGTATCTTTCTTGGAACTCTTCTAGCATACAGCTCCTCTATTTAGGATGAACACATACCTTGAATTAAACTTGCTATCATCGACATCGGATTAGAAGATCGAGTCCGTGTAGCCCTCAACCTTGAGGCTACTTCCTCTATATACAAGTAAAAGATCTTTAGTCATTCTCAAGCACTTAAGGATATACTTTACTGCTTTCTAGTACTCTAAGTCTGGATCCGCCTGATACCTGCCCGTGACACTTATAGGCTGGTACATAGCTTAACATACATGATAGACTCTATCGCTAAGACATAGGGTATTTTATCCATGTCTGCCATTTCTTCAAGAGTCTTTGGGAATATATTCCTAGAAAGTGATATCCTCTATCTTATCGGTATGAGACATCTCTTAGAATTTTTCATGTCAATCCTTTTGACAATGGTGTCTATGTACTTGGATTAAGCATCATCTTGGATCTATCTCTATAGATTCGAATCCTCAATATATAGGATGCTTCCTCTAATTCTTTCATAGATAAATGTCTAGATAGCCAAGCCTTTACTGTGGAGAGCATTCCTATATCATTCTTAATGATCAGGATGTCATCCACATATAGAACCAAAAAGTTGATAGCGCTCCCACTTACCTTCCTGTACACACAAGGCTCATATTCGTTCTTAATGAAGTTATAAAATATGATTGTCTCATCAAATCTTATATTCCAACTTTATGAAGCTTACTTCAATCTATAGATAAATCTAAACAACCTGCACACCTTATTTAGACTATCCTTGGATACGAATCCCTTAGGCTGTATCATATACACCTCCTCCTCGAGGTTGCCATTAAGGAATGTGATTTTCATGTCCATTTATCAAATCTCATAATTATAGTATGCTGCAATAGCCAATAGAATTTAGATAGATTTTAGCATGACTACGGGTGAGAAGGTTTCGTCATAGTCGACACCTTACCTTTAATGATACTTCTTAGCCACTAGCCTTGCTTTATAGGTCTCTACCTTTCTATCTACTCCAATTTTCTTCTTGAAGATCCACTTACAACCAATGGATATGATACCCTCAGGTACATCAACTAAGTTCCAAACTTTGTTGGAGTACATAGAATCCATCTATGAATTTATGGCTTCTTGACACTTCCCAGAGTCTATACTCGTAATAGCCTCCTCGTACGTCTGAGGATCAATATCCTCAACATCCTCTCCTTTGATATATCTCATATATCTTCCAAGAGAATGAGATACTATACCGGACCTACGTAAAGTCAAAACTTGTTTGCTAAGTATTTGAACATACTCAGATTATGGATTGGTGCTTGAGTTAGGTTCTATAACTTCGCTCAACTCTATCATGCTTCCACTATCTCCACCAAGAATGTGTTCCATCTCAAGGAATACTGCTCTCTTAGTTATAAAGACATTTTGCTCCACGGGGTAATAGAAATAATACCCATAAGTTTTCTTAGGGTATCCCATGAACTTGCACCATTCTGTCCTGGATTCCAACTTGTCGGGGTTGTGTCTCTTAACGTGGATAGGGCAGTCCCAAATCTTAACAACCTTAATATCAGACGTCTTCCAATTTTATATCTCATATGGTGTAGATACTACTAACTTAGTTGGAATTCTGTTTAGAAGGTAAGCTGCGGTCTCTAGGGTGTATTCCCAAAATGAGACGAGTAGGTTGGCGAAACTCATCATGGACCACACCATATCTAATAGCGAGTGATTCCTCCTTTCTAATATACCATTGAGCTATGGTGTATAAGGATGTGTCCATTGGAATAAAATCTCATGGTCCTTAAGGAACTGAGTGAACTCCATACTCAAGTATTCTCCTCATCGATCTGATCAAAGAGTCTTAATACTCTATCAAATCTGCTTCCTTTTAGACATACTTATATTCATGATATATGAAGCAATATATAGCATAAATAAACCATTATGCAATGTTTCTCTAGTGATGATCTCATCATCTAATAATATTGAACAACCATTGTTCTTAAAAACTAATTTATATCCATTGACTATCAAACATGAAATGAAAATAATATTTTTGATAATAGAGGGAATAGAATAGCATGCATCCAATACAATAGTAACTCCATTAGGCAAATGTAGGGTGACCTCACAAATAGCCACTACAACAACTTTTGCACTATTGCCCATCTTGAGATCTATCTCATCCCTCACCAATCTCCTAGATCTTACCAGAACCTATCATGAATTATAGATGTGATAAGCATTACTAATATCTAATACCCATGTGTTATATTATGAGTCTAAGATTGACCTTTATCCTTTGTCAGGTCCTTTTTAGCAACCTTTGTTTTACCCGATTTGCTCTTTTGCCCTTCTTAAGAGACTTTCCTGTATTTTTTTTCTTTTTGATCTCACTAGCAAAGACAATTGACTTCTCTTTCTTAATGGTGCTCTCTACTTCCCTCAACATATTGAAGAGCTCTAGGAGAGTCACCTTAATCTTGTTCATATTAAAATTTATAATGAATTATGAAAAGGAATATGGTAGGGACTGAAGCATAAGCTCTACACACATATTATCCTTTAGGATTATTTCTAGACCCGTGAGTTTCTCTATGCACTCAATCATCTTAAGGACATGGTTTTGAACCAGTGTCCCCTCAATCATCCTAGCACGTAAGAGACTATTCGATATCTCATATCGTTGAGTTCTTCCTTGTTCCTCAAACAATTTACAGAGATACCGAAGTATGGATCTAGCATCCATCTTTTCATGCTGTCTTTGTAACTCGAGAGTCATGGAGCCCAATATGTAGCATTGAGTAAAAGTATAGTTATTTATGTACTTCACGTAGCGAGTGATCTCATCCTTGGTTGCCCCTTTGCGGGCATAGGCATCACTATATTAAGGATGATGTATGTAATTTTCTCCACCATGAGAATAATTCTTAGGTTGCAAAGCCAATTTGTATAATTTAGACCAGTGAGGCGATTGACATCAACTATGCCACGTAAGAGAATTGAAAATGATATTTTTTAAAAATAAAGATGCAATAAAAATAAATAATATGTGTATTTTACATAAATAAATAATTAAGATAAGAACTTCTATCTTAATCTACTCCCACTATTTTCTCGTGAAACACACAACTCCCTCCAGTATGTGAATCGAAGACTCATGACAGATCTCTAGTGGGGATCAGGATCCAATCGATATTTTAACGTAACCTCGAGGGACTCGACCAATCATGCTAAGCTCGAAAAGGTAGGCAACTCTTGTTAATCACAAATCCTTATGATTCTTGTCTTGTTCAACCTCCGAACCATCATGGTCTCAAGGGACTTAACTAACCATGATGTTTGGTTAAGTTATCACCATCGTTACAAGATGAGTCTGATTTGATGATACGTTCTCGAGGGACTCGACCAAGTATACCACATCCTTAGGTCACCGATGACATCTTTATATCGTAGGCAAGATATCGAATCATAATATAGGTGAGCCTCGAGTGACTCAACCAACTTAACCTATATCGAGAATCAATTCCTACCTATAACAATAAAAGGCCACGTGGGTCAATCTAATTTTCTCACGTTTATTGACTTAATATTATAGAAAGAGGGGATTTTTGATTCGGTCTCCTAATATGATATGTCATACATATTATATATATATATATATATATGCAAGCATATATATACATATCTGGTAGGTGTATAAGTAATCACACATCATATGAGCAATCACACCAAATGATCATGGACCACATCCTAATGTGATCAAACCTGAGCCAATAGGCTCAATCACTCACATCAAGTGTTGAATCTCGGATTTTGATGATGAAACTAATTGAGTGTGATTTGTTGTCTAACTGCGTGTTGAGTTACGCAGGTCTACTATCGATCAGGATATTAGGTGTCGAGCTAGAGGTTCGGTCGACTATTGGCAGGAGGCTTCGTACGTCGGGCATCGGGCCAAGAAGTGCGGAGTTGCGCCATGGATATCGAGTTTTGTTTGTGCAGGAGTAACTACGAAAGGGATGAAGACGTAAAGCAAAATCAAGGGCCGAAGTCAAGTGCGATGGATCGTTGGGAGTTCGAGAGTTTGTGAAGATTCAAGCCGAGAACAAGTAGGGAGCTTGCGAAGGTTTTGGGAGGTTCATCGGAAGTTCGCGGAGCTTGATAAGAAAGATCAAAGCTTGCCGAAGAAGCTCGAGGGAACTCGCCAAAATCATCGTGGAGTCCGAGAGCTTGCCGGGAGTCCGCAGGATGGTTTCGAGGATCGTCGGAAGACCGCGAAGTTCGCCAAAGCTCAGCGAAGAAGACTTGACTTGCGGACTTTGTAATAGCTTAGGAAACGTCTTTAAAATTCGTAGTACATATTTTGGGTTAGGATTAGATAACCCAAAGTGGGGCCCATTGGGCCTTGATTAGGATGAGTTTGGGCCAAAATTTTGGCCCAAACCGAACCAAATGCATGCATGCTCTGTAGCATGTTCTTAGCACACATGTACTTGTAGCATGTTACTGTAGCTATTGTAGCTAGGCGGTGGAACACTTTATGCAATTACCACTGATCAGATGTAGCGGTGGCACCGCTGTAAGCACCGCATTTCCGTCAAAGAGCGGTGATGAGGCGGTGGCACCGCCTCTGACCATCTGATCTTGGAACTCCAAATTTATTTCAAATTTGGAGCCCAATTTTGAATCCACTTTGGATCTATAAATACCCCTCCCTTTCCCAGCTGAAAGGGTAACCCTTTTGAGCAAAAAAGTCTAAGTCTTGAGTTCTTGAAGTGTGTTGTAAAGTCTTGTTTTGCTAGTGTTCACCTTCTTCCCTTTCTTGAGAGATCTTGTACAAGTGTGAACATCTTGTAAAGGGTTGTAAAGGGGTGTTTGATCCTTCCCCTTCAAAGAGATTGCTAGTGGAAGAGCGGAGCCTCATCGTAAAGGCTTCAAGAGTGGATGTAGGTCATTTGACCGAACCACTATACATCCTTGTGTCCATGAATGTGTGAGTGCTTACATTCTTGAAGTATTTCTTTACCTTGCTGCAAGTTATTTAGTTCATACTTATTTCCCTTAAGCAAGCAATTACTTTCAAGCTCTCTTTCTTCAAATCGAGATCTTCCTACGAAAGTGAGTTTTCGCAAAATCGGTTTCAAGAGTACGCTTTTAATCCGCTGCACTAATTCACCCCCCCCTCTTAGTGCCGCTCGATCCCTAACATCAAGATCTATGTGTGTAGCGGTGCATCTCTATGCCTTGTGATCATCCATCGTATCCTCGTCAGTTCCATCGGCATCTTGACGTATTTCCATGCGTCGCGATCGTCCGTCTCGACCTCGTGGGTTTCGCTATTGCTTCCATGCTCCTATTGCACCTTCTTGTGTAATTATAACATAATCATAGGTACACAGGCCTAACAATAAAAGAGAAAAATGGAAGCTCGTAAGCCTAATAATAATAATCATAACATATGTACACACAAATCACACGATCCATGATCATCCATCCACATGACACATCACATATATATACATCACCATATAGAACTACTAGATAATAATAATTAATTAAACTATTTAATTAAGTATTTTGTAGTATTCTGGAAACCCTACCATAGGGTGCCCCATATGGCAGGTAGTCTCTTATATTGCTAGAAAATCTTAGCCACTAGGGACTCCCTTGTAGCCAGGAATCCTAGGCCACAGGGTTGCCTTGTGTGGCTAGGAAACCCTAGCCATCAAGGAGTCCTCCATAGCCAGGAATTTCTAGCTATAGGGCAGCCTTGGGTGGCCAAGAAACCTAGCCGCCTATTTGCCCTTGTGGTCAGTAATCTTGGCAGCTAGGGTCTCTTTGGTAGCTAGGAAACCCTAGCCACCAAAGGTGCCCCTTGCAGCTAGGAAACCATGGCTGCTAGGGCTGCTAATGCCTAGGCCATGAGCAGCCCTGCTCTTGACCTTGCTGCCTTTGGCCATGCCGAGAGGAGCAAGGTTTGCTCTCGGCCAAGGCTGCAAGCAACCTTCAACCAAACTGTAGGGCAATAAAGTTTGCTACCCTTTTTCATCTGTTCTATGACAATAATTTTAGCGACAAAATATGGATCTAAAGTACCTTTTAATAAGGAGAAGATGTGTAGTCTAGATCTCAAAAACTATGATAAAAATCACAGCAATCGCGTAAAAATAATTCTGCGTGATTGAACACAACACATATAGTTTATAAGCCAATCTTTTGTTAGTCATATGTGTCCTGCAAGCCAATCACATGAGTGATGACACTTGTGACTTGATATGTACTCTTTCTCTTTGCTTAATATTAGGTATTTTATCACTTTATCTTATGTGTTGTATATATTGTGATGTCCTTGGATCTGTGCAATGAGAATCGGATCGTGATGAGATCACGATAATGAGACCGATTCACCTTTAAACACAGACCCTAAATAATCCTGGTCATAGGTTACTCGAGAAGGACATCGAGATAACCAGATAGACTGGTGTACTGTATACCTGTCCATATAATGGAGGTAGCTGGTCTTATAGCTACTCGTATGGGGACACTAAGGGTACAGTGTAGGTGCTTATTGGGGAATGAGTTCACTGATTGATCCGCCTACGGAATGCTGGATGGTTATTGATACCTCACGTCAGACAGCGATTCCGTAGTCCTAGTAGTGTATCTGGTCCTTAGACTTGAGACACCAAGGATGTCCTGTATGAGTACTCCACTCTTTGATACCGAACTTATAGGTTTGGAACGTTCCAGATCTAGTACAACCGGCTATTGGGAGTGGTAGCCAACCTTACGAGGGCTATTGAATGTCAATAGAGGATTATCCACTCTCGGTATCATGAGAAGAATATCCCATATATTCTTGCTTGAACAAATCCTTGGCCAAGGTTATTCGGATTGAGAGAGAAAGAGTTCTCCGGGAGAATCCGACAAGAGTAAGACTCGAGGAGAGACCGTATGAGCCTGACACCACCATGCCCGGTATAAGGTCTATGGGATATTAAATGGATGAGAGACTATAGATACATGGTAACTGAGGACAGATAGGTCCAAAAGATTAGATTCCCTTGTATCGTATGGGGACTACGGCGTAGTGGCCTAGTACGTCCGCAGTCGATGAGTCCGGTGAATTATTATAGAGATAATAATTCATTGAGTTAGAAGGAGTTCTGATAAGTATCACTCACGGCCAGCTTGATATTGGGTCTAGAGGGTCACATACATATGGTAGGTGTTACGACGAGTAGAAGTTCGGATATGAGATATCTGTTGGAGCCCTTATCTTATTGGATATCCATTAAGCCCTTGAATTATTGGATCCTCAGATGAGATCTAATAATTATTAATAAGAGATTATTGGGTAGAGACCCACTAATCCAAGAGGCTTGTGTAATTGGATAGAGATCCAATACCCAACAAGACAAGATCTATTATGGTTTATAGGGGGCCTTTATAAATAGGAGGGAACCAAAGCTTTATAGGCTGAGGGTTTCTTTTGGTAGCCACCTTCTGTTCTCCTCTCCCCAGAGAGGAGCATCGTCGTAGTCCCTACCGTGTGGATATCACTAGAGAGGAGGACGCTTGACCTCCTTTATCACTGCAGGGATTTATGAATATACGATCTCCCTAAGTATTTTTTTTATACATGCAGTTTTTGTGGATTTGTTTTGATGCACCGATCTTCGCATGACGATGGAACCTTTCTACGAAAAATATGGGGTGTTTTATTTTTGTTCTTCCACTACGCATGAGATGTCGCTCTCTAGAAGGATTTCCCAACATCTTTCGCACGAACAACCTAGCTTTGATACTACTATTGGAAAATCTAGTGCAACATCATATGTGTAGTAGAAGAATAGAAAATAAAATCCTAGAATTTCCTATAGAAAAGAAGGTTTCATCATCATACAAAAGATTGGTATGTAAAAACCCGTGAAACCGAAAAATAATGTATATAAGAGAATTGTGTTACCTAGGGAGATTGTATATCCCTGAATTTCTATAGATATATGGGAGAGGATGAAGAAGATCTATTGTTCTCCTCTCTAGCGGTGATCCATATGGTAGGGGCAGTGAAGACGCTCCTCAAATCGTTGCTCAATTCTCTTCTTCACACGCACCATGCAATCAAGAAGGGGCCAACCCTTCTTACTATCCACATGCCCTAAAGAGGAGCTGCTGGTTAAGGAGGAGAGAGTAAGAGGAGAATAAGAGGTGGCAGCCAAAAGAGCCCTAGCCTATGGGCCTTTGGTTCCCTCCTATTTATAGAGGTGCCTTGTTAACTTAACCCTAATTGATCCTGC
This sequence comes from Musa troglodytarum, assembly GCA_023547065.1. Taxonomy (NCBI): domain Eukaryota; kingdom Viridiplantae; phylum Streptophyta; class Magnoliopsida; order Zingiberales; family Musaceae; genus Musa; species Musa troglodytarum. The sequence goes on along the minus strand of CP097507.1, from coordinate 18,096,312 downwards.
TCTATTGGGTACTAGATCTCCATCTAATTACTCAAGTCTCTTAGATTAGTAGTTCTCTACTAAATAATATCTTATTAGCTCTTATTGGATCTCATCCATAGGATCCAATAATTTAGGGGCTTATTAGATGTCTAATAAGATAGGAGCTTCGACGAATATCTCATATCCGAACCTCTACTCGTCGTCGCACCTACCAAATGTATGTGACCCCCTAGGCCCAATATCGAGCTGGCCATGAGTCATACCTATTAGAACTCCTTCTAGCTTAGTAAATTATTATCTCTATAATAATTCACTCGACTCATCGACTACGGATGTACTAGGCCACTACGTCGTAATCCCTAAACAATATAGGGGAATCCAATCCTTTGGATATATCTATCCTTAGTTACCATATACCTATAGTCCATCATCCATCTAATATCACAGAGATTGTATATTGGGTATGGTGCTATTAGGCCCATATGGTTTCTATTCAAGTCTCACTATAATCGAATTCTCCTAAAAAACTCTTTCTCTCTTAATCCGAATGACTCTAGTCATGGATTTGCCTAAGCAAGAATGTTAGGATTGAGTTGGCACTAAGAGGGGGGGGGTGTAAATTAGTGCGATGATAAAAAAACATTCGATTTTGGAAACTTCAATTCGATGGAAGCCGTATCGAAAATCGTTTAACTTTGAAAACATTCATAAAGCATGTAAGATGGTATGCAGTATAATTAAATAACAAAGAGGAGAAGAAGAGAGTGCACACCAAATTTATAGTGGTTCAGTCATCCGACTTACGTCCACTCCTGAATCCTCCATCGTCGAGCCACCGGTATCCACTAACCGATCTTCTTTCAATGAGTAAAGATCAACTACCCTTTACAGCCCTTTTTCCTTTTTTACAGGTTTAGGAGACAACCTTTACAACTCCACTCACCTCTCTTTTAAACTTAACTAAGACTTAGAGCTAGAGGAGAAGAATATTCACATAATTACAATAGAGTTTGTCCTCTTTTTGTTCTCAGTTGGTGTGTGTTCTAACTAGGGATGAGAGGGGTATTTATATGCTCCAAATAGATTCAAACTTGGAGCCAAAATTTTAAATACTTTGAGATTTCGAGGTACTAACGGTACCATCGCCTAATTTGGCGGTACCATCGCCTAACACAATCTCGAGGACTATCTTGGAGACTAAGCCACTAGTGATTCCATTACCTATTTTGGTGGTGCCACCGCCTGATCCATATGTTGGGCCTTTCACTTGACCCAACACAACCCAAACTTAGGTTTAATTAGCCCCTAATTGAGTTGGCCTAATTCAACCTAATTATAATTTAAACCTACTTCAATTTAGATAATTATTATAAAGCTTGAATCAATTATTGTCCGACATGTCATTGGTTCATTGGTGCTTCGTCTGATTCTTCAGTGTATCGTCCTCTCTTGCGGCCTATTGCCCAATTGGCCAGTTGACCTCCGTAACTCTGATCTCCTTAGCACAATGTCCCCTCTTCTTAGTCTGATGCTCGAACTCATTATCCAAAGCCTTCTACCGATATGTCGACTGATCCTTCAACTTTACGATCCTTCAGCTTGATGTTCAATCTTTTGACATATTCCACTCTGACCCAACTTCTGATTCCTCCTACTTTAATTATCTCTCCTTGATCGAAGCTAGTCCTGCATCACTCAAAATGCAGATCAGATTATAAACCCTATCAATTAGTTTCATCATTAGAATCCAAGATTCAACAATCTCCCTCTTTGTTATCATGACAACAAATTGATGATGAAGTTAACCTTAACTCCCCCTATCAATATACCATATTGATAGATCCTTTAAATCAAAAAATCATGCAATGTTTTAAAATATAAAAGTTCATCATATCATACATGATCATCATTATAACTTCTCCCCCTTTGTTATCAACAAAAAAGGAAAGTGCATCTATCAAGTTTTTATGATATGCAAGTTTTACAACATAAAAGCTAGTAACAATTATGAGTTTTGCAAGTTAGTAATTTTTACTTCACTTTTGAGATATGCAAGTTTGCAAGTTTTACTTCTTGAGATAGGCAAGTTTGCACTTTTGTTTCTTGAGTTTGCAAGCTAGTAATTCTTGGTGATGTTCAGGATGGCTAATTCTTTTTTCTCTTTTGAGAAGTGCAAGCTTAGCAAATTTTACTTCCTTTGTAGTGATCGAGCTAGCAATTTTTCTCTCATTGAAGTGTGTAAGCTAGCAATTCTTACTCCCCCTTTGTTATTATTAAAAAGAAGGGAAGGATACAATGTTGTAATTCTTTTCCCTTTACATCAATTTTTAAATCATGACAATTGAGGTATCAGAAATTTACATCAATATTTCAATCATCAAAATCAAGTCATGAATACTACTTTATCATTTAAGCTAGCACTTTTTCTCATGCCTAAGTTTAGCATTCTAGCTAGCACTTTTTCTCTCCCCCTTTTATCATCAAAAAGAAGGAAAGGAGAAGGGAAGAATTCAATGGTGCAAATATTTTAACTATCACATGAACAAATGAAGGTCAAGTCAATAATCCAAAAGTTCATGAATCATTTAACAAATCTCCTCTTAAATAACAAAAAGAGATATTAGGAGATCTAATAGAAAATGATCTTGATTCGAGTTGTAAATCTGAGAAATCAAAAGGACAATTATGATTCAATTGGATAAACATTCACTTTAATAAAATGGAAGAATCATTGTGTACGATATTGATTTATAAAAAATTTCAAGTCATAATTATCAAGATATCAAGTGACATGTCATGAATGAAAGATCTCCACCATTTTTAGGATAAGTTTCCTCTTTAGTGAATAACAAGAAGAAACATAGGAGAACAAAATAAATTGAGAAAGATAGAAGCATCGAAAATAATTCATATTAAAATACATCTCAAGTCATAAACACGAATAAATCAAGTGTTTGTCAAATCCAAAATCATCATCAAAGTCATATTCAAGAATTTCATAAATAACAAACATAGATTCATCATTAAGGATTTCTATGATGAAAACTCAATAAGATAGAGATTGAAAATGTATTCCCTTTTTATGTGTTTCAATTTTTGTGATTTATTTTATATAAGCATGCCTTTGTCTTTTATGCCAAATAAAAAACATGTATCAATATTTAAGACCAAAAAATAAATTTCATCATAAAAATCATTAAGATAAAAAATAGAACATATTAAACAAAAGGCATATTCAAACATAAAATTCGATTTATCATGATAATTCATTTTCCTTTTTATGTATTTCAATTTATGTGATTGATTTCATATAAGTATGCTCAAGTTTTTCGTATAAAAGCCGTATATCATGTTTAAAACCAAAAAGCAATACAAAATCATCAAGATACATATAATTGCTTCTTATAATATACAAGGAATTAATCTTATTTAATGTGCACTTATTATCATAAAACATGCAATTATCATGCCTTTTTTTTATTTTTCAAAATCACTAAAAAGAAAAGCATGATATATATTTATTTTTATATTTTATATTTTCTACTAACTAATTTAAAATTATTAAATCATGAATAGCACTAAGTAATTTCATGGTAAGGTAAAAGGGTTTTGGTTGAGATGCTTATCTTGGTGTCGAAAGTCATCAAAGTGTAGTTCTCCACTTCGTTTTCAGATGCACTCGATGAGTGCTTTCTTCTTCATTTTTGTATATTTGTCTTTGGAGTGCCCTAGCTTCTTGCGTTCATAGCAAGTGGCTGTGTTTGGATTGAGTTCATTTTTATTTTTAGTTTCTTGTTTTATGAATTCGTCAAAAGTTCTATATCATGTTATTAGCTTTCGCTTGAGTGATTTTTATAGTTCGAAGTGTCAAATCCTTCTTGTTCTTTGGAAGGTGGTTCTCATGTTCATCATGTACTAAATGAGTCATTTCATAGATCATCAATGACCCGATAAGTTTTTCAAGCAGAAAGCCATTTAAGTCATTTATCTTTTGTATTATAGTTACTTTCGGATCCCAACTTTTTGGAAGGGATCTTAGTATTTTGTTAACAAAATTAAAATTAAAAAAATATTTATTAAGGCTTTTTAAACTATTAACGATATTCATAAAATGAGTGTACATGTCACCAATAGTTTCGCTTGGTTCCATTCGAAATAATTTAAAATCATGCATTAAAAGATTTATTTTTGAGCCTTTTACTCTACTAGTGCCTTCGTATGTGACTTCAAGAGTGTGTCAAATCTCTTCTGCAGTTTCGTAAAAGGAAACATGATTAAATTTATTTTTGTCCAAAGCACAAAACAAAGAATTCATAACTTTTGTATTTAACAAAAAGGTCTTCTTTTCCAAATCATTCCAATCATTCATTAATTTGGAAGACTTTTGAAAACTATTTTCGATAATATTCTATAAATTTAAATCCAAAGAAAGTAAGAAAACTCTCATTCGAGTTTTCTAATATGTGTAGTCCGTTCCATTGAACATAGGAGGACGAATGATAGAGTGGCCCTTTTGAAAGTTGAAAAAAGTCATTTCTCTTAGGTGTTAAACTAAATGAGAAATATACATGGCTTTTATATCAACTGTTAGGATCGAGTCGGTACTAAGAGGGGGGGGGGGGGGGGGTTGAATTAGTGCAGCGATAAAAAGACGTTCGATTCCGGAAACTTCGGTTTGATGAAAGCCATATCGGAAATCGTTTAACTTCGAAAATGTTCGTAAAATAAGTAAGGCAGTATGAAGTATAATTAAATAGCAAAGAGTAGAAGAAGAGAGTGCACACCAAATTTATAGTAGTTCGATCATCCAACCTACGTCCACTCCTAATTCCTCCTTCGTCGAAGCTACCGACATCTGCTAACCTATCTTCTTTCAATGGATGAAGATCAACTACCCTTTACAGCCCTTTCTCCTTTTTATTGGTTTAGAAGACAACCTTTACAACCCCACTCACCCCTCGCTTAAACTTAGCTAAGACTTAGAGCTAGAGGGGAGGAATTTTCACACAATTACAATAGAGTTTTCCCTCTTTTTGTTCTCAATTGGTGTATATTCTAACTAGGGATGAGATGGGTATTCAAACTTGGAGCCAAAATTTCAAACACCTTGAGATTTCAAGGTACTGACGGTACCACTACAAGTACTAGGCGGTACCACTACCTAGTCTATCTGACACTAGGCGGTACCATTGTCCAGTCTAACGGTACCACTGCCTGACACTAGGTGGTACCATTGTCTAGTCTCAGAGACTGTGTCTTGGAGACTAAGTATTGAATCTTGGATTTTGATGATGAAACTAATTGATTATGTTTTATGGTCTAACTGTATTTTGAGTTATGCAGGTCTACTATCGATAAGGATTAGACAATTGATGCTAGAGGAATTAACGTTGCATTGAAAGTGATCATGTCAGGATATTGGATGTCGAGTTAGAGGTTCGGTCGACAATCGGTAGAAGGCTTCGGACGTCGAGCATCAGGCTAAGAAGAGCGGAGTTGCGCCAAGGATATCGGGGTTGCAGAGGTTAACCGTCGATTAGGCAATAAGCCACAAGAGAGGATGATGTGTCGAAGAATCAGACGAAGCGCCGACCAATGATGTGCCGGGCAATTGAATGTCAATTTACGTTGTAATAATTGTCTAGATCGAAGTAGTGTTTTGTTTATGTGTGTGTAGGATTAACTACGATGACGATGAAGACTTAAAGTGAAACAAAGTGCCGGAAGACAAGTGTGATGGATCATTGAGAGTTTGAGAGTTCGACGGAAGTCTGAAGATTTATTGGGAGTGCTATCAGAACTGGCCGAGAACGAGTAGGGAGCTTGCCGAAGGGTTTTTGGAAGTTCGTCGGAAGGTTTGTCGGAGGTTCGCAGAGCTAGCCAAGAAAGATCGGAGCTTGCCAAAGAAGCTCGATGGAACTTGCTAAGATCATCATGAAGTCCGAGAGCTTGTCGGGAGTCCGTAGAATGATTTTCGAGGGTTCGTCGGAAGATCGCTGGAAGTTTGCCGAAAGCTCGCTGAAAGAAGTCGTGACTTGTCGAACTTTGTAATAGCTTAGGAAATATCTTTAAATTCATAGTTAGCATATTAATTTGGGTTAGGATTAGGTGTTAATCCTATAACCCAAGTAGGGGCCAATTGGGCCTTGATTTGGACCGGTTGGGTCAAGTTTTACGCCCAAACTAGTGAGTTGAAATAGGCTGGGTGGTGGCGTCGCCCATGACCAAAAAGCTGGGCGGTGGCACCGCCCAGAGGTCGAGAGTTGGGCAGTAGCACCGCCTAACACCCGAGTGTTGAATCTCAGATTTTGATGATGAAACTAATTGAGTGTGATTTGTGGTCTAATTGCGTGTTGAGTTACGCAGGTCTACTTTCGATCAGGATTAGACAGTTGATGCTCGAGGAATTAACGTTGCACCGGAGGTGATCACGTCAGGATATTGGATGTCGAGCCGGAGGTTCGGTCGACTATCGGCAGGAGGCTTCGTACGTCGGGCATCGGGCCAAGAAGAGCGTGTTGCGCCATGGATATCGAGGTTGCGGAGGTCAACCATCGATTGAGCAACAAGCCGCTAGAGAGGGCGATGTGCCGAAGGATCGGACGAAGCGCCGACCAATGATGTGCCGGGCAACTGAATGTCAATTCGCGTTATAATAACTATCTAGATCGAAGTAGAGTTTTTGGTGTTTGTTTGTGCAGGAGTAACTACGATAAGGATGAAGATTCAAAGCGAAACAAAGGGTTGAAGTCAAGTGCGATGGATCATTGGGAGTTCGAGTGTTCGATGGAAGTCTGAAGATTCATTGGGAGTGCCGGAATCGCCGAGAACGAGTAGGGAGCTTGCCGAAGGGTTTTTAGAAGTTCGCCGGGAGGTTCGTCGGAAGTTCACGGAGCTTGCCAAGAAAGATCGAAGCTTACCAAAGAAGCTCGGGGGAACTCGCCAAGATCATCGTGAAATCCGAGAGCTTGCTGTGAGTCCACGGAATGGTTTCCGAAGGTTCGTCGGAAGACCGTCGGAAGTTGACCGGAAGCTCGCCGGAAGAAGTTGTCATGTGGACTTTGTAATAGCTTAGGAAACGTCTTTAAAATTTGTAGTTAGCACATATTTTGGGTTAGGATTAGATAACCCAAAGTGGGGGCCCATTGGGCCTTGATTAGGATGAGTTTGGGCCAAAATTTTGGCCCAAACCGAACCAGCTACGTGCATGCATGCTACTGTAGCATGCTACTGTAGCCGGTTACTGTAGCCGGCTACTGTAGCAGGCGGTAGCACCGAACCGCTTGGGTGTGTCAGTCTGCCAAGACTGACAGCACCGAAAAACTCAAAAGATTCAAATTTTTGGCTCCAAGTTTGGGCTCCAAATTTGAATCACTTTGAGGCTTATAAATACCCCTTCCTTTTCAGCTGAAAGATAGAACCCTTTTGAGAGTTAGAATCTTGGTTTTGAGCTTTTGAAATGTCTTGTTCTTGCTAAGTGTTCACCTCCTTCTTCTCCTTGAGAAATCTTGTAAGAGTGTGAACCACTTGTAAAGGGTTGTAAGAGGGGTATTTGATCCTTCCCCTTCAAAGGATTTGATAGTGGAAGAAGGGAGCCTCAACGGAGAAGGCTTCGGAAGTGGATGTAGGTCACTTTGACCGAACCACTATACATCGATTGTGTGAGTGTTTAAATTTCTATTTTACTTTGCTGCAAGCCTTTACTTTACTTGCTCCACTTCCTTTTTATCTTTGTACGCATGCTTTAAAGTTAAAACGCAAAAATCGATTTCAAATGAAACGTTGGTTTCATCGTACGAAGTTTCCGAAGCTTGTTTTAAATCGCTGAAAAATCCATCATTTTATCCGCTGCACTAATTCACCCCCCCTCTTAGTGCCGCTCGATCCCTAACACCGAGAGCATGGGCGGTGGTACCGCTGCCTTGGGCAGTTCCATCGCCCTGTACACTGTCAGTTTGACAACTGATAGGCGGTGGCATCGCCAGCACCGGGAACAACGAAAGAGATTCAAATTTGGGCTCAAAATTTGAATCCTCTTGGGGTCTATAAATACCCCAAGTGTTCCTGTAAGAAAGAAAATAAGCACAACATTTTGAAAGCAAGAAAACTCTATTCAAATCTCTGTAGAAAATCCTCCTTAGGTATTCACTTGTATTCCACCGAAAGAAAGGAGAGAGTGAAAGGATCTAAAAGGCACTAAGAGGGGGGGGGGGGTGAATTAGTGCAGCGAAAAAAATCGTATTCTTGAAACCGATTTTGCAAAAACACACGTTCGTAGGAAGATCTCGATTCGGCGAAAGAAAACTTGAAAGTAATTGCTTGCGTAAAGGAAATAACTATGAACTAAATAACTTGTAGCAAAGTAAAGAAATGCTTCAAGAATGTAAACACTCACACATTCATGGATACAAAGATGTATAGTGGTTCGGTCAAATGACCTACATCCACTCTTGAAGCCTTTACGATGAGGCTCCGCTCTTCCACTAGCAATTCCTTTGAAGGAAGGATCAAACACCCTTTACAACCCTTTACAAGATGTTCACACTTGTACAAGATCTCTCAAGAAAAGGAAGAAGGTGAACACTAGCAAAACAAGACTTTACAACACACTTCAAAAGCTCAAGACTTAGAATTTTTTGCTCAAAAGGGTTACCCTTTCAGCTGGGAAAGGGAGGGGTATTTATAGATCCAAAGTGGATTCAAAATTGGGCTCCAAATTCCAAATCAATTTGGAGTTCCAAAATCTTGTGGTTAGATCACGCCGTCACCGTCTTGTGACCGCGGTGTGTAATGGGTAACCGCTCAGAGCGGTGATGTGTAGCTCAGTCTGTGACCACCGCCCAGCGGTTCCACCGCTGTCTGCGTCTGAGGTGGTGCTACCGCCGCGGTGCCACCGCTTTGTGTGAACAGGCGTGTCGCCCGGTGTGGTTCAACGCTGCCTCGATTACGCCGGCCTCCTGTTTGAGCCTCAACTTGGCTCAGTAGAGACCCGGTTGGCCCATACTGAATTTAGGTAGGATTTTTTCCTCAAATCCTTGCCTTACTCATGTGCAAACTACGAACATAAAACATAACTCAACGTGATTTGATCCGACACGCTTCAAGTCAACTTCCGGCGAGCTTTACGGCGAGATTCCGGCAAGCTTCCGATGCTTCCCTCGGATTGCTTCCAGTGGACTCCCAGCATACTCCGGATTGTATGGCGAGCTCAACGAGTCTTCGGCTAGCTTCCGAATCATCCCGGTGAGTTCCGCGAACCTTCGACGATCTTTGAGAAGAACTTCCGAAAACTTCGGCAAGTCCCTGATTCGATCTTTGATGGTTCCGGCAACACTTCCGAAAATCTCTCGGACTTCCGATGAACTCTTGAACCCCCGACGGACTTGACCTCGGTAAATCACTTTATGTTTTCTTCCCATCGTAGTTATTCCTGCACACTTATCTCGACAAAGTGGATTAGCACAAATATTTTACCAATTGACTTCATCATCAAAATTCGAGATTCAACAATCTTCCCCTTTTTGATGATGACAATTAATCGATGATGGAGTTACTCTTAACTCCCCCTATCTATAAGCCATAAAGAAAAATTTGCTTGAATTCAATTTTTGAATTCAACACAATAAAATTAATCTTCATGATGACAAAGTTGATGTTGGACAATAAGATGTCAAATAGGCATCAAAGATATCAATGAAGTATCCATAGTTAAGAACATGATATCAAGAACCTAAATAAGCATTTGAACTTGCAATAGCTTGTAAAGCATGGAAGATGTCAAATAGGTATCAAAGATATCAATGAAGTATACATAATTAAAAACATGATATCAAGAATCTAAATAGGCATTTTAACAAGCATGCATATAACTGTCATCATATATTATTTCTCCCCTTTTGTCATCAACAAAAAGGAAACAAGGGATTCATATGTAACAATAAAGGATTACCGAAAAATATCATAAATGTAGAAAAGGAAATCAATCAGAAAGCTGAAAATCATTTCACAATCGCTAAGAAGATGTAATGAAGATGATGCAACTTATATGTCAAGATGTAATGAAGATAATACAACATATATGTCAACATACAACATAAGTTTACATCGTTCAAAAAGAAATACAGCAAGCTACTCCTCAGGAGGAATGCTAAGATGCCTATACATATGATCGATCTTTAGGTTCATCTTCCGCATTTCCTTCAAAATTTCAATTTGCTATAGTTTTACTTCATTTAACTCTCTCATGATCGGATCGTCAGAAGATGGAGCAAAAAATGTCACTGATGTAGCTGCAACAAAAGGATCAGGAGTAGATTCATTTCCCCTAAGGACTGGTGTTTCAAGATGATCTACGGGTGGGGGAAGTATATCACATCTCCTAGGTTGTCTAACCCCTATTCCATGTTCGAATGTACACCTAAGTTGCCTAAGTAGTTTAACATCAATGATATTAAATCTGTCCACTTGTATTGCTTCTTCATCTGGTGGAATGCAAATATTATGGGCATGCAGTAGTCTAGTTATTAAGCCTCCATATGGTAACATTGATCCTTTAGAAAGGACTTCTATCATGTGCTGCCGGATTAGGTAACCAAAACAAAAATATTGTCGGGTCATGATCCAGTATAAGGTACCTAACTCAGTGAAACTGATCTCATCATGATGAAACTGTTTAGGAATGACAATGCTTACTAGAATGTGATGCAAAATTTTAGAGTTAAAAAGTAGTAAATGTTCACAACTCTTGGGAATTATACCTAAATGTGGGTTTGCAAACAGTTTCTAAAGCTTCAGAGTGGGTGGCACCAATCGTGTCCATATCCCATTTTCTCTAAAATAGCACCCTAGCGCTTTTTCAACAATTCCAATCAATGAGCATATAGTATTATCACATATTTGAATCTCATTACCTAGAAGATAAGTTGACAAGCCATCATCGTTCACAGTTAGATTAGCATAGAATAGTTTAACTAAGCGTGGATAAAGAGGTTTAGTAATTTGCAAAATGGGTAAGGCGTCTAAGTCTACAAACCACATGATAGGTTCTAGGTTCCCTAATTGATTCAAATCAACATATTTTCCTTTATGAATGGGTCTAGAACCAAATTCAGAAAATCTATGGGAAGCTTTTTGTGATTTAAACAAGGAGTGGTCAAATGAATCTACCTCCATCCTTTTTCCTTTGTCTCTTGATGTTCTTTTAGGAGCCATATCTATTTAAAGAATTAAAAAATTAATCAATTAAAAGGATTGAACAATTAACCAATTGAAGAAAGGAATGAAACTAGACAATAAGAGAAATAATTGTGTTTTTACTTTAGATTATTCCCTTGAGATGTAGGAAGCTTGATTGAATCAAGGTAAGCTCTCCTTCTTAGGCTTCTAGAGGGAAGAATTGAGGCTTGGGAGAGCTCAAAGGTGTTTAGAGAGGTGAAGAAGGTGTTGGGGCGGTTCTACCGAAAGTGGCAGAGAGTTCGGGCGGTTCTACACGTCGGCCTAACTCACCCCTTATAAAGGGTGTTTGGCGGTTCTACCGCCTGACGATTCCACCGCGCTACTAGTGACTTGTAGTGATACTACCGCCCGATGCACAAAATCATGATCCACCAATTTTTTTAAAAATTGGTCTTAGAGAAGGATGAAGTCAAAAAGAATTTGATGAATATAAGACCAAAAAAAATCAGAATGTGTGGAATCGATGAAAAAATCAAAATCAAATCGATGAAAACCATAATTTCAAGGAAAGATGTCATCAAATAGAACTTACTTATTTGGACAGTTTAACATGCCTAATTCCCTTCTAATAAAATCAAATTGTTCCTCATTTAAAGGTTTCGTAAAAATGTCCGCTAATTGATGATTTGTATCAACAAATTCAAGGGTGACATCTCTACTACTTACATGATCACGTATAAAATGATGCTTAATGTCAATGTGCTTAGTTCGAGAGTGTTGAATTGGATTTTTAGTTAGACAAATAGCACTCGTGTTATCACATTTTATAAGAATGTTTTTTAAGTAGATTCCATAGTCTTCTAGTGTATTTTTCATCCAGATAACTTTGTGGCATGCACTTGCAGCTATATATTAAACCTGTAGTAGATAGTGCAAGAATTTTGTTTCTTGGAAGTCCAAGAAACAAGTGCATGTCCTAAAAATTGGCATGTTCTGGAAGTGCTTTTTCTATCTATTTTACATCCACCAAAATCCGCATCTGCATAAGCTTTCAAATCAAAATTATCAGATTTTGGATACCATAATCCAAGATTAGGGGTACCTTTAAGATATCTAAGAATCCTCTTGACAGCTTTCAAGTGAGATAGTTTAGGATTAGCTTGGAATCTTGCACATAGCCCTACACTGAACATGATGTCGTAGTGCAGTTGCGATGAGATAAAGCGCTACCTATCATGCCCCTATAAGTTTTTTGATCAAAACTTTCTCCATTTTCATCCATATCTAATTTAACGGAGGTGCTCATAGGAGTGCTAACATCTATTGAGCCATCCATGTTAAATCGTTTTAATAATTCCAATGTATATTTTGATTGATTTAGAAATATACCAATCACTTAGTTGCTTGATTTGTAGTCCTAAAAAGAAATTTAGTTCTCTCATTAGGCTCATCTCAAATTCATCACTCATATCCTTAGCAAATAATTCACATAGTGATTCATTACAAGACCCAAAAATAATATCATCAACATAAATTTAAACAATAAGAAAATCATTTTCAAAATGTTTAATAAACAATGTAGTATCAACCTTGCCTTTAGTGAAATCATTTGAAATTAAAAAAGAACTAAGCCTCTCATACCAAGCCCTAGGGGCTTGTTTTAGACCATATAGAGCCTTAGTTAGCTTAAACACGTGATTAGGAAATAGAGAGTTTTCAAATCCGGGTGGTTGTTCGACATACACTTCTTCGGAAATAAAACCATTTAAGAATGCGCTTTTGACATCCATTTGAAATAATTTGAAATCTTTACTACTAGCATAGGCAAGGAGCATCCTAATGGCTTCCAATCTTGCCACCAGAGTGAAGGTTTCTTCATAATCGATACCTTCTTCTTGGTTGAAACCTTTGGCCACTAGTCTAGCCTTGTTTCGAACCACGATACCGTATTCATCTTGCTTGTTTCTAAAGACCCACTTAGTACCAATAACTAAGTGGTCATTAGGTCTAGGAACAAGCTTCCACACCTCATTCCTCTCAAATTGATTCAATTCATCTTGCATTGTGATAACCCAAGAATCATCTTTCAGGGCATCAACAATGCATTTTGGTTCAACTTGAGAAAGAAAAGCGGCATGGGCACAAAATTTTTTGAAAGAAGAGCGAGTTTGAACCCCTTTCGATGTATCTCCTATAATTAACTCCTTGGGATGAGCATCTACATACTTCCATTCCTTGGGTAAGAAAGTTTGGGAAGAAGATGCATCCAAGTTGTCATTTTGAGGAGAGGGTTCATTCAAATTCAAATTATCAAGACCAAAATCATCATCAAAATCTTTCTTCTTAAATTCAGAAATTTCATTGAAAACGACATGAATCGATTCTTCTATAAGTAAGGTTCTTTTGTTGAAAACACGAAAAGCCTTAGAAACTGAAGAATAACCAAGAAATATGCCTTCATTGGATTTTGCATCGAATTTTCCTAAGGCATCCTTTTCATTTAAAATAAAGCATTTATAGCCAAAAAATTTAAAATAAGAAACATTGGGTCTTTTATCATTCCATAATTCATATGGAGTTTTAGATAGGGATGGTCTCACTAGAACTCTATTCATAACATAGCAAGCCGTATTCACAGCTTCGGCCCAAAAATATTTTGGTAAATTATATTCATTTAACATGGTTCTAGCCATTTCTTGCAAACTTCTATTTTTCTTTTCCACTACTCCATTTTGTTATGGATTTCTTGGAGTAGAAGTTGAGAAGTTGTGATTGTATCCGTTTATTTCACAAAAATTTTGGAAGTCATGATTTTGAAATTCACCTCCATGATCACTACGAATTGATGAAATCATAAGGCCTTTTTCATTTTGAGTGAGTTTACAAAATTTAGAGAAACATTTGAAATAATCACTTTTATGAGCCAAGAAATAGGTCCAAGTGTATCTACTATAGTCATCCACAATTACAAAGGCATATTTGCTACCCCCTAGGCTTGTTATGTCAATTGGTCAAAATAAGTCCAAGTGGATCAATTGCAATGGTCTAGTGGTGCTAATTTGATTTTTTGATTTGAAACTAGTCTTTATTTGTTTCCCTAGTTGACATGCATCACATACCTTATTCTTAAAAAATTTTGTGTTTGGGATACCTCTTACTAAATCTCTAGATGAAATCTTAGAGATTAGTTTCATGCTTGCATGGCCTAACCTCCTATGCCAAAGCCATGCATCATCATTCAAAACCGAAAAGCACATTTCATTACTTAATTTATCAATATTTATGGTGTAGACATTGTTTTGTTTTAAAGCAATCATGGATATGTTGTTGTTGGGTTTTTCAATAATGCAAACATTAGATTCAAATCTAACAACATAACCTTTATCACATAGTTGACTAATACTTAAAAGATTATGTTTTAAACCATCAACTAGTAACACATCATCAATTGAAAAATTCGATTTGTTACCTATGGTTCCTTTGCCAATGATTTTACCCTTGTTGTTGTCTCCGAAGGTGACATATCCTTCTTCTTTGCTAGAGAGCATAGAGAAATGAGATGGATCTCCGGTCATGTGCCTTGAGCATCCACTATCAAGATACCATTTCTTGCTCCTAGCTTGTGAGTTTATCTACAAAAGAGGATGGTTTTTAGGTACCCATTTGATTTTGGGTGCCTTACAAAATGATCTACTTACTTTGTAATTTGTCATTGAATTGTTTATGGTTCCTTTAGGAACCCATATCAATTTTTGTGGATTAATTTTCTTGAATGGACATTTATAGGCAACATGTCCCGTTTTGCTACAAAAGTTACATTTCAAATGAGGTGATACATGCAATGTAGGCCCTTTAATGAAGGTAGTGGGATTTTGGTGAGAACCTCTCACAAATCCGATACCACTTCTATTTCCGACGTGACCTTTGTTAGTAAGAATCATGTCTAAGCCCTTGCTACCAACCTTAAACTTATTTAGGGTCTCTTTGAGTAGCAAGTTCTCCCTCTTTGGTGCATCTAAGTCTTCACACTTAGAGCATGGGGGTAGAGAAGGGTTTTGAAGACTATTGAACTTACTTTGTAACAAAGCATGCTCTTTCTTAAGCAAATTGAACTTCTTACTAATAGTTTTGCATTCATCAAATAACTCATGGAAAGCCATAGAAAGTTCATCGAAAGATAACTCTTCATAAAGTAACTCACTAACCTCTTCTCCAAATGCCATTAGTGCGAAGTTTGCCTCCTCTTTGTTGCTAGCCTCTTCAACCTCGGAGTCACTTGAATCATCCCACGTGGTCTTCAAGGCTTTTTTCTTCTTGAATTGCTTCTTCTTGGCTTGAGGGTATTCATTCTTGAAGTGTCCCGGCTTCTTGCATTCGTAGCAAAGGACTTGGTCCTTTTTGTGTTCAAATTTACTTTTTGTGTCATTTTTGAATTTGTTCTTTCTTATAAATTTCTTAAACTTTTGAGTTAGAAGTGCAATGTCTTTGTCACTGTCCTCATCACTTGATGTTCCTTTCAAGTGGTCTTCTTGTGTTCTAAGTGCCATATCCTTCCTGTTCTTTGGAAGGGGGTTCTCAAGCTCTTCATGAGCATGACACGTCATCTCATAGGTCATTAGAGATCCAATAAGTTCTTCAAGCGGAAATACTTTAAGATCCTTGGCCTCTTGAATGGCCGTGACCTTTGGATCCCAACTCTTTGAAAGGGATCTTAAAATTTTGGTTACCAATTTAAAATTCAAAAAACCTTTACCAAGAGCTTTTAGTCCATTGATGACATCCGTAAAGCGGGTGTACATGTCTCCAATGGACTCATTTGGTTTCATCCGAAAAAGTTCATAGGAATGCACAAGATTGTTGATTTTGGACTCTTTCACTCAGCTAGTGCCTTCATGAGTGATTTCAAGAGTGCGCCAAATATCAAATGCCGATTCACAAATAGAAACCCGATTAAACTCATTCTTGTCAAGCGCACAAAATAAGGCATTCATAGCCTTTCGATTGAGAGCAAAAATCTTCTCCGACTCATTCCATTCACTCATCGGAAGAGAAGATTTTGCAAAGCCATTTTCAACAATGTTCCAAAGTTCGAAGTCTATGAAAATAAGAAAAATCCTCATACGAGTCTTCCAATACATATAATCTGACCCATTAAACATAGGTGGACGAGTAATGGAGAGACCTTCTTGCATACCGGAGTATGCCATCTCTCTTGGGTTTTAAACCAATATGAGAGCAAACCTCACTCTGATACCAATTGAAAGGATCTAAAAGGCACTAAGAGGGGGGGGGGGGTGAATTAGTGCAGCGGAAAAAATCGTATTCTTGAAATCGATTTTGCAAAAACACACGTTCGTAGGAAGATCTCGATTCGACGAAAGAGAACTTGAAAGTAATTGCTTGCATAAAGGAAATAACTATGAACTAAATAACTTGCAGCAAAATAAAGAAATGCTTCAAGAATGTAAACACTCACACATTCATGGACACAAAGATGTATAGTGGTTCGGTCAAATGACCTACATCCACTCTTGAAGCCTTTACGATGAGGCTCCGCTCTTCCACTAGCAATTCCTTTGAAGGAAGGATCAAACACCTTTACAACCCTTTACAAGATGTTCACACTTGTACAAGATCTCTCAAGAAAAGGAAGAAGGTGAACACTAGCAAAAACAAGACTTTTCAACACACTTCAAAAGCTCAAGACTTAGAATTTTTGCTCAAAGGGTTACCCTTTCAATTTGGGAAAGGGAGGGTATTTATAGATCAAAGTGGATTCAAAATTGGGCTCTAAATTCCAAATCAATTTGGAGTTCCAAGATCTGGTGGTTAGAGGCGGTGCCACTTTGTCGAAGGCGGTGCCACCGCTTTGTCTCAATCTTGTTGGACCGAAATGCGGGCGGTGCTCTGCCCACGGGCGATGCCACGCTTTGTCTATGAACAGGCGGTACTACCGCCCGGTGGCAGTTCAAGCGCGCCTCATTCGGCCAAGGCGAATGAGCCCTGTTGAGCCTCAACTTGGCTCGATGAGACCCGGTTGGCCCCTACGAATTTAGGCAGGATTTTTCCTCAAATCCTTGCCTTACTCATGTGCAAACTACGAACATAAAACATAACTCAGCGTGATTTGATCCGACACGCTTCAAGTCAACTTCCGTGAGCTTTACGGCGAGATTCCGGCAAGCTTCGATGCTTCCTCGGATTGCCTCTAGTGGACTCGGCATACTCCGGATTGTATGGCGAGCTCAACGAGTCTTCGGCTAGCTTCCGAATCATCCCGGTGAGTTCCGCGAACCTTCGACGATCTTTGAGAAGAACTTCCGAAAACTTTGGCAAGTCCCTGATTCGATCTTTGATGGTTCCGGCAACACTTCCGAAAATCACTCGGACTTCCAATAAACTCTTGAACCCCCGACGGACTTGACCTCGGTAAATCACTTTATGTTTTCTTCCCATCGTAGTTATTCCTGCACACTTATCTCGACAAAGTGGATTAGCACAAATATTTTACCAATTGACTTTATCATCAAAATCCGAGATTCAACAGAGAGTGCTTGTAAGGGTTTCCTCCTAAGAATGTCAAAAGGAGAGGAGTTGTAAGGGAGTTCATCCTCACCTGTTGGAAGGAGGATACCTAGTGGAAAAGCCGGTGGCTTCAAGCGAAGAGGAATCGGGAGTGGATGTAGGTTGAATGACCGAACCACTATAAATCAGTTTACATTTACTTTCTTGCAACTTACTATACTGTAAACCATCTTCACTTTGCTGCCTTACTTGACTTCCTCTTCATCTTCATACGTATGCTTTTAAGTTTATATGCAAACGAAATCGGGTTTAATCGAAACATATTCTTTTCGTACGAAGTTTCCAAAAGTTGGTTTAAATTGCCGAAAGTTTATTGTATTTATCCGCTGCACTAATTCAACCCTCCTCTTAGTGCCGCTCGATCCCTAACAATTGGTATTGGAGCTATGTTATTTATTATTTAGATTTACATCCATAAGAAATGCCTCTTCATGGCTTTCAAGATGGCTTTTCGGTTGTTCGTCCACCATTCTTTAACAGTTCGGACTACACATATTGGAAAACTCGAATTAGAGTTTTCTTGATTTCTCTTGATTTAAACTTATGGAATGTCATTGAAAACCATTTTCAACTTCCCTCTAACCGATGAACGAATGGTCGGACTTAGAGAAATTTTTTTTTTCTTTAAATGCAAAGGCTATGAATGCCTTATTTTGTGCTTTAGATAAAAACGAGTTCAATCAGATTTCTATATGCGAAACGGCTTTTGCTATTTGGCGGACACTTGAAATCACGCACGAGGGAACTAGTAGAGTTAAAGACTCGAAAGTGAACCTCTTATTGCATGGTTTTGAGCTCTTCCGAATGACACTAAGTGAAACTATCGACGATATGTACACCCATTTCATGGATGTCGTCAATAGCTTGAAAAGTCTTGGTAAATATTTTTCGAATTTTGAACTCACTAACAAGATTTTAAGATCCCTCCCAAAAAGTTGGGATCCAAAAGTAACGGCTATACAAGAAGCTAAAAATTTAAATGATTTATCTCTTGAAGAACTCATTGGGTTTTTAATGACCTATGAAATGACATTCTTGGAACACAATGAACATGATGAACATATGAACTACCTTCTAAAGAATAAGAAGGTTTTGAAACTCCGAACTATGAAATGCCACTTGAGTGATGACTCAAGTGATAAGGATAATGAAGAGGACATTGAACTTTTAATGAATCTTAATAAGTTCATTAAACAAAATTATAAAATAAATGATGAACTTGAACGGAGGAAGAGGCCAAAGAAGAGGAAGGCACCCAAGGAAGAATCAAGTGACAAAACGACGAATTGGGCTTTGATGGGTTTTGACAACAAGGTAAGCAACTCACCCGAAATGCTTTTACCTTATTTTGAAATTACATGATCCTTTCATGAGTTGCTTGATATAGTTGATAGGAATTTTTTTTATGCTTTTTCTTTATAGTATTTTTGAAAATTTAAAAAAAATATTAAAATGATACTTGCATGATTTGTGATATTGCTTAGGATTAACCCATGCATATGTATCTTGATATTTTACATTGTCTCTAAACATGATGCTTGACGATTTTATAACATGCATTAGTTTTTGAAGTAATGTTGATTTGACTCTATGTTTTGGATTAATGTGGTTTTGGTCAAATTATTTTCATGACGAATTAAGATGACATTTTGAGATGATGAAATTCCATGTATACTTTCCATATCGATTTTTGATCTTAAACATGATACATATCTATGTATGAATTTCTTGAAAGTTTTTTTGATGATAGATGTGTATCTTGCTTATAATTTGAAAACTTCCATCTTGGATTAATAAGTCCTAATCATTTTTATGATGAAATTTATAAAATAATTTTAGCAAAATTTGAGTATCGAACATCTTGTTATAACAAATGAAAGAAAGAATTAAAATGATTTTGATGATGCTTTTGGTTTTAAAAATGATGCATGGTCTATACATGAAAATTTGAATATGCTTACATGAAATCAATTGTATGAAATGAAAATGTATTTTCTATCCTATCGAGATTTATGAATTCATTTTACCAATCTTGTGAATCTCATGAAAATAAACATGATGAATATTTTGAAAATAAATGAGTCTATCATGCGTTGGGTCTTAATGATTTCTCTTGAAACATACTTTTCGGATCTATATGAAAAACATGAGCATACTCATATGAAGGATCAAATCACTTAAATTGAAACACATAAAAAATAGAGAAAATGCCACATGCTTAATGTGATTCGATGATCTTTATGACAAAATTTGCCTTTTCGTTTTGAATGTTAACATTTATCTTTATTAAGGGTAAAAGCATGGTTATAAGAAGCAAATCACATATAAAAAAAAAATACAATCCTCTATTTCAATCTTATCGATTTTTCTAGAGGAAATTCAATAAATCTATGCTTGTCGTGTATGAATTTATTATAATTTTGAGGATGATTTCGGATTTGATAAATGTTTGATTCATATTTATGACGTAAGATACATTTTAAATATGAATCATGTTCAATGCTTCAACCATATTCTATCTCCCTTAATTTATTTTGTTCTCCTATAATTCCTTTTTTATTTACTAAAGAGGAGAACCTACCAAATAAATCATAAATTCAAATGAAATGATACAAATGAATTACTTATCGATATATCTTTTTGAAATATCTTTTTTTTAATATGATGTTGATAACTTGAGATAACTTTTAGAATTCATGACACGAGATTTAGCCTTTATGTCTTAAACGATCATGTTTGTTTCTATTTGACTTAAAAAAGGCAAAAGCATGTTCATATAAAATTAATGCAAGAGAAATGCATGTCTCTTGAAAATTCTTCAATAAAGTTTTTAATTTTTCGATGAAAGAGAAATGATGAATCTATGTATATTATGTTCATCTCTTAAATCTTGATAATTATTTTGATAATTTGATTATGAGTTTCGAGTTGACAAAATAAGTATGAATGATTTTATGACTCCTCTCTTAATCTCTTGAAATCATGACTTTAAATTCTTGACTTGAGATATTTTTGTGAATCAAAATACTTTCCTCTATGATTGCTTTTTTTTTTATCATTTACCAAAGAGAAAAATAATTCAAATCTATGTCATTTATGAATCTCAAAAATTATGTTAATGATTTTGATGATTCGAACTTGAATGAGCTTTATTACAATCCAAGTCTTGACATCTTGATGTTTTGATATTTAGAATTCCTATGCATGAATCAAGTGGTTTTGAACACAAATGAATTACTTATCAACATTTACGATTGGGGTATATTTTATCCTTCAAATGTGATCTTGTTGGCTTGAAATACTTTTTGAAATTTTTGACATGATCTTTCTTTGTCTTGATGTCAGAGAAATTTGCTTTATGATGAATCATTACTAAAAGGACTTGTCAAATGAATCATCTCCCTCTTGACTTTCTTGAGCTTTGATTTCATATCTTTCATGACTTAGAAATGACATGATTGCTTTAGTTTGCTTTCATGAATTCTTTGCATCTATGGTTTGTATACATCATGTGAAAATTTGAAATATTAGTTGATGTAAAATAATGATTGAAATTTTTAGCCATTGAGTCTTCTCTTCTTTTTGACAATGACAAAGGGGGAGTGAGCATACTAGCTTGGATATCACAAGAGAAAGTGGCAAACATAGCTAGCTAGAAATTGCAAAAAGACAAAAATTCCACTTCTCAAAATGAGAAGAAAGAAAGTACAAAGTTATATTATTTTTTAAACTCATGAGCTTGCATGGTTAAAAATGTTGTAAAATTTTACAAAAATTACTAGCTCATTACAAACAAAAAGTTGATAGCTTGCAAAAGCGAAACTTAGTTACAAAGAGAGGAATTGAAAGGAAACTAGTTTGCGTATCGCAAAGTATGTTAGCTTGCTTATCATTATTGCTTGCTTGCTTATCATCTTTTTCCCTCATATCATGGTTTTTGACTCCCTTAAATTCATGGCTTAATATGTTGAAAATTCATGTTGTATATCTGTTATTTTGTCATGATCAAAGCATTGATGTAAAAGTCTATTTGTACTCAACTTCTATTTGTCAATGACAAAGGGGGAGCAACGATTGCAATCTTGCAATTTAAAGAGAAGCAAAGAAGTGCTATCTCAAAAGAAGCAAAATGCAAAACTTAGAAAATTTGTTTTCCTACACTTACCATGCTTCTATGATTGTATGTTGTAATGAAAATTTAGCTTGCATATTTAAAGTGATTGCTTGCATATTGCAAAAGAAGCAAAGAAAGTGCAACTTGCACATCTCAAGAAGTGAATGAAAAATTACTATCTTGCCTATCTTTTACAAGGAAATCAAAGTGCAAACTTGCACAAGAAGCAAGTATTGTATTACTATGCTTGGACATCTTTAAAAATCTTACCATGATTATATGTTGAATATCTTAGTTAATAGCTAGTGTGTTGTAAAAATTGCATATCCTTGAAAATTAGCTATGATGCAACTTCTCCTTTTTGTTGATGACATAGGGGGAGAAGTAGATTGATGACTTCATGCATTGAATTGAATATTTTATATATTTGCATGATGGTTTTAATTCTCATAACATTATGTTGAATGTTGCTTGAATTTGGGATAATCCAAGTGTTCTATTAATGACATATTGATAGGGGGAGTTTGGTTAAACTTCAGGGAGTTTTGGTTAACTCCGTTAGTCATCAATTAGTTGTCATCATCAAAAAGGGAGAGATTGTTGAATCTTGAATTTTGATGATGAAACTAATTGATTATGTTTTATGGTCTAATTGCGTTTTAAGTTACATAGGTCTACTATCAATCAGGATTAGCCAGTTGACACTAGAGGAATTGACGTTGCACCGGAAGTGATCACGTCAGGATATTGGATGTCGAGCCGGAGGTTCGGTCGACAATTGGCAAAAGGCTTCGGACGTCAAGCATCGGGCAAGAAGAGTGGAGTTGTGCGAATGATATTGGGGTTGCGGAGGTCAATCGCCGATTGGGCAACAAGCCGCAAGAGAGGACGATATGCCGAAGAATCAGACGAAGTGTCGACCAATGATGTGTCGGGCAATTGAATGTCAATTCGTGTTGTAATAATTGCTTAGATCGAAGTAGAGTTTTATTTATGTGTATACATGATTATATACGATGATGATGAAGACTTAAAGTGAAACAAAGTGCCGGAAGATAAGTGTGATGGATCGTTGGGAATTTGAGAGTTTGATGGAAGTCCAAAGATTCGTTGGGAGTATTGTCGGAACTGGCTGAGTACGAGTAGGGAGTTTACCGAAGGGTTTTCAGAAGTTCGCTGGAAGGTTCGTTGGAAGTTCACGGAGCTAGCCAAGAAAGATCAGAGCTTGCCAAAGAAGCTCGGTGGAACTCACCAAGATCATCATGAAGTCCGGGAGCTTGCTAGGAGTCCGCAGAATATTTTCGAGTGTTCATCGGAAGACCACCGGAAGTTCATCGGAAGCTCATCGGAAGAAGTCATGACTTGTCGAACTTTGTAATAGCTTAGGAAATGTCTTTAAATTCATAGTTAGCATATTAATTTGGGTTAAGATTAGGTGTTAATCCTATAACACAAGTAGGGATCAATTGAGCCTTGATTTGGATTGGTTCCCAAACTAGTGAGCTGAAATAGGGTGGGCGGTGGCACCGCCCATGACCAGAAAGCTGGGCGGTGGCACTGCCCAGAGCCACCGCCCAGCACCCGAGAGCATGGGCAGTGGCACCGCTGCCTTCGGCGATTGAACCACCTTGTACACTGTCAGTCTGACAACTTACAGGCGGTGGCACCGCCACTGATAGGCGGTGGCACCACCAGCACCGGAAATAACAAAAGAGATTCAAATTTGGGCTCCAAATTTGAATCCTCTTGGGGTCTATAAATACCCCAAGTGTTCCAGCAAGAAAGAAAATAAGTACAACACTTTGAAAGCAAGAAAACTCTGTTCAAATCTCTCTAGAAAATCCTTCTTAGTTTTTCAGTTATATTCCACCGAAAGAAAGGAAAGAGTGCTTGTAAGGGTTTCCTCCTAAACCCGTCAAAAAGAGAAGAGTTGTAAGGGAGTTCATCCTCATCTGTTGGAAGCAGGATAGCTAGTAGAAAAGCCAGTGACCTCAAGTGAAGAGGAATCAGGAGTGGATATAGGTCAGATGACCAAACCACTATAAATCGGTTTGTATTTACTTTCATGCAACTTACTATACTGCAAACCATCTTTACTTTGCTACCTTACTTGACTTCCTCTTCATCTTCTTATGTATGCTTTTAAGTTTATACACAATCGAAACCGGGTTTAATCGAAACATATTCTTTTCGTACAAAGTTTCTGAAAGTTGGTTTAAATCATCGAAATTTTATCGTATTTATCCGCTGCGCTAATTCACCCCCCCCCCCCTCTTAGTGCTACTCAATCTCTAACACTAAGCTATCAGTAGTTTCATTGCTTGTTCTAGTAGTGCCACCGTTTGACCCACTTGTTGGGTCACTATTTTTGTCCTTCACTTGGTTCAACATAGCCCAAACTTGGGCCTAATTGACTTCTAATTAAGTTGACCTAATTCCAACCTAATTACAATTTAAACCTATTTTGATCTAGACAATTATTATAAAGCTTGAATTAATTATTATTCGGTATGTTTTTGGTTCATCAGTGCTTCGTCTGATTCTTTGACGCATCGTCCTCTCTTGTAGTCTATTGCCTAATCGGCCAGTTGACCTTCGCAACTTCGATCTACTTAGTGTAATGTTTGCTCTTCTTGGCCCGATGCCCAAACTCATCATCGAAAGCCTTTTGTCGATGCGTCAATCAATCCTTTGGCTAAATGTCCAACCTTCTGATATATTCCACTCAGGGCCAACTTTCGACTCCTCCTGCTTTAATTATCTCTCCTTGATCAAAGCTAGTCCTATATCACTCAAAACACAGATCAGATCATAAATCCTAACAATTGGTTTTATCATCAAAATCTAAGATTCAATAAAGAATACATGAGATATTCCTCTCATGACACCGAGAGCAGATGATCCCTTATCGATATTCAATTGCCCTCGTAAAGTTGACTGCCACTCCCAATGATCGACTATACTAGATCTGAAACTTCCAGACCTATAAATCTAGTATCAATGAGTGGAGTACTCATACAGGACGTCCTTAGTGCCTTAAGTCTAAGGATCAGATACACCATTGGGACTACAGAATCATTGTTTGACGATGAAGTATCATCAACCATCTAGCATTCTGTAAGCCAATCAATCAATGAACTTATTCTCTAATGAGCACCTATACTACATCCCTAGTATCCCCACATGAGCAGCTATGAGACCAGCTACCTCCATCATATGGACGGGTATACATCACACCAATCTATTCGATTATCTCGATGTCCCTCTTGAGTAACATATAACCAAGATTATTTAGGGTCTGTGTTTAAAGGTGAAACATACTTATTATCGTGATCTCATTACGATCCGATTCCCATTACACAAATGCATAGACTTCACTATATATATAAATATAAATATATATGTATATATATATATACATATATATATATATGTATATATATATGCAACAAGTAATATAAAGTGATAAAATATCTTAATAATAATAAGCAAAAAGAGTGCATGTCATGTCACACATATCATCACTCATATAATTGACTTGTAGGGAATCTATAATTAGTAGTACCACCGCCTAACAACTTGGGAGAATGTATACTTCACTTTTTTAGGTCATAGGCGGTTCCATCGCCAGTTTAGTAGGGCCACCACCTGACCCAATATGTGGGTCACTAAATAGGCCTCATAATAGGCCCAAATCAGCTCCAATTCAGGCCTAATAGATCCTTAATTGAGTTAGCATGGTTACACCAAAAACTAACTCAATTTAGACCTAACCTTCGATAATTACACGATAAGACTTTTATATTTTCTGACATGTCATTGGCTCATTCGAACTCCTGGCACATTATGCTTTCCTTCAGCGTACTGCCTAATCCTTCAGCATGTTGACTCCCACAACATCCAATCTTGGTGTAATATTCAATTTTTCTGGCCCAATGCCCAATCTCTAACTCCGGCCAAATATCTAATTCTTCTACTTCAATTATTTTACCTTTTCATGGTCGAGGTTAGTCTTGTATCACTTTTCTCAAAATACAGATTAGATCATAAAGTCATCAATTGATTTCATCATCAAAATTCGAGATTCAACACTTTCAATTGCTACATCTCCATGCCTCATAATCTCTCTGATTAGGTGAAACCTCCTCAGAACGTGTTTGGACTTCTGATGAGATTTGGGTTCCTTCGTTTGAGCAATCGTCCCATTGTTATCGTAATATCAAGGAATCGATTCCTCGTTATCTAGCACGACTCATAGATCTATGGTAAACTTCTTCATCCAAACTCCCTCCTTTGCTGCTTCTATCATAGTAATGTACTCCATCTCTATGGTCGAGTCAATAGTAGTATCTTTCTTGGAACTCTTATAATATACTGCTACTCTATTCAGGGTTAACACATATCCTGAGTTAGACTTGCTATCATCGATATCGAATTAGAAACTCAAGTTTGTGTAGACCTTAACCCCGTGGCTACTTTCTCCATACACTAGTAAAAAATTCTTAGTCCTTCTTAAGTACTTAAGGATACACTTTACTACCTTCTAGTGTTCTAAACCTAGATATGCTCATAACACTTAGAGCATGTAGTATATCAAACCTAGTACATAACATAGCATACATGATAGATTCTATCGATGAGGCATATGGTATCTGATAAGACCCTAGCAGGGTTGGGTCCTACTCAACCATGTAGTATCTAATAAAAACCCTGTGAGAGTGTAATAAACCCCACCTAGCCGCCTCTATCCTATAAAGAAGAGAGGCTAGGGTTTATATTTGGGTCTTTAGGCTTCTTAGCTGCCGCCCCCCTTGTTACTGGGCTGACCCGCTAAGGTTGAGGGCAAATTGGGTGGTTCACTTAGGAAGCAGCCCCTAGGGCTAAGGTTTGGAGCTCTATATAAGCTTGTAGCCTCCACCTCTTTGGAATAAGAAAGATCAATCTAGAATTGCAGCCACTAGGCTACTTGGAGGGTGGAACCCCTATAGCGTTCCAAGGGTCGATCCCCCTCAAAGATCAATCTCCATAGAATTCCTCTAGGTTCTATCATCTGGTATCAGAGCAGCGATCTTGCTACTTTTGCTACCATCCCTGCCGCCCACCATCAGCTAAGCAATTCTCACAATTGCTCTTGATGTCGTCATCTCCACCGTCATCTCTTGACGTAGATCAATTCAATCTACAATCGCCACCTTCAATTGCATCAGAGATATGGTATTTTTCTACCACTAATACCTTTTTCTGCTATAATTTTTCATCTAAAATATCAAAAAGAAGTTTTTCTATCGATCCCTTGCCTGCGAATTCCTTGCGTTGCAAAAGTTACCATCTTTGCGAACGAAGGATCACTGTAGAAAATTTCAACCACGTGTTGCTGCCTTTAACCGATCTAAGTATTATCCTTTTTGAACAAAATTTTTTGTGCACCTCATAGATCATCTTGGCTCCCATCCATGATTGATCTATTGTAGAATTCATCAAAAAAAAAAATTCGTGTGTTGCTGCAATCTCTCGTCGTAAACTGTTAAAATTTTTCGACGAGAATTCTGCTATCGCAACTTGCACCGATTTCTTTACTGCTTTGCTGCCGAAATTTCTTGATCCAATTTGTTATCCTTGTTGCTATCTAAACTAAGATTCTACCATCAAACCCCCTCCTCAAACCCCTGAGTTTTCACTGGAAATTTTGTCGAGAAACCGCTATTTCTTTGATGACAATTCTACTCTTATGAGATAACGCATATAGGCAGCAATTGCCACTGATTTTTGTCAAATCTTTGCTGTAATCTACCACAGATCTAAAATCCTCTTCCCTAACCTTCATCCACTACCATCACAGCCCAAAAACTCCATCAAACCGTAGCCCCAAACTGCACCCAAAACAGCCACAAAACAAGCCTAAACCGCAGCCTACATTCACCAATCCACCAACCCTTTCAACCACCACTTCTCTCAACCAATACATGTCTTTAACCCGACAGCAAAAAAGAGATCTTAATATTACAGATTTGGAGACATATGTTATGGCATCATAGGAGGCAATTGATGCTAAATTCGAAGCCTTCGAGACACGAATGGAGGAGAAGATTCGGACTCTCTTTGCTGAACTTAGTTTGGGTCGACCACCGAGCCCAAAGAAATCATATCAAGGAGAGAGCTCTAATCGAAGAGATGACCTCCAAGAGAGGGGAGGCTCTATGACCGATCTCCACTATCCACGCATGAGGGTGGACTTCCCTAGATGGGAAGAAGGAGACCCGATTGGTTGGATCTCGCGCGCGGAGCGATATTTTCGGTATCACAAAACCGTAGATGCATCTATGGTAGAAATTACAGCTATACATCTTGAAGGGGATGCCATACAATGGTTTGATTAGTTTGAACACACTCATAGAGTCCTCTCATGGCGACAATTCAAAGGACTGCTGATCCATTTCGGACCAACTGATTACGAGAACATCGATGGACAACTAGCAAAGATTCGACAAACCTCCACCATCCAGGAGTATCAAACCAGGTTTGAAAGATTATCTAATCAAACTTGTGATTGGTCTGAAAACTAGTTATTGGGGACATTTATTGAGGGCTTGAAGCCGGAGATCCGTGGAGTAGTTAAAACGCGACAACCGTACATGCTTATGGCAGCCATCTCTTTTGCACGATTTCAGGTGGAGCGATTGAACCACGAAGCCCGGAGGACTAGGGTCACTCCCCGACCAGCAATATCAAAACCCTCAACCCCCCCTACTATCAGCCGAGCTCCTGCACCAAAAAGGTTGACAAGAGAAGAGCTTCAAGACCGATCTGCCAAGGGGTTATGTTAGTATTGTGACGAGCCGTGGAGCCGCGAGCATCGCTGCAAAAAGGGGAGACTTCTTGTGATTGAACCAGTGGAAGAAGAGATCAGTGAACAGCCAGAAGAGAGTCTTGAACATGAGGATGAAGATGTGGAAGAAGAGCCACAATCGATCGACTTTATGATACATGTGCTAGCCGGCTACTCAAATCCGCAAACGATGAAAGTTAGAGGCCTGCTCAAACAACAACCAATCACCGTTCTCATCGATACAGGCAGCACTAATAACTTTCTAAATAGTAAGGTTGCTGCTCGGATGGTGCTCCACATCGAAGGTTGTAGCAAGTTCGATGTAAAGGTCACCGACGGTCGAATCCTAAAATGCGACTAAAGATGCCCGCAGGTGAAACTATTACTGCAGGACCAAGAAATTATTGCCGACTTCTTCCTCCTACCAATTGATGATTATGAGGCTATGCTGGGCATAGAATGACTGACGACACTAGGTGATGTCTCTTGGAACTTTTCCAAATTGATTATGAAATTTTATTGCAAAGGCAAACAGGTCACCCTACGTGGGAAGCGCGGAAGCAACGTAACCATCGTTTCAACCCAACGAATGGAGAAAGTTTTACACAAGATAAATAGTGGCTTTCTTATGCATCTCTAGCAGCAACTAGAGGGGGAGAAAACAGAAATTAAAGATCAAAATATCACCCAACAGCTTATTGAATTTGATGATGTTTTTGCTGAACCACGTGGTCTTCCTCCTACTCGGTAACATGACCATCGAATTCTAATCCTTCCGGGCAAACCACCAGCAAATACTCAGCCTTACCACTATCCTCACCTCCAGAAAGATGAAATTGAGAAGATCGTGAAGGAAATGCTTGAAACAGGGGTGATTCGACCAAGCTGCAGCCCCTACTCCTCACTAGTGCTACTTGTGCGCAAGAAAGACGGAACTTGGCAGATGTGCATCGACTACCGAGCTCTAAATGACATCACTGTCAAGGATAAGTACCCAATACCAGTGGTGGATGAACTTCTTGATGAATTAAAATGAGCTCGAGTCTTCACGAAGTTGGCCCTTCGATCCGGTTACCACCAAATTCGGGTATATGAAGGCGACATCCCAAAAACTGCTTTCGCACTCATAACGGCCATTATGAATTCTTGGTAATGCCCTTTGGACTCACTAATGCTCCTTCAACTTTCCAAAGTCTCATGAATGATATTTTTTGAAGTTTTCTTCATAAATTTGTGCTGGTATTTTTTGATGATATTCTCATTTATAACCTTTCTCTTGAGACTCGCTTTCAGCACTTGCGAATTGTTTTGACGATCCTTCAGGAGAATACTCTTTTTGTTAAGTTATCAAAGTGCAGCTTTCTCCAGCAAAAAGTAGAGTACCTTGGGCATATAATATCAGAAGAAGGAGTGGCTATAGACCCAACAAAAATCGAAGCAATACAAGGCTGGCCGAAACCTACAAATGTGAAATTACTGCGTGAGTTCCTTGGACTAATAGGCTACTACCGAAAATTCGTGAAGGACTATGGGAAAATTAGTGCCCCCCTCACTTCTCTACTAAAAAAAGATACTTTTCTATGGTCGAACAAAGCCTCCGCTGCCTTCGACAGACTTAAGGCAGCCATGACGACAGGTGCTAGCGCTGCAGTTTGACCCTTCATCATTGAGGCCGATACATTGGGAGTTGGAATTGGAGCCATTCTCATACAAGATGGTCGACCACTCGCATACACTAGCGAGGCATTGTCTCCCTCCCATAAAAAAATGTCTATCTATGATAAGGAGATGCTCGCCATTATGTATGCAGTAACAAAGTGGAGACCCTACCTGATTGGCCGACGATTTCAGATTAAAATCGACTATAAAAGCCTTAAGTACTTTTTGGAATAGAAGATATCATCCCTAGAGCAGCAAAAATGGGTAACCAAACTTCTCGGATTTGATTATGAAATTATTTACAAAAAGGGGAAAGAAAACGTTGTTGCAGATGCACTCTCACGGCTCCCTCAACAAGCTAAATTTTCAGCTATCTCTCTTCCTACCACCGGCTTCCTCGAGGGCATTAGGGAGGAATAGAAGAAGGATCTAGAAACCAACAACATCATAAAAAAATTAGAGGAGGATCCAAGTGCAATAGCTCACTATACTTGGGATTCGAGGGATCTACGCTATAAAGGTCGTATTGTGCTTATACCAAACTCCCCTTGCATCAAAGTCATTCTGCATGAAATGCACTCCACACCTTCAGCAGGGCACTCCGGATTTCTAAGAACCTACAAAAGAATGAAGCAAAACTTTTATTGGAAAGGGATAAAAAAATTTATTTCTAAATACATAGCACAATGTGATGTATATCAACAGTAAAAAGGTGAAACAGTGGCGAGTCCAGGAAAACTACAACCACTACCCATACCTGACTCGGTGTGGATTGACATCTCCATGGACTTCATCGAAGGGCTGCCACCTTCCAAAGGTAAAAGTACAATCCTTGTAGTGGTTGATCGACTTACGAAATATGCTTAATTTTATGCTATGTGAAATCCCTACACTGCTTTTAGTATTGCTCAGATTTTCATAGAAAATATTGTTAAACTGCATGGGATGCCAAGGTCCATTGTAAGTGATTGTGATAGGGTCTTCACTAGTAAATTTTGGACTGAGTTATTTCAGTTGCAGGGCACCAAACTTAAGATGAGCACTGCATATCATCCACAAACTAACGGCCAAACATAAGTGGTGAACAGGTGTTTAGAGACATACCTTCGATGTTTTGCTAGTGATCGACCAAAGGAGTGTACGAAATGGCTCCCTTGGGCCGAATGGTGGTACAATACTACATATCATTCATCTACAAAATGTACCTCATATGAAGCATTATATGGTCGGCCGGCTCCTGTGATTCCAAAGTATGTAATTGGCTCGGCTAAGGTAGATCAGGTCGACCAAGATTTAATTGACAGGGACAAACTCTTATAGCTGCTAAAGGATAATTTCTCTACCGCTCAAGCTAGAATAAAGCAACAAGCTGACACACGAAGAAGTGAAAGAGAATTTTTCGTATGAGATTGGGTTTATCTTCGCTTACAGCCATACAAACAACTATCCATCAGCACACGAGCCTCCATGAAGCTATCTCCATGTTTTTATGGGCCCTATCAGATCATAGAGCGTATTGGAGCTGTGGCGTACAGACTTAAATTACTTGAAGATGCTAAAATTCACCCTGTCTTCCACGTGTCATGCTTGAAGCCCAAGTTGGGAGAACACGAGACACCCCAGATCCAACTGCCCAACACCACTGATGATGGAAATATTCAAGCCCAACCACAAGCCATCCTCGATCGCAGAATCGTGATGCGTCGTCGACGTCCCTCTACTGAAGTACTAGTACATTGGACTAATTTATCACTCGAAGATGCCAAATGGGAATCATATGAGGAGTTGAAGACCCAATTCCCTGAGTTCATGGAATCCCAGCCTTGAGGACAAGGCTGATTCGAAGAGGGCAGGCTTGATAGGACCCTAGCAGGGTTGGGTCCTACTCAACCATGTAGCATCTAATAAAAACCCTATGAGAGTGTAATAAACCCCACCTAGCCGGCTCTATCCTATAAAGAAGAGAGGCTAGGGTTTATATTTGGGTCTTTGGGCTTCTTAACCGTCGCCCCCCTTATTATTGGGCCGGCCCACTAAGGTTGAGGGCAAATTGGGTAGTTCACTTAGGAAGCAGCCCCTAGGGCTAGGGTTTGGAGCTATATATAAGCTTATAGCCTCCACCTCTTTGGAATAAGAAAGATCAATCTAGAATTACAGCCACTAGGCTACTTGAAGGGTGGAACCCCTATAATGTTCCAAGGGTTGATCCCCCTCAAAGATCAATCTCCATAGAATTCCTCTGGGGTTCTATCAGTATCCTATCTATATCTGTCCTTTTTACAGGAGTCTTTGGGAACATACTTCTAGAAAGTGATATTCTATGTCTTATTAGTATGACACATTTTTTGAAATTTTTCATGTCAAACCTTTTGACAATGGTGTCTATGTACTTGGATTTAGACAAGCCAAGCATCTTCTTGGATCTATCTCTATAGATCCGAATCTCTAAGATATAGGAAGCTTCCCCCAAATCCTTCATATAGAAATGTCTAGATAGCCAAGCTTTTACTATGGAGTACATTTCTATATCATTCCTAATGATCAGGATACCAACCACATATAGTACCAAGAAAGTGATAGTATTCCCACTTATTTTTATGTACATACAAAGCTCATATTCATTCTTAATGAAGTCATAAGATATGATCGCCTTATCAAATCTTATGTTCTAATGTCATGAAGCTTGTTTTAGTTCATAGATGGATTTAAGTAATCTGTACACTTTATCTGGACTCTCCTTATACATGAATCCCTCAGGCTATATCATATACATCTCCTTCTCAAGGTTGTCATTGTGGAATATGGTTTTCGTATTCATCTACCAAATCTCATAGTCATAGTGTGCTGCAATGGCTAACAAAATTTAAATGGATTTTAGCATGACTATAGGTGAGGAGATTTCGTCATAGTCAATACCTTGTCTTTGATGATATCCCTTAACCATTAGTCTTGCTTTATAAGTCTCCACATTTTTATCTTTTTTATCCTCTTCTTGAGGATCCACTTGCAACTAACGGGTACGATACCCTTAGCTGCATCAACTAAGTTTCAAACCTTGTTAAAGTATATAGAATCTATCTCGAAATTTATGACTTCTTGCCACTTTACGGAGTTTATACTTATAATAAACTCCTCATAAGTCCGAGGATTAATATCCTCAACATTCTATCTTCTGATATGTCCCACATATCTCTCAGAAAGATGAGGTACTCTGTCGGACCTACATAAAGTCAGAATTATATACTAAGTCTCTGAATAGACTCAGGCTACGGAATGATGCTTGAGCTAAATTTTTCAACCTTGCTCAACTCTATCACGGTCCCACTGTCTCCACCAAGAATGTTTTCCTTATCAAGAAATACTGCTCTCTTAGCTACAAAGACCTTTTGGTCCTTCGGATGATAGAAATAATATCTACAAGTTTTCTTGGGGTATCCTACGAATTTGTACCATTCCGTCCTGAATTTCAACTTGTCAGGGTTGTGTTTGCTAACGTGGGCAGGGTAGCCCCAAATATTAATAATCTTAAGATCGGGTTTCTTTCTTTTTCAAATCTCATATGGTGTAGATATTACCGACTTAGTCGAAACTCTGTTTAGAATATAAGCTACAGATTCTAGGGTGTATCCCCAGAATGAGACGGGTAGGTTGGCGAAACTCATCATCGACCACATCATTTCTAACAATATGCGATTCCTCTTTCTTGATAGACCATTGAGCTAAGGTGTATAAGGAGGGGTCCATTGGGACAGGATTCCATAGTCTTTGAGGAACTAGATGAACTCTATACTCAAATACTCACCTCATTTTTTGAATTGTATACAACTCATAATTATATGGATCTAAGTATTCATCCTTTAGTAATTTTTGGATTGTTCCTTCATGGATGTAATCTAGCTTATAATGCCACAGATATACTGTTCACTTAATCTTATTTCTTCTTAGACACACTTGTATCCATGATATATGGAGCAATATTTAGCACAAATAAGCCATTATGTAATGTTTCTATAGTAAAGATCATATCATCCAATATTATTAAATAACTATTATTCTAAAAAATTAATTTATATCCACTAACTATCAAATATTAAATAAAAATAATATTTTTGATAATAAAAAAATAAAATAACATACATCTAATGCAATGGTAGCTCTACCAAGTAGATATAGGGTGACTTTGCCAACAGTTATTACAATAACTTTTGCTCCATTGCCTATCTTGAGGTCTATCTCACCTCTCGCTAATCTCTTAGGACTTACCAAAACCTGCAACAAATTATAGATGTGATAGGTACTGTTGATATCTAATACCTATGTGTTATCATAAGAATTTAACAAATGGAGACTGATCATGAATATACCTGAAGCTTCTTCAAGCTTTTATTTTGCCATCTCTACAAGGTACTCTTTACAGTTCAACTTATGGTGCTCGTTTTTGTTGTAGTAGAAGCACTGGCCTTTATCCTTTGCTGTGTTATTCTTAGCAACCTTTGCTTTCTCAATTTACCCTTGCCCTTCTTAAGGGACTTCTCTACTTTTCTTTTCTTTATGGTCTAACTAGCTTAGAGAATTGGCTTCCCTTTCTTGATGGTGCTCTCAACCTTCCTCAATATATTGAGAAGCTTAAGAAGAATCACCTTAAGCTTATTTATATTAAAATTTATAATGAACTAAGAAAAGAAGTCTGAGAGAGATTAAAATACAAGATCCACACAGATTATCCTCTAGGACTATTCCTAGACCTGTGAGCTTCTCTATCCGTTTAATTATCTTAAGAATATGGTTTTGAACTGGTGTTCCTCAATCATCCTAGTGCAAAAGAGACTCTTGGATATCTCATATCGTTGAGTTCTTTCCTGTTCTTCAAACAATTTATGGTGATGTAGGAGAATGGATCTGACATTCATCTTTTTATGCTGCTTTTGCAACTCGAGAGTCATGAAGCCCAATATATAATACTAAGCAAGAGTGGAATCATCTAAGTACTTCACGTAACGAGTGATCTCATCCTCACTTGCCCCTTACTTGGGCGTGGGCATCATTGTGTCAAGGACATATATTATTTTCTCTACCGTGAGAACGATTCTCAGTTGCAGAACCAATATGTATAATTTATGTTGAATGTCAGATTTTGATGATGAAATCAATTGATAAGTTTGTTATCTAATATGTTCTTTGAAATAAGTGATGCAGGACTAACTTCGATTAGAAAAATCAAAACAATTAAAGCAAGATCAGACATTGGGCCAGAGTTAGAAATTAGGCATCGAGTCGGAAGAATCAGACATTGCGCTAAGATCGAAAGTTGTAGGAGTCAACATGATGAAGAATTGAGTGATACGCCGAATATTCGAATGACATGCTAGAAGTTCGGACACTGTTAAGATGAAATGACATGTCGGGCAACAAAGAATTCTTGTCTTTAGTTATTTATGTTTTGATTATCGAAGGTTAGGTCAAAATTGAGTTAGATTCAAGTGTAACCATGCTAACTCAATTAAAGACCAATTGAACTTAAACTGGGACTAATTTGGACTCCTTGGGAGGCCCATTTAGTGACCCAAAAGTTGTTGCAGGCGGTGGCACCGCTAAAGTGGCAATGGAACTGCCTATGAGCTAGAAAAGTGAAAAAGTATACTTTTCTAGGCTATAGATAGTGGTACTATTGGGAAATCCACAAGGGGAGCGACATCACATGAGCAGCGAAAGAATAAAAAAAAAAACAAAACCCCAGATTTCCCATAGAAAGTTTCTATCATCGTGCGAAGATCGATGCGTCAAAAATAAATCCACAAAACTGCACATGTAAAAGAAGATACCTAGGGAGATTGTATATCCCAGAATTTCTGTAGACCTGTGGGAGAGGATAAAGGAGGTCAAGTGTCCTCCTCTCTAGCGGTATCCACATGACAGCGATTTCGACGATGCACCTCTCTCTCTGGGGAGAGGCGAATAGGAGGTGACTACCAAAAAACCCTCAACCTATAGAGCTTTGGTTCCCTCCTATTTATAGAGGCCCCCTGAAAATCCTAATGGATCTTTTACCCTATTGGGTATTGGATCTTCATCCAATTACCCAAGCCTCTTGGATTAGTGGGTTTCTACCCAATAATCTCTTATTGGATCTCATCTCAGGATCCAATAATTCAGGGGCTTAATGGATATCCAATAAGATAGGGGGTTCAGCGGATATCTCATATCCGAACCTCTACTCGTCGCAACACCTACCACATGTGTGTAACCCTCTAGGCCCAATATCGAGCTGGCCGAGTCATACTTGTCAGAACTCCTTCTGACTTAGTGAATTATTATCTCTATAATAATTCATCCAACTCATCGACTACGAATGTACCAGGCCACTACACCACGGCCCCCAGACAATATAAGGGAATCCAATCCTTTGGACCTATCTGTCCTCAGTTACCATGTATCTATAATCTCTCATCCATCTAATATCCCAGAGACCCTATACCGGGCATGGTGCTGTCAGGCCCATACGGTCTCTCCTCGAGTCTTACTCTTGTCGGATTCTCCTGGAGAACTCTTTCTCTCTCAATCCGAATAACCTTGGCCTAGGGTTTGTTCGAGCAAGAACACATGAGATATTCTTCTCATGATACCGAGAGCGGATGATCCTCTATTGACGCTCAATAGCCCTCGTAAGGTTGGCTACCACTC
Source organism: Musa troglodytarum (assembly GCA_023547065.1). Classification (NCBI taxonomy): domain Eukaryota; kingdom Viridiplantae; phylum Streptophyta; class Magnoliopsida; order Zingiberales; family Musaceae; genus Musa; species Musa troglodytarum. The sequence continues at coordinate 18,059,290 of CP097507.1, read as the reverse complement.
CCAATGATCGGTTGTACTAGATCTGGAGCTTTCCAAACCTATAAGTCCGGTATCAAAGAGTGGAGTACTCATACAGGACATCCTTGGTGTCTCAAGTCTAAGGACCAGATATACTACTAGGACTACGGAATCGCTATCTAATGTGAGGTATCAATAACCATCCAGCATTTCGTAGGTGGATCAATCGGTGAACTCATTCTCTAATGAGCACCTGCACTGTACCCTTAGTGTCCCCACACGAGTAGCTATGAGACCAGCTACCTCCATCATATGAACGGGTATACAACACACTAGTTTATCCGGCTATCTTGATGTCCTTCTCGAGTAACCTATGACCAGAATAATTTAGGGTATGTGTTTAAAGGTGAATCGGTCTCATTATCGTAATCTCATCACGATCAATTCCCATTGCACAGATCTAAGGACATCATAATATACATCTAGATAATGTGAGATAATGCCAATAATCATAAGCAAAGAGATTGACGCAGCGTGTTACAGGTGCAATTACTCATGTGATTAGCTTGTAGGGCACCTATAACTAGCAATCTCTCACTTGACCTAAAGCCAATCACCAACATGTCTGATCCCCATCAGACCTCTTTGACGCTCAAAGACAATCTGAGTTAATGGCTTTGTCAATGGATCTGCAATGTTATCTTCAGATGGAACTCTTTCCATTACTATATCTTTTCGGGCCACGATCTCTCTAATAAGCTAGAAACTCCTCAAAACACTTCTAATGAGACCCGGGTTCCCTTATTTGAGTAATCACCCCATAGTTATCACAATATAGGGGAATCATATCCTCGCTACTTGACATGACTCCTAGGTCTGCGATGAACCTCTTCATCCAGACTCCCTCCTTTGCTGTCTCTGCCATAGTAATGTATTCCGCCTTTGTGGTCAAGTCAGCAATAGTGTCTTGCTTGGAACTCTTCCAGCATACTGCTCCTCCATTCAAGGTAAAAACATACCCTGAATTAGACTTGCTATCATCGACATCGGACTGGAAGCTCGAGTCCGAGTAGCCCTCAACCTTGAGGCTACTACCTCCATATACCAGTAAAAGATTCTTAGTCCTTCTCAAGTACTTAAGGATACATTTTACTACTTTCTAGTGCTCCAAGCCTGGATCTGCCTGATATCTGCTCGTGACACTCGGAGTATGCACTATATCAGGCCTGGTACATAGCATAGCATATATGATAGATCATATCGCTGATGCATATGGTATCATATCCATGTGTGCCCTTTCATTAGGAGTCTTTAGGGATATACTCCTAGAAAGTGATATTCCATGTCTCATTGGTATGAGACCTCTCTTGGAATTTTCCATACCAAACCTTTTGAAAATGGTGTCTATATACCTGGACTGAGACAAGCCAAGCATCCTCTTGGATCTATCTCTATAGATCCGTATCTCCAATATGCAGGATGCTTCCCCTAAGTCCTTCATGGAGAAGTGCCTAGATAACCAAGTCTTTACTGTAGAGAGCATTCATACATCATTCCCAATGATCAGGATGTCATCCACATATAATACCAAAAAGGTGATAGTGCTCCCACTTAATTTCCTGTACACACAAGGCTCATCTTCATTCTTAACGAAGTTATAAGATTTGATTGCCTTATCAAATCTTATGTTCCAACTTCGGGAAGCTTGCTTTAATCCATAAATAGACCTAAGCAACTTGTACACCTTATCTGGGTTATCCTTGGACACAAATCCCTTAGGCTGTATCATATACACCTTCTCATCGAGGTTACCATTGAGGAATATGATTTTGACGTCCATCTACCAGATCTTATAATCATAGTGTGCTGCAATAGCCAATAGAATTCGAATGGATTTTAGTATGGCTATAAGTGAGAAAGTTTTGTCATAGTCAACACATTGCCTTTGACGATACCCCTTAGCCATTAGCCTTGCTTTATAGGTCTCTACCTTTCCATCTACTCCAATCTTCTTTTTGAAGATCCACTTGTAGCTAATGGGTATAATACCCTCGGGTGCATTAACTAGGTTCCAAACCTTGTTGGAGTACATGGAATCCATTTCTGAATTCATGACTTCTTGCCATTTTCCGGAGTCTATGCTCATAATAGCCTCCTCGTAGGTTTGAGGATCAATATCCTCAACATCCTCTCTTCTGATATGTCTCACATATCTCTCAGGATGATGGGATATTCTATTTGACCTACGTAAAGTTGGAACTTGTGTGTTAGGTATCTGAACAGATTCTGAAATGGTGCTTGAGCTAGGTTCTCCAACCTCGCTCAACTCTATCATGCTCCCACTATCTCCACTAAGAATGTGTTCCTTCTCAAGGAACACTGCTCTCTTGACTACAAAGACCTTTCGATCCTTAGGGTGATAGAAATAATACTCATAAGTTTCTTTGGGGTATCCCACGAGCTTACACCGTTCCGTCCTAGATTCCAACTTGTCAGAGTTGTGTCTCTTAACGTGGGCAGGGCAGCCCCAAATCTTAATAATCTTAAGATCGAGCTTCTTCCTATTCCATATCTCATATGGAGTAGACATCACTGACTTAGTTGGAATTCCGTTCAAAAGGTAAGCTACGGTTTCTAGGGCATATCCCCAGAATGAGATGAATAGGTCGGCGAAACACATCATGGAACGCACCACGTCTAACAGTATGCGATTCTTCCTTTCTGATACACCATTAAACTATGGTATATAAGGAGGTGTCCATTGGGATAAAATCCCATGGTCTTTGAGGAACTGGGTGAACTCTGTACTCAAGTACTCACCTCCTCAATCTAATCGAAGAGTTTTAATACTCTTTCCTGTCTGGTTCTCCCCTTCTTGTTTTTTCTTAGACTCACTTACACTCATGATATGTAGAGCTATATCTATCATAAATAAACCATTATACAATGTTCCTCTCGTGATGATCTCATCATCTAATATTATTGAACAACCATTGTTCTCAAAAACTAATTTATATCCACTAACTGTCAAACATGAAATGGAAATAATGTTTTTGATAATAGAAGGAACATAATAGCATGCATCTAATGCAATAATAGCTCCACCAGGCAGATGTAAAGTGACCTTGCCAATAGCCACTACAGCAATCTTTGCTCCATTGCCCATCTTAAGGTCCATCTCACCTCTGTTCAATCTCTTAGGTCCTGCCAGAACCTGCAACGAATTACAGATATGATAAGCACTCCCGGTATCCAATACCCATGTGTTATCATAAGATTCTAACAAATGGAGACTGATCATGAATGTACCTGAAGCTTCTGCAAGCTTTTGTTTTGCCCTCTCTACAAGGTACTCTTTGCAGTTCCTCTTTCAGTGCCCATCTTTACCGTAGTGGAAGCACTGACCTTTGTCCTTTGTTGGGTCTTTCTTGGCAACCTTTGCCTTACCCATTTTGCCCTTGCCCTTGCCCTTCTTAAGGGTCTTCTCAGTCTTCCTTTTCTTTCTAGTCTCACTAGTGTAGAGAACTGGCTTCTCTTTCTTGATGGTGCTCTCTACTTCTCTCAACATATTGAGGAGCTCTGGGAGGGTCACCTCAAGTTTGTTCATATTAAAATTCATTATGAACTGAGAAAAGGAATCTAGGGATCAAGCACAAGATCCACACATAGGTTATCCTCTAGGACCATTCCTAGACTTGTGAGTTTCTCGATCCACTCAATCATCTTAAGGACATGGTTTTGAACCGGTGTCCCCTCAGTCATCCTGGCATGGAAAAGACTCTTTGATATCTCATATCGTTGAGTTCTTCCTTATTCCTCAAATAGTTTGCGGAGATGCAAGTGTATGAAATTAGCATCCATATTTTCATGTTGTCTCTGTAACTCAGTAGTCATAGAGGCCAACATATAACACTGAGCAAGAGTGGAATCATCTAAGTACTTCACATAACGAGCGATCTCATCCTCGCTTGCCCCTTCGTCGGGCATAGGGATCACTGTATCAAGGACATACCCGATTTTCTCTATCGTGAGAATGATTCTCAGATTACGAAGCCAATCCGTATAATTTAGACCAGTGAGGCAGTTGGCATCAAGTATGCCATGTAAAGGATTTAAAAACGATATTTTTCTGAAATAAAAGATGGAGTAGAAATAAATAACATGCAAACTTTACAGAAATTTAAATAATTAAGATAAGGTCTTCTATCTTAATGTACTCCCACTAATTTTTCACGAGACACACAACACCCTCCGGTATGTGAATCGGAGACCCCCGGCGGATCTCTAGTGGGGATCAGGATCCAATCGGCGTCTTAACGTAACCTCGAGGGACTCGACCAATCACGTTAAGCCCGTAAAGGTAGACAACTCTTGCTAATCACAACTCCTTGTGATTCCCATCCTGTTCGGCCTTCGAACCATCATGGCCTTGAGGGACTTGACCAACCATGATGTTTGGTTAAGTCATTAACATCGTTACCAGATGAGTCTAATTAGGTGATATACTCTCGAGGGACTCGATCAAGCATACCATGTCCTCAGGTCACCTATGACATCTCTATGTCATAGATAAGATGACGAGATGCGATATAGGTGAGTCTCGAGGGACTCGACCAACTCAACCTACATCGGGAATCGGCTCCTAGCTATAACGATGGAAGGCCACGTGGATCAATCTAATTGCCTCACATTTACCAACTTAATATTATTAATAGAGGGGATTTTGGTTTGGTCTCCTAATATAATGTATCACACATATACTTATTTAATATATGTATCTGTATCTCATGCAAATATATATATATATATACATATCTAGTAGGTATATATCTAATCACACATCACATGAGCAATCACACCAGATGATCATGGACCACATCCTAATGTGATCAGGCCCGAGCCAGTGGGCATAATCACTCACATCAAGATCTATGTATACTTTGGTGCATCTCTATGCCCTGTGATCGTCCATCTCGCTTCGTCGGATCCATCGGTATCTCAACACATCTTTATGCGTCGAATCGTCCGTCTCGACCTCGTGAGTCATGCTACCGCTGTGCCTCTGCATGTAATTACAACATAATTACATGCACGCAGGCCCGATAATAAACGAGAAAAATAGAGACTCGCAGACCCCAATAATAATAATCACATGTACACACATCACATCACAAGTCCATGATCATCTGTCCACATCAGACATCGAATGTATATGTTACTTTATATGACTACTAGATAAAAAAAATAGTTAATTAAACTATTTAATTAACATATATTTTCTAAAATTAGGGATAGAGGGAATTTTCTGAATTCCTAAGGGTATTTTGGTAATTCTGTCAAAAGGACAGAATTTGAAAATTTTAAAATCTCAAGGGTATTCTGGTCATTCAATCGTAAAGGACAAAAATAGAATTTCAAAAATTCCCAAGGGTATTTTAGTCATTCTGTCAAAAGGGATAAAAATCAAAATTTCTAAAATTTCGATGGGCAAAACTGTCTTTTTGCCCAAAACCCTAATATCTTTCCCTTCTGTAGAGTTGCGCGCCGCCCCTGCTTGTGGGCGCAGCGCCCGTAGGCGGTCTGTCCGCGGGCGGCATTACCCCTTGCGGGTGCGCCCACATCTGCGGGCAGCTAGCCGCAGGCGGGCGGCGCTGCCCCTTGCGGGTGTAGCGCCTGTCGGTGCCCATGCCCATGTGGGCGCTTCTGCCCGTGGTCGCAACGCTCGTGGCGGCGATTCTCGGGCGGCCGTGGCGTGGCGGCCGCAGTGCTACGCTTGGCGGCGCTCGCGGCCGGCCGTGCGCCGCACGCAAGCCGCCGCCATCGCTTGTGCAAGCAACAAGGCTGCTTGCAGCCTTGTGGTCGCTACACGAGTACACTGGGCAACAACAGTTGCTACCCTTCCTCGCCATTCGCGCCAACGATTTTAGCTTCAAAAGTAGATCTAAAACACAACACATGTAGTTTAAGATCCGATCTTCGCACGAACAACCTGGCTCTAATACCGCTGTTGGGAAATCTACAAGGGGAGCGATATCACATGCGCAGCGGAAGAATAAAAAAAAACAAAACCCCAGATTTACCATAGAAAGTTTCTGTCGTCGTGCGAAGATCGGTGCGTCAAAAATAAATCCGCAAAACTGCACATGTAAAAGAAGAAACCTAGGGAGATCGTATATCCCTGAATTTCTGCAGATCTGTGGGAGAGGATGAAGGAGGTCAAGTGTCCTCCCCTCTAGCGGTATCCATACGACAGGGATTGCGATGATGCACCTCTCTCTCTGGGGAGAGGTGAATAGGAGGTGGCTACCAAAAAACCCTCAGCCTATAGAGCTTTGGTTCCCTCCTATTTATAGAGGCCCCCTAAAAATCCTAATGGATCTTTTGCCCTATTGGGTATTAGATCTTCATCCAATTACCCAAGCCTCTTGGATTAGTGGGTTTTTACCCAATAATCTCTTATTGGATCTTATTTTAGGATCCAATAATTCAGGGGCTTAATGGATATCCAATAAGATAGGGGGTTCAGCGGAGATCTCATATCCGAACCTTTACTCGTCATAACACCTACCATATGTGTGTGACCCTCTAGGCCCAATATCGAGCTGGCCGTGAGTCATACTTGTCAGAACTCCTTCTGACTTAGTAAATTATTATCTCTATAATAATTCACCTAACTCATCGACTGCGGACGTATCAGGCCACTACGCCGCGGCCCCCAGACGATACAGGGGAATCCAATCCTTTGGACCTATCTATCCTCACTTATCATATATTTATAATCTCTCATCCATCTAATATCCTAGAGACCCTATACCGGGCATGGTGCTGTCAGGCCCATACGGTCTCTCCTCGAGTCTTGCTCTTGTCGGATTCTCCCGGAGAACTCTTTCTCTCTCAATCCGAATAACCTTGGCCAAGGATTTGTTCGAGCAAGAATACATGAGATATTTCTCTCATGATACCGAGAGTGGATGATCCTCTATTGACACTCAATAGCCCTCGTAAGGTTGGCTACCACTCCCAATGACCGGTTGTACTAGATCTGGAGCTTTCCAAACCTATAAGTCCAGTATTAAAGAGTGAAGTACTCATATAGGATATCCTTGGTGTTTCAAGTCTAAGGATCAGATACACTACTAGGACTATGGAATCGTTGTCTGACGTGAGGTATCAATAACCATCCAGCATTCCGTAGGCGGATCAATCGATGAACTCATTCTCCAATGAGCACCTGCACTGTACCCTTAGTGTCCCCACACGAGTAGCTATGAGACCAGCTACCTCCATCATATGATCGAGTATATAGCACACTAGTCTATCCAGCTATCTCGATGTTCTTCTCGAGTAACCTGTGACCAGGATAATTTAGGGTCTGTGTTTAAAGGTGAATCGGTCTAATTATCATAATCTCATCATGATCTAATTCCGATTGCACAGATCCAAGGACATCACAATATACATCTAGATAATGTCAATAATTATAAGCAAAGAGATTGACGTAGCGTGTTACAGGTGCAATCACTCATGTGATTAGCTTGTAGGGCACTTATAACTAGTAGGTACCACCAGTAGTAAAGCTACTAAATAGTGGTACCACTCAGGCTAGAGATAGCATCGCCAGAACCTTTGTTTTTGAGGTTCTATAGGCGGTGGTACTGCCCATGCCCGAAAGATCGAGAAATTTAAATTTTGGCTTCATTTTTGAAGCCATTTGGGGCCTATAAATACCCCACTCATCACTGCAAGGATTACATAAGAAAAAATGAACTAAAACTTTGGTGAATCAAGTTATAATCTTGAAAAGTCTCAAGTGTTCCTTTCCTTCTCTTGAAAAGTTTAGAATTTTGTTTAAGGGAGGTGTGAGACTTGTAGAGGTTATCTCTTAAACCTTTGAAAAGGAGAAAGAGTTATAAAAGGGTGGTTGATCTTCACTCATTGAAAGAAGATCATTAGTGAAAGCCGGTGACCTCGACGAAGGAGGAATCAAGAGTGGATGTAGGTCGGAGGACCGAACCACTATAAATCTGGTGTGCTCTTTTCTCTTTATGCTTTTCACTCTTATTACTTGCTAAGCTAGTTGCTCAATACTTTTACTTACATTCATAGTCAAAATGAATTTCTAATACATTTCATTGAACAAATTTTTTGAATCAACATAATTTTTTGAAAGCACTAATTCACCTCCCCTCTCAGTGCCACTACTATCCTAATAGTTGGTATCAGAGTCATGTTTATTTCTTGTTTGGTTTAATACCTAAGAGAAATGACTTTTACCGACAATTAAGAGGGTCTTTCTATCACTCGTCCTCCTATGTTCAATGGGAAAAATTACATATATTAAAAAACTAGAATGAGAATCTTTTTGCTTTCTATGGATTTTGATTTATGGAATATCATTGAAACTAATTTTGAAAAGTCTTCTAAACCAATGAATGTATGGAATGATTTAGAGAAGAAGACTTTTTTTTTAAATGCTAAAATGATAAATACTTTATTTTGCGCTCTTGACAAAAATAAATTTAATCGAGTTTCTATTTGCGAAACTGCACATGAGATTTAGCACACACTCGAAGTGACACACAAAGGCACAAATAGGGTCAAAGAGTTAAAAATTAATCGTTTGGTTCATAGTTATGAGTTGTTTTGTATGAAACCAAGCGAGACCATTGGAGATATATACACCCATTTTATGAATATCGTCAATGGTCTAAAAGTATTTGGTAAAAGTTTTATAATTTTGAACTTATTAACAAGATATTAAAATCCATTCCAAAAGATTAGGATCCTAAAGTAACGACAAGATAAGAAGCAAAAACCTAAATAATTTTTGACTTGAAGAACTTATTAGGTCCTTGATGACCTATAAAATGATATATATAGCATATGATAAACTTGAGAATAACCTCCAAAGAATAGGAAGGACATAACACTTAGAACCAAAAAAGATCACTTGGGTGCAAACTCAAGTGATGATGATGATGAACTCGTACTTCTTACAGGAAAGTTTAGAAAATTCATAAAAAAGAACAAAACAAAACAAGACACTAAAAATAAAAGTGAACTTAAAAAGGAATCAATAATATGTTATAAATACAAAAAGTTAGGGTACTTCAAAAATAAATGTCCCCAAGTGTAGAAGAAGTCACTGAAGAAAAAGAAGACACTCAAAGCTACTTGGGACGACTCAAGTACATCCGAAGATGAGGAGCCTAGCAACAAAGAAGAAATTACAAATTATACTCTAATGGCCCTTAGTGACGAGGTAAGTGACTCAATAGAAATTCATTTATCTTATAATGAATTATTGAATACTCTTCATGATTTGTTTGATGAATGCAAATTAGTTAGTAAAAAGTATAAATTGTTAAAAAAGGAGCATGCCTCTCTTGTTAGTGAATTTGATTGATTAAAAACTAAGCATAATGATGAGATGTTAGCTTATTGTACTAAGTGTAAAGAGATGGATTCATTGAAGAAAGAAAATGTTTTACTACAAAAAAATATTAGAAAATTTTAAAATAGGTAACAAATCTCTAAACATGATTCTTGCTAATAAGGTATGTTCATACAAAGGAAGGAATTGGCTTTGTGAGTAACACTCAACATTACATGTTTCACCTCAAAATAAATGTAATTTTTATTGTAAATTTGGACATTATGCTTATAAATATTCATTTAAAATGTATAATCTACACAAATTAATTTGGGTTCCTAAAGAAACTATAAATAATTCAATGCCAATTATTAAGTTAGGTAGATTTATTAATGAGGCACCTAAAGTTAAGTTGATACCTAAAGGAAAAGCCCATTTCTTGTAGATATGTTTACAATTAAAGGCTAGAAGTAAGAGATGGTACCTTGATAGTGGATGCTTAAGGCACATAACCGGAGATCCAACACACTTCTCCTAGTGGTACAGGAATCTATTCATGTTATTTTTAATGAGTTTTCCAAATTTAAGAAAAATAATTTTGATGATGATTTTGATTTTGATACTTTAAATTTGAATGAAAATTCTCCTCTCCTATGCAACTTGGATGCATCTACTTCCAATGAATCTTTACCCAAGGAATGAAAGTATGTAGATGCTCATCCTAAGGAGCTAATCATTAGAGATACATCAAAAGACATTCAAACTTGTTCTTTAAAAAAAAATTTACGAATGCGGCCTTTTTGTCTCAAATTGAATCAAAATGCATTGATGATGTTCTAAAACATAATTCATGAAATTTTGCAATGCAAGAGAAGTTAAATCAATTTGAAAAAAAATGAGGTGTGGAAGCTTGTTCCTAGACCTAGTGACCATTTGGTAATTGGTACTAAATGGGTCTTTAGAAATAAGTAAGATGAACTTGATATCATGGTTAGAAATAAGGCTAAATTAGTGGCTAAAAGTTTCAACCAAAAAGAAGGTATCGATTATGAAGAAACCTTCACTTCTGTGGCTTGAAGCTATAAGGATACTCCTTACCTATACTTATTGTAATAATTTTAAGTTATTTCAAATGGATGTTAAAAGTGCTCTTCTGAATAACTTTATTTTCAAGGAAGTTTACGTTAAGCAACCACCCGGATTTGAAAATGTTCATTTTCCAAATCATGTTTACAAGTTATCTAAGGCTCTCTATGGATTAAAATAAGCTCTAAGGGCTTGGTATGAGAGACATAGTTCATTTCTTATTAAGAATGATTTTTTGAAAGGCAAGATTGATACTATATTATTTATTAAATATTTTAAAAATAATTTTCTCATTGTTTAAATTTATATTGATGATATCATTTTCGGTTCTTCAAATGAATCTTTATGTGAATCTTTTGCCAAAAGTATGAGCTAAGAATCATAACAAGGGAGTTATATGAGAATCATGACATGAAAGATGTAATATCAAAGATCATGAAAGATTAAGTCATGAATACCAAAAGATCATGATCGATAAATCTCTTCATTTGTAAATACCAAAAAGAAATCTTAAGAGATCAAATAGTAGGCAATCTTCAAAGGAAACCTTAAATCATGAATTTTGAGAAATTAAGAGAAAAATCATGATTCATAGATATTCTCTTTAGCAAAAGGAAACATAGGGGAAATCAAAAGATCTCAATTCATGGTTTGATTCATAGAATAAAACTCAAGTTATAATTCTGAGAAATCAAAAGAGAAATCATGATTCATTTGTGAAACATAGGAGAACTTGATTCATGCATAAGAAATCTTAAGTTATAAGTATCAAGATTTGATAAATATTCTCTTAAAAGAGTGAATCATACAAGAATAAAGAAAAATATTTTATGTAAAATATATCTCAAGTCATAAATATCGATAAATGATTTATTTGGATATATCATCTCAATAGTAAAAAGAATCATATGAAAATAAATCTAAAATCATCATCAAAATCACTTTTAAGAGATTCAAAATGATATAAATAGATTTATTAATCTCTTATTGAAAAATCAATACGATAGAGATATAAAATACATTCCCTTTTTATGTGTTTTACTTTATACAAGCATGCCTTTATCTTTTATGTCAAATAAAAACATGCATCAACGTTTAAGACCGAAAAATAAATTTTATCATAAAAGTCATCAAGACAAAAAATATAACACATTAAACATAAGATCTCTCCAAACAAGAGATTTGATTTATCATTTTAATTACAATGATAATACATTTTCCTTCTTAAGTGAGTCTAACACTTTATACGTAGTGTAAAGAATTAATATGCAATAGTCATGCTCATTTTTCTTAATCTAGAAAGAAAAGCATGATCATTTTTTTTAATTTTGGTATTTTATATTTCTTGCTAACTAAATTAAAATTATCAAGCAACTCATAAAAAGCATCAAGTAATTTCATAATAAAGTAAAGGGGCTTTGGTTGAGTCACTTATCTCATTGTGAAAAGCCACCTCATGTTTGTTGGTTTTCTCTTTATCTTTGGATGCACTCAATTCGTCCTTGAGTGCTTTCTTCTTTTTTGGTAGCTTCTTCTTTTTAAGTTCATTTTTAATTTTAGTCTTTTATTTTATGATTTTTTTAAATTTTATAGTGAGAAGTTCAAGGTCATCATCATCATCACTTGAGTTATCACTCAAGCGGCTTTCTTTTGTTCTAAGTGTCAAATCCTTCCTGTTCTTTAGAAGGTAGTTTTTATATTTATCTTGTGTTATACATGTCATCTCATAGGTCATTAATAACCTGATAAGTTCTTCGAGAGGATAACAGTTCAAGTTTTTTGTTTCTTGTATAGCTATCACTTTCGGATCCTAACTTTTTGAAAGGGATCTTAGTATTTTGTTAACAAGTTCAAAATTAAAAAAATATTTACCAAGACTTTTTAAACCATTGACGACATCTGTAAATCAGGTGTACATGTCTCCAATAGTTTCGTTTGATTCTATTCAAAACAATTCAAAATCATGCATCAAAAGATTAATTTTTGAACCTTTAACTCTACTTATACCTTCGTGTGTGATTTTAAGTGTGTGAAAAATGTCATGCTTTGTTTCATAAATAGAAATACAATTAAACTTATTTTTATCCAAAGCACAAAATAAAGTGTTCATCACTTTTGCATTTAATGAAAAAGTCTTCTTCAAATCATTCCATTCATTCATTAGTTTAGAAGACTTTTAAAAATTATTTTCAATGATATTTCATAAATTCAAATCTAAAGAAAACAAAAAAACTCTCATTCGAGTTTTCAATATGTGGTCTGTCCCATTGAACATAAAAGGATGAATGATAGAGTGACCCTCTTGAAAGCCAAAAAAAGTCATCTCTCTTGGGTGTTAAACTCAATAGAGATAAACGTGACTCTGATACCAACTGTTAGGACCGAATTAGCACTAAGAGGGGGTGGTGAATTAGTGCTTTCGATAAAATGATTCGATTCAAAAAATTTTATTTCAATGAAAAGCTTCATTCAATGAAAACCGATATTGAGTGTACTTTAACTTAAAAAGATTTATGAGTGAGAGCAGCAATGAAAAGCATGAAACAAAAATTATAAAGTGCAGAACAGAAAAGAGCACACGAGATTTATAGTGGTTCGGTCGTCACGACCTACGTCCACTTTTCAATTCCTCTTCCGTCGAGGCCACTAACTTCCACTAACGGTCTTCCTTCAATGGGCGAAGATCAACTACCCTCTTATAGTCTTTTCTCCTTTTCACAAGTTTAGGAGACAACCTCTATAATCCCACTCACCCATCTTTTAACTGAATTTAACTCTTAGACTAAAGGAGATGAATTCTCATAAGATTACAATAGAGTTTTTCCTTGTTTTTATTCTCAATTCTTGTGTCTTCCAAGCAGGGATGAGAGGGATATTTATAAGCCCTAAATGAATTCAAACATGGAGCGAAAACTAGTCTTTTCCAGGTCTTAAGGGTACTAGCGATACCACAACTAGTGCTGGGTGGTACCACCGCCTAATCTTCTGACATATTCCACTCCAGCCCAACGTCTAATTCCTTTTGCTTTAATTGTCTCTCCATGATCAAAGGTAGTCTTACATTACTCAAAACATAGATTAGATCACATACTCATCAATTGATTTAATTATCAAAATTCAAGATTCAATAGTAATTATATGAAGAGATGCGACGGGAGCATGGAGGTGATAACGGGACCCATGAGGCCAAGACGGATGATCACGATGCATAGAGATATGCCAAGATATCAACAAAACCGATGAGGATAAGATGGACGATTATAGGGCATGGAGATGCACCAATGCACATATAGATCGTAATATAAGTGATTGGGCCCATTGACTCGGGCTTGATCACATTAGACTAAGGTCTATGATCATCTGGTGTGATTGCTCATGTAATGTATGATTGATTATATACCTACTAAATATGTATATATATATATATATATATTTGCATATGATGTAAATATATATTAAATATGTATATATATTATAGTTATATTAGGAGACCGAATTAAAGTCCCCTCTCTCTGTTGAATCTCAGATTTTGATGATGAAACTAATTGATTATGGTTTATTGTTTAACTGTGTGTTGAGTTACACAGGTCTACTATCGATCAGGATTAGACAGTTGACGCTGGAGGAATTGACGTTGCGCCGGAGGTGATCACGTCAGGATATTGGATGTCGAGCCGGAGGTTTGGTCGACTATCGGCAGGAGGCTTCGGATGTCGGGCATCGGGCCAAGAAGTGCGGAGTTGCGCCATGGATATCGGGGTTGCGGAGGTCAACTGCCGATTGAGCAACAAGCCGCAAGAGAGGGCGATGTGCCGAAGGATCGGAGGAAGCACCGACCAATGATGTGCCGGGAAACTGGATGTCAATTCACATTGTAATAATTATCTAGATCGAAGTAGGGTGTTTGTTTGTGCAGGAGTAACTACGATGACGACGAAGACGTAAAGCGAAACAAAGGGCCGAAGTCAAGTACGATGGATCGTTGGGAGTTCGAGTGTTCGATGGAAGTCCGAAGATTCGTTGGGAGTGCTGTCAGAACCGGCCGAGAACGAGTAGGGAGCTTGCCGAAGGGTTTTCGGACATTCGCCGGAAGGTTCGTCGGAAGTTCGCGGAGCTTGCCAAGAAAGATCGGAGCTTGCCAAAGAAGCTCGGGGGAACTCACCAAAATCATCATGGAGTCTGAGAGCTTGTCGGGAGTCCACAGGATCGTTTCCGAGGGATCGTCGGAAGACCACCGGAAGTTCGCCGGAAGCTCGCCGATAGAAGACTCGACTTGCGGACTTTGTAATAGCTTAGGAATGTCTTTAATTTCGTAGTTAGCATATTAATTTGGGTTAGGATTAGGTGTTAATCCTATAAACCCAAAGTAGGGGCCATTGGGCCTTGATTTAGACAAGGTTGGACCAAAAGTTTTTGGCCCAAACCCAACCAGCAAGCTGGGCGGTAGCACTACCCAGCAGCCAGCAGGCCTGGCGACAGCAGCCACCTGCCTGAGGCGGTAGCATCGCCTGGCTGGGATGGTAGCACCGCCCCTGCTGTGTCTGGTTGGGGCGGTAGTACCGCCCTTGCTGTGTTAGTCTGCCAGACTGACAAGCGGTGCTACCGCCTCTAACAAGCGGTAGCACCGCCCCAGCATCGGGAACTCCAATTTGATTTCAAATTTGGAGTCCAAATTTGAATCCATTTTGGATCTATAAATACCCCTCCTTTCTCAACTGAAAAGAGAACCTTTGGAGAGTTAGATTTTGAAAATAAGTCTTGGGAAAGTCTTGTTCTTCATTTGCTTAAGTGTTCACCTCATTTCCTTCTCTTTGTGAAAACTTGTAAGAGTGTGAACCTCTTGTAAAAGGGTTGTAAGAGGGGTATTTGGTCCTTTCCCTACAAAAGGATTTGCTAGTGGAAGGTGGGAGCCTCATCGGAGAAGGCTTCGGAAGTGGATGCAGGTCGGATGACCGAACCACTATAAATTTGTTTGCATTTACTTTCTCGTAACTTACTTTGCTGCAAATCATTTTCATGTTGAATATCAGATTTTGATGATGAAACTAATTGATTGTGGTTTATTATTTAACTACGTTTTGAGTTACGTAGGTCTACTATCGATCAGGATTAGACAATTGATACTAGAGGAATTGACGTTGCGCCGGGTGATCACGTTTGGATATTGGATGTCGAGCCGGAGGTTCGATCGACAATCGGCTGAAGGCTTCGTACGTCGGGCATCGGGCCAAGATGCATGTTGTGCCAAGGATATCGGGGTTGCGGAGGTCATCCGCCGATTGGGCAACGGACCGCAAAAGAGGACGATGTGCCAAAGGATCGGACGAAGCACCGACCAATGACGTGCCG
Organism: Musa troglodytarum; assembly: GCA_023547065.1. NCBI lineage: Eukaryota > Viridiplantae > Streptophyta > Magnoliopsida > Zingiberales > Musaceae > Musa > Musa troglodytarum. The sequence goes on along the minus strand of CP097507.1, from coordinate 18,043,524 downwards.
GGCAACTGAATGTCAATTCGTGTTATAATAACTGTCTAGATCGAAGTAGAGTGTTTGTTTATTTATGTGCAGGATTAACTATGATAGAACAAATTATCGGAGTCAAGTTGCTGGAAGTTCAAGAGTCCACTAGAAGTCCGAAGGATCATCGGAAGAGCTGCCAGAGCCAACCGAGATGAAATCGGGGACTTGCCGAAGGTTTCGAAAGTTCACCGGAAAGATCGTCGGAAGTTCGCAGAGATAACCGAGAAGGTTCGGAAGGGTGCCAAAGATTCGTTGAACTCGCCATAGAATCCGGGAGCCAGTTGGGAGTCCACTAGAAGGAATCCAAGGGATTACCGGAAGTCTGCCGGGAGATCGCCGAAAAGCTCTTCGGAAGATAACTTGATGGTGTTGGTATAATTTGGCTTTAGAAGATCATAGTTAGCACTTAATTAGGGTTTAGAATAGGTGTTAATCCTATCTAGACCTATATTGGGCCAATTGGGCCTTTATTGGGCTGTATTGGGCCGAAGGTAAGGCCCATACAGTTTCTGGCAAGGGCCGACGGTAGCACCGCCGGACCCAGGTGGTTGCAACCACCTGTTGACCGAATCCAGGCGGTAGTACCGCCCCAGGCAAGTGGTGGCACCGCTTGACAGGTGGTTGCAACCACCTATGTCAGGCGGTAGTACCACCTACAGTCCGAAATTTCAGACGAGACCTCTTTGAGCGGGATTTTTGAATCCCAAAATTTCCCTATAAATACCCGTTTACTTCTAGCTGGTTGGAAGACCTTTTGTAGTGTTAGATTTGAGTCTAAGCTATAGCAAATTCCTGTTCTCAATTGCTCAAGTGTTCACCTCCTTCTTTTACTTGTAAAAATTCTGTAAAGAGAGGGAACCTCTTGTAAAAGGCTGTAAAGTGGTGTTTGGTCCTTCCCCTTCAAGAGACTTGCTAGTAGAAGTTGGGAGCCTCATTGGAGGAGGCTTCAAGAGTGGACGTAGGTCATTTGACCGAACCACTATACATCGCTGCGTTTACTTGCTGTGTGAGTATTTAAAATTCTGCATTGTAAATTTCTTAAGCTGTAAACTGATCAGATTTCTTCTCCCTACTTCAAATTTCATTTACCTGAATATTTTCAAGTTAAAGTCTCTTTCGATGAATCATGTTCTTAAGTAAATCTCCGGAATCGATTTTCAAGCTTTATTCATTTTAATCCACTGAACTAATTCACCCGCCCCTCTTAGTACCGCTCCGAACCTAACAATTAGTATCAGAGCGAGGTTCACTCTCATATTTGGTTTAAAACCCAAGAGAGATGGCCTTTTCTGGCATGCAAGAGGGTCACTCCATTACTCGTCCACCCATGTTTAATGGGTCGGATTATGCGTATTGGAAGACTTGTATGAGGATTTTTCTTATTTCTATGGATTTTGAGCTTTGGAATATCATTGAAAATGGTTTTCAAAAATCCTCTCTTCCGATGAGCGAATGGAATGAGTCGGAGAAGAAATTGTTTGCTTTAAATGCCAAGGCTATGAATGCCTTGTTTTATGCACTAGACAAAAATGAATTTAATCGCATATCGATTTGTGAATCGGCTTTTGATATTTGGTGAACTCTTGAGATCACTCATGAAGGCACTAGCCGAGTGAAAGAGTCCAAAATTAACATTCTTGTGCACTCTTACGAGCTCTTTCGAATGAAACCAAGTGAGTCCATTGGAGACATGTACACCCGCTTTACGGATGTCATCAATGGACTCAAGGCACTTGGTAAAGATTTTTCTAATTTTGAATTAGTAACAAAAATTTTAAGATCCCTTTCGAAATGTTGGGATCCAAAGGTTACGGCCATTCAAGAGGCCAAGGACCTTAAAACTTTTCCTATCGAAGAACTCATAGGGTCTTTAATGACCTATGAAATGATATGTCATGCTCATGATGAGCTAGAGAACCCCCTTCCAAAGAACAGGAAGGATATGACATTAAGAACTCAAGAAGACCACTTGAAAGGAACATCAAGTGATGAGGACCTTGACGAGGACATTGCACTCTTAACTAGAAAATTTAAAAAATTCATTAAAAAGGGAAAATTTAAAAATGATTTCAAGAACAAACTTGAACCAAAAAAGGACCAAGTCATATGTTATGAATGTAAGAAGCTGGGGCACTTCAAAAATGAATGCCCCCAAGCCAAGAAGAAGCAACTCAAGAAGAAGAAGGCATTGAAGGCTACATGAGTGATTCCGAGGATGAAAAAGCAAGCATCAAAGAGGAGGCCAACTTTGCTCTAATGGCTTTGGGAGAAGAGGTAAGTGATTTACTTAATGAAGATTTATCTTTCGATGAGCTTTTAATTATTTTTCATGAATTATTTGATGATTGTAGAACTGTTACAAAAAGCTTCAATTCTTTAAAAAAGGAACATGCTTTATTACTAGATAAGTTTAAGAGTCTTGAGCATGATTCTCTCCCTCTACTCCCATGCTCTAAGTGCAATCACTTAGAAGCAATCAAAAAGGAGAACTTACTACTCAAAGAGATCTTAAACAAGTTTAAGGTCAGTAGCAAGAGCTTAGACATGATCCTTGCTAACAAGGGACATGTCAGAAATAGATGTGGAATTGGATTCGTGAGTGGATCTCACCGAACACAAACCACATTCATTAAAGGGCCAACATTACATATCTCCTCTCATTTAAAATGTAATTTTTGTTGCAAATCCAGACATGTTATTTACAAATATCCATATAGGAAACTTAGCCTAAATAAATTAGTATGGGTTCCTAAAGGATCAATGAGGAACTCATTGAATAATGATAAATTTAGTAGATCAGTTTTTGAGGCACCCAAGTCAAAATGGGTACCTAAAAACCATCCTTTCTTGTAGACAAAAACACCCACATAAGCTAGGAGCAAGAGATGATACCTTGATAGTGGATGCTCAAGGCACATGACCGGAGATCCATCTCAATTCTCTAAGCTCTCTAGCCAAGATGAAGGGTTTGTCACCTTCGGAGACAACAACAAAGGTAAAATCATTGGCAAGGGTACTATAGGTAACAAATCAACCTTTTCAATTGATAATGTGTTATTAGTAGATGGTTTAAAACATAATCTCTTGAGCATTAGCCAATTATGTGATAATGGTTATATTGTAAGATTTGAATCTAATGCTTGCATTATCGAAAAACCACATAACAATAAATCTATAATTGCAATCAAGCAAAATAATATCTACACTATTAATCTTGATGATCTTAGTAGTGAAATATGTTTTTCGGCTTTGAATGATGATGCTTGGCTTTGGCATAGAAGATTAGGTCATGCTAGCATGAAACTAATCTCTCAAATCACATCTAAAAACCTTGTAAGAGGCATTCCTAAGGTTAAGTTCATTAAAGATAAAGTATGTGATGCTTGTCAACTAGGAAAACAAATTAAAACTAGCTTCAAGCCAAAAAATCAAATAAGTACCTCTAGACCATTACAATTGATCCATATAGATTTATTTGGACAAATTGACACAACAAGCCTAGGTGGTAGTACGTATGCATTTGTGATTGTAGATGACTATAGTAGATTCACGTGGACCTATTTCTTAGCTCACAAAAGTGATTCTTTTAAATGTTTCTCTAAATTCTGTAAACTTACTCAAAATGAAAAGGGTTTTATGATTTCACAATTCAGAGTGATCACAAGTGGTGAATTCCAAAACCGTGACTTCCAAAATTTTTGTGAATCAAATGGGTATAACCACTTCTTCTCTACTCCAAGAAATCCTCAACAAAATGGAGTAGTGGAAAGAAAGAATAGAAATTTACAAGAAATGGCAAGAACCATGTTAAATGAACATAATTTACCCAAATATTTTTGGGCCGAAGTCGTAAATACGGCTTGCTATGTCATGAATAGGATTCTAATAAGGCCATCTCTATCCAAGACTCCTTATGAATTATGGAATGGTAAAAAATCTAATGTTTCTTACTTTAAAGTTTTTGGTTGCAAATGCTTTGTTTTAACTGAAAAGGATGCCTTAGGAAAATTCGATGCTAAACTGATGAAGGCATCTTTCTTGGATACTCTTTCGTGTCTAAAGCTTTTCGAGTTTTTAATAAGAGAACCTTAGTTATAGAAGAGTCTATTCATGTGGTTTTTAATGAAGTTTTTGAAATTAAGAAAAATGATCTTGATGATGATTTCGGTTTTAAAAATTTGAATTTAAATGAACCCTCTCCTCAAAACGGTAACTTGGAAGCATCTTCTTCCGAATATTCCTTACCTAAGGAATAGAAGTATGTGGATGCCCATCCCAAGGAGTTGATCATATGAGATACATCGAAAGGGGTTCAAACGCGTTCTTCGTTTAAAAATTTTTGTGCTCATGCCGCTTTTCTTTCTCAAATTGAGCCTAAGAGCATTGTGAAGCCTTGAAAGATAATTCTTGGGTTATCGCAATGCAAGAGGAATTGAACCAATTTGAGAGAAATGAGGTATGGAAGCTTGTTCCTAGACCAAGTGACCATTTAGTTATTGGTACTAAATGGGTCTTTAGAAACAAGCAAGATGAATATGGTATTGTGGTTAGAAACAAGACTAGATTAGTAGCCAAAGGTTTCAACCAAGAAGAAGGTATCGATTATAAAGAAACATTCGCTCCTGTGGCTAGATTAGAAGCCATTAGGATGCTCCTTGCCTATGCTAGTAGTAATAACTTTAAGCTTTTTCAAATGGATGTCAAAAGTGCCTTTTTGAATGGCTTTATTTCCAAAGAGGTTTATGTTGAACAACCACCCGGTTTTGAAAACTCTCTTTTCCTAATCATGTGTTTAAATTAACTAAAGCTCTCTATGGATTGAAACAAGCCTCTAGGGCTTGGTATGAGAGGCTTAGTTCTTTCTTAATTTCAAATAATTTTACTAAAGGCAAGGTTGATACTACATTGTTTATTAAATATTTTAAAAATAATTTTCTTATTGTTCAAATTTATGTTGATGATATCATTTTTGGTTCTTCGGATGAATCATAATGTGAATCATTTGCTAAGTGTATGAGTCTTGAATTTGAAATGAGTCTAATGGGTGAGTTAAACTTCTTTTAAGGATTACAAATTAAACAACTTAGTGATGGAATATTTCTTAATCAAACCAAGTATATATTGGAACTGTTAAAATGATTTAACATGGATAGTTCTAAAGCCATCAACACTAATGAGTACTTCCACCAAGTTAGACTTGGATGAAAATGGAGAAAACTTTGATCAAAAAACATATAGGGGAATGATAGGTAGCTTACTCTATCTCACTGCAACTAGACCTGATATCATGTTTAGCGTAGGTCTATATGCAAGATTCCAAGCAAATCCTAAGTTATCTCACCTTAAAGCTGTTAAAAGAATCCTTAGGTATCTTAAAGGAACTCCTAATCTAGGATTATGGTATCCAAAATCTGATAACTTTAATTTAAAAGCTTATGCGGATGCTGATTTTGACGGATGTAGAATCGATAGAAAAAGCACATCCGGAACATGCCAATTTCTAGGACATGCACTTGTTTCTTGGACATCCAAGAAACAAAATCCTGTTGCACTATCTATGGCGAAAGTCGAATATATAGCTGCAAGTGCATGTTGTGCACAAGTTGTGTGGATGAAAAACACTTTAGAAGATTATAGAATTAATTTAAAAAACATTCCAATAAAATGCGATAACACAAGTGCTATTTGTCTAACAAAAAATCTCATTCAACACTCAAGAACTAAGCACATTGATATTAGGCATCACTTTATACGAGATCATGTCGCTAATAATGATGTCACTTTAGAATTTATTGATACAAAGCACTAATTAGCGGACATTTTCACAAAACCTCTAAATGAAGAACAATTTGACTTCATAAGAAGAGAATTAGGCATGCTAAATTTGTCCTAATGTTTAAATATTGCATGTCTTTCAAAACATTTAAACTTTGATTTTGATAGTTTCACCTTTATACCTTTAATGATATATGAAACTTTCATTTTATTGATCATAATATATTGTGAAGAACTCATCTTTCAATTGAAAAGTTTTCATGATGTTGCCTTCATGATGTTGTTTTTTAATGGTTAAAAATTTTATGACTTCATATCTCGTTTTATTCTTGAATCTCTTCATGAATTTTGATATCTCTCTCACCTTTTGATTGGCTTTAATGATGTATCCTTTAGCCTTACGATCATGGTTTTCACTATATAAATGATAAAACATCTTTTGGATTTGTCTATCAAGGATGACATACTCTGGATTTATGATTTCTTCTTCACTCTATTTTTATCAAGCTTCACCAAGCTTCATCAAGCTTCACCCTTTCATCAAGTTTATTTATCTCCTTTTTGTTGATGACAAAGGGGGAGAAAAATGTAAAATTGATGACTTGTTAAATGTGGCTTTTATGAGCAAAATATTTTAAAAATTATACTATGCTTTTCCTTCTAGTATTTTTGAAAAGTAAAATTTTTGAATGGTGTATGCAACATTATGAATGATGATTGAATGATTTGTAACAATGATTGTATATCAACTACATGTTATTCTTGAAAATGTTTAATGATAATTTTATAGTATCATGCTTACAATTTGAAAATCTCTATCTTGGATTAATGGCTCCTAAACATTTTTATGATGAAATTTTTAGATGATGTATACCTATATGAAACAAATGAAACACATAAAAAAAGGAAAGTATATGATCATGATAAGTTCATAAATCTTGATGATTTTACATTGTTTTTTATTTCAAACAAGATGCATGATGTTTGACATAAAAATTTAAGAGCATGTTTCAAGATAATGCTTGCACACCAAATATGATTAAAAGATAAAAGCAAGCATATTGATGACTTTGTTTTTACATGAAAATTTGAACATGCTTATATAAGATCAACCACATAAAATAAAACACAAAAGTTAAAAATGTTTTATTCATGATGTTTTATTTGTGATGTGTTTGGTCTTAATAGTTTTTATGACGAAACTTATGCCTTGCTTTGAAATGTTGATACATACACACATGTAATCAATTTATGTTGCTCTTATTAAAATTTTCGAATGAAAGATTTTAATGCATTTGATCATGACTGGTTTAATGATAAAACTTATATTTTGAATTTATAAGATGATGGCTTTCATGAAAATATTTGAATATACCTTATGAAATCATCATTGATACAATAAAAATGTTAAAAGGTTGTTATCATGTTTAATGACTTTATGATATCATATCTTGATGACAAACTCATGTTTGGTTTTAAAATTTGACACTCATCTTTTGAAACATGAGCACACTTATTTGAAACAAACAACTTAAAATAGAAACACATTATCATGATAAATTGAATCTCATAATGTATTATATTTTTGTCTTGATAATTAAGTTTGTCTTTCAGTTTTGAATATTTGATTTGGCATGAAAAGATAAATGCACGCTTAGACGAAATGAATTACTCAAAAGAAAAAGCTTCTTCTCTATCTTATCGAGATTGAAGTTTTTTTTTCTTGTGAATGATTTTGATGATTCATTTTATAAAATAGAATGAGATTTTGTTTCAATTGAATCATGAACCTTCTTTTGACCTCTCGGCTTGAGAATTTTCAAGAAATATGATTATTACTTGATTCTTGAAATTTCTTATGAAATATTATCTTATTGAGATTTCTTATGCATCAAACAAATTGTTCTCTTTGCTATTTGCTACCAAATGAATCATGAAATTGGTAATCTATTTGTCATTTTGAATCTTTAGAAAATTGATGATGTGATAATAAAGTGGTTTTGCACTTAAATGAATCACCTATCGATATTTATGATTGCAATATATCCTTTTGAAATATCTTTCTAAAAAGATTTTGACAAATTAAGATGTCTTTTGGAATTCATCACTTGATTGAATTATTGATTTATTCTTCCTTATCATGAATTGGAAATTGATGTTAAAATATATATGTTTGAAAATCATGATCTTGATGCTTGGAATTTTCCTTAAAATGCGATTTTGATGAGGATGCTTCAAGTAGCATGTTTTGCTATTTATTACCTCATGAATCTTGACCTTGATCTTGTTGAAAAAGAACATCTTATTTGAAGTATTAATTCTTCTCTCCTTTTCGACAATGACAAAGGGAAAATTAGCATGCTAGCTTGGATATCACAAGAGAAAGTGGCAAACATAGCTAGCTAGAAATTACAAAGTTTTTTTTTAAACTTGTGAGCTTGCATGTTTAAGAATGCTGTAAATTTTACAAAATTGTTAGCTCATTGCAAACAAAAATTTGATAGCTTGCGAAAGAAAAACTTGGTTGCAAAAAATTGAAAGAGAGCTAGCTTGTGTATTGCAAAGAATGCTTGCTTGCTTGTCAACAATTGGTATCATGATTTATTTTTTCTTAAATGGTTAATTCGTATTCATGACTTCAAAATTTTGATGATTGAAGCATTAATGTCAATATTCATTTTGATATCTTGCTAGCAATAAAGGAACTTGCTATCTTGACAATAACAAAATTGCTACCTTGCAATCTCAAGAAAAGCAAAGTGCAAACTAACACGAGAAGCAAGTGTTGAATTATCATCATCATAACAAGTGCTATCTTGCATATGATGATAAACTTACCGTGATTGAATATTAATGAAAATCTAGCTAGTATGATTTAAAACCTGAACCATAACTTTTAAAAACTAGAAAAATATTACTTCTCCTTTTTGTTGATGACATAGGGGGAGAAGTGTAGATTGATGAGTTCATGCAATGGGATGCTGATTGAGTATTTTATATATTTGCATGATGGTTTGATTGATTCTCTTAACATTATGATGAATGTTGCTTAGATTTGGGATAATCCAAGTGTTCTATCAATGACATATTGATAGGGGGAGTTTGGGTTAAAACTCCGGGGAGTTATGGTTAACTCCATTAGTCATCAATTAGTTGTCATCATCAAAAAGGGGGAGATTGTTAAATCTCAGATTTTGATGATGAAACTAATTGATTATGGTTTATTGTTTAACTGCGTTTTGAGTTACGCAGGTCTACTATCGATCAGGATTAGACAGTTGACACTAGAGGAATTGACGTTGCACCGGGTGATCACGTTTAGATATTGGATGTCGAGCCGGAGGTTCGATTGACAATCGGCTGAAGGCTTCGTACGTCGGGCATCGGGCCAAGATGCATGTTGCACCAAGGATATCGGGGTTGCGGAGGTCATCCGCCGATTGGGCAACGGACCGCAAAAGAGGATGATGTGCCGAAGGATCGGACGAAGCACCGACCAATGACATACCGGGCAACTGAATGTCAATTCGTGTTATAATAACTGTCTAGATCGAAGTAGAGTGTTTGTTTGTTTATGTGTAGGATTAACTATGATAGAGCAAATTACCAGAGTCAAGTTGCTAGAAGTTCAAGAGTCCACCAGAAGTCCGAAGGATCATCGAAAGAGCTGCCGGAGCCAATCGAGATGAAATCAAGGACTTGCCAAAGGTTTCAAAAGTTCGCCGGAAAGATCGTCGGAGGTTCGCGGAGATAACTGAGAAGGTTTGGAAGGGTGCCAAAGACTCGTTGAACTCGCCATAGAATCCGGGAGCCAGCTGGGAGTTCGCTGGAAGGAATCTAAGGGATTGCCGGAAGTCCGCTGGAAGATCGCCGGAAAGCTCTTCGGAAGATAACTTGATGGTGTTGGTATAATCTGGCTTTAGAAGATCATAGTTAGCACTTAATTAGGGTTTAGAATAGGTGTTAATCCTATCTAGACTTGTATTGGGCCAATTGGGCCTTTATTGGGCTATATTGGGCCGAAGGTAAGGCCCATACGGCAAGGTGGTAGCACTTTGTTGGGAACAGCGGTGGCATCGCACGCAGGTGGTTGCAACCACCTGTGTCAGGCGGTAGTACCGCTAGTGCCATGCGATAGTACCACCAGCACACTGACACACGCAAAGGTAGTATCGAGCGGTAATTTCTCTGATCAAATTGAGACCTCTTTGAGCAGGATTTTTGAATCCCAAAATTTCCCTATAAATACCCGTTTACTTCTAGCTGGTTGGAAGACCTTTTGCAGTGTTAGATTTGAGTCTAAGCTATAGCAAATTCCTACTCTCAATTGCTCAAGTGTTCACCTCCTTCTTTTACTTGTAAAAATTCTGTAAAGAGAGGGAACCTCTTGTAAAAGGCTGTAAAGGGGTGTTTGGTCCTTCCTCTTCAAGAGACTTGCTAGTGGAAGTTGGGAGCCTCATTGGAGGAGGCTTCAAGAGTAGACGTAGGTCATTTGACCGAACCACTATACATCGCTGCGTTTACTTGCTGTGTGAGTATTTAAAATTCTACATCGTAAATTTCTTAAGCTGCAAACTGATCGGATTTCTTCTCCCTACTTCAACTTTCATTTACCTGAATATTTTCAAGTTAAAGTCTCTTTCGGTGAATAAAGTTCTTAAGCAAATCTCCGGAATCGGTTTTCAAGCTTTATTCATTTTAATCCGCTGCACTAATTCACCCCCCCCCCCCCCCCCCGCCCCTCTTAGTGCCACTTTGAACCTAACATTTCATATGCTGCCTTATTTACTCAACTTCATCTTCATCTTATTACGTATGCTTTAAAGTTAAAACGTAATCTTTCCGGGTTCAAACGAAATGTTGCATTCATTCGTACGAAGTTTCCGAACTTATGTTAATAACTGAAAAATCTATCATTTTTTACCGCTGCACTAATTCCCCCCCCCCCCCTCTTAGTGCCACTCGATCCCTAACAATTGATATCAGAGCCACGTTCTTTCTCTTTCGGATTTACACCCGTGAGAAATAGCTCTAAATGGTTTTCAAGAGGGCTTTTCGGTTTTTCATCTACCGTTCTTTAACGGTTCGGACTACACATATTGGAAAACTCGAATGAGAGTTTTCATGCTTTCAATGAATTTGGATTTGTGGAATATCATCGAAAATGGCTTTCAACCTTCCTCTAAACCGACGAACGAATGATCGGATTTGGAGAAAAGGTCTTTTTCTTTAAACACAAAAGCTATGAATGCCTTATTTTGCGCTTTAGACAAGAACGAGTTCAATCGGATTTCAATGTGCGAAACAGCTTTCGATATTTGGCGAACACTTGAAATCATGCACGAGGGAACTAGTAATGTTAAAGACTTGAAAGTAAACCTCTTATTGCATGATTTTGAGCTCTTCCGAATGACACCAAGCGAAACTATCGGCGATATGTACACCCACTTCACGGATGTTATCAATAGCTTGAAAAATCTTGGTAAATGATTTTCGAATTTTGAACTCACTAATAAGATTTTAAGATCCCTCCTAAAGAATTGGGATCCAAAAGTAACCACAATACAAAAGACTAAAAATTTAAATGATTTTTCATTGGAAGAACTAATCGGTTCACTAATGATATATGAAATGAGTTTCTTCGAACATTTGGAACATGATGAACATATGAACCACCTTTTAAAGAACAAGAAGGATTTGGAACATCGGACAAATGAATGCCACTTGAGTGATGACTCAAGTGATGAGGACAATGAGGACATTGAACACATAACAATGAATATTAACAAGTTCATTAAACAAAAATTAAAAAGCATAAATGAACTTGAACGGAGAAAGAGGCCAAAGAAGAAGAAGAAGGGTTGCAAAGAAGAATCAAGTAAAGAAGAGGTGAAATGGGCTTTGACGGTTTTCGACAATGAGGTAAGAAACTCACCCAAGTTGTTCTTACCTTACTTTGAAATTACATGATCCTTTCATGAGTTGCTTGAAATAGTTGGTAGGATTTTTTTTATGCTTTTTCCTTTCTAGTAATTTTTTAAAAATTAAAAATATAAATGATGCATGATTTGTGATAATGCTTAGGATTAATCCATGTATGTGTATCTTGATGTTTTATATCGCTTTTCGTTTCTAAACATGATGTGTATCTTGATGTTTTATATTGTTTTTCATTTCTAAACATGATGCTTGATGATTTTATAACATGCATTAGTTTTTGAAGTAATGTTGATTTGACTCTATGTTGTGGATTAACATATTTTTTGGTCTAATTGTTTTCATGTCAAATTAAGATGGCATTTTGAGATGATGAAATTTCATGTATGCTTTCCATATCGATTTTCAATCTTAAACATGATACATATCTATGTATGAATTTCTTGAAAATCTTTTGATGATAGATGTATGTATCTTGATTATAATTTGAAAACTTCCATCTTGGCTTAATAGTTTTTAACCCTTTTAATGATGAAATTTTTACATGTCTTCATGAAATCAATTATAAAGACCTAACCCATAAATTTTCCAAATGAAAGAAATGTGATTTTAATGTTGCCTTGTATTACATTTGGACTTGATGATTTTCATGATGAAAATTATTTTTCAGATTTATAAAATGATGCATGATTTTACCAAAGAATTTGAGCATCGATCATCTTGTTATAACTAATGTAAGAAAGAATTAAAATGATTTTGATGATATTTTCATTTTTGAATATGATGCATGACATTTTCATATGAAAATTTTGAACATTCTTATGAAAGATCAAATCACTTAAATTGAAACTTATAAAGATGAGAAAATGTACTATCATGATGTTTGATGCATATGATCTTGATGGATTTAATGACAAACTTATGTTTTGAATTTCTACAATGATAGTTCCATATACATTATGAAATCATCATTGAAATGAAAATACTAAAAGTTTGTTATCATGCTTAATGACTTTGTGATATCATATCTTGATGACAAACTCATGTTTTTGTCTTAAATTTGATAATCATCATTTGAAACATGAGCACACTTATTTGAAACAAAATGAAACATATTATCATGATAAATTGAATCTCATAATGTGTTATATTTTTATCTTGATGAATTTTATGATGAAGTTTGTCTTTCAATGTTAAATGTTGATATTTCTATTTTATTTGACGTCAAAAAACAAAGGCATGCTCATATGAAATAAATCATACAATGAAAATGCATGAAATCTTTCGATTTTTCAAATAAAAGATAAGTGATAAATTCATTTTGTAAATCACTTGACTTATGAATGAGATTTTGATGATACGGTAATGACTTTATTCATATTATGAATGTTAAAAATGATAATTTGATTAGGAGTTTTGAATTGACAAAATGAGTTTAAATAATTTTATGACTCCTCTCTTGATTACTTGAAATCATGACTTTGAATTCTTGACTTGACATATTTTTGCAAAACAAAATATTTTCCTCTATGATTGCTTCTTTTTATCATTTACCAAAGAGGAGAACAATTCAAGTTTATGTCATTTGTGAATCTTATAAACTATGTTAATGATTTTGATGATTAGAACTTGAATGAGCTTTATCACAATCAAACTCTTGATATCTTAATATTTGATACTTGGAATTTCTTATGCATGAATCAAGTTGCTCTTTGTGCTATATCTTTTTAAATGAATCATGAGTCTTATTATCATATATTTCATAATATAGAAATGACAAAATTTTTTTGGCTTGTATGTCTTATGTGGCAATTGAAAAATAGATAATTGAAAAGAAATTTGCCTTATGATGAATCAATGAATCATGACTTGATCTATGAGAATGATATGTTTTTATGCATCATGATTCAAGATAGTATACCCTTTATCATGAATTGATATTTGTCATGTAAGCCTTATACGATTCAAAATTAATGTAAGAGAATTGTGCTTAATGATTGAATCATTAATTTATTCTTTTATCATGGCTTGAAAATGAATGAAAAGAAAATATGTTAGAACTTGTAATCATGATTTGATCCTTGATATTGATATGCTTTTATATATCATGATTCTTGGTTATATGACATTTATCTTGAATTAAAAATTGATAAATATAAATTTTGATCTTGCTAAAAAGAAAGTTATGAATCATGAATGATATCTTTTGGTTTTGATCCTTGTTGAATTACATATTGATATCCTTCATGACATGATTTCTTTGCATTGTTATCTTATTTGCATCATGTGATGATTGAACAATTGATGTATATTTTTATTGATGTAAATTTATAATTGATATGAAAAATGGCTTGTATAATGATTAAAATTTTTAGCCATTTAGTCCTCCCTTCTTTTCGATAGTGACAAAGGGGGAGTTAGCTTGCTAGCTTATGTATCACAAGTGAAAGTGGCAAAGATAGCTAGCTAGAACTTGCAAAAGGCAAAACTTGCACTTCTCAAAATGAGAATAAAAAAATTGAAAAGTTGCATTATTTTTTTAACTCATGAGCTTACAGTTTTAAAATGTTATAAATTTTACAAAAATTACTAGCTCATTGCAAATAAAAAGTTGATGGCTTGCAAAAGGGAAACTTAGTTGCAAAAGAGAAAAATTGAAAGGAAGCTAGTTTACGTATCGCAAAGTATGCTAGCTTATCATTATTACTTGCTTGCTTGTTATAAATTTCCCTCATACCATGATTTGTTTATGACTCCCTTGAATTCATGACTTGATATGTTAAAAATTCATGATGGAAATTTATTATTTTGTCATGATGGAAGTATTCATGTAAAGGGAAAAAAATTATATTCTTCCCTTCTTTTTGACAAAATCAAAGGGGGAGAAGATTTATTGCTAGCTTGCATGATTAATTTGCTAGCTCATTCAAGAGGAAAAAAATTGCTAGCTTGTGCATCAAAAAAAGAAAATTTTGCTAGCTTGAGTATTGAGAAGCAAAAAGTTACTATCTCAAGAAAGGCAAAAATCTTGCTTAACTTCACTTTTTTCAACAAAATTGCTTGCATCTTTGTTACAAATTATTGTTGAATCTCATGTAAGATTATTTGTAATATTAATCCTCCCTTTCTTTTTGATATTGATAAAGGGGGAGAAGGCTTTTGTTAGATTGTATATTATAAATGAATGCAAAAGTCGTAGCATGCAAAGAAAGCAAAACTTGCAAGCTTGCTCTTCTCAAAAGAGAAGAAAGAAATTTTAAAATTGCATGCATATCGCAAAAGAAGTCAAGAAAATGCACATCTTTGAATACAATTTGCTTGCACTTCTCAAAGGAACATAAAAAAAAAAAAACTTGCTATCATCACGACAAGTGCTATCTTGCCTATCATGATAAACTTGCGATGCTTAAATATTGTATGATGTGATTAATAGCTAGTATGATTGTAAAATTTGCATATTCTTTTAAACTAGCTATGATGTTACTTCTCCTTTTTGTTGATGACATAGGGGGAGAAGTAGATTGATGACTTCATACATTGATTGAATATTTTATATATTTGCATGATGGTTTGATTGATTCTCTTAACATTGTGATGAATGTTGCTTGGATTTGGGATAATCCAAGTGTTTCTATCAATGGCATATTGATAGGGGGAGTTTGGTTAAGCTTCGGGGAGTTATAGTTAACTCCGTTAGTCATCAATTAGTTGTCATCATCAAAAAGGGGGAGATTGTTGAATCTCAGATTTTGATGATAAAACTAATTAATTATGGTTTATTGTTTAACTGTGTGTTGAGTTACGCAGGTCTACTATCGATCAGGATTAGATAGTTGACGCTGGAGGAATTGATGTTGCGCCGGAGGTGATCACGTCATGATATTGGATGTCGAGCCGGAGGTTCGGTCGACTATCGACAGGAGGCTTCGAATGTCGGACATCGGGCTAAGAAGTGCGGAGTTGCGCCAGGGATATCGGGGTTGTGGAGGTCAACCGCCGATTGAGCAATAAGCCGCAAGAGAGGGCACGATGTGCCGAAGGATCGGAGGAAGCACCGACCAATGACATGCCAGGCAACTGGATATCAATTCACATTGTAATAATTGTCTAGATCGAAGTAGGGTGTTTGTTTGTGCAGGAGTAATTACGATGACGAAGAAGACGTAAAGCGAAACAAAGGGCCGAAGTCAAGTGCGATGGATCGTTGGGAGTTCGAGTGTTCGATGGAAGTCCGAAGATTCGTTGGGAGTGCTGCCGGAACCGACCGAGAACGAGTAGGGAACTTGCCGAAGGGTTTTCGGAAGTTCACCGGAAGGTTCGTCGGAAGTTCGCGGAGCTTGCCAAGAAAGATCGGAGCTTGCCAAAGAAGCTCAGGGGAACTCACCAAAATCATCGTGGAGTCCGAGAGCTTGCCGGGAGTCCGCAGGATTGTTTCCGAGGGATCGTCGAAGGACCACCGGAAGTTCGCCGGAAGCTCCCCAATAGAAGACTCGACTTGCGGACTTTGCAATAGCTTAGGAATGTCTTTAATTTCATAGTTAGCATATTAATTTGGGTTAGGATTAGGTGTTAATCCTATAAACCCAAAGTAGGGGCCATTGGGCCTTGATTTGGACAAGGTTGGGCCAAAAGTTTTTGGCCCAAACCCAACCAGCAGGCTGGGCGGTAGCACCGCCCAACAGCCAACAGGCCAAGCGACAGCAGCCACCTGCCTGGGGCGGTAGCACCGCCCCTGCTATGTCTGGCTGGGGCGGTAGAACCGCCCCTCCTGTGTCAGTCTGCTAGACTAACAGGAGGTAGCACCACCTCTGACAGGCGGTAGCACCGCCCCAGCACCGGGAACTCCAATTTGATTTCAAATTTGAAGCCCAAATTTGAATCAATTTTGGATCTATAAATACCCCCCCTTTCTCAGCTGAAAAGAGAACCTTTGGAGAGTTAGATTTTAAAAATAAGTCTTGGGAAAGTCTTGTTCTTCATTTGCTTAAGTGTTCACCTCATTTCCTTTTCTTTGTGAAAACTTGTAAGAGTGTGAACCTCTTGTAAAAGGGTTGTAAGAGGGATATTTGGTCCTTCCCCTACAAAAGGATTTGCTAGTGGAAGTTGGGAGCCTCATTGGAGAAGGCTTCGGAAGTGGATGTAGGCCGGATGACCGAAACACTATAAATCGGTTTGCATTTACTTTCTCGCAACTTACTTTGCTGTAAACCATTTTCATATGCTGCCTTATTTACTCAACTTCATCTTCATCTTATTACGTATGCTTTAAAGTTAAAATGCAATCTTTCCAGGTTCAAATGAAACGTTGCATTCATTCGTACGAAGTTTTCGAACTTGTGTTAATCGCTGAAAAATCTATCATTCTTTACCGCTACACTAATTCACCCCCCCCCCCTCTTAGTGTCGCTCGATCCCTAACACTCTCAATAATATTAAATCGATAAACGCGAGGCAATTAGATTTACCCACATGGCCTTCTATCATTATAGGGAGAAATCGATTCCCGACAAAAATTGAGTTGGTCAAATCCCTCAAGACTCACCTATATTGTGATTCAAGATTTTGCCAATGACATAGAGATATCGTTGGTGACCTAAGGATGTGGTATGCTTGGTGTTAGTTATAGGTGCCCTATAAGCCAATCATATGAGTGATGGCACCTGTGACACGCTACGTCGATTTCTGTACTCATTATTATTGGTATTTTCTCACATTATTTGGATGAATATTGTGATGTCCTTGGATTTGTGCAATGGGAATCAGATCGTGATGAGATCATGATAATGAGACCGATATACCTTTAAACACAGATCCTAAATCATCCTCGTCATAGGTTACTCGAAAAGGACATCGAGATAACCGGATAGATTGATGCGTTGTATACTCATTTATATGATGAAGGTGACCGGTCTTATAGTCGCTTATGTGGGGACACTAGAGGTACAATGTAGGTGCTTATTGGAGAATGAGTTCACTGATTGATTTGCTTACTAAATGCTGGATAGTTAATGATATCTAACATCAGATAGTGATTCTGTAGCCCCAGTTGTGTGTCTAGTCCTTAGATTTGACACACCAAAGATGCCTTGTATGAGTACTTCATTCTTTAATGCCAAACTTACAGGTTTGGAAAGCTCTAAATCTAGTACAATCGGTTCTCGGGAATAGTAGCCAACCTTATGAAGGCAATTGAGTATCAATAGAGGATCATCCACTCTTGGTATCATGAGAGGAATATCCCGTGTGTGCTCGCTTTGGCAAAATCCCTAGCTAGGGTCACTCAAATTGAGAGAAGAGTTCTCCGAGAGAATCCGATTAGAGCGAGACTCGGATTAGATTCCGTATGGGCCTGACATTACCATGTCCAATATACAATCTTTGGGATATTAGATGGATGAGGGACTATAGATACATGGTAATTGAGAACACACAGGTTCGATGGATTAGATCCCCTTGCATCATTTGGGAACTATGGCGTAGTGGCCTAGTACGTCCATAGTCAATGAGTCGAGTGAATTATTATAAAGATAATAATTCACTATATCAGAAGGAGTTCTGACGGGAGCGACTCATGACCAGCTCGGTATCGGGCCTAAAGGGTCACACACATTAGGTGGATGTTGCGACAAGTAGAGGTGTGGATATGAGATATCTACGGAGCTCCTAGTTTGGATCCTGTGGATAAGAACCAATTAGATGATTGGATAGAGATCCAATTGGATGATTGGATAAGATCCAATTAGATGATTGGATAAGATCCAATTAGATGATTGGATGAGATCAAATTAGATGATTTAATAAGATCCAATCAGATAGAGATCCAACTGGATAATTGGATAAAGATCCAATGTGAATAGGATCTATTAAGGATAAGCTTCATGCACCTCTATAAATAGGAGGAACTTCTTGGTTCATAGGTTAGAGCTATTAATAGTCGCCCCTCCTATTCTCCTCAGCCTCCTCGGTTCCAGTAGCCTTGTGATGCACGTGGAGAAGGTGATCCCGCGGTGATCTGAGGAGCGTTATCGCTGCGTCCACTGTGTGGATTACTACTAGAGAGGAGTACGCTAGTGCTCCTTCATCCTCTTCATTGGATTTAAAAATTTTCAAGGATATACGATCTCCCAAGGTAATACTTCTAATATGATATGTGTGATTTTTCAGATTTATGATTTTTCATGCACTAATCGTCGCATAACGACCAATTACTTAAATATGAGAAATTTGGTCTTGTTTTTATTTTCTACTACGCATGAGATGCAGATTCATGATTTTCCAGCAGTGTTATTAGAGCCAGGCTTATCGTGCGATGATTGACTTATAAACTGCATATGTTGTGTTTAATTACATAGAATTATTTTACGTGTTCTTGCTGTATTTAACGTGATTTCTCAGATCCGAAAAGCATTTTATCTTGCTAATGAAATGTGCTTTAGAGCGGTCCTTTTACGTCAAATTTACTGACGTAAATGAAGGAAAAAGAGACAGCAACTATTGTTGACCGGTGGATCAATCGGAGGTGGTGCGTGTGCAAAAGTTACAAATGAGCCGCTTGTCCGTCGAGGCAGCTCCATCGTGCAAGGCATCTGCGAGTGAGTTGCTTGCGCTCGCAAGTGAATAAGGCTCCCGTGATGGCTGCCTTGCTCACGGCAGCCACCTGCGCAAGGCGACAGCTGCCTGCGTGCACAAGGTAGTGGCTGCAAAGGTTGTGGCCACCTGTGTGCGCAAGGCATCAGCTGCAATAGTTGTGGTTGCCCGCGCATGGCAGCAGCCCCTGTGCATGCAAGGCGGTGACTGCAATAGTTGTGGCCGACCATGCATGGCAACAGCCCCTGCACATGCAAGGCAGCGGCTGCAATGGTTGAGGCCGCTAGTGCATAGCAGGTTGCGGCAACTGTGCGCTCAGTGCAGGCCACCAACGCGCAAGGCAACTACACGAGGCGGCTGCCCACTGCTTGCGCAGGGCAACAGCCGTCGCTTGCGCATGGCAGTAGCCGTTGCACGCAAGGCAACTGCAGCCTTGCACACAAGGTGGCTGCTGACAGTTGCCCACCGCTTGCGCAAGGCGGCGCTGCATAGCGCGCGTGCATGGTGGCAATTGTGCTGCCGCCTATATCTGTGCCACAAGGCGACAACCACACCGCCTACGCAAGGTGGCACCACAAAGGCGCGCATAGGCCGCAGGCGACAGTGTGGCTGCCCGAGGCGGCAATGCCAATGCCTACGGAGAGGCAAATGTCACCCCACACAACAAGCGCCTGGTGACCTCCAAAGGCTAGGTGGCAGCGCCCAAGGTGACGCCACACGCCTGTCAGGTGGCTGCTGCAAGCCTACTGGGTGATGGTCGCAATTTCGTACTAGCGCCCATAACAAGGAGGCTTCGACCACAACTTCCTGTGGCTATCGTGGGGCAGATATAGGTAAATGACAAATTTGCCCCTATGAATTTTAGAAATTTCAATGCATGTCCTATCAAAATTACCAAAATACCCTTGATAATTCTAAAAATTCCCTACATGTGTTTGATTTCAAAAAAATAATTATTTAAAAAGTTTAATTAACTATTATTATTTATCTGGTAATCCTACATGATATATATATGTAATGTGTGACGTGGGAATATGATCATAGACTATGTGATGTATGCATATGATTATTGGAGCCTATGAGCTTCCATTTTTCATTGATTGTCGAGCTTGCGTACTTGTAATTATATTATAATTACTCTAAAGGTACGACGAAAGCCTAGAGGTGGTAACAGGACCCACGAGACAGATTCAGATGATCACGATGCTCGAATATGTGTCGAGGTGCTGGCGAATCCAATGATGACAAGATGGATGATCACCGGACATAGAGATGCATTGATATACACATAAATCCTGATATAAGTGATTAGGCCTACTGGCTCAACTTGATCATATTAGGTTGAGGTCCATGATTATCTGATGTTCTTGTGCATGTGATTGCTATACACTTACTAGATAAGTATATATATTTGTATGCGATATAAATATATTAAATATATATGTGTGTGACACGTCATATCATATGATCGAACTTAAATCTCCTCCTATGATGATATCAAGTTGATAAGCGTGAGGCAATAAGATTGACCCACATGGCCTTCTATCGTTATAGGTAGGAATTGATTCCCGACGTAGGTTGAGTTGGTCGAGTCCCTCGAGGCTCACCTATTTCGCATCTCGCTATCTTGCCTACAACATAGAGATGTCACCGGTGACCTAAGGATATAGTATGCTTGGTCAAGTCCCTCGCGGGTATATCACTAAATCAAACTCATCTTGTAATGATCGTAATGACTTAACTGAACATCATGATTGGTCGAGTCTCTCGAGGCCATGGTGGTTCGGAGGCCGAACATGATGGGAATCATAAGGAGTTGTGATTGTTAAAAGTTACATATCTTTTTGGGCTTAGTGTGATTGGTCGAGTCTCTCGAGGTTATACTAAGATACTGATTGGATCCCGATCTCCACTAAAAGTTTATCGGAGACTTCCGTTTCACGTGCTGAGGGTGTCGTGTGACTCACTAAAAAAATTAGTGGGAGCATATCAAGATAGAAGTCCATATCTTGATTGTTTATTTTTCTACGAAATATGTGTGTTATTTACTTATGCTATGTCTCTTGTTTATCAAAAACATATCATCATCAGACCCTCTACGTGATATACTTGATGTCAATTGCCTCACTAGTCTAAACTATACAGATTGGCTCCATAACCTGAGAAAAATTCTCACAATGGAGAAGATCGCATATGTCCTGGATATAGTCATACCCCAACCTAAGGCAGGAGTACCTCAGGAAGAGTTTGCCCAATATGCGAAGTATATAGATGATTCCACTCTCACTCAGTGGTACATGTTGGCCTCTATGCCTCTTGAGTTATAGATATAACATGAAAATATGGATGCTCGATCCATACTCCTACATCTCCATAAACTATTTGAGGAGTAAGGAAGAACTCAACGATATGAAATATCCAAGAGTCTCTTATGTACTAGGATGATTGAGGGGGTATCAGTTTAGAACCATGTCCTAAAGATAGAGTGGATTGAGAAACTCATAGGCCTAGGAATGGTCCTAGATGATAACCTGTGCATTGATCTTATACTTCAGTCCCTATCATATTCCTTTTCCCAGTTCATTATGAATTTTAATATGAACAAACATGAGATGACTCTCCCTGAGCTCCTAAACATGTTGAGGGAGGCAGAGAGCACTATCAAGAAAGATAAACTAGTTCTCTACATTGGTGAGACCAAAGGGAAAAAGGAAGGCTGGGAAGACTCTTAAGAAGGGCAAGGGCAAGGGCAAGGATAAACGGGGTAAGGCAAAGGTTACCAAAATTGACCCAATAAAGGACAAAGGCCAATACTTCCACTACGATCAAGATGGGCATTAGAAAAGAAGGAATCGCATGTTATTAGATATGGTGTGGTCCATGATGAGTTTCGTTGACTTACCCATTTTATTTTGGGGATATGCCATAGAGACCACAGCTTACCTTCTAAATAGAGTTCCATCTAAATCGGTAGTGTCTACACCATATGAGATATGGAAAGGGAAAAAGCTTGATCTTAAGATTGTTAAAATTTGAGACTACCCTACCCACATTAAAAGACATGACCCCGATAAGTTGGAATCCAAGATAGAATGGTGTAAGTTCGTGGGAGACCCTAAGAAAACTTGTGAGTATTATTTATATCACCCCGAGGACCAAAAGGTCTTTGTTGCCAAGAGAGTAATATTTCTTAAGAAAGAATACATTCTTGACGGAGACAGTGGGAGTATAATAGAGCTAAGCGAGATTGGAAAACCTAGCTTAGGCGCTATTCCAAAGATTGAGTCTGTTCAGGTACCCGACACACAAGTTCCAACTTTGCATAGTTCTGTTAGAGTGTCATACCCTCTTGAGAGATATGTAGGACATATCAATGGAGAGGACACTCAAGATGTTGATCCTCAAACCTACGATGAGGCTATCATGAGCATAAACTCTAGGAAGTGGTAAGAAGCTATGAATTCTGAGATGGAATCCATGTGCTCCAACAAAGTTTGGAACCTTGTTGATGCACCTAAGGGTATTGTACCCATCGACTGCAAATGGATCTTCAACAAGAAGATCGGGGTAGATGAAAAGGTAGAGACCTATAAGGCAAGGCTAGTGGCTAAGATGTATCATCAAAGGCAATGTGTTAACTATGACGAAACCTTCGCACTCGTAGCTATATTGAAATCCATCCGAATTCTATTGGCTATTGCAGCACATTATGACTATGAGATCTAATAGATGGATGTAAAAAACTACATTCCTCAATGGTAACCTCGAAGAGAAGATGTATATGATATAGCCCGAAGGATTTATGTCCAAACAGAGTCCAGATAAGATGTGTATATTGCCTAAGTCCATTTATGAATTAAAGCTGGCTTCCCAAAGTTGGAACATAAGATTTGATAAGACAATCAGATCTTATGACTTCATTAAGAATGAAGATGAACCTTGTATGTATAGGAAGGTAAGTGTGAGCGCTATTATCTTCTTGATGTTATATGTGGATGTCATCATAATCATTGGGAATGATGTAGGAATGCTCTCTGTAATAAAGGCTTGGCTATCTAGACACTTCTCCATAAAGGACTTAGGGGAAGCATCCAATATTTTGGGGATTCAGATCTATAGAGATAGATTCAAGAGGATGCTTGGCTTGTCCTAGTCTGGGTATGATAGGGATTTTAAGTATGACGAGACACCCGGTCTTCGGCCGTACCCCGGATGACGTCATCGCCCCTCCTGCGCTCCCCAACAACAGCAACTGGACCGATGTCGCTTCTCCTCAGCATCGCCCCAACTACCCCACCAGTTGACCACGGCACCGACCTGCGGGGTCAGGCCCGTACGCCACCCGCAGTCAGTCGGAAGCAGGTCTTCCGTCCGACCTATATAAGCCGAACAGGTAAGGCTGGGAAAAGGAGAGGAAAACGGGCACTTCCTTGGCAGAACCCTCGTTCCACGCAGAAACAGTCCGAGAGGTGAGTAGACTCGGACACCCCCGCAACTCACTCTGGGGAATAGCCGGCCGACGGGCCAGCGCACAAAGGCTCTCTTTCTCTCTCTCTCTCTCTCTGCATAACAACTCACTCACTCCCATCCGACTTTGACTTGGGCGTCGGAGGGGTCGGGCGGAGCATCCGACCCGCCTTGCTGCAGGTCTCGTCCCCGACGTCCGAGGAGCGCGCGGTGGCCTTTCGGAAGTGGTCGCCCGGGCGTGAGCAGGAGCCGTCGGCAGGCCCGAACCGTACCGAGACGACCCCCGGTTTGCGGGCGTCCCGCGCAGTGGGCCCCGGGGTCACGGTAAAATCTGTTTTCCCCTAACAGATTTGGCGCTAGAAGGAGGGCCTGTTCTGTCGAAGGACCACCTACTCCGTCCTAGACGACTCATGGACGAAAGGTCGTTTCCGGCCGGCACCTCGGCGGAGGTCCCGCTGACCTCCGAACTCCGGAGGGATGATCCCGCCGCAACCATAGATCGCTACTGGAACATATTTAGCGGCGCTGGACTCTACCCACCGAGTCGGGTTCTCCGTCTCCCCACCGTCACGGTGGAGGCCTTTCAGACCTCTCTCAACAGTCCGGACCACGCAAGTACCGTCAGCTATCCTCCCCGCCTACTCCACGAGGCGGCACCCGAGCCTCAGCGCGGAACCTTTTCCCGGCATCGGGGAGGATACCGCCGGTACCATCTTCTCCACCTCCCACCGGGTTCGTGGGCGGAACCGGGCTCCTGGCCCGGGACGTCCGCCGGAACTTCGGCGGTGTCTTGACTCAGACGTACCTATTTCGAGCTCAGATCCGGTCCATCGCCACCGGAGGAGGTGCAAAGGGCGTCCGTAAGTCCAAAGAAGAGCACAGGAGGTGCCTCACCGGGAGTCCCCTCGCCACCGATATACGGAATACCCGGTGCCCCGAACTTTCGCCTTCCTCCATCGACCTCTATGATGGAGTTAGTGATCCATCCGATCACGCCGCCGCCTTCCGGCTCAAATGGCCCTATACGGCACTTCGGACGCCTTGATGTGCGTATGCGTTCACCACGTTGAAAGGATCCGCCCAACATGGTACGACCTTAAAAAGCGGGTCGGTGACATCCTTCGAACAGCTCGCCAGGGAATTCGAGTTACGCTTTTTGGCGTTTGCGCGGCCAAAGCCTTCTGTCGCGCTCCTCCTGGGGTTGAAGCAAAAGGAGGACGAACCCCTCTCCCACTTCGTGCGAAGGTTCACCACGGAGGTAAGGGAGTTGTCGGATGCTCACCCATCGTTATTGGTGCATTTATGATGGGACTCCGGCCGTCGAGATTCACTGGACCTTGGTGGAACGACCCCCACATCCATCGCGGAGATGTTTGGCGGGCGAGTCAATACGTGGCGGCCGAATCCTGGTTGTCGGGAACGAACGAAGAACGACCGAAGCGGCATCCTACTCCTTCCCGATCGGGACCGACCACCAGGCGGGAGTCCCCACACCAAGGGCGCCGCATGGGCCGCCCCGACCCATACGCGGCCGAGCCACCGCCTCCCCCCTTGAAGGCGTCTCGGACGCAAATATTCCTCCAAATCAAGGAGCGGGGAATGCTCAAGCCGCCACCACAGATGAAGGGCCGGCGGCGATACCGGCCGACAATCTCTGCGCCGCTTTCATCGGCAAAACGGACATGACACGGAGCAATGCTATGAGCTGAAGCGGCAAATTGAAGAGCTGATCCGAAGAGGTCACCTCGATCAATACCTCCAGCACCCGCGGGCACCATCCCTGCACCCCGAAGGCCCGGTCGAGCAACATATCGACGTAATCACCGGGGGACCCGCCGCTGGAGGACATAGCGCTTCGGGTCGAAGGGCTTACGCCCGAGCCGCTGCGACCGGCGAATATTACCCTCCCTCCGAGCCGGAGATCACATTCCCCTCAGGGGATATGGGGGCAACGGAGCATGACGATGCGCTGGTGGTGTCGGCCCGAATTGCCAACGCACAGGTTCGACGGATCATGGTCGACCGCAGCTCGGCCGATATCCTCTGCTTCGAGGCCTTTCGAAGTTAGGGCTGCGAAGGAAGCCCTGAAGCCTTTGCACTCGGCGCTCACAGGCTTCACGGGCGACTCAATCTCGCCGCGGGGTGCTGTAACCCTACCCTTGACCCTCGGCGATCCCCCGAAGGCCAAGACGCTGCTGGTTACTTTCTTGGTGGTCGACCTCCCTACAGCATACAACGCCATCTTGGGCCGACCCACCCTCAACAGGCTAAGGGCCGTTCTGTCCACATACCACCGGACACTGAAGTTCCCCACCGGCGCGGGTCGGGAGGTGCGGGAGATCCTCGGGAGTCCGTAAGGTGCTACTTGACGGCGACCTCCCTGGGCAAGAGGAAAAGGCCGGAACCGCCCCTCGAGGACCCACGCGGGACGCAGCGCCCGACCGAGCATCCCGAGCCAACAAACCCGGCGGTTAACATTCCACTGCAAGATGACCGTCCCGATCGGACAGTCGGGATTGGCTCGGACCTGGGTGATCAAGAGCGGGCGCAGCTCATCAGCCTCCTCCAGGAAAGCGCCGATGTCTTCGCCTGGACAGCTGCCGACCTCCCGGGAATCGACTCCGAGGTCGCCCAACACCGTTTACACATTTCCCCGACCGCCCGCTCGGTGAGACAGAGACCTCGGCCTCAGTCCCTCGAGCGCCAACAAGCTGTCCAGAAGGAAGTCGATAGGCTCTTGGCGTCTGACTTCATTGAGGAGGTTCGGTACCCTCAGTGGCTGTCCAATGTAGTCCTCGTCAAGAAGCCTAATGGAAGCTGGAGGATGTGTGTTGACTACACCGATCTAAATCGGGCCTGCCCGAAGGATTGCTTCCCTTTACCTAGGATCGACCAACTGGTCGACTCAACCGCGGGCTATGCCCGCTTCTCCTTCATGGACGCCTACTCCGGTTACAACCAGATCCGGATGGCCCCCGAGGATCGGCAACACACAGCCTTCCACACACCCCAAGGAGCCTACTTCTACAAAGTTATGCCCTTCGGGTTAAAGAACGCAGGCGCCACCTACCAAAGGATGGTGAACAAGGTATTCACCCGACAAATAGGGCGAAATATGGAGGTCTACGTGGACGACATGATCGTGAAAAGTCGCACAGGGCTGCCCACCTTGGCGACTTGCGGGAAACCTTCGCCACACCGAGAAGGTATGGGATGCGCCTCAACCCGCCAAGTGCATCTTTGGCATGACATCGGGCAGGTTCCTCGGGTTCATCATACATGAGAGAGGAATTGATGCCAACCCCGAGAAGATCCGAGCTCACCGACATGAGGTCTCCAAGTGCATGAAAGGAGCTGCGGTGCCTTAACGGGAGGATAGCGGCTCTGTCGGTTCCTATCCCGGCCGGAGATAAGTGCCTCCTTTCTTCCGAGTCCTCAAAGACCGAAGAACTTCCAATGGAGCGGCAGAGTGCGAGGAGCCTTCGCCGCTGGCAGCACTTATCCGAGCTACCCCGACTTACCTCGGTATCGCCTCGAAAAACTTACTCTTTATCCGCGGCATCTCAGCATGCGATGAGCTCGGTCTTTGGTGAAAGAAGCCCCGATGCGCAACACCCGATTTACTACATCGCCACGCGTCTGCGTGGGCGGAGCAGCGCTATCCCCATTGAAAGGTCGCACCGCACTGCGTTCTAGCGGCTCGGAAGCTACGCCCCTACTTCCAAGCCCACACGATTGAGGTATCGGACCGACCAACCTGCGTCAAGTTCTTTCTAAGTTTGGCGTAGCGGGCGCCTCCTAAAGTGGTCGGTGGAGCTATCAGGGTTCGACCTGCTGCTACAAGCGAAACGACCATCAAGGCCCGGGCCTTGGCGACTTCATCTCGGAGTTAACACCACGGAAGCTGGCGTGGGCGAGATCCGCCGAGACTGGATCTGCGTGGATGGGTCATCCACCTCCGAGGCCGCGCGGACTCGTGCGGAGGATCCCGGCGGACACGCTTTCGGCGTTCCCTCGCCGGCCACGCGGCCACAAACAACGAGGCGAATACGGTATTGTTGGCGCCTCCGTTTGGCGGCCGAGATGCAACTAGGAGCAATCCACATTCTCACGGATTCCCAACTTGTCGCCGAGCAAGTTGGTGGAAGTGTCGAGCGCGGGACGACCATGTCGGATACCTAACGAGGTAAAAGCCCAAACCTCTAACTTCCCCGCTTCACTCTGTCGGGTGCCTAGGTCCCGAGCAGCGGGCGGACCAGCTCATGGCCCGGCCTCGGGGCCGATCGGAGGAACATCCGAGTCGGTGACACACCGATCGGTGGCCGTCATGGAGATCGGGAATCCGAAGTCCCGACCACCCCACCAGCGTGGATTCAGGGAAATCTTGCGGTACAAGCGAGGATCTGCCCGGCGGATGAGGTCAAGCGGCGGCTCCGCCGAACTTCGAGCGTGGTGCTGCGAAATCGGCGGCCGGACTCTACAAAGGTCGTTTTCCCACCCCTACTCGATGCTTAGATCCGATGGCGGAAGTGATTCTCGCCGAGGTCCACGGCGGGATTTGTGGGGAGCATATGGTGGCGGCGAACTCGGCCTTCAAAATGTGCGCCGGGGCTATTGCGGCCTCTGCTGCCAAGGCGCCAAGGCTTTCGTGCGTCGGTGCGACACTTGCCAGCGCCGAGGCCCGCGCCCGCGGCTCCTGCGGTCCTTTCGCCTCCATGGATTGCGCTGGCCCTTCGCTCAATGGGAATGGACCTCTTGGGGCCGTTCCCGGCGTCTGGCCGGCGTGAGGCACATCATCGTGGGGATAGACTATTTCACTAAGTGGGTGGAAGCCGAGCCCACGGCAACCATCACGGCCGAGCGGGTCGAGCGATTCGTATGGAAGAACATTGTGACCCGATTCGGTCTGCCCAATGTTATCATCACGGATAACGGGACCCGATTCGCCCGGCACTCGGTTTTGGAGTTCTGCGCAACTTATCACATCCGGTGAGGTTTAGCTCGGTGGCCCACCCGGACCAGCGGGCTCGCGAAGTGACCAACCGATCTATCTTTGGATGGACTTAGGAAAGGACTCTGGAAGCCCGATCGGTGGGTCGGCGAACTCCGAACATCCTATGGTCTCTGCGGACTACCCCGAAGACGGCTTCGGGCGAGTCCCCCTACAGCCTGGCATTCGGCGTGGAAGCAGTCCTACCTGCCGAACTGGTCATCCCAACGTTCCGGGTGGAGAACTACGAGGAGTCCACCTCGGCCCAGGGAGTTCGGGCTGGCCTGGACCTGCTAGAGGCAGGCGCCAACGCACATGTAAAAATGCGGCGTGCAGTGTGGCCAGGAGTTACAACAAGAGGGTGCGCCCTCGACCCCTCGGGGTGGGCGACTTAGTCCTCCGCAAGGCGGAAGTAAGCGACCCCGCTCACTCGAGGGGCAAGCTTGCACCCAAGTGGGAAGGCCCCTACCGAGTAATCCAAGTAGTCCGACCGGGAACGTTCGGCTCGCGACTATGGATGCAGCGATTCAGGGACTTGGGCGTCCACAACCTTAAGAAATATTTTGTCTAAGGACAAAGCGATAAGTCAATACCGGACTCAAACCATTAGAAAGAAGTGAAGACTCAGTATTAAGAAAGCAAGTTTGTATTGCCAAAATATTGGGATTACAAAATGGGCCCTCAATCGGGAAGAAGTGTTACAAAGAAGGAAGGAAGCCCCAAAAATACAAAAAGAGGTCTTGAGCGCGACTTGAAGGCTGTCGTCGAAGGAACCTCGCCGGGCATGTCGACCCGATCTTCGGGGCATGAAGCGAAGGATTCTCCTCGACCGCCGAGCACGGAGGACATGCTCGGAACCGGGCCAGGCAACTTTGTACCCGTGCTGCGATACGATACGGCCCGTCCGGTCCAGGCCGAGGAGGAAGCCCTCCGATTTCTTGTAGGCGTCGACCGCCTCCGGTCCTTCTCGGCGACTCCTCCGCGGCGGCAAGGGCTTCCCTGGCCGCCTGCAGCTCGGCCTCCCTCGAGGCCAGCTTGGCAGCCAACCCCGAGGCCTCTTCCTTCCGGAGACGGTTCTCCAACTTCCCCGATCGGAGGAGCTTCTGCAGCCCGGCCTCAGTCGCCGAGGCGGCCTCGAGCTCGGCGGTCAGACGCGCCACTTCCGCGCCCATCTCCGCTGCCCGCTGCTCGGCAGCAGCAACCGCCTCGGGTCCCGACCCCGCCCGGGCCTCCTCGAGCTGGCGGGGCAACTCCAAGTTGCGCTCACCCAGGCCATGCACCAGCCGGCCGGAGTCATGCACCCGGTCGAGGAGAGCAGTGGTGTAGTGGAGACCCTGCACAAGAAAAAGACGCCTAAAGGGATGAACAGAGCTAAGCCAAGAGGATGTAAGCAAAAGCGGTGCTTACCCACAACACCGACTTAGCGGACTTGGCGAGCAGCACCTCCAGGAGCGTGTATAGGTCCCGAGCCATGTCGGGATGGGCGCCCGGAGTAGCGGGCCGAGGGCTCTCCCCCGACCCATACCATGTCCCCCCGGGACAGGCCGTGCCACCGGGCCACGAGTGGGGCGCCTCGCGGCCCCGGAGAGACCTGCCCCAACATTCGGGAAAGGAAGGGCTCATCCTTCCCGATGTGACCCGGCACAGGTCCTGCATGGTGGGAGGACGCGGGTCCTTCCCGGCCGCCTTGGTCGGGACCAGCTCTCGGCGAGAAGGGCTGGTCCCCGCTCAGCTCCGCCCCGGCCGCGGCTGGCGCCTCCAGGTCCACCACGTCCTTGGACCTCGCCCTCTTCTTCTGGCGCCCCTCCTCAACGGTGCGCGGGGAGCCATCCCCCGCCCGCCTAGTAACCGCCGAGAGCGCGGAGATGGTCCCCTGAGCACCGAGTCGTGGAAGGACCGCAGTTCACCATCCCCTGCAAAGAGCAACAGACATGTCGAAAATAGAGTATGGCAGCAATCCAAAGAAAGGCAAAACAACGACGGCCTACCACGAGGGCGCGGACTTAATCCGGCCTCCACCAGCCACCTGCTCCGACATGTTGCGGATGGACTTGCGAGGAAGGAGGATTACCCTCGGTGCTCGAGGTGAGCACGCTCCTCGGCACTCGGCGGGCGGTATTGTCGATGGTCCTTGGCGACCACGAACCCCAAAACCCCAGTCCCCCGGCCTTTGGACAAAAAGCGCCTCTTCCACCCTTTGTTATTGGTGGGGCGCCGCGAACCCAAACCCCCGGTCGAGCGGCCAGAAGTAGCCCTCACCCTTTCTTGAAGAGGCGAAAGCAGTGAGAGGAAAAGGTTATGGTCGGGCAATGTTTGCGTAGTGGCATTCCCTAGGAAAACCACCGATACCGCCAAGAGTTGGGGGTTATCTGGGAAGGCGAAATGCGCCACTGTGGAGATGCAAAGCACAATGACCGGGTGTAGGGGAAGGCGCAGCCGCCTCTAGGGCATCGGCGGTCGTGGCAAAGCCCTTGGGAACCGGGTCAAAGCCCGCTGTCCCGCTCGCCAGAGATGGAACTCCTCCGACGTCAGTAGCGCCGCCGAGTATCCCCACCATACGCCATCCAAGACAGAGTCCTGGTCGGCGGCCACATTAAGGCCTCCTAACGCACGCGCCGCCTACATCCGAGGAAGGGCCGGAAGGAGGAGACGATGGGAGAGCGCGACGCTGGTTGTAAATCGATGGGGAGGAGGAGGAAGAAGCAGAGGAGGAGGAAGTGCAAGGAAGACCCATCGCACAGTATCCTATAATGGAAGAGGTCGGGTGGAAGAAGCCAAACGGCACCGGAGCCTACGGAGGAAACTTGAAGGAAGTCGTCGGCAGGAGAAGAGATGAGTACTGCGCGGATGGAGAGATGGAAAAAACGTGGAGCTCCCTATTTATAGAAGGGGGGGGGGCCTCGACCTTTCGCCTCCCGAGGCAGGCGACAGCATGACACCGCCACCTCGCCCAATGGCATCACATCGGGCAACAAGCGCCGCATCATATTAATGAAGAGCCGACGGTACACCCCCTGTAAGAGACTTATCCAAAGACGCCAGCGACTGATTCTAGCAACCGCCCAACCGCGAGCCGCCGGGCGCACAGCCGGTTCGGTTTTCTAGGTCCGAGCGCGGCTCGACCACCGGTATTCTCGAGCCTTGAGCGCGGCTCGGCCACACACACCTCCCGGCGATTCGCTATTTTGGCTTTCTAGGTCCGGAGCAGCAGCTCGACCATCGGTATTCTGAGCCTTGAGCGCGGCTCGCCACACACACCTCCCGGCGATTCGGCTATTTTGGCTTTCTAGGTCTGGAGCAGCAGCTCGACCACTGGTATTATGAGCCTTGAGCGGCAGCTCGGCCACACCCTTCATCCCGAGCGGCAGTTCGGCTATCATGGTCTCCCAGGTCGGGTGCGTGACCTCGACCCTTTGCACTAAAACGACGGGTCGGTAAGCAGGGAGGACCTGACGTGTCTCAACCCCTGACTTCCGGACGTCCGCTTGGCAATGGGTATCGGGCGTCTCCCCGACCCCCTTTATCCCGAACGGTAGTTCGGCTATCATGGTCTCTCAGGTCGAGTGCGTGACCTCGACCCTTTGCACTAAAACGACGGGTCGGTAAGCAGGGAGGACCTGACGTGTCTCAACCCCTGACTTCCGGACGTCCGCTTGGCAATGGGTATCGGGCGTCTCCTCGACCCCCTTTATCCCGAACGGTAGTTCGGCTATCATGGTCTCTCAGGTCGAGTGCGTGACCTCGAACCCTTGCACTAAAACGACGGATCGGTAAGCAGGGAGGACCTGACGCGTCTCAACCCCTGACTTCCGGACGTCCGCTTGGCAATGGGAATCGCGCCTCTCGACCTCACATCCCGAACGGCAGTTCGGCTACTCCGGTTTCTTGGGCCCTGAGCGGCAGCTCGGCCACACACACATCCCGAATGACAGTTCGGCTACTCTGGTTTCTTGGGCCTTGAGCGGCAGCTCGGCCACACACACATACCTCCCGAACGGTGGTTCGGCTATCATGGTTTTCCAGGTCGTGTGCGTGACCTCGACCCCTAGTATCCAACGACGGGTCGGTAACAGAGACTTGGACATTGCCGGCCCTTACCTCGAGCGGCTGCTCACACACACTGGTTCAACTGGCCAACTCGCAAGTCTCAACCTCTGATCACCGAACGTCGGCTTGGCAAACGGGAGGCGGGCGTCTCCTCGGCCGCATTTATCCCGAACGGCAGTTCGGTACATGATCTTGAGCGACGGCTCGATCATCGGCATCCTAGGCCTTGAGCGGCGGCTCGGCACAATATCCCGAACGACGGTTCGGTGACTATGGCTTTCTGGGTCTTGAGGTTCCTCGACCCCCTTTATCCCGAACGGCAGTTCGGCTACAGGATCTCGAGCTTCCTCGATCATCGGTTTTCCGGCCTGAGCGCGCCGACCCGGCATTCTCGCAAAGGATTCGGCAACTACGATAACACAGTGGAATCGCCGCCCGAGATCTCGCCGGCAACTGTGTTTTTCCGAGCACCATCCTCAAACTATCCCGCAGGAGTGGCTTTATGGGGGTAGTGATAGGATTTGGCATGACGAGACACCCGGTCTTGGCCGCACTCTGATGACGCCATCGCCTCCCGCGCTCCCAACAACAAGAATCGACCGATGTCGCTTCTCCTCAGCATCGCCCCAACTACCCCACCAGTTGACCACGGCACCGACCTGCGGGGTCAGGCCCGTACGCCACCCGCAGTCAGTCGGAAGCAGGTCTTCCGTCCGACCTATATAAGCCGAACAGGTAAGGCTGGGGGAGAAGAAAAACTGGCACTTCCTTGGCAGAACCCTGGTTCCACGCAGAAACAGTCCGAGAGGTGAGTAGACTCGGACACCCCCGCAACTCACTCTGGGGAATAGCCGGCCGACGGGCCAGCGCACAAAGGCTCTCTTTCTCTCTCTCTCTCTCTCTGCATAACAACTCACTCACTCCCATCCGACTTTGACTTGGGCGTCGGAGGGGTCGGGCGGAGCATCCGACCCGCCTTGCTGCAGGTCTCGTCCCCGACGTCCGAGGAGCGCGCGGTGGCCTTTCGGAAGTGGTCGCCCGGGCGTGAGCAGGAGCCGTCGACAGGCCCGAACCGTACCGAGACGACCCCCGGTTTGCGGACGTCCCGCGCAGTGGGCCCCGGGGTCATGGTAAAATCTGTTTTCCCCTAACAGGGTACATAGAATTTTAATTTTTCAAAGTATGTCCCCAAAATCTCTTGGAGAAATGGTGAACATGGATATGATACTTTATGCCTTTGTGATAGGATATATCATGTATGCTATACTATATACCAAGCCTAATATAGCACATGCTCTAAGTGTCATGAGTAGGTATCAAGCAGATCCAGACTTAGAGCACTAGAAAGTAGTAAAGTGTATCCTTAAGTACTTGAGAAGGACTAAGGATATTTTATCGGTATAAAGAGGTAGTATCTAGATTAAGGGCTACACGGACTCGAGTTTCTAGTCTGATGTCAACGATAGCAAGTTGAATTCAAGGTATGTGTTTATCCTGAATAGAGCAGTAGTAAGTTGGAAGAGTTCCAAGCAAGATATTACTAGTAACTCAACTACAGAGGTGGAATACATTGCTATGACAGAAGCAGCAAAAGAGGGTGTCTAGATGAAGAAGTTCATCACAGATTTAGGAATTGTATCAAGCAATGTAAAATTGATTCTCATATATTATAACAAAATGGGATGATCGATCAAGCTAGGGAACCCGGGTCTCGTTAGAAGTGTTCCAAAGAGGTTCCACCGAGATCAGAGATATTATGGCCTGTAGAGATATAGCAGTGGAAAGAGTTATATCCGAAGATAACATTACAGATTCACTAATAAAGTCGTTGACTCAGATTATATTTGAGCATCACAAAGGTCTGATGGGGATCAGACACACAGGTGATTGGCTTTAGGTCAAATGGGAGATTATTAGTTATAGTACCCTATAAGCCAATCATGTGAGTGATGGTACCTGTGACACACTACGTTGATCTCTTTGCTTATTATTACTAGTATTTTCTCACATTATTTGGATGAATATTATGATATCCTTAGATCTATGCAATGGGAATCGGATCATGATGAGATCACGATAATGATACTAATATACCTTTAAACATAAATCCTAAATCATCCTGGTCATAGGTTACTCAAAAAAGATATCGAGATAGCTGGATAGACTAGTGCACTGTATACTCATTTATATGATGGAGGTGACTAGTCTCATAGTTGCTTATGTAGCGACACTAGAGGTACAGTGTAGGTACTCATTGGAAAATGAGTTCATTAATTGATCCGCTTACGGAATGCTAGATGGTTAATGATACCTAACATCAGATAGTGATTCTATAATCCCAATTATGTGTCTAGTCCTTAGACTTGAGATACCAAAGATGCCTTGTATGAGTACTCCATTCTTTGATGCTGGACTTACATGTTTAGAAAGTTTCAGATCTAATACAATCGATTCTCAGGAATGGTAACTAATCTTACGAAGACAATTGAGTACCAATAAAGATCATCCACTCTCGGTATCATAAAAGGATTATCTTGCGTGTACTTGCTCAAGCAAAATCTCTAGTTAGGATCGTTCGGATTAAGAGAGAATGAGTTCTCTAGGAGAATCCGATTAGAGTGAGTCTCGGACAGGATTCCATTTGGGCCTGACATTACCATGCCCAATATATGGTCTCTGGGATATTAGATGGATGAGGAACTATAGATATATGGTAATTGAGGACACACTGATCCGATGGATTAGATCCACCTGTCCTGTCTGGAGACTATGGCGTAGTGGCCTAGTACGTCCATAGTTAATGAGTTGAATGAATTATTATGAAGATAATAATTTATTATATCAGAAAGAGTTCTGAGTTAAAAGGAGTTCTGATGGGAGCGACTCATGGCCAGCACATTATCGGGCCTAGAGGGTCACACAATAGGTGGATGTTGCGACGAGTAGAGGTGCAAATATGAGATATCTGCGGAGCCCCTGGTTTGGATCCTATGGATAAAATCTAATTAGATGATTGGATAGAGATCTAATTGGATGATTTGATAAGATCTAATTGGATAATTGGATGAGATCAAATTAGATAATTGGATAAGATCCAATCGGATAGAGATCCAACTAGATAATTGGATAGAGATCCAATATGAATATGATCCATTAAGGATAAGCTTCATGCATCTCTAAAAATAGGAGGAACTTCTTGGTTCATAGGCTAGAGCTATTAGTAGTCGCCCCTCCTATTCTCCTCAGTCTCCTCTCCACCTCCTTGGCTCTAGTAGCCTTGTGATGCATGTGGAGAAGGTGATCCCACGGTGATATGAGGAGCATCATCACTACGTCCGCTATGTGAATTACCGCTAGAGAGGAGTACGCTAGTGCTCCTTCATCCTCTTCATCGGATCTAAAATTTTTCAATGATATATGATCTCCCTAGGTAACGCTTCTAACATGATACGTGTGGTTTTCAGATTTATAATTTTTTGCACACCAATCATCGCATGACCAAGTACTTAATTATGAAAAATCTGGTCTTGTTTTTGTTTTCTACTATGTATGAGATGTTGATTCATGATATTTCGGCACTTGGTCGAGTCCCTCAAGGGCATATCATCAAATCAGACTCATCTTATAACGATGGTGATGACTTAATCAAACATCATGGTTGGTTGAGTCCCTCGAGGCCATGATGGTTCGGAGGTTGAATAGGACGGGAATCATAAAGAGTCATGATAGGTAAGAGTTGTCTACCTTTTTAAGCTTAGTGTAATTGGTCGAGTCCCTCGAGCTTACGTTAAGATGTAAATTAGATCTTAATCCCCACTAAAGATCTGGCAAGAGTCTTCAATCTACATATCGAAGGGAGTTGTGTGATTCGTAAGAAAATATTAGGAGTAGATTAAGATAGAAGTCCTTATCTTTATTGTTTACTTTTATAAAATCTATATATTATTTATTTCTACTACATATTTATTTTCAAAAAATATCACTTTTAAATCTCTTATGTGGCATACTTGATGTCAACCACCTCATTGGTCCAAATTACATAGATTGGATCAACAACCTGAGAATCGTTCTCACGATGGAGAAAATCACATACATCCTTGACACAGTGATGCCTATACCCAAGGAAGGGGCAAGCGAGGATGAAATCACTTGCTACATAAAATACATAGATGACTCCACTCTTGTTCAATGTTACATGTTGGGCTCCATGACTCTCGAGTTATAGAGGTAGCATGAAAAGATAG
Source organism: Musa troglodytarum (assembly GCA_023547065.1). NCBI lineage: Eukaryota > Viridiplantae > Streptophyta > Magnoliopsida > Zingiberales > Musaceae > Musa > Musa troglodytarum. The sequence continues at coordinate 18,006,453 of CP097507.1, read as the reverse complement.
AAGTCAGATCCATTCTCTTACATCTTTGTAAATTGTTTGAGGAATAAGGAAGAACTCAATGATATGAGATATCCACGAGTCTCTTTCATACCAAGATGACTAAGGGGACATCGATTCAGAATCATGTCTTTAAGATAATTGAGTAGCTAGAGAAGCTCATAGGTCTAGGAATGGCCCTAGATGATAACTTGTATAGATCATATACTTTAGTCCCTCTTAAACTCATTTTCTCAATTTATTATGAATTTTAACATAAATAAGCTTGAGGTTGCTAGCCATAGGTGCCCTATAAGCCAATCACGTGAGTGGTGGCACGTGTAACATGATACGTACTCTTTTTGTTTATTATTTATTTAGTATTTTTTTACTTTATATTACCTGTTGCATGTATTGTGATGTCCATGGATCTGTGTAATGGGAATCGGATCGTGATGAGATCACGATAATAAAACTGATTCACCTTTAAACATAAACCATAAATAATCCAAGTCATAGATTACTCAAGAGGGATATCGAGATAACTGGATAAACTAGTATACTGTATACCCATCCATATGATGGAAGTGGCTGGTCTCATAGCTGCTTGTGTGAGGACACTAGGGATACCGTATAGGTGCTCATTAGAGAATAAGTTCATTGATTAATCCACTTACGGAATGTTGGATGGTTGATGATACATTATTATTAGACAGTGATTTAGTAGTCCTAGTTGTGTATTTGGTTCTTAGACTTGAGATACGAAGGATGTCCTGTATAAGTATTCCACTCTTTGATATTGGACTTATAGGTAAATCTCATATTTTGATGATGAAACCAATTGAGTGTGATTTATTATCTCATTGTGTTATTGAGTTACGTAGGACTACTCTCGATCAGAATTAGACAACAGAAGTAGGATGAATCGACGTTGTGCTAGAGGAGAACACATTAGGAGATTGGGCGTCGAGCCGGAGGTCTAATCGATGATCGACAGAAGGCTTCAGACAAAGAGTTTGGGCATTGGGCCAAGAAGAGTGAAATTGCGCCAAGGAGATTGGGGTTCCAGAGGTCAACCGTCGATTGGGCAATAGGTCGCAAGAAAGGACAATGGGCTGAAGAATCGGACAAAGCACCGATGGACCAATAACGTGTCGGGCAACAAGATGTTGATTCACTTTATAATTATCTAAATCAAAGTAGGATTAAGGCTTAATTAGTGTGTAGGATTTACTATAATAGTGATGAAGACATAAAGCAAAATGAAATGTCGAAGTCAAGTCTGATCGAATCGTTGGGAGTTCAAAAGTCCATTGGAAGTCCAAGGGTTCATTGGGAGTTCTATCGAAATTGGTTGAGAATGAGTCAGGAGCTTGTCGTAGGGTTTGTTAGAAGTTTACCAGAAGGTTTGTCGAAAGTTCGCGGAGCTCATCGAGAAAGATCGGAGCTTGCCAAAGAAGACTTGTCAAAACTCACTAAGATTGTCATGAAGTCCAGGAACCTACCGAGAGTCCACCGGAAGATATTTGAGGGTTCATTGGAAGTCCACTAGAAGCTTGCCGGAAGAAGTCTTGACATGTCGGATTAAGTTGTTGCTTAGAAAATATCTTTAATTTCATAGTTATCATGTAATTAGGGTTAAGATTGGGAGGTAATCCCTTTAACCCTAGTAGGGGCCAACTGGGCCCAAATCAGGGTTGTATTGGGCTAAATGAAAGGCCTACATAGTGCCTGGATGCCATGTCAGGTGGCGGCACCGCCAGTTGGGCAATGGAACCGCTTGAAAGCTCAGTCTTCAAGACTAAGTCTGGGTGGTGGTACTTTCCAAACTGGGCGATGGTACCATCCAGTGACAGTATGTCTGGACGATGGTACCGCCTAGTATCAGACTACTCTAGCGGTAGTACTGCTAGACAAGATAGTGGTACCGCCCAGTGTCAAAACCCACTGGTGGTGGTATCACTAATACTCGGAAAACTTGGAATGAGATAGGTTTTGGCTCCAAATTTGAATCCACTTGGAGCCTATAAATACCCCTCTCATCCCTGGGTAGAATATACAAGCACACAAACTTTAAAAGTGAGAAAACGTTATAGAAATCACCTTAGAAATCTCTCATCTAGTCTTCACTTGTATTCGATTTAAAGAGAGGAGTGAGTGCTTGTAACAGGGTTAACTCCTGAGCTGTAAGGGACTTAGTCTTTGTTAGGGATCGAGTGGCACTAAGAGGGGGGGGGGTGAATTAGTGCAGCGGATAAAATGATGGATTTTTCAGCGATTTAAAACAAGCTTCGGAAACTTCGTACGATGAAAACAACGTTTCGTTTGAAACCGATTTTTACGTTCTAACTTTAAAGCATGCGTACAAAGATAAAAAGGAAGTGGAGCAAGTAAAGTAAAGGCTTGCAGCAAAGTAAAACAGAAGTTTAAACACTCACACAATCAAGACGCAGCGATGTATAGTGGTTCGGTCAAAGTGACCTACATCCACTTCCGAAGCCTTCTCCGTTGAGGCTCCCTTCTTCCACTATCAAATCCTTTGAAGGGGAAGGATCAAATACCCCTTTTACAGCCCTTTACAAGATGTTCACACTTGTACAAGATTTCTCAAGAAAAGAAGAAGGTGAACACTTAGCAAGAATAAGACCTTTCAACACTCTATAAAAGCTCAAGACTTAAGAATTTTTACTCAAAAGGGTTGCCCTTTCAGCTGAGAAAGGGGGGGTATTTATAGATCCAAAGTGGATTCAAAATTGGGCTCTAAATTTGAAATCAATTTGGATTAGCGGTGCCATGACACCGTCTGTTGACTAACGCATGGGCGGTGCCACCACCGTGCGGCGGTTCCACCGCTCACATGATGCCACAGCTACGATGGCATGCTACTGAGCATGCATGCACGTAGCTGGTTCGGTTTAGGCCAAAATTTTGGCCCAAACTCATCCTAATCAAGGCCCAATGGGCCCCCACTTTGGGTTATCTAATCCTAACCCAAAATACATGCTAACTATGAATTTTAAAGACGTTTCCTAAGCTATTACAAAGTCCGCAAGTCAAGTCTTCTTCCGTCGAGCTTCCGGCGAACTTCCGGCGGTCTTCCGACGATCCCTCGGAAACCATCCTACGGACTCCCGGCAAGCTCTTGGACTCCACGATGATTTTGGCGAGTTTCCCGAGCTTCTTTGGCAAGCTTCGATCTTTCTTGTCAAGCTCCGTGAACTGACGAACCTCCCGGCGAGCTTCCAAAAACCCTTCAAGCAAGCTCCCTACTGCTTCTCGCCGCCCGAGCACTCCCAATGAATCTTCGTGCTTCCATCAAACTCGAACTCCCAACGATCCATCGCACTTGACTTCGGCCCTTGATTTCGCTTTACGTCTTCATCCCTTTCGTAGTTACTCCTGCACAAACAAACACCAAACACTCTACTTCGATCTAGACAATTATTACAACGCGAATTGACATTCAGTTGCCTGACACATCATTGGTTGGCGCTTTGTCCGATCCTTCAGCTCATCGCCCTCTCTAGCGGCTTGTTGCCCAATCGACGGTTGACCTCCGCAACCTCGATATCCATGGCGTAACTCCGCACTTCTTAGCCCGATGCCCGACGTACGAAGCCTCCTGCCGATAGTCGACCGAACCTCTGGCTCGACACCCAATATCCTGACGTGATCACCTCCGGCGCAACGTCAATTCCTCCAGCGTCAACTGTCTAGTCCTGATCGATAGTAGACCTGCGTAACTCAACACGCAGTTAGACAACAAATCACACTCAATTAGTTTCATCATCAAAATTCGAGATTCAATAGTCTTTGCCATTGGAAGGAGGACTATTAGTGGAAAGTCGATGACCTCAAATGAAGAGGAATCGAGAGTGGACTTGGTTGGATGACCGAACTACTATAAAAATCTAGTTTACATTTACTTATTATTGTTTATCTTTATTGCAAGCCTTTACTTTACTTGCTCCACTTCCTCTTCACCTTCTTATATATGTGTTTAAGTTAAAATACAATCAAAATGATTTTATTCAATACATGATTCTTTTTATACGAAGTTTTTCAAAATCTCCCAAAATTGCTGAATTTGTCGAATCTTACCGCTACACTAATTCACCCCACCGCACCCCCCCCCCCTCCCTCTTAGTGACATTCTCAATCCCAACAAGTGGTATCAGAGCCACGTTGTTTCTCTTTTGGATTCACACCCACGAGAAATAGCTCTTTACAGTTTTCAAAAGGGTTTTTTGATCGTTCGTCTTCCCTTCTTTAACGGGTTGGACTACACCTATTGGAAAACTCGAACGAGAGCTTTTTTTGCTTTCTTTGGATTTGGATTTATGGTACATCATTGAAAATGATTTTCAAACTCCTTCTAAACCTTGGTCTGAATGGAATGAACTTAAGAAATAATCGTTTTCTTTATATGCAAAGGCTATGAATGCCTTATTTTGTGCTTTGGACAAAACCGAGTCATATCGTGTTTCTACTTGTGAAATGACTTTTGATATTTGACACACACTTGAAATCATATACGAATGCACTAGTAGAGTCAAACACTCGAAAGTAAACCTTTTAATGCACGATTTTGAGCTTTTCCGAATGGCACTAAGCGAGACTATTGACGACATCTATACTCATTTCATGGATGTTATCAATAGTTTGAAAAGTCTTGATAAATATTTTTCTAATATCAAAATTATAAATAAGATCTTAAGATCCCTTTCGAAAAGGTGGGATCCAAAAGTAACCAATATACAATAAGCTAAAGATCTAAATGACTTTCCTATTCAAGAACTCATTAGCTCATTGATGATGTATAAAATGAGCCTTTTGGAACTCGATGAACACATGAACCATCTTCCAAAAAATAAGAAGGATTTGGTACTTTGAACAAGAGAATGCCACTTGAGTGATGACTCAAGTGATGAGGACAATATTGAGGACCTTGAACTTTTGACATTAAAATTTAAAAAGTTTATAAAATAAGAATTAAAAAACACAAATGAACCTAAAAAGAACACCAACTCTTGTTATGAATACAAAAAGTCGAAGAGCTCCAAAGATGAGTGCACTAAAGTGAAGAAGAAGAAAGGTGCGTCAACAAGAATCAAGTGCATCTAAAGGCAAAACAGCGAATTGGGCTTTGACAACTTTCAATAATGAGGTAAGTAATTCTCCCAAAATGTTTTTACATTGTTATGAAATCACTTGATGTCTTTCATGAATTGCTTGATTTAGTTTGTAGGAATTTTTTTTAAAAAAAATATCATGCTTTTCCTTATAGTATTTTTGAAAAGTAAAAAATTATAAATGATGATTAGATGATTTGTGAAAATGCATGTACACCTAACATGATTAATTCCATGTATGCTTTTCGTATCGGACTTTGGTTTTAAACATGAAGAACATCTATGTATATTATGAATTTCTTGAAAGTGTTTTGTCAATAGATGTTTGTATCATGCTTATGATTTGAAATCTTCAATTTTGGAATAATATGTTTTTGGTCTTGATGGTTTTGATGAAACCTTGTTTCAGATTTATATAATGATACATGTTTTTATGAATTCAATTGCAAAACTAAAAGACCTAACTCACATTGCTATCAATAAACTTTTCAAATGAGAGAAAAGTGGTTTTGATGATGCTTTTGGTTCTAAACATAATGCTTGACCTTTGCATGAAATATTTAAACATGCTTATATGAAATCAATAACATGAAATCAAACACAAAAAAAAGGGGGAAGGAAAGTGTGTGATCATGATGAATCCATGAATCTTAATGGTTTTGTATTGCTTTTGGTTTCAAACAAGATGCATAATTTTTGACACAAAAATTAATCATCATGATAATTACATATTTCATGATAATGCTTGTATACCAAATAGGATTAAAAGATAGAAGCTAATATATCGATGGTTTTGAATTACTTTTTGACTTTCAACATGATACATGGCTTTCAAACGAAAATTTTGAACATACCTTTTGAAATCATCCTTGATAATGATGAAATGAAAATATTAAGAGTTTGTTATCATGCTTAATACTATCATGCATGAGAATTTGAAGGTGTTATATTTTGATGACGAAACTCATGTCTTGGATTTAAACATGATACTCATCTTTTAAAACTTGAGCACACTTACATGAAATATACAACTTAAAATGAAACACATTATCATGATAAATCAAATCTTTAAAGATGCCTTATGTGTAATGTGTTATTTTTTTGGCTCTTAATGATCTTTTTGATAAAATTTACCTTTAGGTCTTGAACGATCATGCTTGTTTCTATTTGACTTAAAAAGACAAAGGTATTTCATATAAAATAAATGTATGAATTGAAATCACTAAAAGAGAAATGCACGTCTCTTGAAAATCCTTCTATCTCTAAAGTTTTCGAATGAGATTTTGATGATGTGTTAGAGAATCCATTTATATGAATCTATGAAAGAGATTTTGATAATGAGTATGGAGTTGTCGAGTTGAATTTGAGTGTTATTTTTTAATGATTCTTGATTCTTCTCTTAATCTCTTGGAATCATGATTTTTTTAGATACATATAATGCTTGAATTAAGTTCTAAAAGATTTCATTTTGCAATAAAGAAATTTTATCAAAATCATAATCTTGATAATTATAACTTGAAGTTCTTTATAAATCAAGATCGTTTACTATGCTTCTTCCATTTATCAAAAAAGAAATTTTTAAATGAAATGCAACTTGTCTTTTGATTTCTCGGAACTCAAGACTTAAATTTTTATGAATTCATGATCTTGATAACTTGAGAATTTTTATGTATGAATCATGATTTTTTGCTCTCCTATGCTTCTTCTTTGAAAAAGAAGAGACTTATTCAAATTAATCATGATATGTCATTTGACTTCTTGATGCTAATGACATGATTTAAGTATGGATAAAATTTATGATGCCTCATTTGTCATAACTTGAAAATGGATGTAAAGAAAATTTTTGTATCATTATATTCCTTCATCCCTTCTTTTTGACAATGACAAATGGGGAGAAAGGTTTACTAGCTTGTGCATTGCAAATGAAAACAAATTACTAGTATGCAAAGGAAGCAAAACTTGCAAGCTTGCACTTCTCAAAAGAGAAGAAAGAAACTACAAAGTTACACATTTTTAACTTGTTAGCTTCAATGTTTAAAGTGATGTAAATTTTACAAAATTGCTAGCTCATTACAAACAAGAGTTACTAGCTTGAGGAAGCAAAATTGCTATCTCAATCATTGCTAAAGAAGACTTGTTAGCTTACACTTCTCAAAAGAGAAATTGCTATCTTGCCTATCTTTAGAAAGAAAAGTGCAAACTTACAAATCTCAAGAAGCAAGTGTTAAATTATTATGCTTGAACTTAAAAACTTGCTATTGAATGTTATAAATCTTGTTAGCTTGTATATTGTAAAATTTGGACATCTTCAAATACTTACTAGATGCAACTTTTCCTTTTTGTTGATGATAAAGGGGAAGTAGATTGATGACTTCATGCATTATATGATGATTGAATATTTTGAAATATTTGCATGAATTTTTCATGACATGTTACTTGGATTTTTTAAAATCCATGGTTTCTATCAATATGACATATTGATAGAGGGAGTTTGTTTAAACTCCGGGTGTTAAGGTTAACTCCATCGTCAATTGGTTGTTATCATAAAAAAGGGAAAGATTATTGAATCTCGGATTTTGATGATGAAACCAATTGAGTGTGATTTATTATCTCACTGAGTTATTGAGTCACATAGGACTACTCTCGATCAGAATTAGACAACAGAAGCAGGATAAATCGACGTTGCATTAGAGGAGGATGACACGTCAAGAGATTGGGCGTCGAGCCAGAGATCCAATCGATGATCGGTAGAAGGCTTCAGACAAAGAGTTCGGGCATCGAGTTAAGAAGAGTGGCGTTGCACCAAGAAGATCGAGGTTGCTAAGGTCAATCGCCGATTGGGCAACAAGCTACAAGAGAGAACGATATGCCAAAGAACCAGACAAAGCTTCGATGGACCAATGACATGCTGGACAATAAGATGTTGATTTGTTTTGTAATTGTCTAGATTGAAGTAGGGTTAAGGCTTAATTAGTATACATGAATACCTACGATAGTGATAAAGATATAAAGTAAAACAAAGTGTCGGAGTCAAGTACGATCGAATTGTTAGGAGTTCGAAAGTCTGCCATAAGTCTAAAGTATTGTTGGGAGTGCTACCAAAATTGGTTAAGAATGAGTTAGGAGCTTGCTGAAGGGTTTGTTAGAAGTTCGTTAGAAGGTTCATCGGAAGTTCACGGAGCTCACCGAGAAAGATCAAAGTTTGCCAAAGAAGACTCGTTGGAACTCGCCAAGATCGTCGTGAAGTCTAGGAGCCTACCAGGAGTCTACCAGAAGATGTCCGAGGGTTCGTCGGAAGTCCACCAAAAGTTCACTGGACGCTCGTCGAAAGAAGTCTTAACATGTTGGATTAAGTTATTGCTTAGAAAATATCTTTAATTTTATAGTTAACACGTAATTAGGGTTAAGATTGGGAGGTAATCCTTTTAACCCTAGTAGGAGCCAACTTGGCCCAAATCAAGGCCCACACAATGCTTGGATGTCGCTTCAAGCGGTGGCATCGCTAGTTGGGCGGTGGAACCACTTGAAGACTTAGTCTTCAAGATTGAGTTTGGGTAGTGGTATCACTCAGTGATAGTATGCCTGGGCGGTGGTACTACCAGACTAGGCGGTGATATCGCCTAGTGTCAGACTGCTCTAGGCGATGGTACTACTAGACTAAGTGATGGTACTGCCTAGTGTCTAAACCCACTAGCGGTGGTATCACCAGCACTGGCGATAATACTGCCAATACTCGAAAAACCTGAGATGAGATAGGTTTTGGCTCCAAATTTGAATCCATGTGGAGCCTATAAATATCCCTCTCATCCTTGGGTAAAATATACAAGCACACAAACTTTAAAAGTGAGAAAACGCTATAGAAATCCCTCTTATAGTCTTCACTTGTATTTGATTTAAAGAGAAGAGTGAGTGCTTGTAAGAGGGTTATCTCCTTAGCCCATCAAAAGAAGAAAGCGCTGTAAGGGACTTAGTCTTTGCCCGTTGGAAAGAGGATTACTAGTGGAAAGCCAATGACCTCAAGTGAAGAGGAATCAAGAGTGGACGTAAGTTAGATGACTGAACCATTATAAAAATCTAGTTTGCATTTACTTATTATTGTGTATCTTTGTTGCAAGTCATTACTTTCTTGCTCTATTTTCTCTTCACCTTCTTACGTACATGTTTAAGTTAAAATACAATTAAAATGATTTTAGTCGATACGTGATTCTTTTCATACAAAGTTTTTTGAAATATCTCAAAATCATCGAATTTGTCAAATCTTACTGCTGCACTAATTCACCCTCCCCCCTCTTAGTATCGTTCTCGATCCCAACATATAGAAATTCTTGATCTAGCATAGCTAGTTATTGAGAGTAGCAGTTAATTTTATGAGGGTAATTAAGTATAGATAGAGGATCATCTGCTCTTAGTGTCATGAGAGGAATATCTTATGTATTATTGCTTAGACAAATCCCTGGCTATGGTCATTTAGATTAAGAGAGAAAGAGTTCTTTGAGAGAATCTGATTAGAGCGAGACTTGAGTAGATTCCGTATGGGCCTAATAGCACCATGCTTGGAATATGGTATTTGGGATATTAGATGGATGAAGGACTATAGATGTATAGTAACTGAGGATAGATAGGTCCAAAGGATTGGATTCCCCTATATCGTTTGGGGACTATAGTGTAGTGGCGTAGTACATCTATAGTCGATGAGTCAAGTGAATTATTATGAAGATAATAATTTATTAAGTCAAAAGGAGTTCTAACAGGTCTGACTCATGGCTAGCTCAATATTAGGCCTAAAGAGTCACACACATTTGATAGGTGCTATGATGAGTAGAGGTTCGGATATGAGATATCTGTTGGAGCCCCTATCTTATTGGATATCTAGTAAGCCCCTGAATTATTGGATCCTATGGATGAGATCCAATAAGAGCCTATGAGAAATTATTGAGTAGAGATATACTAATCTAAGAGGTTTTGATAATTTGATGGAGATCTAGTACCTAATAGAGCAGGATACATTAGGGTTAAGTTGACAAAGGACCTCTATAAATAGGAGAAAACAAAAGGCCCATAGGCTAGGGCTCTTTTGGCTACCACCTCCTATTCTCCTCTCCCGCTCTTCTCCTTAGCCAACAAAAGATTAGCTCCTTCTTGATTTCGTGGTATGTGTGGCAAGGAGATTTGTGTAGTGATTTGAGGAGTGTCTTCATAGCCTATATTGTATGGATCATCGCTAGAGAGGATGACACTTAATCTCCTTCATCCTCTCCTACAAATCTATAGGAATATAGAGATATACAATTTTCCTAGGTAACACACATGTCTTAATAGCATGGTTTTTTTGTTTTGTGAGTTTTTATGCACCAATCTTTGCATAATGATAAGAAAATATTTTATGTGGAAATATAAGGTTTTTGTTTTTTGTTCTTCCACTACGCATATGATGTCACCCTAGATTTCGTAATATAAGTGACTTTCCCTGAGCTCCTCGATATGTTGAGGGAGGCTGAGAGCACCATCAAGAAAGAAAAGGCAGTTCTCTATGTTAGTGAGACCAGAAAAAAAGAAGTTAAAGAAGTCTCTTAAGAAGGGCAAAGGCAAGAACTAGGTAAAGCAAAGGTTGCTAAGAAGGACCTGGCAAAGGACAAAGATCAGTACTTCCACTATTACAAAGATGAGTACTGGAAGAGGAACTATAAAGTGTACCTTGTCGAGAAGGTGAAAAAAAAGCTTGAAGAAGCTTCAAGTACATTCATGATCAATTTCTATTAGTTAGATTCTTATAATAACACATGACTATTGGATATCGATAGTATTTATCACATTTGTAATTTGTTACAAGTTCTAGCAAAACCTAGGAGATTGACGAGAGATGAGATGGATCTCAAGATAGACAATTAAGCAAAAGTTACTATAGTGGCTATTAGCAAGATCATCCTACATCTGCCTGGTGGAGCTCCTATTACATTAGATGTATATTATTTTATTTCTTCTATTATTAAAAATATTATTTTCATTTCATATTTGATAGTTAGTGGACATAAATTAATTCTTAAGAACATGGTTGTTCAATAATATTGGATGATATGAACATTATAAAATGGTTTATTTATACTATATATTACTATACATATCGTGAATGTAAGTGTGTCCAAAAGGAATCAAGATGTGGTGAATAGTGTATTCCTATGACATTGTAGGCCAGGTCATATTCACGAAGGAAGAATCCAAAAGTTGCTGAAGGATGAAAATCTAGATCCATTTGACTATGAGTTATATGTGACTTGCGAGCCTTGCCTTTATAGAAAGTTGACCAACTCTCTATTTAGTGAAACTGAAAAGAGAGCCACTGAGTTGTTGGAACTTATATATAGTAATATATGTGGTCCTATATCAACTTAGGTCATAGGAGGTTATTCTTATTTTATTACATTCACTGATGACTTCACTAAATATGGACATATATACTTGATAAAGTACAAGTCCGAGGCCTTTAAGAAATTCAGTGAATATAAGAATGAGGTAGAGAACTAGACTGAAAAGTGTATCAAGATTCTTCGATCAGATCGAGGAGGTGAGTACTTAAGTACAGAGTTTATTCAGCTCCTGAATGACCATGAGATTCTATCCTAATAGATATCTCCTTATAGACCTCAGCTTAATCATATATCCGAAAGGAGGAATTGTACGCTGTTAGACATGGTGTAGTTCATGAAGAGTTTCACTATCTATCTCATTCTATGGATACGTCCTAGATTCCGCAGATTATATTCTGAATAGAGTTTTAACTAAAACAGTAGTGTCTACACCAAATGAGATATGAAAAGGGAAGAAACATGATTTTAACATTATTAAAATTTGAGACTACCCTGCCTATATTAAGAGACATTACCTCGACAAGTTAAAATCCAAAATGGAGCGGTGCAAGTTTATGGGATATCCCAAGAAAACTTGTGTATATTATTTCTATCGCCCCAAGGACTAAAAAGTCTTTATAGCTAAGAAAGCAGTATTCCTTAAAAAGGAACACATTCTTAGTGGAGATAGTTGAAGCTAATAGAGTTGAGTGAGGTTGGAGAACCTAGCTCAAATACTATTTTGTAGTTCGAGTCTGTTCAAGTACCTATCACACAAGTTCTGACTTTATGTAGGCCCAATAGAGTACCCTATTCTCTTAAGAGATATATAGGACATATCAGAAAAGACGATATTGAGGATGTTGATCCTTAGACCTACAAGAAGGCTATTAAGAGTATAGACTCCGGGATGTTAGGATCTAAAAGGCACTAAGAGGGGGGGGGGTGAATTAGTACAGCGGATAAAACGACAAGCTTCAGAAACTTCGTACGATGAAAACAACGTTTCGTTTGAAACCGATTTTTGTGTTCTAACTTTAAAGCATGCATACAAAGATAAAAATGAAGAGGAGCAAGTAAAGTAAAGGTTGCAGCAAGGTAAAACAGAAATTTAAACACTCACACAATCAAGACGCAGTGATGTATAGTGGTTCGGTCAAAGTGACCTACATCCACTTCCGAAGCCTTCTCCGATGAGGCTTCCTTCTTCCACTATCAAATCCTTTGAAGGGGAAGGATCAAATACCCCTTTTACAGCCCTTTACAAGATGTTCACACTTGTACAAGATTTCTCAAGAAAAGAAGAAGGTGAACACTTAGCAAGAACAAGACTTTTCAACACTCTACAAAAGCTCAAGACTTAAGAATTTTGCTCAAAAGGGTGCCCTTTCAGCTGAGAAAGGGGGGGGGTATTTATAGATCCAAAGTGGATTCAAAATTGGGCTCCAAATTTGAAATCAATTTGGAGTTATGTCTGACTGCGTTGATCGAGGCGGTGCCACCACCGCCGGTGGCGGTGTAACGGCCGCTGTGTCACCGTTGATCGACGCATGGGCGGTGCCATTGCTGTCTGCATGTGGGCGGTGCTATTTCGCAGCGGTTCCACCGCCGTCAGGTGTCTGTAGCGGTGCACCGCCTAGGCCGCGCCCACCGCCCCAGGCTGGGCGGTTCAACCGCCTGCCTCATTCGGACAAAGCCGAATGGGCCCCGTTTAAGTCCCAACTTGGCTCAGAGGCCCGGTTGGCCCCATCGAATTTAGGCAGGATTTTTCCTAAATCCTTGCTCTACTCATGCAAACTACGAACCTAAAACATAACTCAACGTGATTTGATCCGACACTCTTCATGTCGTCTTCCGGCGAGCTTTACGGTGGGATTCCGGCAGCCTTCCGTTGCTTCCCTCGGGTTGCTTCCAATGGGCTCCCAAAGATACTGGATTGTATGGCGAGCTCAACGAGTCATCGGCTTGCTACCGAATCTTCCCGGTGAGTTTCGCGAACCTTCGACGATCTTTGAGATGAACTTCCGAAGACTTCGGTAAGTCCCTGATTCGATCTTGGATGGTCCCAGCAACACTTCCAAAAATCTCTCGGACTTCCGATGAACTCTTGAACCCCCGACGGACTTGACCTCGGTAAATCACTTTATGTTTCCTTCCCATCGTAGTTATTCCTGCACACTTATCTCGACAAAGTAGATTAGAACAAATATTTCATCAATTGACTTCATCATCAAAATCCGAGATTCAATAATCTCCTCCTTTTTGATGATGATAATCAATTGGTGATGGAGTTACTCTTAACTCCCCCTATCTATATGCCATAAAGAAAGAATTGCTTGAATTCAATTTTTGAATTCAACACTAAATTTGACAAAGTTGATGTTGGACAATAAGATGTCAAATAGACAAAAAAGATATTAATGAAGTAAACATAATTAAAAACATGATATCAAGAACCTAAATAAGCATTTTAACTTGCAATATCTTGTAAAGCATGGAAAATGCATATAACTTGTCAACATATGGCAATACACATATTATTTCTCCCCCTTTGTCATCAACAAAAAGGTAACGAGGGATTCAAATGTAACAATAAAGGATGAAAAATATCACAAATGTGGAAAAGAAAATCAATCGTAAAGTCAAAAATCATGTCACAGTGGCCAAGAAGATGTAATGAAGATAAGACAACATATATGTCAAGATGTAATGAAGATAATACAACATATATGTCAACATACAACATTGTTCAAAAAGAAAATACAGCAAGCTACTCCTCAGGAGGAATGCCAAGATGCCTATACATGTGATCGATCTTTAGGTTCATCTTCCGCATTTCCTTCAAAATTTCAATTTGCTGTAGTTTTACTTCATTTAACTCTCTCATGATCGGATCGTCAGAAGATGGAGCAGTAAAATATCACCGATGTAGCTGCAACAAAAGGATCGGAGGAGATTCATTTCCTAAGGACCGGTGTTTCAGTGATGGTCATCGGTGGGGAGGTATATCACATCTCCTAGGTTGTCTAACCCCTATACCATGCTCGAATGTACACCTAAAGTCGCCTAAGTAGTTTAACGTCAATGATATTAAATCACACTTGTATTGCTTCTTCATTTAGTGGAATGCAAATATTATGGGCATGCAATAGTTTAGTTATTAAACCTCCATATGGTAACATTGATCCTTTAGAAAGGACCTCTATCATGTGCTGCTGAATTAGGTAACCAAAACAAAAATGTTGTCTGGTTATGATCCAATATAAGGTACCTAACTCAGTGGATCTCATCATGATGAAACTGTTTAGGAATGTTTAGGAATGACAATGCTTATAAGAATGTGATGCAAAATCTTAGAGTTAAAAGGTAGTAAATGTTCACAACTCTTGGGGATTATACCTAAATTTGGGTTTGCAAACACAGTTTCTAAAGCTTGAGTGGGTGGCACCAAGCTGTGTCCATATCCCATTTTCCTCTAAAATAACATCCTAGTTCTTTTCAACAATTCCAATTAATGAGCATATAGTATTATCACATATTTGGATCTCATTACCTAGAAGATAAGTTGACAAGCCATCATCATCATAGTTAAATTAGCATAGAATAATTTAACTAAGCGTGATAAACAGGTTCAATAATTTACAAAATGGGTAAGGCCTCTAAGTCTACAATCCACATGATAGGTTCTAGGTTCCCTAATTGATTCAAATCAACATATTTTCCTTTATGAATGGGTCTAGAACCAAGTTCAGAAAATCTAAGAGAAGCTTCTTGTGATCTAAATAAGGATTGGTCAAATGAATCTACCTCCATCATTTTTCCTTTGTCTCTTGATGTTCTTCTAGGAGCCATTTCTATCTAGGATTGATCAATAATCAATTGAAGAAAGGAATTAATTTAGACAAGAAAAGGAAAGAGAAATAATTCTATTTTTACCTTAGATTGTTCCTTTGAGATGTAGGAAGCTTGAATCAAAGTAAGACCTCCTTCTTAAGCTTCTAGAGGGAAGAAATGATACCAAAATGATGCTTGGGAGAGTTTAGATGAGTGTAGAGAGGTGAGGAAGAGTGTTCGGGCGGTTCTACCGCCGGCCCTAACTCACCCCATATAAAAGGGGTGTTCGGGCGGTACTACCGCCCAGCAGTTCCACCGCTGGGATCGACTACCAGCGGTGCCATCGCCAGATCTCTGGTGCTACCGTAGCACAAAAAGTATCCTCATTTCAATTTTTTTTTTTTAAAAATGGTCTTAGAGATGGGATGAAGTCAAAAAGAATCAGAATGTGTGAAATCAAATCCAAAAAAACCAGAATTGTGGAATCAAATTGATGAAAACCATAATGTGTGGAATCAAATCGATGAAAACCATAATTTCAAGGAAAGATATCATCAAATAGAGCTTACTCATTTGGACAGTTCAACATGCCTAATTCCCTTTTAATAAAATCAAATTGTTCCTCATTTAAAGGTTTCGTAAAAATGTCCGCTAATTGATGATTTGTATCAACAAATTCAAGGGTGACATCTCTACTACTTACATGATCACGTATAAAATGATGCCTAATGTCAATTTGCTTAGTTCGAGAGTGTTGAATCGGATTTTTAGTTAGACAAATAGCACTCATGTTATCACATTTTATATGAATGTTTTTTAAGTAGATTCCATAGTCTTCTAGTGTATTTTTTATCCAGATAACCTGTGCACAGCATGCACTTGTAGCTATGTATTCAGCTTCTACCGTAGACAGTGCAACCGAATTTTGTTTCTTGGAAGTCCAAGAAACAAGTGCATGTCCTAGAAATTGGCATGTTCCGGATGTGCTTTTTCTATCTAATTTACATCCACCAAAGTCCACATCAGCATAAGCTTTCAAATCAAAATTGTCAAATCTTGGATACCATAATCCAAGATTAGGGGTCCCTTTAAGGTATCTAAGAATCCTCTTGATAGCTTTCAAGTGAGATAGTTTAGGATTAGCTTGGAATCTTGCACATAGCCCTATACTGAACATGATGTCGTGCAGTTGCTGAGAAAAAGCAGGCTACCTATCATGCCCCTATAAGTTTTTTGATCAAAACTTTCTCCATTTTCATCCATATCTAATTTAATGGAGGTGCTCATAGGAGTGCTAATATCTTTTGATCCATCCATGTTAAATCGTTTTAACAAATCCAAATTCATCACTCATATCCTTAGCAAATAATTCACATAGTGATTTATTACAAGACCCAAAAATAATATCATCAACATAAATTTGAACAATAAGAAAATTGTTTTCAAAGTGTTTAATAAACAATGTAGTATCAACCTTGCCTTTAGTGAAATCATTTGAAATTAAAAAAGAACTTAGCCTCTCATACCAAGCCCTAGGGGCTTGTTTTAGACCATATAGAGCCTTAGTTAGCTTAAACACATGGTTAGGAAATAGAGAGTTTTCAAATCCGGGTGGTTGTTTGACATACACTTCTTGGAAATAAAACCATTTAAGAATGCACTTTTGACATCCATTTGAAATAATTTGAAATCTTTACTACTAGCATAGGCAAGGAGCATCCTAATGGCTTCCAATCTTGCCACCGGAGCGAAGGTCTCTTCATAATCGATACCTTCTTCTTGGTTGAAACCTTTGGCCACTAGTCTAGCCTTGTTTCTAACCACGATACCGTATTCATCTTGCTTGTTTCTAAAGACCCACTTAGTACCAATAACTAAGTGGTCATTAGGTCTAGGAACAAGATTCCAAACCTCATTCCTCTCAAATTGATTCAATTCTTCTTGTATTGCGATAACCCATGAATCATCTTTCAGGGCATCAACAATGCATTTTGGTTCAACTTGAGAAAGAAAAGTGGCATGGGCACAAAAATTTTTGAAGGAAGAGCGAGTTTGAATCTCTTTCGATGCATCTCCTATAATTAACTCCTTGGGATGAGCATCTACATACTTCCATTCCTTTGGTAAGGAAGTTTGGGAAGAAGATGCATCCAAGTTGTCATTTTGAGGAGAGGGTTCATTCAAATTCAAATTATCAAGACCAAAATCATCATCAAAATCTTTCTTCTTAAATTCAGAAATTTCATTAAAAACCACATGAATAGATTCTTCTATAAGTAAGGTTCTTTTGTTGAAAACACGAAAAGCCTTAGAAACTGAAGAATAACCAAGAAATATGCCTTCATTGGATTTTACATCAAATTTTCCTAAGGCATCCTTTTCATTTAAAATAAAGCATTTACAACCAAAAACTTTAAAATAAGAAACATTAGGTTTTTTACCATTCCATAATTCATATAGAGTTTTAGATAGGGATGGTCTCACTAGAACTCTATTTATAACATAGCAAGCCGTATTCACGGCTTCGGTCCAAAAATATTTTGGTAAATTATATTCATTTAACATGGTTCTAGCCATTTCTTGCAAACTTCTATTTTTCCTTTCCACTACTCCATTTTGTTGTGGATTTCTTGGAGTAGAGAAGTTGTGATTGTATCCGTTTATTTCACAAAAATTTTGGAAGTCATGATTTTGAAATTCACCTCCATGATCACTTCGAATTGATGAAATCATAAAGCCTTTTTCATTTTGAGTGAGTTTACAAAATTTAGAGAAACATTTGAAATAATCACTTTTATGAGCCAAAAAATAGGTCCAAGTGTATCTACTATAGTCATCCACAATTACAAAGGCTTATTTGCTACCTCCTAGGCTTGTTATGTCAATTGGTCCAAATAAGTCCAAATGGATCAATTGCAATGGTCTAGTGGTGCTAATTTGATTTTTTGATTTGAAACTTGTCTTTATTTGTTTTCCTAGTTGACATGCATCACATACCTTATCCTTAACAAATTTCAAGTTTGGGATACCTCTTACTAAATCTCTAGATGAAATCTTAGAGATTAGTTTCATGCTTGTATGACCTAGTCTCCTATGCCAAAGCCAAGCATCATCATTCAAAACCGAAAAGCACATTTCATTACTTAACTTATCAATATTTATGGTGTAGACATTGTTTTGTTTTAAAGTAATCATGGATATGTTGTTGTTGGGGTTTTCAATAATGCAAACATTAGATTCAAATCTAACAACATAACCTTTATCACATAGTTGACTAATACTTAAAAGATTATATTTTAAACCATCAACTAGTAACACATCATCAATTGAAAAACTCGATTTGTTACCTATGGTTCCCTTGCCAATGATTTTACCCTTGTTGTTGTCTTCGAAGGTGACATATCCTTCTTCTTTGCTAGAGGGCATAGAGAAATGAGATGGATCTCCGGTCATGTGCCTTGAGCATCCACTATCAAGATACCATTTCTTGCTCCTAGCTTGTGAGTTTGTCTACAAAAGAGGATGGTTTTTAGGTACCCATTTGATTTTGGGTGCCTTACAAAATGATCTACTTACTTTGTAATTTATCATTGAATTATTTATGGTTCCTTTAGGAACCCATATCAATTTTTGTGGATTAATTTTCTTGAATGGACATTTGTAGACAACATGTCCCGTTTCACCACAAAAATTACATTTCAAATGAGATGATACATACAATGTAGGCCCTTTAACGAAGGTGGTGGGATTTTGGTGAGAACCTCTCACAAATCCGATACCACTTTTATTTCCTACGTGACCTTTGTTGGCAAGAATCATGTCTAAGCTCTTGCTACCGACCTTAAACTTGTTTAGGGTCTCTTTGAGTAGCAAGTTCTCTCTCTTTGTTGCATCTAAGTCTTCACACTTAGAGCATGGGGGTAGAGAAGGGTTTTGAAGACTATTGAACTTACTTTGTAATAAAGCATGCTCTTTCTTAAGCAAATTGAACTTCTTACTAATAGTTCTACATTCATCAAATAACTCATGAAAAGCCATAGAAAGTTCATCAAAAGATAATTCTTCACTAAGTAACTCACTAACCTCTTCTCCAAATGCCATTAGTGCGAAGTTTGCCTCCTCTTTGTTGCTAGCTTCTTCAACCTGAGTCACTTGAATCATCCCACGTGGCCTTCAAGGCTTTTTCTTCTTGAACTACTTTTCTTGGCTTGAGGGCATTCATTCTTGAAGTGTCGGCTTCTTGCATTCGTAGCAAATGACTTGGTCCTTTTTGTGTTCAAATTTGCTTTTTGTGTCATTTTTAAATTTGTTCTTTCTTATAAATTTCTTAAACTTTCGAGTTAGAAGTGCAATGTCATTGTCACTGTCCTCATCACTTGATGTTC
This sequence comes from Musa troglodytarum, assembly GCA_023547065.1. NCBI lineage: Eukaryota > Viridiplantae > Streptophyta > Magnoliopsida > Zingiberales > Musaceae > Musa > Musa troglodytarum. Next base: position 17,986,782 of record CP097507.1, on the reverse strand, counting down.
CTTTCAAGTGGTCTTCTTGTGTTCTAAGTGCCATATCCTTCCTGTTCTTTGGAAAGGGGTTCTCAAGCTCTTCATGAGCATGACACGTCATCTCGTAAGTCATTAGAGATCCAATAAGTTCTTCAAGCGGAAATACTTTAAGATCCTTGGCCTCTTGAATGGCGTGACCTTTGGATCCCAACACTTTGGAAGGGATCTTAAAATTTTAGTTATCAATTCAAAATTAGAAAAACCTTTACCAAGAGCTTTAAGTCCATTGATGACATCCGTAAAGCGGGTGTACATGTCTCCAATGGACTCATTTGGTTTCATCCGAAAAAGTTCATAAGAATGCACAAGAATGTTGATTTTGGACTCTTTCACTCGGCTAGTGCCTTCATGAGTGATTTCAAGAGTGCGCCAAATATCAAATACCGATTCACAAATAGAAACCCGATTAAACTCATTCTTATCAAGCGCACAAAATAAGGCATTTATAGCCTTTGCATTGAGAGCAAAAATCTTCCTCTCCGACTCATTCCATTCACTCATCGGAAGAGAAGATTTTGCAAAGCCATTTTCAACAATGTTCCAAAGTTCGAAGTCCATGGAAATGAGAAAAATCCTCATACGAGTCTTCCAATACGTATAATCCGACCCATTAAACATAGGCGGACGAGTAATGGAGAGACCCTCTTGCATACCGGAGTAGGCCATCTCTCTTGGGTTTTAAACCAATATGAGAGCAAACCTTGCTCTGATACCAATTGTTAGGATCTAAAAGGCACTAAGAGGGGGGGTGAATTAGTGCAGCGGATAAAACGATGGATTTTTCAGCGATTTAAAACAAGCTTCGGAAACTTCGTACGATGAAAACAACGTTTCGTTTGAAACCGATTTTTGTGTTCTAACTTTAAAGCATGCGTACAAAGATAAAAATGAAGAGGAGCAAGTAAAGTAAAGGTTGCAGCAAGGTAAAACAGAAATTTAAACACACACAATCAAGACGCAGCGATGTATAGTGGTTCGGTCAAAGTGACCTACATCCACTTCCGAAGCCTTCTCCGATGAGGCTTCCTTCTTCCACTATCAAATCCTTTGAAGGGGAAGGATCAAATACCCCTTTTACAGCCCTTTACAAAATGTTCACACTTGTACAAGATTTCTCAAGAAAAGAAGAAAGTGAACACTTAGCAAGAACAAAACTTTTCAACACTCTACAAAAGCTCAAGACTTAAGAAATTTGCTCAAAAGGGTGCCCTTTCAGCTGAGAAAGGGGGGGGGGGGTATTTATAGATCCAAAGTGGATTCAAAATTGGGCTCCAAATTTGAAATCAATTTGGAGTTCCAATGCTCTGGTCAACAGAGGCGGTGCCACCGCTTGTTAGTGGCGGTGCCACCGCCCCAGGCAGGCGGTGCTACCGCTCCAATCTGTTGGATCAAGGCGGTGCCACCCGACCAGGCGGTTCCACCGCTTGCAGCGACAGGGCGGTGCTACGCCTGCAGCGGTTCCACCTCTGGCGGATGTATGCGGTACTGCGCTCCGGCCCAGCGGGTGCCGCCTCAGCCGGGCGGTTCCACCACTCAGTGGCGATTCCAATCGCCTCACCCATTCGGACAAAGCCGAATGGGCCTTGTTTAAATCCCAACTTGGCTCAGTAGAGGCCCGGTTGGCCCCTGCAGGATTTTTCTTAAATCCTTGCTCTACTCATGCGCAAACTACGAACCTAAAACATAACTCAACGTGATTTGATGCGACGCGCTTCAAGTCAACTTTCCGCGAGCTTTACGATGAGATTCCCGCAGCCATCCGATGCTTCCTCGGATTGCTTCGGTGGGCTCAGATACTCCAGATTGTGTGGCGAGCTCAACGAGTCTTCGGCTTGCTTCCGAATCTTCCCGGTGAGTTCCGCGAACCTTCGACGATCTTTGAGATGAACTTCCGAAAACTTCGGCAAGTCCCTGATTCGATCTTGGATGGTTCCGACAACACTTCCGAAAAATCTCTCGGACTTCCGATGAACTCTTGAACCCCCGACGGACTTGACCTCGGTAAATCACTTTATGTTTTTTTTCCCATCGTAGTTATTCCTGCACACTTATCTCAACAAAGTAGATTAGAACAAATATTTCACCAATTGACTTCATCATCAAAATCCGAGATTCAACACAAACTTGTCTAGGTATAGGCCCAATTGGCCCTTAATTAAGTTAGCCCAATTACAACCCAATTAGACCCAATCCTACTTCGATCTAGACAATTATTATTACAACATGAATCAAAATGTCGCTCGGCACATCATTGGCCCATCAGCGCTTCGTCCGTTTCTTCGACGCATCATCCTCTCTTGCGGCTTGTTGCCCAATCAACAACTAACATCCGTAGCCCCGATCTCCTTAGCATAGCTTCGCTCTTCTTGGCTCGATGCCCGATGTCCGAAGCCTTCTACCGATTGTCGATCAGATCTCTGGCTCGACATCCAATATTCTAATGTGATTTCCTCCGGCATAACGCTGATTCATCCTGTGTCAATTATCTAATCATAATCGAGAGTAAACCTACGTAACTCAAAATGCAATTAGATCATAAATCACTCTCTATTAGTTTCATAATCAAAATCTGAGATTCAACAATCTCCCCTTTATTGATGATGACAACTAATTGATGACGGAGTTAACATTAACTTCCCAGAGTTTAAACAAACTCCCCCTATCAATATGCCTTTGATAAAAACCTTGGATTATTCCAAATTCAAGTAACATTCATCACATGTTATAAGAACAAAAATATCATGTAAATATATAAAATATTCAATCAACATTACATTGCATGAACTCATCAATCTACTTCTCTCCCTTTATCATCAACAAAAAGGAGAGCTAACATTTAGCTAGTTTTCAAGGATATGTACATTTTACAACACACTAGCTATCAAGATATACATCACAGCAAGTTTTTAAGTTCAAGCATGGTAATTTCGACTTGCTTCTTGAGATGTGCAAGTTTGCACTTTGTTTCTCACGATAGGTAAGACAACACTTTGCTTCCTCTTAGAAATATGCAGTCACTATAAATAAAAATGCAAATTAAAATTTCATTACAATATACAAGCATAGTAAGTGTAAGATTGTAAATTTTCTAAGTTTTGCATTTGTTTCTTTTGAGATAGCAATTTTTGCTTCGAGAAGTGCAACTAGCTTTCCTTTGCTAGCAAGCTAGCTCCCTCTTAGTTATTTTCAGAATGAAGTGGAGGAAATATGATGATCTGAACTTCTCACATCAATTATAAATTTGCATCAATAAAAATCAATCTTTAAATCATGACAACTAATACAAAAAATCAAGATATCAATGATTATGAGAAATGATTCATTTCGATATATCTCTTTTTTTGTAAATAGCACAAGATCTTAGGAAGGTAAAGAAGAGATCACAATATATGCACAATATTTCTAAATTCATCACGAATCATAAGAAAAATTTTGAGTGACAAATATAGATATATCAAAATCATGACTTAGATTGTTTTCTTCTTTAGTGAATGAAGAAAAGGAGTCATGGTGTAAAAGGCGTTTCGATTCCCATAAAAAAGTATCTTAAGTCATAAGTCCGAGAAATCAAGATCAAGAGAAAATTTCAAGTATCAAATAAAAATCATTGATTCATTCATTCAAACCATCATTGCTCATTCAAAATGTAAAGGTTGTTAACCATGATTCAAAACATTCATTTTCAAGCTATGATAAAAAAAGTAAATTAATAATTCAATCATATCATATCATGAATTCCAAAAGACATCTTAAGTTATCAAGATCATGAATTCATAAAAATTCAAGTGTTGAGTTCCGAGAAATAAAAAAACAAGTTGTATTTCTTTTAAAATTTTTTTGATAACTGGAAGAAGCATGATGAACGATTTTGATATATAAGGAACTTTATGTTATAATTGTCAAGATCATGATTCAATAAAATTTTTTTATAGTAAAATGAATTTTAAATCACCACATAAGGCATACAAGCCAAAATGATCATGTCATTTCTAAGTCATCAAGGCTCAAGAAAAATCATGATAAACATTATTCATTTAAATAGATAGCACAAAGAGCAACTTGATTCATGCATAGGAATTCTCATCAAGATCATATTTTATAAGAAATTCCAAGTATCCAATATTAAGTAATTTCTTGAAATTTCTCAAGTCAAGGTATCAACTCAAAGACTCAATCATATTATTTTTGAGATTAATAACATGAGTAAAGTTATTACCATATCATCAAAATCTCATTCATAATTCAAGTGATTTACAAAATATCATAAATGAATTTATCACTTGTCTTTCATGAAAAAATCAAAAAACTTTTAGAGATAGTAAAATTTCAAGTATCATGCATTTTTTTATGATTAATTTCATTTAAGCATGCCTTTGTCTTTTAATATCAAATAGAGATAAGCATGAAGATTCAAGACGTAAAGGCAAAATTTCATAAAACAATTTATCAAGCATGATTTCATAACTTTCAAGTATGATAACATCCTTTTAATATCAAGATATTCATCATCAAGTATGATTTCAAAAGGTATATTTAAGATTTTTTATTTGAAAGTCATGTATCATCATACAAATTGGATTTTATTATCAAAATCTTTCATTTAAAAATTTTATTTAGAACAATATAGATTAATTATATGTAAGCATGCTCAAGTCCTCTTTCTATAAACATTGTGTATCAAGTTTAAGATCAAAAAGGTGATTTCATCAAAGCCATCAAGATCAAACATATAAAACACAAAAACATCATGATACCGCATTTTTCATTTTTATGAGTTTCAATTTAAGTGATTTGATCTTTCATAAGAATGTTCAAATTTTTCATATGAAAATGTCATGCATCATATTTAAAAACGAAAGCATCATCAAAATCATTTTAATTCTTTCTTTCATTAGTTATAACAAGATGATTAATGCTCAAATTTTTTACTAAAATCATGCATCATTTTATAAATTTTATCATAAAAACAATTAAGACTTATTAATCCAAGATGAAAGTTTTCAAATTATAAGCATGTTACACACATCTATTATCAAAAGTCTTTCAAGAAATTCATATATAGATATATATCATATTTAAAATTGAAAATCGATACGGAAAGCATACATAGATTTTATCCTTTTAGGTATACATGCATTATGTCATCTTAAATTGTCACGAGAATGATTAGACCAAAAATATGTTTATCTAAAACATAGAGTTTCAAATCAATATCACTTCAAAAACTCATATATGATATAAAATCATCGAGCATTATGTTTAGAAATAAAAAATAATATAACACATCAAGATACATATGTATGGATTAATCCTATTAGGAGTGCACGCATTATCACAAATCATACAAGTATCATTTTAATTTTTACTTTTCAAATATACTAGAAAGAAAAGCATGATATAATTTTTGAAAATAATTTTTTTTATTTCCTACCAACTAAACTAAGTACTCATGAAAAATTTCAAGTAATTTTATAAAACAAAGGAGCTTTGGTTAAGTTGCTTATCTTGTAGTCAAAGATCGTCAAAGCATAATTTGTCATTTGCCTTTCAGAAGTTCTTGATTCATCCTTGGGTGTCTTCCTTTTCTTTGGCCTCTTCCTCTGTTTAAGTTCATTTTTAGTTTTACATTTTTGTTTAATGAACTTATTAAAATTCATTGTTATGTGCTCAATATCCTCATCACCATCACTTGAGTTATCACTCAAGAGGTCCTCATTTATCCAAAATTCCAAATCCTTCCTATTCTTTGGAAGATGGTTCATGTGTTCATCATATTTATTATGTTCTAAATATGTCATCTCATAGGTCATTAAAGACCCAATGAGTTCTTCAAGAGGCAAGTCATTTAAATTTTTAGCTTCTTGTATAGCCATTATTTTAGAATCCCACCTTTTTGGAAGGGATCTTAAAATCTTGTTTACGAGATCAAAATCAGAAAAAGATTTACCAAGAGCTTTTAGACTATTGATGACATCCGTGAAACGAGTGTACATGTCGCCTATAGTCTCGCTTAGTTGCATTCGAAAAAGCTCAAAATCATATAATAAGAGGTTTACTTTTGAGTCTTTGACTCTAATAGTTCTTTCATGCATGATTTCAAGTGTCCATCAAATATCAAAAGTCATTTCGCATGTAGAAATCCGATTGAACTATTTTTTATCTAAAGCACAAAATATGGCATTCATAGCCTTTGCATTTAAAGAAAAAGATTTCTTCTCTAAATCCGACCATTCGTTTATCGGTTTAGAGGGAAGTTGAAAATTATTTTCAATAATATTTCATAAATCTAAATTTAAAAAAAATCAAGAAAACTCTCATTTAAGTTTTCCAATATGTGTAGTCTGATCCATTAAAGAACGGAGGATGAATAATCAAAATGTTGAATCTCGGATTTTGATGATGAAACTAATTGAGTGTGATTTATTGTTTAACTGCGTGTTGAGTTACGCAGGTCTACTATCGATCAGGATTAGACAGTTGACGCTGGAGGAATTGACGTTGCGCCGGAGGTGATCACGTCAGGATATTGGGTGTCGAGCCGGAGGTTCGATCGACTATCGGCAGGAGGCTTCGTACGTCGGGCATCGGGCCAAGAAGTGCGGAGTTGCACCATGGATATCGAGGTTACGGAGGTCAACCATCGATTGGGCAACAAGCCGCTAGAGAGGGCGATGTGCCGAAGGATCGGACGAAGCGCCAACCAATGATGTGTCGGGCAACTGAATGTCAATTCGCGTTGTAATCGAAGTAGAGTGTTTGGTGTTTGTTTGTGCAGGAGTAACTACGAAAGGGATGAAGACGTAAAGCGAAATCAAGGGCCGAAGTCAAGTGCGATGGATCGTTGGGAGTTCGAGAGTTTGACAGAAGCCTGAAGAATTATTGGGAGTGCTGCCGGAACCGGTCGAGAACGAGTAGGGAGCTTGCCGAAGGGTTTTCGGAAGTTCACCGGGAGGTTCGTCGGAAGTTCGCGGAGCTTGCCAAGAAAGATTGGAGCTTGCCAAAGAAGCTCGAGGGAACTCGCCAAGATCATCGTGGAGTCCGAGAGCTTGCCGGGAGTCCACAGGATGGTTTCCGAGGGATTGTCGGAAGACCGCCGGAAGTTCGCCGGAAGCTCGACGGAAGAAGACTTGACTTGCGGACTTTGTAATAGCTTAGGAATGTCTTTAATTTCGTAGTTAGCACATTAATTTGGGTTAGGATTAGGGGTTAATCCTTTAACCCGAAGAAGGGGCCATTGGGCCTTCGTTTGGGCTAAAGATTTTGGCCCAAATAAAGACTAACGCATGCTACGTGCATGCTATCAGAGTGGCATCAGAGTTTACTATAGCCGCCATCGTAGCGTGAGGTAGCACCGCTGCACGCGTAGCACTGCCCCGGCTATTGTAGCTAGGTGGTAGCACCCGCTGGGCATAGCACCGCCTGTAATCAGAGCGCGGTAGCACCGCTTAGTCAGCGGTAGAACCGCCTGAGTGTGTCAGTCTGCCAAGACTGATAGCACCGAAAAACTCAAAAGATTCAAATTTTTGGCTCCAAGTTTGGGCTCCAAATTTGAATCACTTTGAGGCTTATAAATACCCCTTCCTTTTCAGTTGAAAAATAGAACCCTTTTGAGAGTTAGAATCTTGGTTTTGAGCTTTTGAAAAGTCTTGTTCTTGCTAAGTGTTCACCTCCTTCTTCTCCTTGAGAAATCTTGTAAGAGTGTGAACCACTTGTAAAGGGTTGTAAGAGGGATATTTGATCATTCCTCTTCAAAGGATATGATAGTGGAAGAAGGGAGCCTCAACGGAGAAGGCTTCGGAAGTGGATGTAGGTCACTTTGACCGAACCATTATACATCGCTACGTCTTGATTGTGTGTGTTTAAATTTCTGTTTTACTTTGCTGCAAGCCTTTACTTTACTTGCTCCACTTCCTTTTTATCTTTGTACGCATGCTTTAAAGTTAAAACGCAAAAATCGGTTTCAAATGAAACGTTGGTTTCATCGTACGAAGTTTCCGAAGCTTGTTTTAAATCGCTGAAAAATCTATCATTTTATCCGCTGCACTAATTCACCCCCCCTCTTAGTGCTGCTCGATCCCTAACAATTGGTATCAGAGCCACATTCTTTCTCTTTCGGATTTACACCCGTGAGAAATGGCTCTAAATAGTTTTCAAGAGGGCTTTGTGGTTTTTCGTCCATCATTTTTTAACGGTTCGGACTACACATATTGGAAAACTCGAATGAGAGTTTTCATGCTTTCAATGAACTTGGATTTGTGGAACATCATTGAAAATGGCTTTCAACCTTCCTCTAAACCGACGAACGAATGGTCGGATTTGGAGAAAAGGTTATTTTCTTTAAACGCAAAGGCTATGAATGCCTTATTTTGCGCTTTAGACAAAAATGAGTTCAACCGGATTTCTACATGCGAAATGGCTTTTGACATTTGGCGAACTCTTGAAATCACGCATGAAGGAACGAGTAGAGTCAAAGACTCGAAAGTTAATATTTTGATGCTCGATTTTGAGCTTTTTTGAGTGCCACCAAGTGAGACTATCGATGACATGTTCTCTCGTTTCTCGGATGTCATCAATAGTCTAAAAGCTCTTGGTAAATGTTTTTCAGACTTTGAACTCGTAAACAAGACTTTAAGATCTCTTCCAAAAAGATGGGATCCGATAATAACCGCAATACAAGAAACAAAAGATCTAAATAACTATCCTATTAATGAACTTATTGGGTCTTTAAAGACCTATGAAATGAGTTTCTTGGAATGTTTAGAACATCATGAACATGATGAACATTTGAATCACCTTCTAAAGAACAAGAAGGTTTTTGAATATCGGACAAATGGATGCCACTTGAGTGATGACTCAAGTGATGAGGATAATGAGGACATTGAACACATAACAATGAATGTTAACAAGTTCATTAAACAAAAATTAAAAAACACAAATGAACTTGAACGGAGAAAGAGGCCAAAGAAGAAGAAGAAGGCTTGGAAAGAAGAATCAAGAAAAGAAGAAGCAAACTACGCTTAATGGGCTTCACAATGAGGTAAGTAACTTAACTTCCTTGAATTATTTTGAAAATACTTGATGATATCGATGAATGCGTAACTTAACTAGTAGGATTTTTTTTATGCTTTTCTTGTGTTTTTAGAAATTAAAAAAAATTTCGAAATTATACTATGCTTTTCTTTATAGTATTTTTTGAAAAGTAAACATATGAATGATGCAAGATTTGTGATAATGCTTAGGATTAATCCATGCATGTGTATCTTGATGGTTTACATTGTCTCCAAATATGATGCTTGATGATTTTATATCATGCATGAGCTTTTGAAGTAATAAAGTGTCATATTGTGATGATGAAACATATTTTTCGAATTTATAAATAGATGCATGATTTTGGCAAAAATTTGAACATGGCCTTTTAACATAAAAATTGAAAGTGTGCTATCATTTTTACATATTTGGTCTTGACGATTTTATGACTAAGCTTGTGTTTTATTTTGATACATGTTTTCATAAAAATTTTGAATATGCTCACATCAAATTGCTTAAAATGAAAATGTATTTTTCTCATTCTATTGAGATGAATGAATTCATGTTATGAGTCTTGAATCTCATAAAAATAAAAACATGATGAATATTTTAAAAAAATATGCCTCATGTTTTCGGTCTTAATGATTTCTCTTGAAATATGCTCTTTGGACCTATATGAAAAACATGAATATACTCATATGAACGTCAAATCACTTGAAATGGAACACATAAAAAAAAAAAGAGAAATTACACTATCATGATGTTTTACGTGTAATGCTTTTGATCTTAATGGGCTAAATGACAACTTGTATTTCAAATTTATACAATGATGGCTTCCGTATAAATATTTAAACATACATTATGAAATCATCATTGAAATGAAAATATTAGAAGTTTGTTATCATGCTTAATGACTTTGTGATATTATATCTTGATGACAAACTCATGTTTCCGTTTTAAAATTTGATACTCATCTTTTGAAACATGAAACATATTATCATGATAAATTAAATCTCATGTCTTGGAATAATATGTTGCATTTATGCCTTGACAATTTTTATGATAAAGTTTGATTTTCAATTTTTGATGAAAGGCAAGTGATAAATTCATTTATGATATTTTATAAATCATTAGAATTACGAATGATATTTTGATGATACGGTAATGACTTTATTCATGTTATTAATCTCAAAAATAATAATTTAATTATGAGTCTTGAGTTGATAAATTGAGCTTGAATGATTTTTTTTAATGATTCTTGAATCTTCTAGAATTATGACTTGTTAAGACATATTTAATGCTTGAATCAAGTTCTAAAAGATTTCATTTTGCTATAAAGAAATTTTATTGAAATCATGATCTTGATAACTATGACTTAAAACTCTTTATAAATCAAGATCTTTTACCATGCTCCTTCCGTCTTATCAAAAGAAAATTCGTTAAATGAAATGTAACTTGTCTTTTGATTTCTTAGAATTTAATACTTGAATTTTTATGAATTCGTGTCGTGATTCTTATGAAATATGATCTTGGTAAAAAATTCTTATGTATGAATCAAGATCTTGTGTTTGATCTCCTAAGACTTCCACTTGTTATTTCCTAAAAAGGAGATTTGTCAAAATGATTCATGAACCTTTTGATTTATGACTTTTGGATTCATGACTCAAGATTGAAGATTGAAACATTATATGCTAAAATTGATTTTTTTTTTCAATACTTCCTCAAATGCCTTATGTAATGATTGAAAATTTGATAAAAAAAAATTGTGCTTAATATTTGAATCATTGATTTATTCTTTTATCATGGCTTAAAAATGAATGAAAAGAAAATATGTTGGCTCTTGTAATCATGATTTGATCCTTAATATATGCTTTTATATATCATGATTCTTGGTTGTATGACATTTATCTTGAATTAAAAATTGATAAATATGAATCTAGATCTTGCTAAAATGAAAAGTTATTAATCATGGATGATATCTTTTGGTTTTGATTCTTGTTGAATTTACATATTGATATCCTTCATGACATGATTTCTCATGTTTTAATACCATCTTGTATGCATCTTGGAAAAAATTGAAATATTGATTGATGCAAAATTATTGCATTGAAATATTATTCATTCCTTCTTTTCGATATTGATAAAGGGGGTGAAAAATTGTTAACTTGTGTATCAAAAGAGAAAAAATTTGCTAGCTTAAACATTGAGAAGCAAAAAGTTGCTATCTTAAGAGAGGCAAAAATCTTGCTCAACTTCATTTTTTTTTTCTTTCAACAAAATTGCTTACATCTTTATTATAAATTATTGTTAAATCTCATGCAAGATTATTTGTAATATTAATCCTCCATTTCTTTTTGATATTGATAAAGGGGGAGAAGGCTTTTGCTAGATTGCATATTACAAATGAATGCAAAAGTCCTAGCATGCAAAGAAAACAAAACTTGCAAGCTTGCTCTTCTCAAAAGAGAAGAAAGAAATTATAAAGTTGCATGCATATCGCAAAAGAAGTCAAGAAAATGCACGTCATTGAATACAATTTGCTTGCACTTCTCAAAGGAACACAGAAAAACTTGTTATCATCACGACAAGTGCTATCTTGCTTATCATGATAAACATGCGATGCCTAAATGTTATATGATGTGATTAATAGCTAGTATATTTGTAAAAATTTGTATATCTTTTAAACTAGCTATGATGTTACTTTTCCTTTTTGTTGATGACATAGGGGGAGAAGTAGATTGATGACTTCATGCATTGATTGAATATTTTATATATTTGCATGATGGTTTGATTTATTCTCATAAACATTATGATGAATGTTGCTTGGATCTGGGATAATCCAAGTGTTCTATCAATGGCATATTGATAGGGGGAGTTTGTGTTAAACTCCGGGGAGTTATGGTTAACTCCGTCAGTCATCAATTAGTTGTCATCATCAAAAAGGGGGAGATTATTGAATCTCAAATTTTGATGATGAAACTAATTGAGTGTGATTTGTTGTCTAACTGCGTGTTGAGTTACGCAGGTCTACTATCGATCAGGATTAGACAGTTGACGCTGGAGGAATTGACATTGTGTGAGGCTTCGTACGTCGGGCATCGGGCCAAGAAGTGCGGAGTTGCGCCATGGATATCGAGGTTGCGGAGGTCAATCATCTATTAGGCAACAAGCTGCTAGAGAGGGCGATGTGCCGAAGGATCGGACGAAGCGCCAACCAATGATGTGTCGAGTAACTGAATGTCAATTCGCGTTGTAATAACTGTCTAGATCGAAGTAGAGTGTTTGGTGTTTGTTTGTGCAAGAGTAACTACGAAAGGGATGAAGACGTAAAGCGAAATTAAGGGCCGAAGTCAAGTGTGATGGATCGTTAGGAGTTCGAGAGTTTGACGGAAGTCTGAAGATTCATTGGGAGTGCTGCCGGAACTGGCCGAGAACGAGTAGGGAGCTTGCTGAAGGGTTTTCGGAAGTTCGTCGGGAGGTTCGTCAGAAGTTCGCGGAGCTTGCCAAGAAAGATTGGAGCTTGCCAAAGAAGCTCGAGGGAACTCGCCAAGATCATCGTGGAGTCCGAGAGCTTGCCGGGAGTCCGCAGGATGGTTTCCGAGGGATCGTCGGAAGACCGCCGGAAGTTCGCTAGAAGCTCGACGGAAGAAGACTTGACTTGCGGACTTTGTAATAGCTTAGGAATGTCTTTAATTTCGTAGTTAGCACATTAATTTGGGTTAGGATTAGGGGTTAATCCTTTAACCCGAAGTAGGGGCCATTGGGCCTTAGTTTGGGCCAAAGTTTTTGGCCCAAATAGCACCAACGCATGCTACGTGCATGCTACTGTAGCATGGCACTATAGCCGGTTACTATAGCCGGCTACTGTAGCAGGCGGTAGCACCGCCTGGTGCATGGAAAGCCAGGCGGTAGCACCGCTTGGTGCGTGGAAAGCCAGGCGGTAGCACCGCTTGGCTAGGGCGGTAGAACCGCCTGGGTGTGTCAGTCTGCCAAGACTGACAGCACCGAAAAACTCAAAAGATTCAAATTTTTGGCTCCAAGTTTAGGCTCTAAATTTGAATCACTTTGAGGCTTATAAATACCCCTTCCTTTTAAGCTGAAAAATAGAACCCTTTTGAGAGTTAGAATCTTGGTTTTGAGCTTTTGAAAAGTCTTGTTCTTGCTAAGTGTTCACCTCCTTCTTCTCCTTGAGAAATCTTGTAAGAGTGTGAACCACTTGTAAAGGGTTGTAAGAGGGGTATTTGATCCTTCCCCTTCAAAGGATTTGATAATGGAAGAAGGGAGCCTCAACGGAGAAGGCTTCAGAAGTGGATGTAGGTCACTTTGACCGAACCACTATACATCGCTGCGTCTTGATTGTGTGAGTGTTTAAATTTCTGTTTTACTTTTCTGCAAGCCTTTACTTTACTTGCTCCACTTCCTTTTTATCTTTGTACGCATGCTTTAAAGTTAAAACGCAAAAATCAGTTTCAAATGAAACGTTGGTTTCATCGTACGAAGTTTCCGAAGCTTGTTTTAAATCGCTGAAAAATCCATCGTTTTATCTGCTGCACTAATTCACCCCCTCTCTTAGTGCTGCTCGATCCCTAACACAAAAAACCCTCTTGAAAGCCGTGAAGAGTCATTTCTCACGAGTGAGAATCCGAAAGAGAAATAACGAGGCTCTGATACTAATTGTTGGGATTGAGAGTGGCACTAAGAGGGGGGGGGTTAAATTACTGCAGCAAATAAAGACGATAAATTTTGATGATTTAAAACAAGTTTGAAAACTTCATACGATTCAAAATAATATTTTAATTAAAAGTATTTTGATAAAGCCCGGTTGGAAATGTATTGAACTTGAAAGTGTTTAAAGAAGATGATGAGGAAGTTGAACAAGTAAAGAAGGTTTATTGAAATATAAATTGTGATAATGTAAATATAAACCGATTTTATAGTGGTTCGATCATACGACCTACGTCCACTCTCGATTCCTCTTTACTTGAGGCCATCGGTTTTTTCATTAGCTATCCTTCTTCCAACGGGCGAGGACAAACTACCTTTTATAAACTCTGTTTACAAGGCTTCCCTCAACACCTCTCTTAAAGACAACTTTAAACTTTAGAGGAGGGATTTCAACTAAAACTAACAGAGTTTTTCCTTAGTTTCTTGCACAATTCTTACCTTCTCATGCATGAACATCTGGGGTATTTATAGCTCCCAAGAGGATTCAAATTTGGAACCCAAATTTAAATCACCCTAGATTTCAGAGGTACTAACGGTACCATCACTAGTGTTGGGCGGTATAATCGCTCAGGCTTTTTGCCCTTTTCAGTGTATTGGGCGGTACCTGCTTGTACGGCATGGTCGATGTCTTGAGTGGTACCACCGTCCGACCAATAGTGCCTTTGCCGGGCACTCTATCCCGGTACGCCCAATCAGGTGGTACCATTGCCCGTCTACCAGAGGCGAACCCAGGTGGTACCACCATCCTAGTCTGGTGGTGCCACTGCCAGACAGAGTTTTGCAACCCTGTTTGGGCCTTGAGTCTGGCCCAAACTTGTCTGGGTACGAGCCCAGTTGGCCCCTAATTGGATTAGCCTAATTACAATCTAATTAGACCTAATCCTACTTCGATCTAGACAATTATTATTACAACGCGAATCAAAATGTTGCTCGGCACGTCATTGGCCCATCAGCGCTTCGTCTGTTTCTTCGACGTATCGTCCTCTCTTGCGGCTTATTGCCCAATTAGCAGTTGACCTCCATAGCCCTGATCTCCTTGGCGTAACTCTGCTCTTCTTGGACCGATGCCCGACGTCTGAAGCCTTTTGTCGATTGTCGACCGGACCTATGGTTTGACGTCCAATCTTCTGACGTGATTTCCTCTAGCGTAACGCTGATTCATCCTGTATCAATTGTCTAATCCTGATCGAGAGTAGACCTACGTAACTCAAAACATAGTTAGATCATAAATCACTCTCAATTAGTTTCATTATCAAAATCTGAGATTCAACAAATCTACTAGCAACCGTTATTCCTCTTCCTTGCCTATCACTTCTTTATAAATCTTTCCACTTTTGAATTTAGATGTTGCACCCAAGATGAAGATATGCAACTCTTCCCTACCAATCTTCTAACATGATCTACTCTACAATAGATCTACTCCACTTTTGCTAATCTAATCAACCTCCTCTAGTGATCGACTAGCTTCTTCAGTGATCTTTCATCATTGTATAGTTTTGCTTAGTGGGCGTTCCCTCTACTCCTATGTACTAAGTATTCTCATCGGCATCCTCATCCCCTTCTCATCAACCACCAAGCTCACTAGTGCTTCGGATCCATAATCGACCACTTATTGATAGTCTATTGCCTACCATCATCCTCTTAGCTATGCTATTAATACTCGTAATTGAAAGAATGACTCATGAGAGGAAGGAAGATATTACCCTCTTTTGCACATATCAAATTAAATCATCCCTTGGTGCACTTCTCAAATCTAATCTCCTTTGTCAAATTACATTCTCTCTTGTGCACTTCTCAAATCTGATCTCCTCCAATAGATCATATCTCTACCATTTGTGTATTCAACTTAGATCATTAGTTGGTTTTGGATTTTCTTTATTGGATCATAATATCTTTTTAGCATATCTTCCTCCTTTATATCTAATGCTTCATTTATTATTTCCTCAAGAAATAATAGTTTATTTGAACCTATAAGATATATATCTATCAATACTGAAATTTTAGTCCCCTTCAAGTACTACAAAAGTAATAACTATGCATATTGGTGAGCACAATTCTCCAATCTCCTTTTTGAATATGATTCATTAGGCTACATCGATGATTCTCTTAGTTGTCCACCAGAAAAGATCTAAAAATCTAAAGAACTTATTCTAATGACAAATTCTGATAATAAATTATGGTTACGATAAGATCATCTTATTCTACAAGTCATTCAAGCCTTAGTCACTAGCTTTAATAGTATCACTAATCTCTTTATGAAGCACTACAGCAGAAGTATAATTAAAGTTATAAACCACCCTCGCTAATTGTTCTCACACTCGTATTCTAAGTCTTTTATCTATTTTTATGAAAATAACATGAGGAAAATACTATTACTGGTTATATATAAAATTTAAAAATTATTATAGATGATTTGACTTTACTAGATTATCTCTTGAGTGATGAAGTTATTATTTATACTCTCAATAGCTTAGGAAATGAATATAAGAAATTAATGATAGAAATTCGAGCACAACTCACTAATGTTATTTAAAAAACTATGTGACAAATTTATAGATCATGAAATATATTTGAAATAAAAGGGAGAAAGATGAGACCAACTATCACAGTTCAATTCAATTAAAAATATAAAAGCAAAAATAATCAAGGCAACAAAAATTTCAATAAACGATCGAACAAGATGTCTTATAGATACATGGGTAATACACAAAGCCATCAACCTTCATTATACTATCAACTCTCTAACCATGATAGTAACTTCAATCTAAATAACTCAAAAAATAATTTTAACTGTAACTATTAATAGTTATGGCATCATAACAATAATAATTAATAAAAAGTCATCTGCTAGCTCTTCGATAAAATTGGACACATAGCAAAAGTTTGCCAATCTTGACCCAAGCCTATTGTTATATCCAGTTGATCTCAAGCAAACATCATTACTAATTAGGTTGCTTATCCAAGTAATTAGATTATTGACTATGATGCTTTTCATTATATTACTTTTTATTTATAAAATTTATCTATACACATTGACTATGGATGTAATGAAGGTATTATCATTGGTAGCGATAATGAAATCTCTATCACTTATACTAGTTCCATAATACTCAATTCATATATAAATACTTTTAACTCAATGATGTTTTGTGTGTACCTTACATCAAAAGAAACCTTATTTTTATCTTTCAATTTTTGTAAACAAAATAACACATACATTAAGTTCTTTCTTGACTCATTTTTTGTAAAAAATTTAAGCACGAGAGCATCTGTGATCTAAGACCAAAATAAATACAACATCTACGAGTGATTGTTAGCTTCACAAAACACTCAACCAATTACTTTTCCTTCAATTGCTACTTTGATCGATATGTGGCATCGTCACCTTGGTTACCCATCATCCTTAATTCAATAACTAATTTCTCGATACTCCCTTCCAACTTTCAAATCAAGTAGAATTATAACTTATTATGATGTTTACCTTGGTAATAAAAGTTATAGACTATCTTTTAGAACATCTTCCATATCCTATTTCAAATCATTTGAAATCATTTATACTAATATCTGGGGCCCTACCCCAACCACTTCCTTTGATAATTTTAGATTTTATATTATTTTTATAAATTGCTTCACCAAATATACACAATTATCTCCTCTCAAACATAAATATGAAGTTACCATAGTCTTTACATATTTTAGAAAGATGGTTGAGAACTTCTTCTAGTCTACCATTAAAATAATTTACTTTGATAGAGGAGGTGAATACTAAGCTCTAATAACTTATCTCTTATCATATGATATATAATATCTTAGGTCATCACTACACACATCTCAACTAATTAGCTTTTTCATATGAAAGCACTAACATATAGTTGAGATTGGTCTTACCCTCCAACACCAAGCTTCAATACTATCAACCTTTTGGTCAATAATCTTTTAAATTGTAATCTACCTTATTAACCATATGCTCATCCTAATTTTATAACACCATTTACTATTTAAAAAATTATTTCATAAAATTCTAGACCTTTAAAAAATTAAATTATTTGGTTGTTTATGTTATCTCTAGCTATACCCATACGCTTTACATAAGCTAGCACTAAGATCCAAATCTTGTATCTTTATTGGGAACTTCCTTGAATATAATGCTTTTCAATGCTATGATCATTAAACTCAAAGGGTCTCTATATTACGTCATGTTATTTTTATTAAGTTTATTTGTTCGTTCCAAAATCTTACTCCTTCAGCAATTCGAGCCACTATAATAATAATCTATTAAGTTCGTATGAGTATACCTCAAACCCCCTTAAGTGCATCTCTCACCATATCAATTAATAATTTTTCTCTAGACCTGTACTCCCTTATTGCTACAATTCAACAGTACTTTATGTTAGGACTATAACTGCAATTCGAAAACTCGTTTGATAAAATCGTATTAGAAATATGTTTTACTTAGAGTAAATGTAATAAGTAATTAAATCAGAAAATAATAGCAATGAAGAACAGAAAGAAAGTGCACACCAAGTTTATAGTGGTTCGATCATTGTGACCTATGTCTAATCCTGATTCCTCTTCCGTCGAGGCCAGCGGTGTTCACTGACGATCTTCTTTCAATGGGCGAAGACCAACTATCCTTTTTACAACTCTTTCTTCTTTTTATAGGTTTACGAGAGAACCTTTACACTCTTCTTTTACAAGAATTCCCTCACACTCTCCCTTAGAATAGCCTCTAAGCATAAAGAGGAAACTCAACTTTCTAATAGGGTTTTCATACTACAAATTACAAGGTTACATTATCTTTTTTTGCTACTTCAAGTAGGAAAGAGTGAGGTATTTATAAACCCCAAATGGCTTTCAAAACGAAGCCAAAATTTAAAATTTTGAATTTCTGAGTATGGGCAGTACCACCACCTGCATTGGGTGGTTCTACCGCATGTAGATCCTTGAAGAAGGGGCTCTGGTGGTACTACCACGAGCCTGGATGGTACCACAACTTGCCAACTTTAATGTTGGTGATACCACCACCCTAACAGCTTGAAAAGGTGTGCTTTTAACTTTTCCAACACATAGGCAATTCCATTGCCAGTTTGACAGTACCACCGCTTGTCCCAATCTGTAGGTCATTAAATGGGCCTCCCAATAAGCTTAAATTAGCCCCAATTCAGACTTAATTGGCTCCTAATTGAGTTAGCATAGTTACACTTGAATCTAACTTAATTAATACCTAAAACTATAATGATCATGACTTAAATGATTACAAAATATAGAATCTTGTATTGCTCAATATATCATTGGTTCATCCGAACTCTTGACGCATCATGCTCTCCTTTGGCATATTGCTCGATCCATCAGCATGTTGACTCTCGCAATGTCCGATTCTTCCGATGCGATGCCCGATCTCTGACTTCGGTCCAATGTTTGATTCTCTTACTTTAATCGTTCTACCTTTTCATGATCAAAGATAGTCCTCAATATTTTTCTCAAAACACAGATTAGATCATAAATTTATCAATTAATTTCATCATCAAAATTCGAGATTCAATAATCTTCCTTTTTTTATGATGATAACCAATTGATGATGGTGTTTAACTAAACTTCCCCTATCTATATGTCATATCAAAATAAAGCAAACTTGAATTCAAAAAGAATGATAATCTTTGAATTCAAGTCAAAACAATTTTGATCATAGTGATCATTTGCAACATATCATATCAAAATTGTATTCATCATACATATTGTGCATCATAATTTCAAATTATATTGAAGTATATCATATCATACATGATTCAAATTTTAAATCATCATCATAACTTCTCCCCCTTTATCATCAACAAAAAGGAAGAAAGTGCAACTAGCACGTTTTTGTAACATATAATTTAGCAATTTTTGAGATATCTAGGTTAGCAATTTTTGCTTCTTTTTGAAATGTACAAGCTAGCAAATTCATTCTTCTCTTTTGAGAAGTGCAAGCTAGCAATTTATACTTCTTCTTGAAATGTGCCAGCTAGCAAATTTTTTCTTCCTTTTTTAGAAGTGCAAGCTAGCAATTTTTGTTTCTTCTTGAAATGTGCAAACTAGCAAATTCTTTTCTTCCCTTTACGATATGCAAGCTAGTAATTTTCTCTCGCCCTTTGTCATTGTCAAAAGGAAGAATAAAATACAATTGTACAAATTTTAATTTTTATATCAATAATTCAATCATATCATGAGGTATACAAATCATAAATACAAGAGAATTGTATATAATAAAATTCAAGTCATAAACATCAAGAAGTCAAGTGACATATTATGGTTAATTTGAATAAATCTCTTCTTTAGTAAATACCAAGAAGAATCATAAAAGGATAATTATTAAAAAGTCTTGATTCATATAAAATAAATCTCAATTCATAAATATCAAGTGAAAGAATCAAGATTCATTTGGATAAATCCCCTCTTTAGCGAAAAAAAGAATCATAGAAGAATAAGAAATTGATTCATATAAATCTCAAGTTATAAATATCGAGTGAAAGATTTGTTTAGATAAATATTTTCTTGAAAGAGAGAATTATACAAGAATAAAAAAATATTTCATATAAAATATATCTCAAGTTGTAAACATTGATAAATCAAGTGAAAGATTTGGATAAATCATATTCAAATTCAATTTGTGAAATCATCAAAATCACTTTCATAGTTTAAGGATTCATAAAAAATAACATAAATAGATTCATCACTAAGGATCTCTACGATGAAAACTCGATAAGCTTAGGGATAGAAAACTTTCAAAAAAAAAAAAGGCATTCCCCCCTTTTTTTGTTTCAATTTGATTAATTTCATACAAGTATGCCCTTGTCTTTTATACTAAATTCATACATCATCAATTAAAATCGAAAAATAGAAAATCATCAAGATCAATAGATTGTATACCCATAAACCATCTTCAATCAAAAGATTTATTACCAATAATTCTAATTCAAATGATCTTTCTTTTATTATTGTTATTTCAACTAGTAAGGTTTGTGAAGTATATTGGATCTCCTGTCATAAGCCTTGTGCATCCATTATCAAGATATTATTTTTGCTTCTAGCTCTTATTTGTGTTGGGCTGAGAGCCCAGTTCAGCCCATATGGGCTTTAGCAGCCCATAGCCCTCCTTTTTATTAACCTTAAACCCTAATTCACCTAATCTTTAATTATATATAGGGGCTATGGTGGTTACGAAATTATGGGAACAAAACATCGCAGCAAGGGGCAGAAATTTGCAGCAACTTTGAGGATTCAAAGAGAGGAGAAAAGGGCATAAAAATAAGAGGAAAAGAAAGGGAAGAAGATAAGAAAAACTCAAAAATTGTTCTCACTCATCCAAATAGTTTCTTATCTCAGGTTAGATCAAATCTACAGTGAGTTTTTCTGTGATTGCTTGAGCGAGGTTTTGGATATTGTGCACAGTGACGTGATCCTTGTATCCCAGTTATTCTCTTGTGATTGTTGCTTGGGTTTTGGGCAAGTGATTCGAGAATTGTACATTCATTATTTCTATAGTGGATTTTCTCTAGTTTGTCCCGTGGTTTTTACCCTTCACGTTGAAGGGGTTTTCCACGTAAATCTTGGTGTTCTATCTGATTATGATTTCTATTTAATTCCACTGTGTGTTACGGCCTGCTAGTATTTGTTCATATACAAAAGTTATTGTTTATTACCTATCCTTTTATTTTCTTCCATCAACTGGTATCAGAGCAAGGTTTTGGTGATTTAACTTTTGTATTTGAACATGGAGGCTGGTAATGTTTCTCGCATGATTAGTTTGAACGGAAATAATTAGATGATATAGAAACCAAGAATGGAAGATCTCTTGTATTGCAAAGATTTGTATGGACCTTTGCAAGGGGATAGTGAAAAACCCATAACTATATGAGATGATGATGAGTGGAAGAGATTAGATCGAAAAACGATTGGATTTATTCGATAGTGGCTCGATGATAGTGTCTTTCATCATGTTTCTACTGAAAGTTCTGCATATTCTCTTTGGAAAAAGTTAGAAGGTCTCTGTGAAAGAAAAACAACTGGCAATAAAGCTTTTTTGATCAGAAAACTTGTGAACCTAAAATATAAAGAGGGTGCTTCTATTGCTGAGCATTTGAATGAAATTCAGAGTATTACTAACCAGTTATCTTCTATGAAAATGTCTCTTGATGATGAGTTACAGGTATTGTTACTTCTCAGTTCATTGCCAGAAAGTTGGGAGACACTAGTGGTTTCCCTCAGTAATTCTGCGCCAGATGGTATTGTTACCATGAGTCAAGTAAAAGCAGTTTGTTGAATGAGGAGTTGAGAAGAAAGACCTCAACAGTATCTCAGATTGATTCACAGGCACTTATCTCAGAGAACAGAGGAAGGTTAAGGTCTAAAGATAGAAGCAGTTCACGCATAGGTAGAAGCAAGTCAAGATCAAGGAAAGATATTGTTTGCTATAACTGTGGTGAGAAAGGACATTATAAGAATCAGTGTAAGCAGCCTAAGAAGAGCAAGAAAAAGGGAAAAGAAGTGGAGTCTACAGAGTCAAAAGAAAATACCACAGCTATAGTGCAGGTTGGTGATTATTTGATTTTGTCTCCATCTGATGATATTTTTTCTTGTGTGTATCAGGATCTCGAGTGGATAATTGACACAGGAGCTTCTTATCATGCTACACCACGGAGGGAGTTTTTTACTACGTACAGGTCTGGAAATTTTGGTGTTGTCAAGATGGGCAACCATGGCATAGCAGACATCATTGGCATGGGTGACATCCATATAAAAACCAATCTTGGATGCAAATTGGTGCTTAAGGATATGAGGCATGTGGTTGACTTGAGGTTGAATCTAATTTCAATTGAAAGATTAGATGATGAAGACTATGATAGCAGGTTTCACAAAGGGCAGTGGAAACTCAGTAAGGGTTCTCTTGTTATAGCTAATGGAAAGAAATGTCACACTTTATACAGGTTGTAAGCTAAAGCTTGTGGTGAACAGTTAAATGTCACAGAGAAAGACTTCAGCATGGAGTTGTGGCATAGGCGATTGGGACACATGAGCGAGAAAGGACTGCAAGCTCTTTCCAAGAGAGAGGTATTGCCTGACCTCAGAGGTATACGTTTGAACCCTTGTATTGATTGTTTAGCTGGTAAACAACATAGAGTTTCATTTGCTAGTCCTGCTTTGTCTAGAAAAATGCATGCCTTGGACCGTGTTTATACAGATGTATGTGATCCTTTACGGACAAAAACTCCTAATGGTTCTACTAATGTTCCTGGCATCAGTGGTGCACTTTACTTTGTTACTTTTATAGATGACTTTTCCAGGAAAGTTTGGGCTTATGCTTTGAAGACCAAGGATCAGGTTATTGGTATCTTCAAAGAGTTTCATGCCAGAGTTGAAAGGGAGACAGAAAGACAGTTGAAATGCATAAGATCAGATAATGGTGGTGAGTATACAGGATTGTTTGATGATTATTGCAGGTCACATGGCATCCAGCATGAGATGACAGTTCCTGGTACACCTCAGCATAATACAATTGCAGAGAGAATGAACCGTACCATCATGGAAAAGATCAGATGTATGCTTTCACAGGTAAAGCTACCCAAAAGGTTTTGGGATGAAGCTTTGAGGACTGCAGTTGATGTGATCAACTTATCTCCTGTCTGACCCTAGATGCTGATGTTGTAGAGCATGTTTGGTCAGGGAAAGATATTTTCTATAAGCATTTGAGAGTATTTGGTTGTCGTGCATTTGCATATATTCCAGATAATGAAAGGTCCAAGCTGAATGGTAAGACAAAAGAATGTATTTTTCTTGGCTACTCACATGATCAATTTGGTTACAGGCTTTGGGATCCAGAAAAGCAGAAGGTGTTTAGAAGCAGAGATGTAGTCTTCTTTGAGGATCAAACCTTTGAGGATTTGAAGAAGAAGGCACCAGCCAAGACTTCTGCAAAAGGATTAGCAGATTATGACCCAGTTGTTTCTCCAGTATATCAGGGTGATGGGGGAGATGTGCAAGAAGATGGTGTAGAGCCATATATTAATCTACCTGTAGGACATGTTGAGCAAGAAGAAGTTGAGGAGTAGGTTCCCGTAGAACCTCAATTGAGAAGATCTTCTAGACAATGTCAGCCTTCCAGAAGATACTCTACAGATGAATATGTGATGCTTACTGATGCAGGTGAACCAGAGAGTTACCAGGAAGCAGTTGAAAGTGAGCAGAAAAAAATGTGGCTAGTTGCTATGCAGGAAGAGATGGATGCTCTATAGAAGAATCATACATATGATTTGATGCAACTTCCATAGGGAATGAAGGCCTTAAAAAACAAGTGGGTTTTCAGGTTGAAGACTCAAGAATATTGTTCTCAACCAAAGTACAAAGCCAGATTGGTTGTGAAAGGCTTTGGTCAAAAGAAAGGTATTGACTTTGAAGAGATTTTTTCTCCTGTTGTTAAAATGTCTTCTATTCGTGTTGCTCTAGGTATTGCTGCTAGCCAGGACTTGGAGGTGGAACAGTTAGATGTGAAAACAGCTTTCCTTCATAGTGATTTGGAGGAGAAAATTTATATGGAGCAACTAGAATGTTTCAAAGTCAAAGGTAAAGAAAATTTTGTCTGCAAGTTAAGAAAGAGTTTGTATGGATTGAAGCAAGCTCCAAGACAGTGGTACAAAAAGTTTGATTCATTTATGATTGAAAATGGATATAAAAGAATGGCTTCAGATCATTGTGTGTATATCAAACGGTTTGGTGAGAATTTTATTATTCTCTTACTTTATGTTGATGATATACTTATCCTTGGGAAAGATATGTGTATAATTGATAGGTTGAAGAAGGAACTGAGTGAGTCCTTTGCAATGAAGGACATGGGGCCAATAAAGCAAATACTGGGCATGCAGATTTCTCGTGACAGGAAAAATAAGAAGATTTGGTTGTCACAAGAGAAATACATCGAGAAGGTATTAGAAAGGTTCAGTATGAGCAATGCAAAGCCAGTTGGTTCTCCTCTTTCAGGTCACTTCAAGTTGTGCTTAGAACAGAGTCCGTCAAGTGATGAAGAGAAGGAGAAAATGCAAAAGGTTTCTTATGCTTCAGGAGTTGGAAGTTTAATGTATGCAATGGTATATGCAGAGGACATCGCATATATAGTGGGTGTTACTAGCAGATTTCTTGCAAATCCAGGCAAAGAGCACTGGGCAGCAGTGAAGTAGATATTGAGATATCTCAGAGGAAGCTCTAAGGTTTGTTTAAGCTTTGGAGGTGGACCACCTGTGCTAACGGGTTACACAGATGCAGATATAGCTAGAGATATTGATACAAGGAAATCCACATCAAGTTTTGTACTTACTTTTGCAGGGGGAGCTGTGTCATAGTAATCCAGATTACAAAGGTGTATTGCTCTCTCCACCACAGAGGCAGAATATATTCTTGCTCTGAGAGGTTTGCAAAGAAATATTATGGATGAAAGAATTCTTATAAGAATTAGGGCTGAAACAGGAAAACTATGTGGTGTATTGTGACAGCCAGAGCGCCATCCATTTATGTAAGAACCCAGTTTTTCATTCCTAGTCAAAGCACATAGATGTCAGATATCACTAGATTCGAAATGTACTTGAAGAGAAGCAGTTGTAACTTCAGAAAATTCATACAGATGATAATGGAGCAAATAAGTTAACAAAGACTTTACCAAAAGAGAGGCAGGAGATGTGTCGACAGTTGGTCGGCATGGATTTACACTGAGTCATGGGATAGCCTCCCTTATGGGCTGAAGGGGGAGGTTGTTGGACTGAGAGCCCAGTTCAGCCCATATGGGCTTTAGCAGCCCATAGCCCTCCTCTTTATTAACCTTAAACCCTAATTCACCTAATCTCTAATTATATATAGGGGCTATGGTGGCTACGAAATTATGAGATCAAAATATCGCAGCAAGGGGCAGAAATTTACAGCAGCTTTGAGGATTCAAAGAGAGGAGAAAAGGGCATAAAAACAAGAGAAAAAGAAAGGGAAGAAGATAAGGAAAACTCAGAAATTGTTCTCACTCATCCAAACAGTTTCTCATCTCAGGTTAGATCAGATCTACAATGAGTTTTTCTGTGATTGCTTGAGCGAGGTTTTGGATATTGTGCACAGTGATATGATCCTTGTATCCCAGTTATTCTCTTGTGATTGTTGCTTGGGTTTTGGGCAAGAGATTCGAGAATTGTACATTCATTATTTCTATAGTGGATTTTCTCTGGTTTGCCCCGTGGTTTTTACCCTTCACGTTGAAGGGGTTTTCCACGTAAATCTTGATGTTCTATCTGATTGTGATTTCTGTTTAATTCCACTGTGTGTTACGGCCTACTAGTATTTGTTCATATACAAAAGTTATTGTTTATTACCTATCCTTTTATTTTCTCCCATCAATTTGGAGATATTCTTATAAGGATAATAGATTTATTTTAGGTACCCATTTAACTTTGGACCTTTCATGGTTTAATCTACCTATCTTAGATTTTGACATCAAGTTAATCATGGTTTCCTTAGGAACCCAAATTAATTTATGAGAGCTATATTTTTTTAAAAGAATATTTATAAGCAAAATGATCATATTTTTCACAAAAATTACATTTATCTCTAGGGTGAACATGTAGTGTATGTCTTTTAACAAATATCGTTGAATGTTTCTACCCATAAAATCGATTCCCTCCTTTTTACGTGCATGACTCTTGTTGGCAAGAATCATGTTTAATGATTTGTTACATATTTTAAAATTTTCTAATATTTATTGTAATAATATATATTTTTTTAAACGATTCTAATTCTTCACATTTAATATAAGAGTTTAACATACAATTGTCATGCTTATTTTTTAATTTTTTAAATTTACTAGAAAGAGAAGCATTATCCTTTTTTAATAATTTATATTTTTTTTACCAACTAATTTAAATTCATCAAATAAATCATGAAAAGCACTAAGTAATTCATTGTAACGTAAAAGTGTTTTGGTTGAGTCACTTATCTTGTAAGTGAGGGTCATTAAAGCATAGTTTGTCATCTCATCTTTATTGGTTTGCTTCTTGTCTTCGGATGCACTCGATTAATCCCAAATCGTCTTGAGTGCTTTCTTCTTATTTTATGCCGACATCCTCTTCTTTAGTTTTGGGTATTCACTTTTGAAGTGTCTTGGCCTTTTACATTCATAGTAAGCTATTGTGTCCTTTTTAAGTTTGTTTTCATTCTTAGATTCTTATTTTATGAACTTTTTAAATTTTATTATGAGGAGTTCAAAGTCGTCATCATCATCACTTGAGTTTTCACTTAAGTGATCTTCTTTGGTTCTTAGTGTAATATCCTTCATATTCTTTGGAAGGTAGTTCTCATGTTTATCTTATGCCACATAAGTCATTTCATAGGTCATTAATGACCCTATGAGTTTTTCAAGAGAAAAACAGTTCAAGTCCTTGTCCTTTGCTTCTTGAATAGTAGTTATTTTTGGATCCCAATTTTTGGGAAGAGATCGTAAAATTTTATTAACAAGTTTAAGGTTAGTAAAACTTTTATCAAGTACTTTCAAATCATTGACAACATCCGTAAAATGGGAGTACATGTCACCAATGATTTTGCTTGGCTTCATTCGAAATAATTAAAAAATATGCATCAAAAAATTAATCTTAGATTCATTTACTTGTGCCTTCATATGTGACTTTGAGTATATGCTAAATATCATATGTAGTTTTGCATATAAAAATATAATTAAATTTATTTTTGTCTAAAGTATAAAATAAAGTATTCATAGCTTTCGTGTTTAAAGAAAATAAATTTTTCTTTAGATCATTCCAGTCATTCATAGGTTGAGAGGGTATTTGAAAATCAAGTTCAACAACATTCCATAAATTGAAATATATAGAAATAAAAAAGATTATTATTAATATTTTCTAATACGTGTAGTTTGTCCCATTAAATATATGAGGACAAGTGGTAGAGTGACCCTCTAGATTGTCAAAAAAAGTTATTTCTCTTGGGTATTAAACCAAATGAGAAAAACTTAACTCTGATACCAACTGTTAGACTGTAATAACACTAAGAGAAGGGGAGTGGGGGGTGGGGTGGGGTGTGGGGTGTGGGGTGGGGGATTAGGTTGAATTAGTGCTTTCGTGAAACTTCAACGATTCGAAAACTCATTCAATGAAATCGTATTAGAAATATATTTACTTAGAGTAAATGCAATAAGCAATTAAATTAGAAAATAATAGCAATGAAGAGCAGAAGAAAGTGTATACCAAGTTCATAGTAGTTTGATCATCGTGACCTACGTCTACTCTCGATTCCTCTTCCATCGAGGCCACCAGCATTTACTAACGATCTTCTTTCAATGGGCAAAGATCAACTACCCTCTTTACAACTTTTTCCTTTTCATAGGCTTAAGAGAGAACCTTTTACACCTCTTTTTTTATAAGAATACCTTCACATTCTCTCTTAGAACAGTCTCTAAGCATAAGGAGGAGGGAACTCAACTTTCTAATAGGATTTTCACACTACAAATCATAAGATTACGTTCTCTTTTCTTACTACTTTAAGCAGGAAAGAGTAGGGTATTTATAGACCCCAAATGGCTTCAAAAATAAAGCTAAAATTTAAATTTTCGGATCTTCCAAGTATGGGCAATGCCATCGCCTGTACTAGGCGATATTACCACCTACAAAGCCTAGAATAAGGGGCTTAAGCGGTACTACTACTAGCCTGGGTGGTACCATTACCTGCCAGTGTTAATGTTGGCAGTACCACCACCCAATCTGGGCGGTACCACTGCTTGACAACATAGAAAAGTATGCTTTTGACTTCTCCAGCTCATAAGCGATTCCATCACTTGACTCAATTTGTGAGTCACCAAATGGGCCTTCCAATAAGCCCAAATTAGTCCTAATTCAGGCTCAGTTGGTCTCTAATTGAGTTAGCATGGTTATACTTAAATCTAACTAAATTAAGATCTAAAATTATAATGATCATAACTTAAACGATTACAAAACATAGAATCTTGTATTGTCCAACATATCATTGGTTCATCCAAACTCTCGGTGTATCATGCTTTCCTTCAAAGTATTGTTCGATCATCGGCATGTTGACTCTCGTAACATCCGATCTTGACGTAATGTTTGATTCTTCCAGCATGATGCCTGATTTTTGACTCCTGCCCAACATTTGATTCTCCTGCTTTAATCGTTCTGCCTTTTCATGATCGAAGATAGTCTCGCAACACTTTTCTCAAAGCACAGATTAGATCATAAATTTATTAATTGATTTTATCATCAAAATCTGACATTTAACTCCTTATAGCCCCTACAACTTCTCCGTCTACCTCTCCACTAACTCACTCTACAATGCCCAATGAAGTAACATCCTCGACACCACAAATAATATCTTTATCCTATATTCGACTAAATAACACCAAAGTGCATTAGCTTGATTAAGTACGCATTACAAATCTTCATCAATTCTCATACTTCTAACATAACCCAAGAACACTACCGAGCTTAGACATTACATGATAACATGCTCTAAAAATAATATATTCAAACTATGTAAAATTCTTGATCTCTATGCTATCACAAGCTCTCCACCTAAGTCTACTAAACCCACAACCACCACACAAGCCCAAAAATCTCTACACTAGCTTAAAGTCATGTATGAGGAATATGATGCCTTACTCTATAATACCATATAGACTCTTGTACCATCTCACCCTATATAAAATATCATCAAGTGTAAGATGATTTTTCTAATTAATCAAAACCTAAATGAATCTATTGCTAGATATAAAATATGTCTATTAACCAAAGGGTTTCACCAACGACCACGTGTCAATTTCATAAAGGCCTTCAGTCTAGTTGTTAAATCAATGATAATTCAACTTATCTTGAGTTTAGTTATCACTCAAAGCTAACATACATAACAACTAGACATTAACAATGCTTTCTTATGTAAGGCCTTAACTAAAGATGTCTTTATATAACAACCCCTTCGCTTCATCTACCCTTAATCCAAATTATGTTTGTCAATTACAAAAAGCTATTAATAGATTTTGTCGAGCTCTAATAGCTTGAAATACCAAACTTGACTCATTTTCTATATCAACCAACTTCGTCAACTCTAAGTTTGATACCTATTTATTCCTATGATAATAAAAGAGATGTATTATATATCTACTGGTGTATGTGGATGATAATTCCATGGATATTAAATAATTTCTTAAGCAATTGTCATATTGATTCTCTATCAAAGACCTGAGAATCTTAAGCTACTTTTTGGGATTAAAAGCAACATTCATATCTTATGAAATTTTTCTATCTCAAAAATAGTATATTCAAGATCTATTATCAAATATAAAAATACATAATGCCAAAGAAGTCACTAACTCACTCTCCACCATTGAGTTACTCAAATTATATGATAACAATCCTACTATAGATCCCACAAAGTATCGATAAGTACTTGATTTCTTATAGTATTTGTTTACATTTTATTTGTAGTTAATAAATGTTCATAATTCATACATTGGCTCTTTACTATGCATTAGTTTGAATTAAAATACATTGGCTCTTTTCCTTTGTAAATACTTATCACTTTATCTTTATGCTTTCACTGATATTAATTAAATAAATAACATTAATGATAGAATATTTACATTAGCTTACATTACCTTCCTTAGAGCAAAACTGATTAATTGGAGTCCTAAGAAATAAAATATAGTTACATGATCCACTATTGAAACTGAAACTGAATACCAAGTCATAGCTATCACCGTTGTAGAATTTAATTGAGTCACCAATCTACTATAAAACATGACATCACCTTCTAATCTAATTTGATAATATACTGTGAATAATGTCAGTGCCATCTCCTAATGTGCCAACCCGATATTTCACTCATGCATGAAATATACTATCATCAACTTCTACATTGTCAGAGATGAAGTTATCAAACGTTAACTATATGTTTCTTATGTTCATACCTCTGATCAACTAACAAACTTCCTTACAAAATCGAAAATTGATATCCTTAATTGAAGTTCAATTTTGCAGAGACATAATAGAATATCATAATATAGACAAATATGGAATGATAATTTTACATTCCTTATATGTTTTAATCCTTAATTAATATATTATTGGAGGATCAATTATAAATTTAAATATATAATTTGAATGCAAGATTTGAATATATGATTGAGAAAAAAACCTCACACTCATAGTCTGTATAAATACGTATTATCTCAGTAACTAAAGTCATCCTTTCACAACAAATTCGCATGTGTTCACTTCGATCTCGGAAATATGATCACCCAGGCTCCCTCACATTAGCATCATTATCTCAACATAACAATGCCTCACGCTAGCTTGATACGAGCCGTGACACCTTGGTAGACGATCCACATGATCTCATCATCAAGACAATTATAAAACTATGCCAGCTTGACCCTGCAAGATAGAAGATACTAATCGTCACTAGATATGTATTGTGACTCCTCAGTGGAGTCACCCGAGTATCAAAATCAACTAAAGGTAAGACAAACCTCAATTTATCAATTGTTTCAGTTCTTCACATAGAACTGCAAGGTTTTGATTTCATTGAGAAAGTCAATTATCAAAATAATTGCAAACTTCCATGAATCATTAGAGTCACAAAGTCTCATCTATAAAGTCAACAGGACTAGCAACAAAGTTGGTCCTTGCATTTCACAATACTTGACTACTGCACGAGGATATTGCTCTATATTTGTGTTTAATCGTCTTCCTTAAATCAAATATAATGTAATGCATGTATAGGATATAATATAATGTAATTCAAATGCTTGTGTCTGACGGGATAGGCATATGCTTGTTGAGAATGTAAAACAGATATTAATGTCTGAGTAATAAATGGCATAAATTAAATTACGGGCGTTTGTATTGCTTTCTTATCTTGTCTATCTTTGCTTGACAAATTTGCTTAATCCGAAGACTTGCGTGAAGCTTATCGTTTTGAACATTTCAGTACTTTTTCTCTTGGATGGATAGTGGAACTGCGGTTTACTTAATGACTGTATCTATTTGTTGATTTCATGCTCCAAAATTTTAGTTTAATTTTGTATCATTTCAATAGTTCAATTCTTTTACGCATCTTCATTTTAGATAATGATTAAGCAGAATGTGGAGTATATGAAATCTTCTTATAAAAAGCGTTAACTCATGTCTCGGCTTCTATCTTCCGACTTCTTCTCTTATTGATTTCATTCCCTATTCAGCGATATCATTATACAAAGCCTGCGATGGCGCAGGCTTGATTCTTAGGAGAGATTCACCACCTGCAGGTCGTCGGAGGAAGCAGCGGCTTCCGCCTTTGGATTTGATATCGGGTCCACCATTTAGATCGATCGCCATCGACTACGTCACCGGGGCACATTGCACGTGGAAGCTAGTGGCATGGCGTGTTATTCATTTTTGTTGCTTTTACTGTGTTCCTTAATATAATGGGTTTTGATGCCTCAGAAGTTGGCTATCTGTTAATCTTGGTTGTCTTAATCACTGGACCGTTCTTTTGTATTCAGGGGGTGGTGCTAAGAATCAACTTCCTCCTATATGTCTTCATATCTTTATTACAAGTTAGATCCCATAAGATATTTCATATCATGAGTAATACTAATGACGTTTCAATTCAAACTAGAATCAAACCGGCTCTATGGTTTGCTGGTTCTAAACCAAATCAGATTTAGACGATTGATTACGGTTTTTGGCTTTTGGGAATCGAAATATTCTAAAACTCTAATAGTTTTAGTTCCAATTTAAACTAGAGGTCCACGATTTATAAAACATATATGATTTTTTTTATTTTAAATTATTAATTTTTTTATTTAAGATTATTTTTAATTAAAAATAAAAAAAATAAATATTCAAACTGAAACCAACCATATAGGATTCAATTTTAATTTTTAAGATTTAGGAACCAAAATCACATTATCCAGAATAGGTATAACAGATGAGGAGAAAGGTTTTAGGGAAGATAAATCGAATATCTATATCTAAACTCCTAAACCCATTTTCATTCATTGCCCCTATATGCACATTCAAATATTCTCTCCTTTCACCTCTTTATGCCACTATCATTTTTGGCACTAGACCAAAGTGTGATATATCTATAGCTCACCTCCACACAAAGTTCGTGCCTCTGCTTTCTCTCTCATTCGGTAATTTACAATTCCTCTCATGGGCGTCTCTTATCCCCGATGTGTGTGTGATCTGAACTCTTCTTCAAGCAATGCTTTTGGTGTCTTTTGGAGTAGTCTTATGAGTGGTCTTCTTCATTTATGATCAATTGAAGACATATATTAAGGTTAAATGCGACTTCACCAAATGACAACAAAATCAAAACTTGAAGAAAAGTTCACATTCCATCTACACAGGGGGCCAAGACCATACTCAAGAGAATGAACCAGAGGTAGTCAAATGCGAGCTAGGGCAAAGGCAATTAACTTTTTGCGGAAGAGGGCCACAGAGACATACTGCTTCCAACTTGCATTGAAACCTAAACTATGAAAAAGGAATTAACGAGTTACAAATACCCAAACTAGAACCAAAAATAAAGAAGACAACTAACATGACCACTTAAAAAGAATACCAAAATTGAAACTTGAAAAGGAGTTCATAGGCCACATATACTAAAGGATGAGAGACTCACTTGAAAGATGAAGCATAGGTCCTTAAATAAGAGAGAAGGCAAAGGCATAACCTTTGTGCGGAGCAGAGTTGAGAAACATCCCGCATTGATCCAGCACTAAAATGAGAGCAAAGAAAACATCCCTCAAATCATCCCTGAGATGACCCAGATGGAAGATTGATGAGGAGGAAACACCGATTTAGAGCATAGGTCATACTTGGAACGTCACTTGGTCCTTGCTTGCTAATTGGCGTTGTTGCCATGTAATAAATTGGATGTCATACCTCTTTCGAGAAAAGTCTAATACAATATAAAATATTTTTATATTAAATTTTGTTTGATTATGATATGATGGAAACACTTAACCTATAATAAGGAGAATATCATTTTTATTTTCACATATAATAAAAACATCCTTCATATATGTAAATTAAAAAAAATTTGATAGATACGCTTCAATAGATATTCATCCCCTTTTGAGGGGGTACTTAGATAAAATTTATCTCTTTTATAAGTACCAAATTGGGTATAAGGTAAATATTGTCATATGAGTAATTCTTTATTTCTAAATAAAGAAATGATAAACCTATATATTCATATATTAAAGGATACTACATAAAAAAAAGCCTTACTATTGATATTTTATCAGATGGCATCCCATATATTCGTTTTTACCTTAGGGTATTTTTTTTTATAAATGATAAAGAAAACTTATGAACCAAACTTAATTAAACTAATAACTTCTAAATCATTTGAAATTGAATCGATTTTAAACCCGTTCAATTAATCCTTGTTCGCCTCCACATTCTTAGCCTTCACCTCCTCCCCCTTCATTGTCTCATCGTCCTCCAACTCTCGATCAGCATTAAATAGTTGACACATGATGAATCAGTGTTGTGTCGGAGGAAATCACATTAGGAGATTGGATATCGAGCCGAAGGTTCGGTTGACAATCGGTAGAAGGCTTCGGACAAAGATATCGGGCATCGAGCCAAGAAGAGTGGTGTTGTGCTAAGGAGATTGGGGTTGCGGAGGTCAACCGTTGATTGGGCAACAGGCAGCAAGAGAGGATGATACACCAAAGAACCGGACAAAGTGCCAACCAATGATGTGTCGGGCAACAGGAAGTTGATCCATTGTAATTGTCTAGATCGAAGTAGGGTTAAGGTTTAATTAGTGTGCAAGATTAATTATGATAATGATGAAGGCATAAAGCAAAATGATGTACCAGAGTCAAGGATGAACAAATCATTAGGACTTCAAGAGTTAGCCAGAAGTCCAAAGATTCGTCGGGAATGCTACTAGAATTGGCTGAGAGTGAGTCGGGAACTTGACAAAGGGTTCGCCGGAAGTTTGTTGGAAAGACTTATCAGAGGTTTGCGAAGCTCACAGAAAAAGATCAGAGCTTGCCAAAGAAGACTCATCGAAACTTGCCAAGATCATCATAAAGTCCGGGAGCCTACCGGGAGTCCACCGGAAGATGTCCGAGAGTTCGTCGAAAGACTGCCGGAAGTTCGCTAGAAGCTCACCGAAAGAAGCCTTAACGTGTCATATTTAGATTTACTTAGAAAATATCTTTAATTTTGTAGTTAGCATATAATTAGAGTTAAGATTGAGAGGTAATCCTCTTAACCTAGATAGGGGCCAATTGGGCCTGAATTAGGACTATGTTGGGTCGGAAGAAAGGCCCAAATAGTGCCCTAGTGTCACGTTAGGCGGTGGCACCGCTAGGTGGGTGGTGGAACCGCCTAAAGGCTCAGTCATCAAGATTGAGTCTAGGTGATGGTACCGCCCACTAACAATGTGTCTGGGCGATAGTACCACCCAGTACACCAATAGAACTAGAGTGCATTAGTGGTGGTACCGTCAGTATCCTGAAAACCTAGGATGGGAAGGTTTTTGACACCAAGTTTGAATCAGATTGAAGCCTATAAATATCCCTCTCATCCTTGGGTTAAAGATATAAGCACACAGACTTTGAAAGTAGAAAAATACTATTCAAATCTCTCTAGAAATCCTCTCCTATAGTCCTTACTTGTATTCAAGTTAAAAAAGAGGAGAGAGTGCTTATAAGGGTTACCTCCTAAGCCCATCAAAAGGAGAGAGCACTGTAAGGGAGTTGGTCTCCGCTCGTTGGAAGGAAGACAACTAGTAGAAAGCCGGTGGCCTTAAGTGAAGAGGAATCAGGAGTGGACGTAGATCGTATGACCGAACCACTATAAAAATGGTTTGCATTTATTTTTTGCAAATTTACATTACTGCAAATCATCTTTACTTTGCTGCTTTACTTACTCCACTTCCTCTTCATCTTCTTAAGTACGCTTTCAAGTTAAAACACAATCGAAATGGTTTTAATCGAAACATTATTCTTTTCGTATGAGGTTTTCTGAAATCAGTTTAAATTATCGAATCTATCATTTTTAACCTGCACTAATTCACCCCCCCTCTTATGCCACTCTAGATCCTAACAATTAGTATCAAAGCCATATTATTTCTCTTTTGGATTTACACCCATGAGAAATGGATATTCACGGCTTTCAAGAGGGTTTTTCAATCGTTTATCCTTCGTTGTTTAACGGGTCGAACTACACTTATTGAAAAATTCGAATGAGAGTTTTTTTTTATATTTCTTTGGATTTAAATTTATGAAATACTATTGAAAAAAGGCTTTCAACTTCCCTCTAAACCGATGAACGAATAGTTGGATTTAGAGAAAAAATCAAATGCAAAGGCTATAAATGCCTTATTTTGCTCTTTGGACAAAAATGAGTTTAATTGGATTTCAACATGCGAAATGACTTTTGATATTTGGCACACACTTGAAATCATGTATGAGGGAACTAGTAAAGTAAAAGACTCAAAAGTAAAACTTTTATTATATGATTTTGAGCTTTTTCGAATGGTACCAAGCGAGACTATCGGTGACATATACACCCGTTTCACGGATGTCATCAATAGTCTAAAAGCTTTTAGTAAATATTTTTTTAATTTTAAACTTGTTAATAATATTTTACATTCTCTTCTAAAAAATTAGGATTCTAAAGTGACCGCTATATAAAAAGCTAAAAATCTAAACAACTTACCTATTGAAGTACTCATTGGCTTTTTAATGATATATGAAATGAGTTTCTTTGAACACAACGAACATGAGAACCACTTCCAAAGAACAGGAAGGTAATTGCATTAGAATAAAAGAATGCCACTTGAGTGATGACTCAAGTGATGAGGACAATGTTGAGGATCTTAAACTTTTGACATTAAAACTTAAAAGGTCCATTAAACAAGAATTGAAAAACACAAATGAACTTATAAAAACACAACCTCTTGCTATGAACGCAAGAAGCTAGAACGCTCCAAGGACGAGTACAAAGTGAAGAAGAGGAAAGCTCGCAAAGAAGAATCAAGTGATGAAGCGGCAAACTGGGCTTTAATGACTTTTGACTACAAGATAAGCAACTCAACCAAAGCCCCTTTGCTTTATGAAATTACTTGAAATTTTTCATGAGAACTTAATTTACGTTGTAGGAAATAAAAAAAATATTATTTTCAAAAATTATATCATGTTAGTATTTTTGAAAAGTAAAATTATGTTTGATGATTGGATGATTTATATCTAATACAATTCCATGAATGTTTATGATTTCCGTATTAGATTTTGATATATGGTTTTAACACAAAAAATTAATTAGCATGATTATGTTTAATAAGGATTAATCCATGATTGTGTACTTCAGTTTTCATGCTTAATGATACTATGCATGAGGATTTGAAGTAATGATATCATATGTTTTGGAATAATGCCTTGATGGTTTTTGACAAAACTTGTGAATCAGATTTATACAATGATGCTTTTGATTTAAAATAAGATGCATTGTTTTTAACATAAAAAATTAATTATCATGATGATCGTATATTTCATGATAATGCTTGTATTGAATCTCGGATTTTGATGATGAAACTAATTGATTATGTTTAGTTGTCTAATGATATTTTGAGTGACGCAAGTCTACTATCGATCAGGATTAGACAGTTGACATAAGATAAATCAGTGTTGCATCGAAGAAAATCATGTCAAGATATTGGATGTCGTGCCAGAGGTCTGGTTGACAATTGGCAAAAGGCTTCAGACATTGGGCATCGGGCCAAGAATAGTGGTGTTACACCAAGGAGATCGGGGTAGCAGAGGTTAACCGCCGATTGGGCAACAGGATGTAAGAGAGGATGGTATGCCAAAGAATTGGATGAAGCATTGACCAATGACGTGTCGGGCAATAGGAGGTTGATTCGTGTAACTAACTAGATTGAAGTAGAGTTAAGGTCTTATGTGTGCAGTATTAACTATGATAACGATGAAGACATAAAGTGAAACAAAGTGCCAGAGTTAAGTATGATAGAATCGTTAGGACTTTGAGAGTTTGACGGAAGTCCGAAGATTCAACAGAAGTTCGAAGATTCGTCGGGAGTGCTACCGAAACTGGCCAAGAATGAGTAGGGAGCTTATCGAAGGGTTTTCGAAAGTTCACTAGAAAGATTCGTCGGAAGTTCACAGAGCTCACCGAGAAAGATCAGAGTTTTCCAAAGAAGCTTGTCAGAACTCGCCAAGATTAGTCGTGAAGTCCAAGAGCTTACCGGGAGTTCGTAGAATGATGTCCGAGGGTTTGTTGGAAGACCGTCGGAAGTTCACCGGAAGCTCACTGGAGAAAAGACTTCAGATGATGGACTTTGTATTAGCTTAGGAAATATCTTTAATTTCATAGTTAGTATATAATTAGAGTTAAATTAGGGAGGTAATCTCTTTAACCTTGTTAGGGGCCAACTGGGCCCGTACCCAAATAGGTTTGGGCCAGATGAAAGGCCCAAACAGGGTTGCTGAGCCCTGTCTGGCGGTGGCACCGTCAGACTGGGGTGGTGGTACTGCCTGGGTTCAGTCTCCCAAGTGGTCTGGGCGGTGGTATCACCCAGACTGGGCCCTTGGGCGGTGGTACCACCCAGTACACTGACCATGTCAGTGTGTTAGGATCATCCGCTCTCGGTATTATAAGAGGAATATTCCATGTATTCTTGCTTGAATAAATCCTTGGCCAAGGTTTTTCAGATTGAGAGAGAAAGAGTTCTCCGGGAGAATCCGATAAGAGCGAGACTCGAGGAGAGACCGTATGGGCCTAACGGTACCATGCCTGGTATAGGTTCTCTGGGATATTAGATGGATTAGGGACTATAGATACATGGTAACCGAGGACAGATAGGTCCAAAAGATTGGATTTCCTTGTATCGTTTGGGGACTGCAGCGTAGTGGCCTAGTACGCCCGTAGTCGATGAGTCAAGTGAATTATTATGGAGATAATAATTCACTAAGTCAGAAAGAGTTCTAACAAATATGACTCATGGCCAGCTCAATATTGGGCCTAGAGGGTCATACACATATGGTAGGTGTTGTGACGAGTAGAGGTTCGGATATGAGATATATACCGGAGCCCTATCTTATTGGATATCCAATAAGCTCCTGAATTGTTGGATCCTAAGATGAGATCCAATAAGAGCTAATAAGAGATTATTGGGTAGAGGCCCATTAATTTAAGAGGCTTGGGTAATTAGATGGAGATTTTGAATCTCGAATTTTGATGATGAAATTAATTGATTATGTTTTATGATCTAACTATATTTTAAGTTACGCAGGTCTACTATCGATCAGGATTAGACAGTTGATGCTGGAGGAATTAACATTGCACAAGAAGTGATCACATCAGGATATTGGATGTCAAGCTGGAGGTTCGGTCGACAATCGGTAAGAGGCTTCGGACGTCGGGCATCGGGCCAAGAAGAGCATAGTTACACCAAGGATATTGGGGTTGTGGATGTCAATCGTCGATTGAGCAACAAGCTGCAAGAGAGGACTATGCATCAAAGAATCGGATGAAGCGCCAGCCAATGATGTACCGGGCAACTGAATATCAATTCGTATTATAATAATTATCTAGATCGAAATAGAGTTTTATTTGTGTATGTGAAGGATTAACTACAATAATGATAAAGATATAAAGCAAAACAAAGTGCTAGAAGACAAGTGTGATGGATCGTTGGGAGTTTGAGGGTTCGACGAAAGCTCGAAAATTCATTAGGAGTGTTGCTAGAACTGGCCGAGAATGAATAGGGAGCTTGTCGAAGGGTTTTCGAAAGTTCACCGAAAGGTTTATCGAAAGTTTATAGAGCTAGCCAAGAAAGATCAGAGCTTGCTAAAGAAGCTCGATGGAACTCACCAAGATCATCGTAAAGTCTAGGAGCTTGCCGGGAGTCCGCAGAATGGTTTTCGAGGGTTCATCGGAAGACCGTCGAAAGTTCATCGGAAGCTCGCCAGAAGAAGTCTTGACTTGTCGGACTTTGTAATAGCTTAGGAAATGTCTTTAAATTCGTAGTTAGCATACTTTGGGTTAGGATTAGGTGTTAACCCTATAACCCAAGTAAGGGTCAATTGGGCCTTTTTTTGGACTGGTTTGGGCTGAGTTTAAGGCCCAACCAGTGAAGCAGAAAAGAGTTGGGCGTTGGCATCGCTTGGCATGGGGCGGTGGCATTGCCCAGTGCTTGAGAGCCCGAGCAGTGGCACTACCGGGCTGGGCGGTGGTACCATCACTGGGCAGCAAGCCCAAGTGGTGGCACCGCCTAGTACACTGACAGTGTCAGTGTGACAGGCAGTGGCATAGCCAGCATCGAGAAGAATGAAAGTGATTCAAATTTGGGCTCTAAATTTGAATCCTCTTGAGGCCTATAAATACCCCTCTCATTCATGGATGAAAGGGTGTCTAGAACTGAGATAAAAAGAGGAAAAACTCTATTTAAAGTATGTTAAAATCTTTCCTCTAAGTTTTAAGTGTGTTTTAGTCCAAGAGAGGGGTGAGAGGCCTTATAAGGGTTACCTCCTAAGCCCGTAAAAAGGAGAGGTGCTATAAGGGAGTTTATCCTCACCCGTTAGAACGAGGATAGCTAGTGAAAAAGCTGGTAGCCTCAAGTGAAGAGGAATCGGGAGTGGATGTAGGTCGTATGATAGAACCACTATAAATCGGTTTGCGTTTATCTTATTGTCATTTACATTACTACAAACCATCTTCACTTTGATGCTCTACTTTATTATCTCCTTCTTACGTATGCCTTCAAGTTAAAATGCAATCGAAACGGTTTCAAACGAAACGTTATTCTTTTCGTACGAAGTTTCTGAAAGTTGTTTAAATCACCAAAAGTTTATCGTATTTATCCACTGCACTAATTCACCCCCCCCCCCCCTCTTAGTGCCGCTTGATCCCTAACAATTGGTATCAGAGCCACGTTATTTCTCATTTGGATTTACACCCATAAGAAATGGCTCTTCATGGCTTTCAAGAGGGCTTTTTGGTTATTCGTCCACCGTTCTTTAATGGATCGGACTACACTTATTGGAAAACTCGAATGAGAGTTTTCTTGCTTTCAATGGATTTGGATTTGTAAAACATTGTTGAAAACCAATTTCAACTTCCCTCTAAATCGACGAACGAATGGTCAGACTTAGAGAAGAAATATATTTCTTTAAATGCAAAGGCTATGAATGCCTTATTTTGCGCTTTGGACAAGAACAAGTTCAATCGGATTTTTATGTGCGAAACGGCTTTTGAAATTTGGTGAATACTTGAAATCACGCATGAGGAAACTAGTAGAGTCAAAGACATGAAAGTAAACCTCTTATTGCATGATTTTGAGATTTTTCGAATGAAACCAAGCGAGACTATAGGTGACATGTATACCCATTTCACAGATGTCATCAATAGTCTAAAAGCTCTTGGTAAATGTTTTTCAAATTTCGAACTCACTAATAAGATTTTAAGATCTCTCCCAAAGAGTTGAGATCCAAAAATAACGGCTATTCAAGAGTCTAAAGACTTGAATGTTTATTCACTTGAAGAACTAATCAGGTCTTTATTGACTTATGAAATTACTCTTGAAATTGATGAACATGTGAACCATCTTCTAAAGAACAAGAAGGATTTGGAACTCTGAACTATGAAATGCCACTTGAGTGATGACTCAAGTGATGAGGACACTATTGAGAACTTTGAACTTCGAACATTAAATCTTAATAAGTTCATTAAATAAAAATCTAAAATAAATAATGAACTTGAATGGAGGAAGAGGCCAAAGAAGAGGAAGGCACCCAAAGACGAATTAAGAACTTTCGAAGGCAAAACAACAAATTATACCTTATCGGTTTTCGACAATGAGGTAAGTAACTTACTCGAAATGCTTTCACCTTATTTTGAAATTACATAATCCTTTCATGAGCTGCTTGATATAGTTGGTAGGAATTTTTTTTATGCTTTTTCTTTCTAGTAATTTTTGAAAAATAAAAATTTGAATGATGATTGTACAATGTGTGATAATGTGTACACCTATGAGGACTAATCCATGCATGTGTATCTTGATGAATTACATTGGTTCTCCATTCTAAATATGATGTTTGACGATTTTATATCATGCATGTTACATTTTAAAATTTTGAATGATGCAATTTTATAAATGATGCTTGCATGATTATTGACAATGCTTATTTAAATCCATGAATATCTATGACTTTTCATGAATGATATATGATTTCTTATAGTAAGCTAAATCATCTTATTATAACTAATAATAATGAAAGAAAAAATTAAAATTATTTTGATGATGTTTTAAAAAAATTCATGGTTGATAACGATATAAAATAAAAATGTATGTGTATCTTGATGGTTTTGTATTGGTTTTTGGTTTTAAACATGATACACATCTTCTATACTAAAAATAATTCACATATAAAAATGAAAAATATATTATCATGATGCTTTTGATGACAAAACGTATATTTTGGAATTTATACAATGATGGTTTGAACATGATTGTATGAAATCAATTGCATGAAATGGAAATGCATTTTCTATCCTATTGAAATTAATAAACTCATTTTATGAATCATATGAATCTCTTGAGTCGAATCTTTTAGAAAATGTCACATACTTAATGTGATTTGACTTAATGATATACCTTTCCATCTTGAATGTTGACTTTTTATTTTAAGGCAAAAGCATGGTTCTAAGAAGCAAATCGCATATAAAAATAAAATGCAATCCTCTATCTCAATCTTATCGATTTTTCTAGAGGAAATTCAATAAATCTATGCTTGTCATGTATGAATTTATTGAATATAATTTTGAGGATGATTTCGGATTTGACAAATGCTTGATTCGTATTTATGACATGAGATACATTTTAAAATATGAATCATGTTCAATACTTCAACCATGTTCTATCTCCCTTAATTTATTTTGTTCTCGTATAATTTCTTTTTATTTACTAAAGAGGAGAACCTTCCAAATGAATCATGAATTCAAATGAAATGATATAAATGAATCACTTATCAATATATCTTTTTGAAATATCCTTTTTAATGTGATGTTGATAACTTAAGATGCCTTTTGGAATTCATGACATGA
The DNA here is from genome assembly GCA_023547065.1 of Musa troglodytarum. NCBI lineage: Eukaryota > Viridiplantae > Streptophyta > Magnoliopsida > Zingiberales > Musaceae > Musa > Musa troglodytarum. Next base: position 17,943,841 of record CP097507.1, on the reverse strand, counting down.
TATGATTGAATCCTTGATTTACTCTTTTTATCATGCCTTGAAAATGGATATTTAAAATCATGCTTTATGAGATTTTGCCTTTACGTCTTGAACATTCATGCTTATCTCTATTTGGCATAAAAAGATAATTGATGAATCTATGTATACTATGTTCATTTAAGTCTCTTGAATCTCAAGAATGATTTTGATAATTTGATTATGAGTTTCAAGTTGACAAATTGATTTAAATGAGATCATTTGTTTCAAGCGAATCATGAATCTTCTTTTGATTTCTTGACAAAATTTCGTATGCTTGAAACAAATTGTTTTCCTTGTTATTTGCTACCAAATGAATTATGAATGATATCATTGCTATTATATCTCCTATGATTCATGTGTAGAGAAAGAATTTATAAATCATGATGTAATGAGATTTCTTATGCAATAATGAAGTGCTTATGTGATTCTTTGCTAAAGTAAATATTTATTGAAATCTTGATCTTGATAATTAGAACTTGAAACTTTTATAAATCAAGATCGCATACCATGATTATTTCATTTATCAAAAGAGAATTTTCCAAATGAAATTTGACTTGTCTTTTGTTTCTCATAACTATATTTTTGAATTACTTTTATGAGATCATGATCTTGATAACTTGAGTTAAGATGATGTAATGCTTGAATCAAGTTCTAAAGGATTTCATTTTGCTATAAAGAAATTTTATTGAAATCATGATCTTAATAATTATAACATGAAGTTCTTTATATATGTCAAGATCGTTTATCATGCTCCTTCCGTTTATCAAAAGAAAAATTTTCACATAAAATACAACTTATCTTTTGATTTCTTGGAACTTAAATACTTGAATTTTTATATTTTTATGATCTTGATATCTTTAATGATGAATCATTATTAAAAAGGCATGTCACATGAATTATGTTCTTGTTGATTCTCTTAAGCTTTGATGTCATATCTTTCATGACTTAGAAGTGACATGATTTCTTTGCCTTGTATGGTAAATTGAATATTTGAAATAAAAGAAAATTTGCTTTATGATGAATCCAAGAATTATGACTTGATCTATGAGAATGCTATGTTTTTATGTATTATGATTCTTGGTTGTATACCATTTATCTTGAATTGAAAATTGATATATATGAATTTTGATCTTGCTAAAAAAAAAGTTATGAATCATGAATGATATCTCTTGGTTTTGATTCTTGTTAAATTTACATATTGATATCCTTCATAACATGATTTCTTTGTATTATTGTCTTGTATACCTCATATGATGATTGATATATTGATTGATGCAAATTTATAATTGATCATTGGTTCCTCCCTTCTTTTCGATAATGATAAAGGGGGAGTTAAATTGCTAGCTTGTGCATCAAAAGAGAAAAATTTGCTAGCTTAAACTTTGAGAAGCAAAAGGTTGCTATCTCAAGAGGAAAAAATCTTGCTCAACTTCACTTTTTCAACAAAGTTACTTGTATTTTTATTACAAATTATTATTGAATCTCATACAAGATTATTTGAAGTATTAATCCTCCCTTTCTTTTTGACAATTATAAAGGGGAGAAAAAATTATTAGCTTGGCATAACACAAAGAAAATAAAGTGCAAACTTACTATCTTGCTAGCCTACAAAAGAGGAAAAGAAATTAAATATCAAAAATTGCTACCTTGTAATTTCAAGAAAAGTAAAGTACAAATTTACACAAGAAGCAAGTGTTGAATTGCTATACTTGGACATCTTTGAAAATCTTGTCATGTTTAAATGTTGTATGATGTAATTAATAGCTAGTGTATTGTAAAACTTGTATATCTTTTAAACTAGCTATGATGTAACTTCTCCTTTTTGTTGATGACATAGGGGGAGAAGTAGATTGATGACTTACCAAGAAGAACAGAGTTGTGCCAAGGATATCGGGGTTGCAGAGGTCAACCATTGATTGGGCAACAAGCCGCAAGAGAGGATGATGCGTTGAAGAATCGGATAAAGCACCGACCAATGATGTGTCGGGCAACTGAATGTCAATTCGTGTTGTAATAATTGTCTAGATTGAAGTAGAGTTTTATTTGTGTATGTGCAAGATTAACTACGATAATGATGAAGACGTAAAGCAAAATAAAGTACCGGAAGACAAGTGTGATGGATCGTTGGGAGTTCGAGAGTTCGATGAAAGTCTGAAGATTCATTGGGAGTGCTGCCGGAACTGGCCGAGAACGAGTAGGGAGCTTACCGAAGGGTTTTCGGAAGTTCACTGGAAGGTTCATCAGAAGTTCACGGAGCTAGCCAAGAAAGATCAGAGCTTGCTAAAGAAGCTCGATGGAACTCACCAAGATCACGTGAAGTCTAGGAGCTTGCTAGGAGTCCGCAGAATGGTTTCTGAGGGTTCATCGGAAGCTCGCCATAAGAAGTCTTGACTTGTCGGACTTTATAATAGCTTAGGAAATGTCTTTAAAATCATATTTAGCATGTAATTTGGGTTAAGATTAGGTGTTAAACCTATAACCCAAGTAGGGGCCAATTGGGTCTTGTTTTGGACTAGTTTGGGCCGAGTTTAAGGCCCAACCAGTGAAGCTGAAAAGAGCTAGGCAGTGGCACCGCTTAGTGGCTGAGAGGCCAGGCGGTGGCACCACCTAGTGTCCGAGAGCCCGAGCGATGGCACCGCCGGGCTGGGCAGTGGTACCGCCGCTGGGCAGCAAGCCTAGACGGTGGCACCGCTGAGTACACTAACAGTGTTAGTGTCTGACAGGTGGTGGCACCGCCAATGACAAGCGGTGGCACCGCCAGCACCGGGAAGAACGAAAGTGATTCAAATTTGGGCTCCAAATTTGAATCCTCTTGAGGCCTATAAATACCCCTCTCATTCATGGATGAAAGGGTGTCTAGAACTAAGATAAAAAGAGGGAAAAATATGTTGAAAGTGTGTCAAAATCTTCCCTCTAATTTTTAAGTGTGTTCTAGTCCAAGAGAGGGGTGAGAGGCCTTGTAAGGGTTACCTCCTAAGCCCGTCAAAAGGAGAGGTGCTATAAGGGAGTTCATCCTCACCCGTTGGAAGGAAGATAGCTAGTGGAAAAGCTGGTGGCCTCAAGTGAAAAGGAATCGAGAGTGGACGTAGGTCGTATGACCAAACCACTATAAATTGGTTTGCGTTTATCTTATTATCATTTACATTACTGCAAACCATCTTCACTTTGATGCTCTACTTCGTTGTCTCCTTCTTATGTATGCTTTCAAGTTAAAATGCAATCGAAACGATTTCAAACAAAACGTTATTCTTTTCATACGAAGTTTTCAAAAGTTGTTTAAATCACCAAAAGTTTATCGTATTTATCCACTGCACTAATTCACCAACCCTCTTAGTGCTGCTCAATCCCTAACAGGAGATCCAATACCTAATAGGGCAGGATCCATTAGGGTTTACAGGAGGCCTCTATAAATAGGAGGGAACTAAAGGTTCATAGGCTGGAGTTCTCTTGGTAGCCACCTTCTATTCTCCTCTCCTAAGAGAGGAGCATCATTGCAGTCCCTGCCATGTGGATATTACTAGAGAGGAGGATGCTTGACTTTCTTCATCTAGTCCTACAGATCTGTAGGGATTCAGGGATATATGATCTCCCTAGGTATTGTTCTTTTTACACACACAGTTTTGGCGGATTTATTTTTTTTTGCACCGATCTTCGCACGACAACGGAACCTTTCGTGGAAATCTAAGGTGTTTTGTTTTTCTGTTCTTCCGCTACGCATGAGATGATGTCGTCTTGGATTTCCCAATAAGAGGTTTGATCGACAATTGGCAAAAGACTTCGAACATCGGGCATCGAGCCAAGAAGAGTAGTGTTACGCCAAGGAGATCGGTGTTGCGGAGGTCAACCGTCGATTGGGCAACAGGATGTAAGAGAGGACGGTGTGTCAAAGAATTGGATGAAGCACCGACCAATGATGTGCCGGGCAACAGGAGGTTGATTCGTGTAACTGACTAGATCAAAGTAGAGTTAAGGTCTTATGTGTGCAGGATTAACTACGATAATGATGAAGATATAAAGCGAAACAAAGTGTTAGAGTCAAGTACAATGGAATCGTTGGGAGTTCGAGAGTTCAACGAAAGTCTGAAGATTTGTCAGGAGTGTTGCCAGAACTGACCGAGAATGAGTAGGGAGCTTGCCAAAGGGTTTTGGGAAGTTCACCAGAAAGATTCATCGAAAGTTCGCGAAGCTCGTCGAGAAAGATCGGAGCTTACTGAAGAAGCTTATTGGAACTCGCCAAGATCAGTCATGAAGTCCAAGAGCTTGTCGGGAGTCCACAGAATGGTGTTCGAGGGTTTGTTGGAAGACCACCGGAAGTTCGCCGGAAGCTCACCGGAGAAAAGACTTGACATGATGGGCATTGTATTAACCTAGAAAATATCTTTAATTTCATAATTAATATATAATTAGGGTTAAATTAGGGAGGTAATCCCTTTAACCCTATTAGGGGCCAACTAGGCCAGTACCTGGATAGGTTTGGGTCGGATGAAAGGCCCAAATAGGGTTGTTGAACCCTTTCTGGCGGTGGCACCGCCAGACTAGGGCGGTGGTACCACTTGGGTTCAGTCTCCCAGGTGGTCTGGACGGTAGTACCACCCAGTACACTGACCATATTAGTGTATCAGGCGGTAGTACCGCCAAACTGAGCGATGGTACCACCTAGTGTCAGAGTTAGACTGGTGGTAGTACCGCTAGTGATAAGCAATGGTACCGCCAGTACTTGGTAAACCTGGGATGGGAAGGTTTTTGACTCTAAGTTTGAATCCAACTGGAGCTTATAAAAACTCCTCCCATTTCTGGATTGAATACATAAGCACACTGAACCTAAAAATAGGAAAACTTTGTTAAAATCCTTTCTCTCCTCTAATCTTTACTTGTATTCAAAGAGAGCAGTGTTTTAGTACTTGTAAGGGTTACCTCCTAAGCCCGTCAAAAGGAGAGGGCGTTGTAAGGGAACTTGTCCTCGCCTGTTGGAAGAATGATAGCTAGTGGAAAGCCGGTGGCCTCAAGAGAAGAGGAATCAGGAGTGGATATAGGTCGTATGACCGAACCACTATAAAAATCGGTTTGCATTTACCTTATTGCTTTTTATCTTCTGCAAACCTATTTTTTTTACTTGTTCACTGTCGTCTTTCTTCTCTTAATGCTTTCAAGCTAAACACATTTCTGATACACTTTAATCAAAATCAGTTTTATCATACGAAGTTTCCGAAATTATTTTTAAATCGTCAAAATTTATCGTTCTTAACCACTGCACTAATTCACCCCCTCTCTTAACGCTACTTTAGATCCCAACAGCTTGTACACCAAATATGATTAAAAGATAGAAGCAAGCATATTGATGATTTCATTTTCAACATAATGCATGGCTCTTTATATGAAAATTTGAACATACTCATACGTGATCAATCACATGAAATAAAACACATAAAAATGGGAAAATGTACTATCATGATGATTTATGTTTAATGTGTTTGGTCTTGATGGTTTTGATGATGAAATTACCTTTTCAGATTTAAACTTGACACACATCTTTTATACAAAAAGGACTTGAGCATACTTACATGCATCCGAACGAAAGATTTTAATGATAATTTCAGATTTATATAATGATTCATATCTTTTGAACAAAAAATTGAACATATCTTACAAAGTCATACTTGATGATGAAAATGTTAAATGTATGTGTATAATTTCGATTTTTGATTTGATGCTTGGCTCTTGTATAAGAAATTTAAAGTTTTCTATGTAAGACCAAATTACATGAATTAAAACACATAAAAAAGGAATATTTTTGTAAAAATTCCCTATCTTTAAAGTTTTGGCAAATTTGTCAAATTGAATGAGTTAAAAAATGATGAATATCTTGACAATAAAAGTTTGTTATCATTTTATGATATCAAGGATTTGAATATGTTACATCTTGATGACAAAACTCATGTTTTGGTTTTAAATATGATACTCATCTTTTAAAATATGAGTACACCTATATGAAATAAAAAACTTAAAATAAAACATATTATGCATGATGAGTGACTCTTACATTTTTGAACTAATATATTTTTGGTCTTAGTCATTTTTTTTATGAACTTTTCATATGACGTATTATATTTTTCGACTTTAAAAGTTTCGATGACAAATTTTACCTTTACGTCTTGAACTTTTATACTTATCTCTATTTGACATTAAAAGACAAAGGCAAGCTTATATGAAACTAATCATAAAAAAAGAAATGCATGATTCTTGAAATTTTACTATCTCTGAAAGTTTTTCCATTTTTCCATGAAAGACAAGTGATAAATTCATTTATGATAGTTTGTGAATCACTTGAATTATGAATGAAATTTTGATAATGTATTAAAGAATCCATTTAAATGAATCATGAAATTGATAATTTGATAATAAGTTTTTATTAAAAATCTATTTGTCTTTTTCAATCTCGAAAATGATATTTTGATTATGAGTTATGAGTTGACGAATTGACTTGAATGAGATTTTGTTTCAATCGAATCATGAACTTTCTTTTGGCTTCTTGACTTGAGAAATTTTAAGAAATGTGATTATTACTTGATAATTGATATTTGAAATTTTTTATAAAATGTGATCTCGTAGACATGAATCAAGTTGCTCTTTGTGCTATCTATTCTCAAATGCATCATGTGTTAGGATTGGAGCAGTACTAAGAGGGGGGGGGTGAATTAGTGCAGCAGATTAAAACTAGTAAGTTTGAAATCAATTTCGTAAATAGCTAGTTCGTATAGAGATTTTGATTCAACGAAAAATGACTTAGTTAAAGTAGCTCGAGTAAAGGAGATGAAGACCGAATGATTTGCAGCTAAATAAAGAAATGATTCAGAAATTTAAACACTCACACATTCAAGGAACACCATGATGTATAATGGTTCGGTCAAATGACCTACATCTACTTTCGAAGTCTTCTTCGATGAGACTCCCAACTTCCACTAGCAAGTCACTTTGAAGGGGAAGGACCAAATACCGCTCTTACAACCTTCTTACAAGTGGTTCACACTATTACAGATTTTTACAAAGAGAGGGAGGTGAACACTTAAGCTATCGAAAACAAAGCTTTGCTATGGCTTTTGCTCAATTTCTAACTCTCAAAAGGTTGTACTTTCAGTTGAGAAAAGAGGGTATTTATAGACCCCAAGAGGATTTAAATTTGGGCTCTAAATTTGAATTCATTTTGGGTTTCTCGGGTCCTGGGCGGTGCCATCGCCTGGGCTTTTCAGCAAAGCTGAATAGGCTATATTTTCGGCCCAAATCAGCCTAATAAGGGCCCGGTTGGCCCCTACTAGGTTAATAAATGATTATTTCCTAATCCTTACCCTAATTATGTGCTAACTTCGAATTGAGACATAATTTTAAGTGATTTAAACTGACATTCTTCAAGTCTTCTTTTCCGGTGAGCTTTCGATGAATTTTTGATGGATTTCTGACACTCCTTCGAAGTTTTTCCGATGGACTCCCATTAGGCTCCCGAATTCTATGGTGAGTTCAACGAGTCTTTGGCAAGCTTCCGAACCTTCTCGGTGATCTCCATGAACCTTCGACAATATTTTCGGTGAACTTCTAAAACCTTCGGCAAGTCCCTGATTCTATCTCGGTTGGTTCCGGCAATACTTCCAATGATCCTTCGGACTTCCGATGAACTCTCAAACTCCCAGCGAGCTTGACCTCGGTAAATCACTTTATGTTTTCATCCTATCATAGTTAATCCTGTACACTTATCTCGACAATATGGATTAGAATAAATAATTCACCAATTGACTTCATCATCAAAATCCAAGATTCAACAATCTCCCCCTTTTTTATGATGACAATCAATTAATGATGGAGTTAATCTTAACTCCCCCTATCTATATGTCATATTATGAGAAGATAAAAACAATTGAATTCAATCTTTTTGAATTCATCCCAAACCTGATAAGTTTCATTCATTAAACTTACTGTCATGCTTAACAAGTATGATTTTTCAACCATAAATATGAAACTTCGTATTTTTCACAATGTCATGATATGATATGTATTTTCTAGTCGAATGATAGACATTCATCATTTCGACAAGAGAAACTAATCACAAATTGAATTACCATAAGGATGAAATGATATTAATGAAGTGCACAAGATCAAGGTATGATATCAAATAAAATATTAACTTATCATATCAATAAAAAGAACCCAATTTTTAAACATGATATGATATCGATCTCAAAACACTTGAATTCAATCTTCTTAATACTATATAAGACATTTTATCAAGTTATTTTCATATGTCATCAATTTATACATTCTTTTCCCCCTTTGTCATCAACAAAAAGGAGATGAAGTAGCCACCGCAAGGCATCATACCATAAAAAAAAAAGAGTGGTCAATTATTAAGTATATGATAAATGAGTTGAACATAATGCAAAATATGTCATCCTTGACAGACAAATTCAAAAAATATTTGGACCATTTTTATTCATGTTTATGAGATTTGAAAAAAAACATTAGAGTTTCAAAATGCTCATGAAAAATTCATACATGAAAAATTTAAGACTCAATTTTTGATTTAGAATTCAAGCATAGAATTGTGAAAAGATAGATCATTGAAGTCATTCATCAAAGATTTCATATTTTAAGGTAAACTTCATGAGAATAAGATGTCAAAATTCATAAAACTTCAACCAATGAAATATATCAATATCAAAAATTTAAAGGAAAAAATTCGACATGGCATTCTTGTAGTGATTCATGAGGAGAAAATCATAAAACCTTGAATCATGCCAATTAGCACAAGAATAAAAATAAAAAATGAACATTTAAGAACTTCATTTTGCACAATTCATAACATTAATTTATGCATATGTTAAGCTTCATATAAAGTGCAAGTCATGAAATATCTTTAGTCATACTTAAAGGAGGGTATAAAATCAGTTTTTACTACATCATTAGTATCCACTATTTAAAGAAAGAGAAAAACAACATCATGATAGCTTTCATCAAGATTATGATCGAAAGATAAAAATGTGAGCTCCATGATATAAAGATGTCATCAAAATGCGAAAATATAATATCAATGTGAAACTATCAAAACTGAAAATTTTATCATTTCATCAAAAGTCATAACACAACTCAAAAATTTATCAATTGAAGAGGAGAATCAAAATAGGAAGATAAAAATGAGAGCTTTCATCAAAATGCCAAGATGATATTGTAAAGATGTCATTCAAAAATGAAGAGATAATATTAAGATGATACAATCAAAACTGAAGTTGGAAAATTTTGGAAAAGAAACATACAACATCATGTATTAGAACAATTTAGCATGCCTAATTCTCTTCTAATGAAGTCAAATTGTTCTTCATTTAGGGGTTTTGTGAAGATGTCCGCTAATTGATATTTTGTATCAATAAATTCTAGAATGACATTATTATTATTGACATGATCTCATATAAAGTGATGCCTAATGTCAATATGCTTAGTTCTAGAGTGTTGAATTGAATTTTTGGATAGACAAATAGTAGTTGTATTATCACATTTTATGGCAATATTCTTTAAATAAATTCCATAGTCTTCTAACGTATTTTTCATCCAAACAACTTGTGCACAACATGCACTTGTAGCTATGTATTCGGCTTCTGCCGTAGATAGTGCAATCGAATTTTGTTTCTTAGAAGTCCAAGAAACAAGTGCATGTCTTAAAAATTGGCATGTTCCAGATGTGCTCTTTCTATCTATTCTACATCCACCAAAATCTGCATCCGCATAGGCTTTTAAATCAAAGTTATCAAATTTTGGATACTATAATCCTAGATTAGGAGTTCCTTTAAGATAACTAAGGATTCTTTTAGCAGCTTTGAGGTGTGATAACTTAGGATTAGCTTGGAATCTTGCACATAGACCTACACTAAACATAATATCTAGTCTAGTTACGGTGAGGTAAAGTAAGCTACCTATCATTTCCCTATATATTTTTTGATCAAAATTTTCTCCACTTTCATCTAAGTCTAACTTGGTGGAAGTACTCATTGGAGTGTTGATGGTTTTTGAACCATCCATGTTAAATCATTTTAATAATTCTAATGTATACTTTGTTTGATTATGAAATATACCATCACTAAGTTGTTTAACTTACAATCCTAAAAAGAAGGTTAATTCTCCCATTAGGCTCATTTTAAATTCATGACTCATACACTTGGCAAATGATTCGCATAGTGATTCAACCGAAGAACTAAAAATAATATCGTCAACATAATTTGAATAATAAGAAAATTATTTTCAAAATGTTTGATAAATAATGTAGTATCAACCTTGCCTTTAGTAAAATTATTTAAAATTAAAAAAAAACTAAGCCTCTCATACCAAGCCCTAGGTGCTTGTTTTAATCCATAGAGACCCTTAGTTAGTTTAAACACATGATTGGGAAGAAGAGAGTTTTCAAATCCGGGTGGTTGTTCAACATACACTTCTTCAAAAATAAAACCATTTAAAAAAGTACTTTTGACATCCATTTGAAAAAGCTTAAAATTATTACTACTAGCATAGGTAAGTAGCATCCTAATGGCTTCTAATCTTGCCACAGGAGCGAAGGTCTCTTCGTAATCAATACCTTCTTCTTAGTTGAAACTTTTGGCCACTAGTCTAGCCTTGTTTCTAACCATGATACCGCATTCATCTTGCTTGTTTCTAAAGACCCATTTAGTACCAATAACTAAATGGTTACTAGGTCTAGGAATAAGCTTTCATACCTCATTCCTCTCAAATTGATTTAATTCTTATTGCGATAACCCAAGAATCATCTTTCAAGGCATTATCAATGCACTTAGGTTCAATTTAAGAAAGAAAAGTGGCATGGGCACAAAAATTTTTAAAAGAAGAATGAGTTTGAACCCCTTTCGATATGTCTTCTATAATTAACTCCTTAGGATGGGCATCTACATACTTCCATTCTTTAAGTAAGAAAATTGAGGAAGAAGATGCATCTAAGTTACTATTTTGAGGAGATGGTTCATTTAAATTTAAACCATCAAAACCAAAATCATCATCAAAATCTTTTTTCTTAAATTTAGAAATTTTATTAAAAACTACATGAATAGACTCTTCTATAACTAATGTTCTTTTGTTAAAAATACGAAAAGCTTTAGAAACGGAAGAATAACCAAAAAAGATGTCTTCATCGGATTTAGCATCAAATTTTTCTAAAGCATCCTTTTCATTTAAAATAAAGCATTTACAACTAAAAAATTTAAAGTAAAAAATATTATATTTTTTGCTATTCTATAATTCATAAGGAGTCTTGGATAGAGATGGTCTTACTAGAACCCTATTCATGATATAGCAAGTCATATTAACGGCTTCAGTCCAAAAGTATTTTGGTAAACTATATTCATTTAATATGGTTCTTGTCATTTCTTATAAATTTCTATTCTTTCTTTTTACTACTCCATTTTGTTGAGGATTCTTTGGAGTTGAGAAGTTGTGGTTGTACCCATTTGACTCATAAAAATTTTAGAAGTCATGGTTTTGGAATTCACCATTGTGATCACTTCGAATGGATAAAATCATGAAACCCTTTTCATTTTGAGTAAGTTTATAAAATTTAGAGAAACATTTAAAACATTCACTTTTGTGAGCTAAGAAATAGGTCCAAGTGTATCTACTATAGTCATCTTACAATTACAAAGACATATTTGCTTCCTCCTATACTTGTTGTGTCAATTGGTCCAAATAAATCCATATGGATCAATTGTAATGGTATAGAGGTACTTATTTAATTCTTTGGCTTGAAGCTAGTTTTAATTTATTTTCCTAGTTGACAAGCATCACATACTTTATCTTTAATAAACTTAACATTGGGAATGTCTCTTACAAGTGCTTTGGATGTGATTTGATTGATTAGCTTCATGCTAGCATGACATAATCTCCTATGCCAAAGCTAAGCGTCATCATTCAATGCCGAAAAACACATTTCTCTACTAAGATCATCAATGTTGATGGTGTAGATATTATTTTATTTTAGTGCAATCATAGATGTATTGTTGTATGGTTTTTCAATAATGCAAGCATTAGATTCAAATTTCACAACATATCCCTTATCACATAATTGACTAACACTCAAAAGATTATGCTTTAAACCATATACCAATAACACATTATTAATTAAAAAAGTTGATTTGTTACCTATGGTTCTCTTGCCAATAATTTTACCCTTGTTGTTGTCTCTGAAGTTGCATACCCTTCTTCTTTGCTAGTGAGGATAGAGAATTGAGATGGATCTTCGGTCATGTGCCTGTTGAATCTCGAATTTTGATAATGAAACTAATTGATTATGTTTTATGATCTAATTGCATTTTGAGTGACGCAGGTCTATTATCGATCAAGATTAGACAGTTGACGTTGGAGGAATTGACATTACACCAGAAGTGATCACGTCAAGATATTGGATGTCAAGCTGGAGGCTCGGTGAACAATCAGCAGGAGGCTTCGAACGTCAAGTATCAGGCCAAGAAGAGCAAAGTTGCACTAAGGATATCGGGGTTACGGAGGTCAATTGCCGATTGGGCAATAAGTCGCAAGAGAGGACGATGCACCGAAGATTCAAACGAAGCACTGACCAATGACATGCCGGGCAACTGAATATCAAATCGTGTTATAATAATTGTCTAGATCGAAGTAGAGTTTTGTTTATGTGTGTGCAGGATTAACTACGATAACGATAAAGATGTAAAGCGAAACAAAGTGCTGAAAGACAAGTGTGATGGATCGTTGAGAGTTTGAGAGTTGGACGGAAGTCCGAAGATTCATTGGGAGTGCTGTGGAACTAACCGAGAACGAGTAGGGAGCTTGCCAAAGGGTTTTCGGAAGTTCGCCAGAAGGTTCATCGGAAGTTCGCAGAGCTTGCTAAGAAAGATTGGAGCTTGCTAAAGAAGCTCGTTGGAACTCGCCAAGATCATCGTGAAGTCCAGGAGCTTGCCGGGAGTCCGCAGAATGGTTTTTGAGGGTTCATCGGAGGACCGTCGGAAGTTCACCAGAAGCTCGCCGGAAGAAGTCTTGTCTTATGGACTTTGTAATAGCTTAGGAAATGTCTTTAAAATTCTTAGTTAGTACGTAATTTAGTTTAAGATTAGGTGTTAATCCTATAAACCAAGTAGGGGCCAATTAGGCCTTATTTTGGACTGATTTAAGCTAAGTTTAAGGCCCAACCAGTGACGCTGGAAGAGCTGGACGATGGCACTGCCCAGTGCCCAAGAGCCCGGGCAGTGGCACCGTCGGGCTGGGCGATGGTACCGTAGGTGGGCAGCAAGCCCAGGCGGTGGCACCATCCAGGACTAGAGAGCTGGGCGATGGCACCACCCAGCACCCGAGAGCACTGGCGGTGGCACCGCCCAATGCACTGCCCAGTGCACTATCAGTGTCAAACACTGACAGGCTGTGGCATTGCCAACACTGGGAAGAACGAAAGTGATTCAAATTTGGGCTTCAAATTTTAATCCTCTTGAGGCCTATAAATACCTCACTCATTCATGGATGAAATGGTGTCTAGAACTGAGATAAAAAGAGGAAAAACTCTATTGAAAGTGTGTCAAAATCATCCTTCTAAGTTTTAAGTGTGTTCTAGTCCAAGAGAGGGGTGAGAGTCCTTGTAAGGGTTATCTCCTAAGCCAGTCAAAAGGAGAGGTGTTGTAAGAGAATTCATCCTCGCCCATTGGAAGGCGGATAGCTAGTCGAAAGTCGGTGGCCTCAAGTGAAGAGAAATCGGGAGTGGACGTAGGTCGCATAACCGAACCACTATAAATCAGTTTGCATTTACTTTCTCGCAACTTACTTTACTGTAAATCATTTTTACTTTGCTGCCTTACTTACTCGACTTCCTCTTCATCTTCTTACATATGCTTTTAAGACAAAACGCAATCAAAACAGTTTCAAACGAAATGTTGCTTTCAATGTACGAAGTTTCCGAAGTTGTTTTAAAAGCACCGAAGTTTATCGTATTTATCTACTACACTAATTCACCCCCCTCCCCCCTTCTTAGTGCTGCTTGATCCCTAATAGTTCCTTGAGCATCCACTATCAAGATATCATCTCTTACTCCTAGCTTGTGATGGTGAATGGTTCTACAAAAGAGGATGGTTTTTAAGTACCCATTTGATTTTGGGTGCCTCAAATATTGATCTACTAACTTTATCATTTAGCATAGAATTATTTATGGTTCTTTTAGGAACCCATATCAATTTTTGTGGACTAATTTTCCTAAATGGACATTTATAAACAACATGTCCAGATTTACAATAAAAATTACATTTTAAATGAGGTGATACATGTAATGTGAGTCCTTTAATGAAGGTGGTAGGATTTCGGTGAAATTCACTCACAAATCCAATTCCACTTCTATTTCCGACATGACCCTTATTTGCAAGGATCATATCTAAGCCCTTACTACTGACTTTATGCTAGTTATAGGTGCCCTACAAGTCAATCACATGAGTGATTGCACTTGTAACACGCTGCGTCAATCTCTTTGCTTATGATTATTGGCATTATCTCACATTATCTAAATGTATATTGTGATGTCCTTGGATCTGTGCAATGGGAATTGGATCGTGATGAGATTATGATAATGAGACCGATTCACCTTTAAACATAAACCCTAAATTATCCTGGTCATAGGTTACTCAAGGACATTGAGATAACCGGATAGACTGATGTGCTGTATACCCGTTCATATGATGGAGGTAGCTGGTCTCATAGCTACTCGTGTGGGGACACTAAGGGTACAGTGCAGGTGCTCATTAGAGAATGAGTTCACTAATTGATCCACCTACGGAATGCTGGATGGTTATTAATACCTCACGTCAGACAGCGATTCCGTAGTTCCAGTAGTGTATCTGGTCCTTAGACTTGAGACACCAAGGATGTCTTGTATGAGTACTTCACTCTTTGATACCGGATTTATAGGTTTGGAAAGCCCCATATCTAGTACAACCGGTCATTAAGAGTGGTAGCCAACCTTACGATGGCTATTGAGTGTCAATAGAGGATCATCCGCTCTCGATATCATGAGAGGAATATCCCATGTGTCCTTGCTTGAACAAATCCTTGGCCAAGGTTATTCGGATTGAGAGAGAAAGAGTTCTCCGGGAGAATCTGACAAGAGCAAGACTCGAGGAGAGACCGTATGGGCCTGATAAAGATCATGCCCTTAGATAGGTCTCTGGATATTAGATGGATGAGAGATTATAGATACATGGTACCGAGGACGTATAAGTCCAAAGGATTGATTCCCTTGTACGGCAGTGGCCTGGTACGCCCACAATCGATGAGTTGGGTGAATTATTATAGAGATAATAACCACCGAGTTAGAAGGAGTTCGATAGCATAACTCACGCCACTGATATTGGGCCTAGAGGGTCACACACATATGGTAGGTGTTGCGACGAGTAAAGGTTCGGATTTGAGATATCCGCTGAACCCCTTATCTTATTGGATATCCATTAAGCCCCTGAATATTGGATCCTGAGATGAGATCCAATAATTGCTAATAAATGATTATTGGGTGGAAACCCACTAATCCAAGAGGCTTAGGTAATTGGATAGAGATCCAATACCCAATAGGGCAAAAGATCCATTAGGGTTTTTCAAGGGGGGCCTCTATAAATAGGAGGGGACCAAAGCTCTATAAGTTGAGGGTTTCTTTTGATAGCCACCTCCTCTTCTCCTCTCCCTAGAGAGAGAGAGGAGCATCGTCGCAATCCCTGCTGTGTGGATATCGCTAGAGAGGAGGATGCTTGACCTCCTTCATCCTCTCTCACAGATCTGCAGGAATTCAGGGATATACGATCTCCCTAGGTATCTTCTTTTATATGTGCAGTTTTTGCGGATTTGTTTTTGACGCACCGATCTTCGCACGACGATGGAAACTTTCTATGGGAAATCTGGGGTGTTTTATTTTCTGTTCTTCCGCTGCGCATGTGATATCACTCCCCTTGAAGGATTTCCCAATAGTGGTATCAGAGCCAGGTTGTTCGTGCGAAGATCGGATCTTAAACTGCGTATGTTGTGATCTAGAACAGGTTACGTCGCCAAAATCGTTGGCGTAAAAGGCGAGGAAGGGCAGCAACTGTTGCTGCCCTTGCTGTGTTCGTGCAGCGGCCACAAGGCAACAACTGTTGCTGCCTGCACAGGCAGCAACCGCCGGCCGGTGGCCGCAGTAGTCGCCGCCCGCCCGCAAGAGCACGTGCAGTGTCGCGCCACTGGTGGTGGCGCAGCGCACGCCGCAAACACAGTAGGGCAGAGGGATTAGGGTTTTAGGGCAAAAGACAGTTTTGACCCTCGAAATTTTAGAAATTCTAGATTCTGTTCCCTTTGACAGAATTACCAAAATACCCTCAGAATTTGAGAAATTCCAGTCTATGTCCTTTTTGGCCGAATAACCAAAATACCCTTAGGAATTCAGAAAATTCTCTCTATGTCCCTATTTTCAAAAAAATTAAATATGTTAATTAAATAGTTTAATTAACTATTATTATTTATCTAGTAGTCCTATAAAATGACATATACATGTGATGTATGATGTGGACAGATGATCATGGATTTGTGATGTGGTGTGTGTACATGTGATTATTATTATTGGGGTCTGTGAGCCTCTATTTTCTCGTTTATTGTCGAGCCTGCGTGCCTGTAATTATGTTGTAATTATCAGAGGAGGCGCAGCGGTAGCGTGACTTACGAGGTCGAGACGAACGATCCGACGCATGGAGATACGTTGAGATGCCGATGGATCCGACGAAGCAAGATGGATGATCACAAGACATAAAGATGCGCCGAAGTATACATAGATCTTGATGTGAGTGATTAGGCCCACTGGCTCGAGCCTGATCATATTAGGATATGGTCCATGATCATCTGGTGTGATTGCTCATGTGATGTGTGATTAGTTATACACCTACTAGATATGTATATATATATTTGTATATGATGTAGATATATATATATATATATATATATATATATATATATATATATTAAATACGTATGTGTGTGACATATTATGTTAGGAGACCAAATCAAAAATCCTCTCCATAAATAATATTAAATCGATAAACGTGAGGCAATAAGATTGACCCACGTGGCCTTCCATCGTTATAGCTAGGAGTCGATTCCCGGTATAGGTTGAGTTGGTCGAGTCCCTCGAGACTCACCTATATCACGTCTCACCATCTTATCTATGACATAGATATGTCAGAGGTGACCTGAGGACATGGTATGTTTGGTCGAGTCCCTCGAGAGTATATCACCGAATCAGACTCATCTGGTAATGATGTTAATGACTTAATCAAACATTATGGTTAGTCGAGTCTCTCGAGGCCATGGTGATTCGAAGGCCGAACAGGACGGGAATCACAAGGAGTTATGATTGGCAAGAGTTGTCTACCTTTACAAGTTTAATGTGATTGGTCGAGTCCCTCGAGGTTACGTTAAGACGCCGATTGGATCTTGATCCCCGCTTTCAAATCCTTTACGTGGCATACTTGATGCCAACTGCCTCACTGGTCCAAACTATATGGATTAGTTTCACAATCTGAGAATCGTTCTCATGGTGGAGAAAATCGAATATGTCCTTAATATAGTGATCCCTACGCCCGACGAAGGGGCAAGCGAGGATGAGATCGCTCGTTATGTGAAGTACTTAGATGATTCCACTCTTGCTTAGTGTTATATGTTGGCCTCTATGACTACTGAGTTACAGAGACAGCATGAAAATATGGATGCTAATTCCATACTCTTACATCTCCGTAAACTGTTTGAGGAACAGGGAAGAACTTAGCGATATGAGATATCAAAGAGTTTTTCCGTGCTAGGATGACTGAGGGGACATCGGTCATAGAGGCCATAAGATTGACCCACGTGGCCTTCCATCGTTATAGCTAGGAGTCGATTCCCGGTGTAGGTTGAGTTGGTCGAGTCCCTCGAGACTCACCTATATCACGTCTCACCATCTTATCTACGACATAGATATGTCAGAGGTGACCTGAGGACATGGTATACTTGGTCGAGTCCCTCGAGAGTATATCACCGAATCAGACTCATCTGGTAATGATGTTAATGACTTAATCAAACATTATGGTTAGTCGAGTCTCTCGAGGCCATGGTGATTCGAAGGCGAGCAGACGGGAATCACAAGGAGTTATGATTGGCAAGAGTTGTCTACCTTTACAAGTTTAATGTGATTGGTCGAGTCCCTCGAGGTTACGTTAAGACGCCGATTGGATCTTGATCCCCGCTTTCAAATCCTTTACGTGGCATACTTGATGCCAACTGCCTCACTGGTCCAAACTATATGGATTAGTTTCACAATCTGAGAATCGTTCTCATGGTGGAGAAAATCGCATATGTCCTTAATATAGTGATCCCTACGCCCGACGAAGGGGCAAGCGAGGATGAGATCGCTCGTTATGTGAAGTACTTAGATGATTCCACTCTTGCTTAGTGTTATATGTTGGCCTCTATGACTACTGAGTTACAGAGACAGCATGAAAATATGGATGCTAATTCCATACTCTTACATCTCCGTAAACTGTTTGAGGAACAGGGAAGAACTTAGCGATATGAGATATCAAAGAGTTTTTCCGTGCTAGGATGACTGAGGGGACATCGGTTTAGAACCATGTCCTTAAGATGATTGAGTGGATCGAAAAACTCACAGGTCTAGGAATGGTCCTAGAGGATAACCTGTGTGTGGATCTTGTACTTCAGTCCCTACCAGATTTCTTTTCTCAATTCATAATGAATTTTAATATGAACAAACTTGAGGTGACCCTCCTAGAGCTCCTTAATATATTGAGAGAAGCAGAGAGCACCATCAAGAAAGAAAAGCCGGTTCTCTACACTGGTGAGACCAGAAAGAAAAGGAAGGCTGAGAAGACCCTTAAGAAGGGCAAGGGCAAGGACAAAATGGGTAAGGCAAAGGTTACCAAGAAAGACCCAACAAAGGACAAAGGTCGGTGCTTCCACTATGGCAAAGATGGGCACTGGAAGAGGAACTGCAAAGAGTACCTTGTAGAGAGGGCGAAACAGAAGCTTGAAAAAGCTTTATATACATTCATGATCAGTCTCCATTTGTCAGAATCTTATGATAACACATTGGTATTGGATACCTGGAGTGCTTATCATATCTGTAATTCGTTACAGGTTCTGGCAGGACCTAGGAGATTGAACAGAGGTGAGATGAACCTTAAGATGGGCAATGGAGCAAAGGTTGCTACACTGACTGTTGGCAAGGTCACCTTACATCTGCTTGGTGGAGCTATTATTGCATTAGATGCATGCTATTATGTTCCTTCTATTATCAAAAATATTATTTCCATTTCATGTTTGACAGTTATTGGATATAAATTAGTTTTTTGAGAACAATGGTTGTTCAATAATATTAGATGATGAGATCATCATGAGAGGAATAGTGCATAATGATTTATATATGCTAGATATAGCTCTATATATCATGACTATAAGAAAGTCTAAGAGGAAACGAGAAGTGGAGAACCAAACAGGAAAAAGTATTAAAACCCTTCGATTAGATTGAGGAGGTGAGTACTTGAGTACAGAGTTCACCCAGTTTCTCAAAGACCATGGGATTTGATCCCAATGGACACCTCCTTATATACCACAGCTTAATGGTGTATTAGAAAGGAGGAATCGCACGCTGTTAGACATGGTACATTCTATGATGTGTTTCGTCAACTTACCCATCTCATTCTGGGGATATGCCTTAGAAACTGCAACTTACTTTCTGAACAGAATTCCAACTAAATTAATGATGTCTACTCCATATGAGATATGGAATAGGAAGAAGCCCGATCTTAAAGTTGTTAGGATTTTGGACTACCCTGCCCACGTTAAGAGACACAACCCTGACAAGTTGGAATCTAGGACGGAACGGTGCAAATTCGTGGGATACCCCAAAGAAACTTGTGGGTATTATTTCTATCATCTTGAGGACTGAAAGGTCTTTGTAGCCAAGAGAGCAGTGTTCCTTGAGAAGGAACACATTCTTGGTGGAGATAGTGGGAGCATGATAGAATTGAGCGAGCTTGGAGAACCTAGCTCAAGCACCATTCCACAGCCAGAGTCTGTTTAGATACCTAAAACACATGTTCCAACTTTACGTAGGTCCAATAGAGTATCCCATCCTCCTGAGAGATATGTGGGACATATCAGAAGAAAGGATGTTGAGGATATTAATCCTCAGACCTACGAGGAGGCTATTATGAGCATAGACTCCGGGAAATAGCAAGAAGCCATGAATTCAGAAATGGATTCCATGTACTCCAACAAGGTTTGGAACCTAGTTAATGCACCCGAGGGTATTGTACCCATTGGTTGTAAGTGGATCTTCAAAAAGAAGATTGAAGTAGATGAAAAGATAGAGACCTATAAAGCAAGGCTAGTAGCTAAGGGATATCGTCAAAGGCAAGGGGTTGACTATGACAAAACTTTCTCACCTGTAGCCATGCTAAAATCCATTCAAATTCTATTGGCTATTGCAGCACACTATGAATATGAGATCTGACAGATGGACGTCAAAACTGCATTCCTCAATGGTAACCTCGATGAGGAGGTGTATATGATATAGCCTAAGGGATTCGTGTCCAAGGATAACCCAGATAAGGTGTACAAGTTACTTAGGTCCATTTATGGATTAAAGCAAGCTTCCCGAAGTTGGAACATAAGATTTGATAAGACATTCAGATCTTATGACCTCGTTAAGAATGAAGATGAACCTTGTGTCTACAGGAAATTAAGTGGGAGCACTATCACCTTTTTGGTATTATATATGGATGACATCCTGATCATTGGGAATGATGTAGGAATGCTCTCCACAATAAAGACTTGGTTATCTAGGCACTTCTCCATGAAGGACTTAAGGGAAGCATCCTACATATTAGGGATACAGATCTATAGAGATAGATCCAAGAAGATGCTTGGCTTGTCCCAGTCCAGGTACGTAGACACCATTGTCAAAAGGTTTAGCATGAAAAATTCCAAGAGAGGTCTCATACTAATGAGACATGGAATATCACTTTCTAGGAGTATATCCCCAAAAGACTCCTAATGAAAGGGCACACATGGATATGATACCATATGCATCAGCGATATGATCTCTCATGTATGCTATGCTATGTACCTGGCCTGATATAGCGCATGCTCTGAGTGTTACGAGAAGATATCAGGCAGATCCAGGTTTGGAGCATTGGAAAGTAGTAAAATGTATCCTTTAATACTTGAGAAGAACTAAGGATCTTTTACTAGTATATGGAGGTAGTAGCCTCAAGGTTGGGGGCTACACGGACTCGAGCTTCCAATTCGATGTCGATGATAGCAAGTCTAATTCAGGGTATGTGTTCACCCTAAATGGAGGAGCAGTATGCTGGAAGAGTTCCAAGCAAAACACTACTGCTGACTCAACCATAGAGGCGGAATACATTACTATGGTAGAGGCAGCAAAGGAGGGAGTCTGAATGAAGAAATTCATCACAGATTTGGGAGTCATGTCGAGCAGCGAAAAGCTGATTCCCTTATATTGTGACAACTATGGGGTGATTACTCAAATAAGAGAACCCGGATCTCATCAGAAGTGTTCTGAGGAGGTTCCAACTTATTAGAGAGATCGTGGCCCGAAAAGATATAGTAATGAAAAGAGTTCCATCCGAAGATAACATTGTCGATCCACGGACAAAGCCATTAACTCAGATTGTCTTTGAGCATCACAGAGGTCTGATGGGGATCAGACATGTTGGTGATTGGTTTTAGGTCAAGTGGGAGATTACTAGTTATAGGTGCTCTACAAGTCAATCACATGAGTGATTGCACTTATAACACGCTGCGTCAATCTCTTTGCTTATGATTATTGGCATTATCTCACATTATCTAAATGTATATTGTGATGTCCTTGGATCTGTGCAATGAGAATTGGATCGTGATAAGATTACGATAATGAGACCGATTCACCTTTAAACACAAACCCTAAATTATCTTGGTCATAGGTTACTCGAGAAGGACATTGAGATAACTGGATAGACTGGTGTGCTGTATACCCATTCATATGATGGAGGTAGCTGGTCTCATAGCTACTCGTGTGGGGACACTAAAGGTACAATGCAGGTGCTCATTGGAGAATGAGTTCACTGATTGATCCACCTACGGAATGCTGGATGGTTATTGATACCTCATGTCAGACAACGATTCGGTAGTCCCAGTAGTGTATCTGGTCCTTAGACTTGAGACACCAAGGATGTCCTGTATGAGTACTTCACTCTTTAATACCGGACTTATAGATTTGGAAAGCTCCATATCTAGTACAACCGATCATTGGGAGTGGTAGCCAACCTTACGAGGGCTATTGAGTGTCAATAGAGGATCATCCGCTCTCGGTATCATGAGAGGAATATCCCATGTGTCCTTGCTTAAACAAATCCTTGGCCAAGGTTATTCGGATTGAGAGAGAAAGAGTTCTCCGGGAGAATCCGACAAGAGCAAGACCCAAGGAGAGACCGTATGGGCCTGACAGCACCATGCCCGGTATAAGGTCTTTGGGATATTAGATGGATGAGAGATTATAGATACATAGTAACTGAGGATAGATAGGTCTAAAGGATTGGATTCCCCTGTATCATCTAGGGGCCGCGGCATAGTGGCCTGGTACGTCCGCAATCGATGAGTTGGGTGAATTATTATAGAAATAATAATTCACTAAGTCAGAAGGAGTTCTGATAAGTATAACTCACGGCCAGCTCGATATTGGGCCTAGAGGGTCACACACATATGGTAGGTGTTGCGACGAGTAGAGGTTCGGATATGAGATATCCGTTGAACCCCCTATCTTATTGGATATCCATTAAGCCCCTGAATTATTGGATCCTGAGATGAGATCCAATAATTGCTAATAAGAGATTATTGGGTGGAAACCCACTAATCCAAGAGGCTTGGGTAATTGGATGGAGATCCAATACCCAATAGGGCAAAAGATCCATTAAGGTTTTTCAGGGGGGGGGGGCCTCTATAAATAGGAGGGGACCAAAGCTCTATAGGCTGGGGGTTTCTTTTGGTAGCCACCTCCTGTTCTCCTCTCCCTAGAGAGAGAGAGAAGCATCGTCGCAATCCCTGCTGTGTGGATACCGCTAGAGAGGAGGATGCTTGACCTCCTTCATCCTCTCCCACAGATCTGCAGGAATTCAGGGATATATGATCTCCATAGGTATCTTCTTTTATACGTGCAATTTTTACAGATTTGTTTTTGACGCACCGATCTTCGCACGATGACGGAAACTTTCTATGGGAAATATAGGGTGTTTTGTTTTCTGTTCTTCCGCTGTGCATATGATGTCGCTCCCCTTGAAGGATTTCCCAACACTTTAAGCTTATTTATGGTCTTTTTAAGTAGCAAGTTCTCATTTTTGATTGCTTCTAAGTGTTCACACTTAGAGCATGGGGGTAAAGAAGGAGTTTAGAGACTATCAAACTTATCTTGTAATAAAGCATGCTCTTTCTTTAATAAATTAAACTTCTTACTAATAGTTCTACATTCATCAAATAAATCATGAAAAGCGATAGAAAGTTCATCAAAAGATAACTCTTCATTAAATAACTCACTAACCTCTTCTTCTAAGGCCATTAGCACGAAGTTGGTCTCTTCTTTGTTGCTTGCTTCTTCATCTTCGGAGTCACTTGTATCATCCCATGTAGCCTTCAATGCCTTCTTCTTCTTGAGTTGCTTCTTCTTGGCTTAGGGGCATTCATTTTTTAAGTGCCCCGGCTTCTTGCATTCATAACATATGACTTGGTCCTTTTTTGGTTCAATTTTATTTTTGGATTTATTTTTAAATTTATGTTTTTTTAATGAATTTTTTAAATTTTCTAGTTAAGAGTGCAATGTCTTCATCAAAGTCCTCGTCACTTGATGTTCCTTTCAAGTGGTCTTCTTATGTTCTTAATGTCATATCCTTCCTGTTCTTTAGAAGGGGGTTCTCTAGCTTATCATGAGCATGACATATCATTTCATCGGTCATTAAAGACCTTATGAGTTCTTCGATAGGAAAAGTTTTAAGGTCCTTGGCCTCTTGAATGGTCGTAACCTTTGGATCCCAACTCTTTGGAAGGGATCTTAAAATTTTTGTTACTAGTTCAAAATTAGAAAAATCTTTACCAAGTACCTTAAATCCATTGATGACATCCGTGAAGTGGGTGTACATGTCTCCGATGGACTCAATTGGTTTCATTCGAAAAAGCTCATAAGAATGCACAAGAATATTGATTTTGGACTCTTTCACTCGGCTAGTGTCTTCATGAGTGATCTCAAGAGTGCGCTAAATATCAAAAGCCGATTCACAAATCGAAAAGCGATTAAACTCATTTTTATCAAGTGCACAAAATAAGGCATTCATAGCCTTTGCATTTAAAGCAAAAACTTTCTTCTCCGATTCATTCCATTCGCTCATCGGAAGAGAAGATTTTTGAAATCCACTTTCGACGATATTCCAAAGCTCCAAATCTATAGAAATAAGAAAGAACCTCATATGAGTCTTCTAATATGTGTAATCTGACCCATTAAATATAAGCGGACGTGGAATGGAGTGACCCTCTTACATGTTAGAGTAAGCCATCTCTCTTGAGTTTTAAACTAAATATGAGAGTGAACCTTGCTCTGATACCAATTATTAGGATTGGAGTGGCACTAAGAGGGGGGGGGATGCATTAGTGTAGTAGATTAAAACTATTAAGTTTGAAATTGATTTCATAAATAGCTAGTTCGTATGGAGATTTTGATTCAACGAAAAATGACTTAGTTAAAGTAGCTCGAGTAAAGGAGATGAAGATGAAATGATTTACAGCTAAGTAAAGAAATGATTCAGAAATTTAAACACTCACACATTCAAGGAACACCACGATGTATAGTGGTTTGGTCAAATGACCTACATCCACTTTCGAAGCCTTCTTCGATGAGGCTCCCAACTTCCACTAGCAAGTCACTTTGAAGGGGAAGGACCAAATACCCCTCTTACAACCTTCTTACAAGTGGTTCACACTCTTACAGATTTTTGTAAAGAGAGGGAGGTGAACACTTAAGCTATCGAAAACAAAGCTTTGCTATGGCTTTTGCTTAATTTCTAACTCTCAAAAGGTTGCACTTTTAACTGAGAAAAGAGAGGTATTTATAGACCCCAAGAGGATTCAAATTTGGACTCCAAATTTGAATTCATTTTAGGTTCTCGGTGCTGGCAGTGCTATCACTTGTCAGTGGCGATGCCACCGCTTGTTAGTTGTCAGACTGACAAAGTACTGGGCAGTTCCACCGCCCGGGCTCTCTGGTGCTAGGCGGCCACCACCTAGCTCTCGGGTCCTGGGTGGTGCCACCACTTGGGCCTTTCAGCAAAGATGAATAGGCCATATTTTCGGCCCAAATCAGCCCAATAAGGGCCCGATTGACCCCTACTAGGTTAAAAAAGAATTATTCATAGTCCTTACCCTAATTACGTGCTAACTACGAATTGAAATATAATTCTAAGTGATTTAAACTGACATTCTTCAAGTCTTCTCTTCCGGCGAGCTTTCAACGAATTTCCAATGGACTTCTGACACTCCTTCAGATTTCTTCCGACAAACTCCCAGTAGGCTCCTGGATTCTGTGGTGAGTTCAACGAGTCTTTGGCAAGCTTTCGAACCTTCTCGATGATCTCCATGAACCTCTGATGATCTGGTGAACTTCAGAAACCTTCGGCAAGTCCCTGATTCTATCTCGGTTGGTTCCGACAATACTTCTAACGATCCTTCGAACTTCCGGTGAACTCTCGAACTCCCAATGAGCTTGACCTCGGTAAATCACTTTATGTTTTTATCCTATCATGGTTAATCCTGCACACTTATCTCGACAATATGGATTAGAACAAATAATTAACCAATTGACTTCATCATCAAAATCCAAGATTCAACATCATGTTCTTCTTGAGCCTTGATATCATATCCTTCATAATATAGAAATGACATGATTTCTTTGCCTTGTATGCCTTTTGTGATGATTTGACCATTGATGTAAAAAAAGATTTGTATTCTTTCCTTTCCCTTTATTTATTTCTTTAAAGATAAAAAGGGGAAAGAAAACATGTTAGCATTTGTAATCATGATTTGATCTTGATTTCTTGGACTTATGACTTGAGATACTTTTATGGGAATCGAAACTCTTTTTCCTCTATGATTCCTTTTCTTCATTCACTAAAAAGGAAAATAATCTAAGTCATGATCTTGATATATTGATATTTGACACTCAAAATTTTCTTATGATTCATGATGAATTTAGAAATATTATGCATATATTGTGATCTCTTCTTTATTTTCCTAAGATCTTTTGCTATTTACAAAAGAAGAGATATATTGAAATGAATCATTTCTCATAATCATTGATATCTTGATTCTTTGTATTGGTTGTCATGATTTGAATAATGATTTTTATTGATGCAAATTTACAATTGATGTAAGAAGTTTATATCATCATATATCCTCCCTTCTTTTTTACAAAAACAAAGAGGGAGTTAGCTTGCTAGCTTGTGTATTACAAGAGAAAGAAATATTACTAGCTTGTGCATCACAAAGCAAAATTGCTAGCTTGCACACTTGAATGAAAAATTTGCTAGCTTAATCATTGCAATGAAAAAACTTGCTATCATGAACACTACCAACAATTGCAATATTGCAATATAAAGAGAGGCAAAGAATATCTATATCAAAAGAAGCAAAAAATGAAAAACTTAGAAGATTTGGAATCTTACACTTGCTACGAATGTTGTAATAAAAATTTAACTTGCATATTTAAAGTGATGTAAATTATGCAATATTGCTAGCCCATTGCAAAAATTTGCTAAGGCAAAACTAAGTGCTATCTTGCCTATCTTGAGAAATAAAGTGCAAACTTGCATATCTCAAGAAGCAAGTAAAAATTGTCATGCTTAAACTTATAAACTTGCTATAATTGAATGTTATATATCTTGATAGCTGATGTGTTATAAAACTTGCATATCTTTTAAACTAGATAGATGCAAATTTTCCTTTTTGTTGATGATAAAGGGGGAGAAGTAGATTGATGATTTCATGCAATATATGTTGTATTGAATATTTTTATATTTGTATGATATTTTTAACATGTGATGAATGTTACTTGGATTTGGCATAATCCAAGGTCTCTATTAATATAACATATTGATAGGGAAAATTTGGATAAACTCCAGGATTTAAGGTTAACTTCGTCATTAATTAGTTGTTATCATCAAAAAGGGGAAGATTATTGAATCTTGAATTTTGATGATTAAAAATAATTAAGTGTGATTTATGATCTAACTACGTTTTGAGTCACGTGGGTCTACTCTCGATCAGCATTAGACAGTTGACACAGGTTGAATCAACATTGTGTTGGAGGAAATCACTTCAGGAGATTGAACGTTGAGCCGAAGGTCCGGTCGACAATTGGTAGAAGGCTTCGGACAAAGATATCGGGTATCGGGCCAAGAAGAGTGGTGTTGCACCAAGGAGATTATGGTTATGGAGGTCAACCACCAATTAGGCAATAAGCCATAAGAGAGGATGATGTGTTAAAAAATTAGACGAAGCACCAACCAATGATGTGCCGGGCAACAGGAAGTTGATCCGTTATAACTGTCTAGATCAAAATAGGATTAAGGTTTAATTAGTATACAGGATTAACTACGATAATGATGAAGGCATAAAGCAAAACAACATGCCCGAGTTAAAGACGAACGAATCATTGGGAGTTCGAAAGTTAGCCAAAAGTACAAAGATTTATCGAGAATACTACCAGAATTGGCCGAGAGTGAGTCGAGAACTTAACGAAGGGTTCATTGGAAGTTCACCAGAAAGACTCGTCGGAGGTTCATAGAGCTCACCGAGAAAGATCAGAGCTTACCAAAGAAGACTCGTCAGAACTTGCTAAGATCATCGTAAAGTCTGAGAGCCTACCGAGTGTCCGTCGGAAGATGTTCAAGAGTTCATTGGAAGACCGCCGGAAGTTTGTCGGAAGCTCGCCGAAAGAAGTCTTGACGTGTCGGATTTAGATTTGCTTAGAAAATATCTTTAATTTCATAGTTAGCATGTAATTAGGGTTTAGATTGGGAGATAATCCCCTTAACCCAAATAGGGGCCAACTGGATCCGAATTAGGGCTATGTTGGGCTAGATGAAAGGCCTAAATAGTGCCCTAATGCCACGTCAGGCGATGGCATCGCCAGGTGGGCGATAGAACCACTTGAAGGCTCAATTTTCATGATTGAGTCTAGGCGATGGTACCGCCCACTGATAGTGTATCTGGGCAGTGGTATCATCAGATTGGGTGGTGATACTACCCAATACACTGACAGAACCAAAGTGCACTAGCGGTGGTACCGCTAGTGACAAACGGTGGTACTGCTAGTACCCCAGAAACCTGGGATAGAAAGGTTTTTGACTCTAAGTTTAAATCAGATTGGAACCTATAAATACCCCTCCCATCCCTAGGTTGAAGATACAAGCACACACACTTTAAAAGTAGAAAAACGATGTTTAAATCTCTCTAGAAATCTCCTTCTCTAGTCCTTACTTGTATTCAAGCTATAAAAGAGAAGAGAGTGATTGTAAGGGTTACCTCCTAAGCCCGTCAAAAGGAGAAAGCACTGTAAAGGAGTTGGTCTTCACCCGTTGGAAGAAAGATAGCTAGTGGAAAGTCGATGGCCTCAAGTGAAGAGGAATCAGGAGTAGACGTAGGTTGTATGATCGAACCACTATAAAAAAAGTTTACGTTTACTTCTTGCAAATTTACATTACTACAAACCATCTTCACTTTGCTGCTTTACTTACTCCACTTCCTCTTAATCTTCTTATGTATGCTTTCAACTTAAAACAAAATTGAAACAGTTTTAATTGAAATATTATTCTTTTCGTATGAGGTTTTCCGAAATCATTTTAAATCATCGAATCTATTGTTCTTAACTGTCACACTAATTCACCCCCCTCTTAGTGCTGCTCTAGATTCTAACAATTCTCCCCTTCTATCTCCTCTTCATCCTCTATCTTTACCCCCTCTCCCTTTACTATCTCCTCCTCATTTGCCTTCTCCTCATTTCCTCCTCCTTCACTTTCTCCTTATCCTCCTCCTTCCCCTCTACCTCCTCATCTTTTTTATTTGCCTCCACCTCTGCCTCCTCCCCCTCTATCTTCTCCTTCAAATTTTGATAATTAATTATCAAATTTAAAAAAATAAAAATAATATTAATTATCTTAAAATTATATCTTGATGATTGAATTAGTTTAATAGAAGCTGAATAAGTCACTCAAAATTGAACTAAGTCATACTAGATTGAACAAGTATAACTTTGTTTAATTTTATATTTAACTTAATCAACTTCTATTAAACCAATCTAAACTTTAAATAAACTACTAAGACATGATTCTAATATGATTTGCCCTAATTTTTTCTTATTTTTTTGAAGATTTTATGATAATTAATTATTAAATTTTGAGATTTTTTGAATTAATATGGTGATTAAGTGTAACTTAATATAATTTTGAGTATAACTTAATTAACTTCCACTAAGATAATCCAAACTTCCACATAACTACTTTAAAATGATTCTAAGATTATTAATATCTTTTTTTTATTGTTTAGAGAATTTTATAAAATTTAATTATCAAAATTGGGTAGTTTTTAGATATATTCTATAATCGAGTGCCACTAAGCAACTCCAAACTTTCAAAGAACAACTAGGGTATATTTTTGAAACGACTAATATTATTTTTTAAAAAAATATTTTATGATAATTAATTATCAAATTTTATAATTTTTTGAATTGGTATTGTGATCTAATGTAACTCAGTACAATTTCGAGTACAACTTAGTCAAACTTCTAGTAAACTAATCCAAACATCTGTGAAATCACTAGGACATGAGTCTATGATAATTAATATTTTTTATAAATTTTATGATAGCTAATTATTAAAATTTTAAATTTTAAAATCGAAGTTGTGATAAGTGTAACTTAGTTCAATTTCTAATGTAACTTAATCAACTTCAACTAAATCAATATAAACTTTCATAGAACTGCTAGAACATGATTCTACTATGATTAATACTAATTTTTTTCTATTTTTAGAAGATTTTGCAATATTTAATTATTAAAATTAATTTTTTTAAATATGTTCTATGATTGAGTGTAACTTAGTTCAATTTCATTCTATCAAGCCAAACCAAACTTTTCCAAACAACTAGCATATAATTCTAAGATAATTAGTATTATTTTTTTATTTTAAAGTATTTTTATCAAATTTTAGGATTTTTTGAATTAATAATGTAATTGAGTGTAATTTAGTTTAATTTCGAGTTTAACTTAGTTAACTTCCATCATGCCAACCCAAACATCTATAAAACCATTAGAAAATGATTCTAGGATGATTGATATTAATTATTCTATTTTTGAGAATTTTATGGTAATTAATAACTAAGATTTAGGATCTTTTAAACTCGTATTATATTTGAATTTAACTTAGCTCAATTACCAATGTAACATGGTCAATTTATACTAAACCAATCTAAATTTCTATGCAATCATCAGAACATGATTATAAGATGATTAGTATTTTTTTTATTTTTGAAGGATTTTATAAAACTTAATTATCAAAATTGAGTATTTTTTAGATAGATTTTATAATCGAACTTAGTTCAATTTCGAGTATAATTTAGTTAATTTCTATTAAGACAACCCAAACTTTCATTTTACAACTAGGATATATTTCTAAGATGATTAATATTATATTTTTATATTTTTGAGTATTTCAATGATAATTAATCATCAAATTTTAGGAATTTTCTAAACTGGTATTATAAATAAGCATAATTTAGCTCAAATTCGAGTATAACTTTCTCAATTTTTACTAAACTAATCCAAACATCTATAGAATCATTAGGATATGATTCTATGTTGATCAATATCATTTTTTCTACTCTTTAAAATTTTACTTAATTAATTATCAAAACATAAGAATTTTTAAACTAGTATTGTGATTGAGTGTACCTCATTTCAATTTTAAGTGTAACTTGGTCCACTTTTACTAAATCAACTTAAAACTTCAACAAAAAATCTTAGAACATGAATCTAAGATGATTAGTATCATTTTTTTATTTTTTTGGAAGATTTTATGAAATTTATTTATCAAAATTAGAGATTTTTGTGTAGGTTTTGTGATTAGTTCAATTTGGAGTGTAATCTAGTTAAATTCTAGTAAGCTAACTCAAACCTCAATAGAATAGCTAGAACTAAATTTTAAGATTATTAGTATCATATTTTCTACTTTTGAATATTTTCTAGAACTCAAAATTAATTATTAGTATTATATTTGCTAATTAATTATCTTCATTGAGTATAACTTAGTCAACTTTCATTAGACCAAACCGCATTTTTACAAAACCACTAAAACATGATTCTAAGATTAATAGCATTATTTTTTATTTTTTATATTTTAGAATTATTAATTATTAAATTTTGAGATTTTTTGAACTAGTATTATAATCTGAGTGTAATGTAGTTCTATTTTGAGTGTAGCCTGGTTAACTTCCACTAAACTAATACAAACTTTTATAGAACTATTAGAAAATAATTATATGATTAGTATTACTTTTTATTTTTTAAGGTTTTTATAATAATTAATTATTAAAATTAGATATTTTTTAGTATATTTTATGATTGAGTATAATTTAGTTCATTATGGAGTATAGCTTGATCAATTTTTACTAAATCAATATAAAATTTAAAAAAACCACTATGATATAATTATAAAATAATTAGTATTATTTTTATTTTATAAAAAATATAATAATTAATTATCAAATTTTGGAGAGGTTATGGAGGAGGAGGAGGTGAATATAGATGCGAAAGATGGGAGGCTAGATAAAAGAGGAAGAGGAGAGTGAGATAAAGAGAAAAATTGGAGAAGAGGATACAAAAAAGGCAAAGAAGGAGAGGAGGAGGAGGAATGAGATAAGACAAAGAAGAAGGGAGAGATAAAGGGGGATAAGAAAGAAGAGACTGGGAGGAGTTGAAAGTAATGGAAGTGAAAGACAGGAGGAGATTGAGGGGAAGTGGAGGAGGAGATATAAAAGGAGAAGAAGGGAGGGTGGGGAGTTGAGGTGGAGGTGGGAAGGAGGGGTGTTAACATACAAAGATTGTCAATTGATAAGTCAGCTTAATTGATTCACTATTAAAAGTATGGACTCTTTTTTATGACTCATCTTGGTTGACATGAAGAGCAAGCATTGTAGGAAGGATGAAGGAATTAGTAGGGAGAGGCGGTTCATCGGGAGCAGCTTCATCTTCAAGCAATGAAGCTGGGTTGGGAGCTAGGTGGTCCCCTCTGCTAGTTAGCCTCCTGGTCATGCATCCGAGCTAAGTCGATAGCCCTGTATAATAGGCCTACATCGGGGGTATCCCGGCTTGACCCCTTCGATGCTTTAGTCATGGAAACGGAAAGGGAGGAAGACAACAGTATCAATAGTGTAAACTAGACAATAAATAGTCTTTCTTTGCTTACTAGCCCGGCTTAGCCCAGGGCTAGGCTTTTATACTTGGGCATTGGGTGGAGTCGACGAGTCACCATTAAGGTCCTTCTTATCGTACATAGTAAAGATATTTAATGCGAGTGGCTTGTCAGTGTGTGCCCCTAGAGACAACACTTAAGGACTGTCGGGATGAGGCCTATGATCTGTCTTTCTTACTTCTTTTGGTTAAACAGGGCGTGATCTATTCGTCGTTAGTTCGAAAGAGAAGGTTGGCGAAGCTGAGTCATGCCATCGATCATTAATACGAAGTCAAATTCTCTTTTCTAATTATAGAATCATTGAGGAGTGAGTCTTGCAAATCTATTTTAAGAAGTCAGGTCAGGTGACGTGACCTTCCATTAGCGATCGTAGGGAGTAGATGGTTCTTGGGTTTTTGCTTTGGTATTATTTATGTGGCGGGAATAACTAAGGAGAACTAGGATTATCTCTATCAACCGAACAAAATTCGAGAGAGAAGACAAAGGTAAAGAGAAAAGATTAAAAAAAAAAAAGAAGAGAAAGAGATAGAAGAGGAGAAAAAGGAGGTAAAGAGGGACAAAGAGGAGACGGAGAAGAAAAAGTGGATTAAGGAATTAGAAATTTTGACTGGGCCGCATTATTAGAAAAAATCATTCTATATATTCTTCTAATATCATTTCAGGATTTCTATCCAAATAGGAACAAATAGGAAAAAAAATGATTCTCTCAAGTAAACAAGAATATAGAGGGTGTCATCAAATAAAAATTCAATAGTAAAAAAATTATTTCCAATATAAAGAAAAAAATAAAATCATTAACTTTAGAAGCATGTATATAATTTTATAAAGTATAAAAGAAGTATTGTGCCATTGTCTGCAACGGAGTAATAATGATCTAGAACAAACTTCTAGGTAAAAGATACAATGAATGACGGTTTCCACTAGAGGTAGGACTATCCTTAACCACGATTTCAAAATTAGTAATTCTAGTTTTATTAAATTTAGAATTAAGATTGAATATGGCAAATTTACTTTCGGATCAGGAACGGTTTTGATTCTGATAGGACCCTAGCAGGGTTAGGTCCTACTCAACCATGTAGCAGCTAATAAAAATCCTGTGAGAATGTAATAAACCCCACCTAGCTGCCTCTATCCTATAAAGAAGAGAGGCTAGGATTTATATTTGGGTCTTTGGGCTTCTTAGCCGCCGCCCCCCTTGTTACTGGGCCGGCCCGCTAAGGTTGAGGGCAAATTGAGTAGTTCACTTAGGAAGCAGCCCCTAGGGTTAGGGTTTGGAGCTCTATATAAGTTTGTAGCCTCCACCTCTTTGGAATAAGAAAGATCAATCTACAATTGCAGCCACCAGGCTACTTGGAGGGTGGAACCCCTATAGCGTTCCAAGGGTTGATCCCCCTCAAAGATCAATCTCCATAGAATTCCTCTGGGGTTCTATCATCTGGTATTAGAGCAGCAATCTTGCTGCTTTTGCTGCCATCTCTGTCGCCCACCATCAGCCAAGCAATTTCCACAATTGCTCTTGACGTCATCATCTCTACCGTCATCTCCTGACGTAGATCAAATCGACCATCGCCGCCACCTCCAATTGCATCAGAGATCTGGTATTTTTCTACCACCAATACCTTTTGCTGCTGTAATTTTTCATCTAAAATATCAAAAAGAAGTTTTTCTATCGATCCCTTGCTGCAAATTCTTTGCGTCGCGAAAGTTACCATCTTTGCGAACGAAGGATTGCTGTAGAAAATTTCAACCGCGTGTTGCTGCCTTTAATCGATCTAATTGTTATCCTTTTTGAATGAAATTTTTTGTGCACCTCATAGATCATCTTGGCTCCTATCCATGATTGATCTATTGTGGAATTCATCATAAAAAAAATTCGTGTGTTGCTACAATCTCTCGTCACAAACTGCTGAAATTTTTTGACGAGAATTCTGCTATCGCAACTTGCACCGATTTCTTTACTGCTTTGCTGCCAAAATTTCTTGATCCAATTTATTATCCTTGTTGCTATCTAAACTAAGATTCTACCATCAAACCCCCTCCTCAAACCCCTGAGTTTTCGCTGAAAATTTCATCGAGAAATCGCTATTTCTTTGATGACAATTCTGCTCTTACGAGACAGCGCACATAGGCAGCAATTTCTACTGATTTTTGTCAAATCTTTGCTGTGAGCTACCACAGATCTAAAACCTTCTTCCCTAACCTTCATCCACTACCATCTCAGCCCAAAACTCCATCAAATCGCAGCCCCAAACAGTACCCAAAATAGTCACAAAACAAGCCTAAACCGCAGCCTACATCCACCAATCCACAAACCCTTTCGGCCACCACTTCCCTCAAATAATTCATGCCTTTAACCCGGCAACAAAAGAGAGATCTTAATATTATAGATTTGGAGACATATGCTATGGCATCCGAGGAGGCAATTGATGCTAAATTCGAAGCCTTCGAGACACGAATGGAGGAGAAGATTTGGACTCTCTTTGTCGAACTTAGTTTGAGTCGACCACCGAGCCCAAAGAAATCACATCAAGGGGAGAGCTCTAATCGAAGAGATGACCTTCAAGAGAGGGGAGGCTCTATGACCGATCCTCACTATCCACGCATGAGGGTGGACTTCCCTAGATGGGAAGAAGGAGACCCGATTGGTTGGATCTTGCGCGCGGAGCGATATTTTCGGTACCACAAAACCGCAGATGCATCTATGGTAGAAATTGCAGCTATACATCTTGAAGGAGATGCCATACAATGGTTTGATTGGTTTGAACATACTCATGGAGTCCTCTCATGGCGACAATTCAAAGAAGGACTGCTGATCCGTTTCAGACCAACCGATTACGAGAACATCGACGGACAACTAGCAAAGATCCGACAAACCTCCACCATCCAAGAGTATCAAACCAGGTTTGAAAGGTTATCTAATCAAACTCATGATTGGTCTGAAAAATAGTTATTGGAGACATTTATTGAGGGCTTGAAGCCGGAGATCCGGGGAGAAGTTAAAGCGCGACAACCGTACACGCTTATGGCAGCCATCTCTTTCGCACGACTTCAGGAGGAGCGATTGAACCATGAAGCCTGGAGGACTAGGGTCGCTCCCCGACCAGAAATATTGAAGCCCTCAGCCTCGCCTACTATCAGCCAAGCTCCTGCACCAAAAAGGTTGACAAGAGAAGAGCTTCGAGACCGATCTGCTAAGGGGTTATGTTGGCATTGTGACGAGCCGTGGAGCCACGAGCATCACTGTAAAAAGGGGAGACTTCTTGTGATTGAACCAGTGGAAGAAGAGATCAGTGAATAGCTAGAAGAGAGTCTTGAACATGAGGATGAAGATGTGGAAGAAGAGCCACAATCGGTCGACTTTATGGTACATGCGCTAGCCGGCTACTCAAATCTGCAAACGATGAAAGTTGGAGGCCTGCTCAAACAACAACCGATCACCGTTCTCATCGATACAGGCAGCACTAATAACTTTCTAAATAGTAAGGTTGATGCTCGGATGGCGCTCCATATCGAAGGTTGCAGCAAGTTCGACGTAAAGGTCGCCGACGGCCGAATCCTAAAATGCGACCAAAGATGCCCGCAGGTGAAACTATTACTACAAGATCAAGAAATTGTTGCCGACTTCTTCCTCCTACCAATTGATGATTATGAGGCTGTGTTGGGCATAGAATGGCTGACGACACTAGGTGATGTCTCTTGGAACTTTTCCAAATTGATTATGAAATTCTATTGCAAAGGCAAACTGGTCACCCTACGCTGGAAGCTGAAGCAACGTGAACCACCGTTTCAACCCAACGAATGGAGAAAGTTTTACACAAGATAAATGGTGGCTTTCTTATGCATCTCCAGCAGCAACCAGAGAGGGAGAAAATAGAAATTAAAAATCAAAATATCACCCAACTGCTTGTTGAATTTGAAGATGTTTTTGCTGAACCGCGCGGTCTTCCTCCTACTCGGCAACATGACCACCGAATTCCAATCCTTCCGGGCAAACCACTAGCAAACACTCGGCCTTACCGCTATCCTCACCTCCAGAAAGATGAAATTGAGAAAATTGTGAAGGAAATGCTCAAAACAGGGGTGATTCGACCAAGCCGCAGCCCCTACTCCTCACCGGTGCTACTTGTGCGCAAGAAAGATGGAACTTGACGGATGTGCATCGACTACCGAGCTCTAAATGCCATCACCGTCAAGGATAAGTACCCCATACCAGTGATGGATGAACTTCTTGATGAATTAAAAGGAGCTCGAGTCTTCATGAAGTTGGACCTTCGATCCGGTTACCACCAAATTCTGGTATGTGAAGGCGACATCCCAAAAACTGCTTTCCGCACTCATAACGGTCATTATGAATTCTTGGTAATGTCCTTTGGACTCACTAATGCTCCTTCAACCTTCCAAAGTCTCATGAACGATATTTTTCGGAGCTTTCTTCGTAAATTTGTGCTGGTATTTTTCGATGATATTCTCATTTACAGCCCTTCTCTTGAGACTCATTTTCAGCACTTACGAATTATTCTGACGATCCTTCAGGAGAATACTCTTTTTGTTAAGCTATCAAAGTGTAGCTTTCTCCAGCAAAAAATAGAGTACCTTGGGCATATAATATTAGAAGAAGGAGTGTCCATAGACCCAACAAAAATCGAAGCAATGCAAGGCTGGTCGAAACCTACAAATGTGAAATTGCTGCGTGGGTTCCTTGGACTAACAGGCTACTACCGAAAATTTGTGAAGGACTATGGGAAGATTAGTGCCCCCCTCACTTCTCTACTGAAAAAAGATGTCTTCCTATGGTCGAACAAAGCCTCCGCTGCCTTCGATAGACTTAAGACAGCCATGACGACAACACCGGTGCTAGCACTACCAGATTTCAACCGACCCTTCATCATTGAGGCCGATGCATCTAGAGTTGGAATTGGAGCTGTTCTCATGCAAGATGGTCGACCACTCGCATACACTAGCAAGGCGTTGTCTCCCTCTCATAAAAAAATGTCTATCTATGATAAGGAGATGCTCGCCATTGTGCACGCAGTAACAAAGTGGAGACCCTACCTGATTGGCTGACGATTTCAAATTAAAACCAACCATAGAAGCCTTAAGTACTTTTTGGAGCAGAAGATATCATCCCTAGAGCAGCAAAAATGGGTAACCAAACTTCTAGGATTTGATTATGAAATTATTTACAAAAAGGGGAAAGAAAACGTTGTTGCAGATGCACTCTCACGGCTCCCTCAGCAAGTTGAATTTTCAGCTATCTCTTCCTACCACCACCTCGAGGGCATTAGGGAGGAATGGAAGAAGGATCCAGAAACCAGCAACATCATCAAAAATTGGAGGAGGATCCAAGCGCAATAGCTCACTATACTTGGGATTCAAGGGATCTACGCTATAAAGGTCGTATTGTGCTTATACCAAACTCCCCTTGCATCAAAGTCATTCTGCACGAAATGCACTCCACACCTTCAGCAGGGCACTCTGGATTTCTAAGAACCTACAAAAGAGTGAAGCAAAACTTTTATTGGAGAGGGATGAAAAAAATTATTATCGAATACGTAGCACAATGTGATGTATGTCAACAACAAAAAGGTGAAACAGTGGCGAGTCCAGGGAAACTACAACCACTACCTATACTAGACTCGGTGTGGACTGACATCTCCATAGACTTCATCGAAGGGTTGCCACCTTCCAAAGGTAAAAGCACAATCCTTGTGGTGGTTGATCGACTTACGAAATATGCTCATTTTTGTGTTGTGCGAAATCCCTACACTGCTGTTAGTATTGCTCAGATTTTCATAGAAAATATTGTTAAACTATATTGGATGCCAAGGTCCATCGTAAGTGATCGTGACAGGGTCTTCACTAGTAAATTTTGGACCGAGTTATTTCAGTTATAGGGCACCAAACTCAAGATGAGCATTGCATATCATTCACAAACCGACGGCCAAATGTATGGTGAACAGATGTTTAGAGACATACCTTCGGTGTTTCGCTAGTGATCGACCAAAGGAGTGGACGAAATGGCTCCCTTGGGCCGAATAGTGGTATAATACTACATATCATTCATCTATAAAATATACCCCATATGAAGCATTATATAGTCGGCCGACTCCTGTGATTCTAAAGTATGTAATTGGCTCAGCTAGGGTAGATCAGGTCGACCAAGATTTAATTGATAGGGACAAACTCCTACAGCTAAAGGATAATCTCTACCGCTCAAGCTAGAATGAAGCGAACACGAAAAGTGAAAGAGAATTTTTAGTAGGAGACTGGGTTTATCTTCGCCTACAACCATACAAGCAACTATCCATCAACACACGAGCCTCCATGAAGCTATCTCCACGCTTTTATGGGCCCCATCGATCATAGAGCGATTGGAGCTGGGCGATAGACTTAAATTACCTGAAGATGCCAAAATTCATCCTATCTTCCACGTGTCATGCT
Organism: Musa troglodytarum; assembly: GCA_023547065.1. NCBI lineage: Eukaryota > Viridiplantae > Streptophyta > Magnoliopsida > Zingiberales > Musaceae > Musa > Musa troglodytarum. Next base: position 17,904,764 of record CP097507.1, on the reverse strand, counting down.
TGAAGCCCAAGTTGGGAGAACACGAGACACTCCAGATCCAACTGCCCAACACCACTGATGATGGAAATATTCAAGCCCAACCACAAGCCATCCTTGACCGTAGAGTCGTGATGCATCGTCGACGTTCCTCTACTGAAGTACTAGTGCATTAGACTAATTTACCACTCGAAGATGCCACATGGGAATCATATGAGGAGCTGAAGTCCCGATTCTCTGAGTTCATGGAACCCCAGCCTTGAGGACAAGGCTGATTTGAAGAGGGTAGGCTTGATAGGACCCTAGCAGGGTTAGGTCCTACTCAACCATGTAGCAGCTAATAAAAACCCTGTGAGAATGTAATAAACCCCACCTAGCCACCTCTATCCTATAAAGAAGAGAGGCTAGGGTTTATATTTGGGTCTTTGGGCTTTTTAGCCGCCGCCCCCCTTATTACTGGGCCGGCCCGCTAAGGTTGAGGGCAAATTGGGTAGTTCACTTAGGAAGGAGCCCCTAGGGTTATGGTTTGGAGCTCTATATAAGCTTGTAGCCTCCACCTCTTTGGAATAAGAAAGATCAATCTACAATTGCAGCCACCAGGCTACTTGGAGGGTGGAACCCCTATAGCGTTCCAAGGGTTGATCCCCCTCAAAGATCAATCTCCATATAATTCCTCTGGGTTCTATCAGATTCTCATTCTAATTTCAAACCAAAATAATTTATTTATTTTTTAAAAATTTTCTTAAAATATCTCTTCAATTAGTTGTTATTAAGCAGTCCAAAGGAACAAATTTATCAATATACGAGATATTTGAGTGTTTAGTTTTTTTCTTTCTTTTGACTAGTTCGAAACTAAATTAAAACCATCAATTTCGATTCTAATTTCAGATTTTAAGATCGAAATTGAATCATCAAAATTCATTCTAGTTTGATTCAAACCCGTTAAACTGTATATCATACTTAAGTTACAGAGCACATTTAGTATCGGAAAATGATGAATCGATGTTCCTACTGGCTCCGACCAAACGCCATGACCTGATCATTACGCTTCCTCTTTGTAGAAGAGAAGACGGCCATCCTCGGCGGTCGGTGCATCTGCACCTTCACGATCCAGGAGTGACGGAGACAGAGCAGCTCACCGAACAATTAAGGAGGGGCGGGGAGGGAGGGTGCATGTGGATACTTCTGCAGAAAGATGAAGTAATTTGGAGTTTAGAAACGGATATGGATCCACGTTGATTTAGGTGGACAAATGATGATGCATTTTGCTCCAGAGATTATAAAAAAGGAAATTAACTCCTATGCCTTTTAAGATGGGAAAATAAACTACCAAAAAGGCTATATGTGGAATATGGAGTCATGCATGATGATGGTAATTACTACATGATCTTCAGGATGGCAGCAGCAGATCAAAATTTTCAAACATTTACATTTGGTCATCTCATTGAGTTAAGTTAGGATACTTATAATAGAGAATGAGATAAATATGCATAAAAAATAAATACAGTAACTATACTTGCGATGACTTTAAGTATCTATATATTTAATTGATTCTGATTATGAACAAGGTGAAACTTATCCATATGTTATTTGTTGTCATATCTAGTCAATGCAAGGATTAGTCAACCTACTTAAGTCCTTTTTTTTCGTAATGGAAAAATGATGAAAGATAAGAATTAGTCAAGATAGGATCTTATTATCAATAATCAAGGACTTCTTCAAACAAGTTAAATATCCAAAAATTTATTTGACGACATTTGACATTGTGTTAACTGGATTGAGTATGATAGAAAGATATGCATGTACCGTATCATCGAGTACCGAACATTGTATGATCTCTTCTCCAAAAGAAGAGTATAGGGTTTTTTTGTTTTTTGGGAGGACGGGCCAAGGTAAGCCTCTCTAGATTGTTCCTCTTTAGCTCTCGATTTGATAAGACCGGGAGGTCTTCTACTGAGTGTGTTGGAGAAAGCCTTGACAATTTATCTTGGTAGATAAGTTTCTAAATTGCCCCCCTCTTGAAGCGTTAAAGTCCTCAATTGCCACCCAAGCTGCCAAGCTCCCTCTCCGCTTCCGCACCTCCGCAGCCATCGCCTCCTGTCGATCATATTTCTCTGTCGATGTAGAAGCAGGCGTTGCTGGTGCTCCAGCAGTGAGAGCTGCAAGTATTACCTGTTTGTAGCAGTCTCCTCATAAGTGACGACAGCACAACGAGATTTATTTCACTGGTTCTCTCCCCACCCCAAACAGGAGGAGGGCATGGCAGAAACCAAGCAAAGATAAGACACCTGTCCATTACAATCTGGACTATATGAAATTTTTCGCAGGAATCAAAATTTCGTGTTCAATCATTGATCAAGAATCTCATCATTTCTGTGACAATACATTTGACCTAACGCTTCTCTTCAAGAACAATCCATCATCTCAACATCGTACGTGTCTCCGATCTGAACCTACAAGTTGGTAGACAAATTAATGCTAGCATATTAAGAGTCTCATCATATTGAACGATGCACGAAAATAGAAACCGTCTTCGGATCTGCTTGCACCCAAAATTTGCATTTGAATCACGTAAATCCAACTGATGTAAACCAGCTTGCAACTATTGGACTAAACCTCCTGAAAGCTAAGTCTGGGATGTCTGCATCAAAGATTAGCATAATACTTGACATTATCGCTACTTTTTCCCCGTCCTCGTTGTAAAGGAAGCGATCGAAAAAAAAATAGCCTGTCACTTTACAGGCTAGAAAATACGACAACATAGTGCATCGATAAGATTCTCACAGCATTAGCTCACAAACAACGCCATCCGTGTTCTTCGGTTGACTGAGAACATGCAAGGTAATTGAAAGAACACGGCACTATAATCAAGAACACTGCATTCCATAGTGCAGTTGCAGCAAGATCAAAAGAATGATGCTTGGTTAGATGATGAGCTTAAAGGTCCAGCAGCATCGCTACAGTAACCTCCACCTTTCCAAAGGAGCTAGAGCTGAACCATGACCACATGGTCTTCACCTGCCTCAATTCTCAACTCTATTGTTCCTTTCTACTTCCCTTGCCGGACCTCCCACCAGATTCTTATTCCTATCTATTTCTTTCGAATTTGGTTTCCCATCAATTTCAGATGCTGCAGGTTTTCCCCACAAACAAGGGATGAGACTATCATAAAAATTTGTAGAAATACAAGCAGTCAAAAACCCAATCTTTCAAGTCAAAGCAACATTACTAACAGTGGTAGAACTATCTCTATCCCTCACAAAGAAGAAAGAACAAGAAGAAGAGATCCACGACCTATCAATCACAAGCAACCCAATAGAAAAGAACACCGAAGGAGGGCTTTTTGTTGACGCATGTGCAACATGGGGATGGCAGAAGTGAGCAGCGAGAGAGCGTGAGTGGAAACCCTACCCCCGAGAAGCCAGAGAGGAAGGGCGAAATCAGCGGGTGGCGAAGGGAGCGGGGGCGCGGACCCGCAGGGCGTGGGCGGGCGGGGGGAGGGGCGGCGGCGGGGAGGCGAAGGGGAGACGCCGCAGGATGAGGAAACGGATGCGCCGGGGTAAGAGGGCGACGTGGAGCAACTGCTCCAGCACCCGCGCCACCAGCGCCGTATACTCCTCTAGCAGCTCCACACCGATGGCGACGAGTATCATTTCTTCTCTTCTCCAGTACGCCAAGTCCTCGTTCTCCACCTCAAACAAAAAATCCAGTTTCCTCTCGGATCCGATTGCAAGATACTCCAAATCCACGTTCTACTCCTCAAACAAACATCTAGGTTTCGTTCTGATCCGATCGCGCGATATCCCGGCAATAAATCTTTTACCGCTTCCTCTCTTGCTCGAGATTTGACAGCAAAGGTGACGTAAAGCTTAGGACTTATTCCAATTATCGGTTGGTGACCCCTCGCTCTATATATGTCAGGAATTATATAGATAAGACAAAGATCAATCGATTGTCAAGGGATACATATTTCAGAAGCAGCGGGAAGCGCCTTCCTATGTGCTACCGCTGCTGGGATAGAAACTTGGAGAACTAAAGACACAAAGGGATCGTCTTCGCCTCTTTTCCAAGGCGCCCCCTTGATCTTCTCCGTTTCCAAAACCAGATGTCTTCACCACCTTGCACGAGAGGCAGTCTGCCCTTCTATTAATTACGAACTATGAAACTTTCCGGAGGCTCTCACTCGGATAGGGTAGGCCCCGCATTTCTCTCCAATTATAATACCGGTAGCCTGCTGGGGTAAACAAAAGCTGATAAGAAGAGCGCAGGTCCTGTTTCCCGGTTTCAACAGCGGTAAGGGTTGGCTTAGGCTGACGCAAGGTGAGGCTTAGGTTGGAGCGGCCGACTTCCGGTATTGAGAGAGTGGCTTCATTGTTCCCGATATAGTAATAATAATAATTATTATTTTCACTATTGTTTGGACGGATGGCTGTGATGTAGTGGTGGGAAGGAGTTAGTAAGATAGGATGATGATCATGATGAAACTATATAAAATTAATCTAGTGGTTCTGGCCGCTACAAATCAGCGGTAGCCCCATGTATGGCTTGCTATGGTTTTGTTTGACTTAATAAACAATTTTAAATTATCAAAAACGTTCAAAATATAAAAAAAATAAATGCCTACGGATTCGGTGGTACAATCTCAAATGCTGGATTTGCTGATAAACACTTAACGGCTAATTCAATCATAATTCCTAAATATCATTGTTAAAGATCTAATATACTTAATCAATGACAAATTTGATTGATTCGGTGGTATAATGCCTTTCTTTATAGAAGATTGTGGAATTCTTCCATGGGAAGAACTATAATTAGTCACTTCTAATTTTCTTTTTAATATAATATTAAAGATAATATTTTTAAAACATTATAATTAATGAACAGTAAGTAAATATTACAGTGTTGGGTCCTTCTATCTAATTATCTCCATTTCTTATTTTAGAAATATGTAAATACATAAATTTAGCCAACGGTAATAAAATTTCTACACCATCTAATCAACTACAGTTTAAGACATTAACCCGGCATAACTCTTGAGGCATCTCCTACAGTCACCCACCTTTTAAATCTTTAGAGTATGCGTGCTATGCATACATATGCAAACAAATAAAAAGTACATTTTGGAAAAGAATTTTTTAAACGCTTTCTATTCTATCGTCTGTCATTTGCCAATCCACCAAAAACAAAAAATTCCTTCCAGATATAGTTGGTGAACATGCATTTGGTATTTCTTCAATTTTCTTGGAAGACTTAATAAAAAATTTCAAGTTTCGATAAGTAACAAGTAAAATTAAAAAACTTTCGGCCTTGACATTCATGTTCTTAAAGACAATGGCCAAGTTTGACATACAATTCAATTTTGTTGATATATTGGACTCTGATCCAGCGTATGAACACATCAAAGACGCATGTATGCCGTATAGAAGGCGTTACTCTGCGTACACGGACGGGCACAGATCGAAACACAGTCCCATTTTGGTGGGATTCGATATGTTCCGTTGTTACAGAATCACCAAGATGAAAGTCCTATCGCGAAAGATGCTCCGTTTTTAAAGCAAAGTCGTTATCATACTCGGCACTCTTCGCGCTCTCGCTTCTCCGTGAAACATCGCTGCTCCACTTGCTTGGGAGATCTCCACGGCGTAGTAGCGATGTTTCGCTCCGACGGCGCCGACGCTGACGCCCACGCCCCGCCGCCATCACGCTCAACCTTCCCATACCCGTCCTCTCCTCAGCCGTCGTTCTCTACCTTCGTGTCGCCGTGCTCCTCGCCGCCGTTGTACGTCGATCGCCTCGTCTCTTCCTTCGGGCACCTCCCGCGACCGCCACCCCCGTCCCCGCCGCTGCCGTCGTATAACTTGTGGAGCCCGTCCTACTCCGCCTTCTCTTCCCGCTCGGCCCCTCCCGCCGACGCCGCTCGGCGCCACGGCTCGTATGCCTCGTTGGCTCCTCGCCCGTGGGGATCAGCCGACAGCCGCTCGAATCCCGCTTTAGACTTTGGACTTGAGCGGCCGGAGTGGCCGTGTACTCCTCGTTTTGGGCGATTAGATCGGACGCCTTCTTGGTTGGTGGATCACTCACTCGCCAGCCGTCCCTCTTCCTATGGAGGTAAGGCACATAATGCCTTTGATGCTGATAGGACAGTTCCTTTGATCATGTTGATGATTGTTATTTAGATTTAAGTTAGTGCTTGTTGGATGAAATGTGAAAATTTGGAGTCTGTCCATGGTGTTCTTCATGGTTTTAGGTTTTAGATGCACCCGTACCTGACTCAGCATCTAATTGGGACAAAATGCCATGGCACAGACCCTACCTCTAATTTGACTTACTCATATATTGATTCTAGATTATTTTTCAATTTCTATGGACACAAGTTAAGAATGTTAATCAACATATATTTCTGATATATAACTTTTACAATATTTCTATTATGTAATCCAGCTGCACAATATTCTTCAGACCAAGCACATGATGCCTCAGCTAGGGCTAGCTTAACACCTGATTGCCTTATATTTAAAGATGGATATGCATTTACTCTTCATGAAAGTCCATATAGCTTCAATGATGATTTCTCTCCAGCTGAGCAGGAGAAGCATAGCATCTTTCAGAATGCTGCAGAGAATGACGTGAAATTGTCGAAGGATAGTTGCAACTTGGACATATATGATGATTCCTCTGTGAATTATTCTGTCATGGTCAATGGATGTTCTGCATCCAGTGATTCCACCAATGCGAACAATAGAAAGCATTTGTTAGGTGTTATGTCTGGATCAATGACTTTAAATTCGAAAATTTTCAATTCATTGTGTTATCGATACCGCTTCTGTAAATCTGATAAAAGCATGCCCATTTCTTCAGACCCGCTTGATCAGTACAATTTATCTGCTAATTCAGCCAGGACAGGAGCTCCAGATTATTGTCGGTTTCCGTTTCGAGCTGGAGATCATGCGTATCCTTCTCCTATTTTAAACAATTTAGAGAGTTGCAGCCATTTTGATCAAGGCGGATATTATCTCTCAGCCAATACCAAACTGGAATATTCACATTTTCCGGAGCATGTGGATAGTTCAAATTGCCCTGAGTATCATAATGATGATTTGGGATCATTTTCTGTTCATCGACGAGGACATCCAAAACCTAAAAATAACAAAATAGTAATGTCAGGAGATGAAGAGATCGGCACAAGGCAGCATGCTTGTATTTCATATGTTTTAAGAGAACAATGTGGTGAAACTGGAGAAAACATGAATATTTTGGGTCAACAAGAGTGCATTTCACAACCTGTTCTATCTGGTGAGGCAGCCGATCCTCAGATAGGTCCTAAGATTGCAGGACAAGGTACTCTAAGTCTAAGCCAGTGTACTTCAAGATCATACAATTAGAATATGTTTTTGCGGTTTATCCCAAGTGCCTCCGGTTTTGCAGCCGAATATAGACATCCTGGAAAAGATTTTCAGCTTCTTCCTAAGACAATTCTGGGATTGTCCGAAGTCCTCGTATCCGATCTACACGGTGGTGGCGTTATTAATTTGAAGGAAGAGGATGAGCAGCTTATTCAGCAAGTAATTGACAACCTGAAATCTCTTATCAACAGAGGCAGGAAGGTAGAAAGCTCAACATGTTACATGTTTCTGGATAACTCATTTTATAAATGTTTCTGTATGATTTAGAATATTTTGCTTAAATGTATTTATGAATAGTGCTTAAGATATAAACTTGGAACATGGCCTTCCGTAAAATGTCTAGCTTTTACTTGCTAACTCTCAGATCGAAATATTTAGATAAGTCAACATTGATGCTGGTAGAACTGAAATAACTATGATGTTTGAAGCCTTTTGTTAATCTCAAGAAATAAATTAAAATATGAAACTATTTCAGCTAATTTTTTTCATCATAATCTTACAGGATTAAATCTTTTGATAACTAAATTTCTTTTGCTGTTAGCTTTGAAGTGTCAAAAATTAGTGGTCCTTTTGTGAGAATAGTATTTAATGTTGGTGATGCCATTATATTGTACTGTGCATCATTATTGTTATATCCTTTAAAATAATTTTTTTGTTTTGTCTTTTGAAGCTAAGTCATGAGCACTTAAAAAGAAAATAAAAGCATGTGCTTGTTTAGCTTGGATATGTTGAAATAGATAGAGAGAAGATATAAAGCTAATACATAAAAAAGAATCAAGACAAGGTAAAATATTTTTTATTTCACTCAAAAAAATTCATTATAACTTTAAAAAAATTTATGTCTTTCTTGACCTAACACATAAGGTTTATTTTATCTCCAATGATATATTATATTTATTATATTTAATATAAATCTTTTTTTTATAAGAAACCTTTTTCACGAACCAATAATCAATTTAGTTTATTTTTCTATACATCTTTAATACATTTTATGTCTTAATATAATGAACTTCTTTATAGTATCTTTATAAGTTTAATTCTAATTTTTTTTCCCATCAATCTTATTTCATCTAACATATAAAGTATTTTAAGTTGTTGAAATTTTTTAATTCGAGATGTGTCATGTGTATATCATTCACTTCTTGATGTGAAATAGCTTTACTTTATTGTTTTTAACATGGTCTATTATAAAATAAAATATTATGTTGATTTGTTTTGTTTTTTTCATAATAGATTGGATTTTGGACTAAGATAATAATTGATTTATTATTAATATAAATTTTAATTGACTTTTGCTACAACACAAAGTTTCTGTGGTAGATTTCTTAGCCATATTGAATAACAAATATAAGAAGATACTATTATATATTTTGCTTCACAACTTGATAGAGCGCATTAACTTTTTTTTAAAGATCATGTGAATATAGTTTTATCAAAATAAAATATAAAATTGATTGTACTATTTCAATCATTATAGCTTTCGACTCCATTACTATCATTATAACCAAGGAGTTGTAACATTTTAGATAATAAATATAATGTCATAATCAATTATCCCTTTAATATATTATAAAATTCTTTTAGTAACCTTTTAGTAACCTTCTGTATTCTACTTATTAAAACAACTCTAAATAGTATATTAGAACGAGTCCATATCAAATATCTTAAACATTTAACTAGAGTTTTATAATAAGTTAGATTAATTAATTTACTTTCATTTTCCTTAGTCATTTTAGTGTTATATTTCACAGGTGTATTAGTAGGGTGATAATCTTTTATGAAAATTTTTTAAAAATATCCTTTATATATTTTTTTGTGAGATAAAAAATTCTTTTATTATCTTGTATAATTTTAATATTAAGAATATAAATCATTAGATCTAACTCGAATATCTTAAGCTCCTTATAGAGTTTTTAAAATATTTAATCATGGAGATACTATTATTTGTAAAAAAAATTAAATCATCTATATATGGACATACAAATAGGATATCTCTATCGGAGTTAAATTTTATATAGAGAGCATGTTTATGTGAATATTTTAAAAACTTATTTTAAATAAAATAATTATATACTCGAGAGTTCTATGGTCGTGAGTCTTGTTTTAATGCTTAAAGAGCTTTCTTTTACTTGTATATTTTATCTTCTTATTCATGAATAATAAAACGATGGGGCTTTTACCATATAACTTTTCTTTTAAAAAATTATTAATAAATATTGATTTGATATTTATTTATATAATTTTTAATTTTATTTAAATTTCTAAGGAGATAAGCAATCTTACCACCTCTAGTCGAGTTAGTGTGAATCCATCTTTATAGTTGATCTCATATTATTGTTTGTATCATTTTGTAATTAATCGGGTCTTGTATTTCTTTGCCTCTCATTATGTATTCCTTTTTGTTTTGAAGATCTATTTAACATCGATTGTTGCTCCCAAATGTTATTTTTCATTAAGCATGAATTTTTTCATTTATAACTTATTATCATTTTTCTTATCTATAAGCTTATTTGAATGTTAATAGATCATATCTTGTAAAAAGATAAAATAAAAAAAATTGTTATTGTTGTTATCAATCCTTCAATATATAGCTCCTGAATCATTTTTAGTTTTCTCAGAATTAGACTTTTTAAATTATGTGACAGATGATATGGGTGATAATTTAGGTAAAGACTCTTTAGTGCTTGTTTGTATTATAATAGCGTCAGAGCTTTCTTATATTGCTCATCATTTTTCAAATCCAAATCTATTATTCATCAAACTTAATATCTCTTAGCATCACAATTTTCTTTGTAGAGTTTGCAACCATTGGAATTCTCAACATAATCTAATAAGATATATTTTTGACTTTTATCTTTAAGTTTTGTTCTCTTTTCATTTGGTAACTTAGCAACTATAACACTTCAAAAATTCTCAAATGATCATATCTCAATTTTTGTAAGATCTATACTTTTTCTAATGTAATATTATCAATTTGTTTTATCAAAAACTTGCTAAGCAAATAAACTACATAAGTAATAACTTCTTTTTAAAATTTTTAAAATTTTTTTTCTTTGAACATACATTAGATCATATTATGTGTAGTTCATTTTTTTCTTTCTGAGATATCATTTTGTTGAGGTATATATGGTATGACAAATTAATGTAAAATTTTATTATCTCTATAAAAAAATTTTAAATTCATTTGATCTTACAATCAAGTTTTATTATCTATTCTTAAATATTTAATCTTACAATCATTGTGCTTCAACAAAATTCTTAAGTTCTTTAAATTCATTTTTTTAATAAGTAAAATCAAGTTTTGTTATTATGATTATCAGTAAAGATAAGAAAATATTTACTTCCTTCAAATAATATTGGACTGATAGTGCCATAAATATCTAAGTGCACTATATTAAGCCAATGTCATACTTTTTTTATTTTTTTTAATTTCTTAACAATCTTATTATCATATTATACTTCTTTAATAGTTTTAAAGCTTCAAAATGTAAGATGCAGATCTAAGATACCATAATATAGAATTATCCTTAATATATATTTTAAAATAATTTAATTGATAAAAAAATATATAAATATAGAGAAAATATTTTATATTTTATTATTTTCACAGGTGAGATTAATATTTTATTTTATTATGAATTGAAAGAGTGATATCTTTCATCTTAATATCATAACCTTTTAAAGTAATTACCTCAAGCTTCGAATATTATTTTTTAATCAAGAACATAATAAACATCTAAGATGCATAATTTTTTATTATTATTAAATTCAAAAAAATTTTGCCTTTACCTTTTACTAGTTTTTGAAATAGATCACCAAATATAATATTATCAAAATAACTTATATCTATTTTGAAAAAAAAAATCTCTGTTGCCACACATGTGATTTGAATTTTTCGTATCTAGATAACATGTCATACATTAATCTTCTTTCAAATGATCATTAGTTACTATCAAAATAAGATTTTTATTTTTTTCATAATAAAATTTATTTAACACCTTGATTGTTAGGATTATAATAATAAAAGAGTAGTCTCCATACTTTTTACAAACATAATATTATATTTCAGAACTTTTAAAATTTCTATCACGTCCACGACCTCAATCTTATCCTCGACGTTAGAATTTCCTCCATCACCTTTATTTTTTTTAGATTTGTGATTGATATGATTTTTGTCACTTTTTCTTTTTTGATCATAACCTCTTTCTTTTTAAGATTTTAATTCACTTGTGTTCTCAAAATTATGCTTGGTTTATAGTCTAGATTGTAAAGATTTTTTTTTCTCTTTTTGTTTGTCTTTATTCATGAACTTAAAGAGAACTCATTAGCTGTTCTAAAGATATTTATTTCAAGTTTTTAGACTCTTCAATTGTTATAGTAATAAAATCAAACTTTGGATCTAGAGATCTTAATATTTTTATTATTTTTTATCACTTATTTATTTATTATTATTTTCTTATTTGATAATAATAGAAATAATTTTTGAGAAATAATTAGAAATAAATACAGTAATACTTTATTACAAATTTTTAAGCTCAGCTTGTAAAACTTATAGGTAGTTTTTTTACCGTGTTCATGCCACCAAATGTTTTTTGAAGCATTTCTCATGTTTCTTTTGAAGTTTTTATTGGTGTGATGACCTCAAACATTGTATATAAGTCTTTGGTAAATCATGAATAAATACTCATTCCTTTAATTTTTGAATTGTTTTCTTAGTTCTCTATCTATTATACCTCCTTCTATTAGACTTAGGTTCAATAAATCCATTTTCTATAGACTCTTATATATCTTATAAGTATAAAAGGATCTTTATTTAGATTCATTATAATTTTTTTTTGTCAATCCAAGATTTAGAATTGGAAGGTGCTTGAGAAAGAGACCATGACTTAATTTGATTCTATTATTAAATATTAAAATAGATAAGAAGAAAAGATAAAGTTATCACATAAGGAAGAGTAAGGATAGGATAAAGTATTCTTCGTTTTACTTAAAAGATACTCATTACAATTTCATAAAACTTTGCTTTTTCATAACTCAACACATGAAATTTATTTAGTATCCATATATAAATTATATTATTATATTTAATATAAATCTCTCCTTTTTAAGAGATCCTTTCCAAAAATCAAAAAAATCAATTTGATTTATTTTTTTATAAGCCTTTAATCACCTCTTGATGTAATGAACTTTTTTATGCTACCAAGTCTAATTTGAATAAGTCTGCCCTTGTTTCTACAATTTAAATTGTTTATCATAATATCTGATTCTCACCATCTAACCTGTAGTGTTTCTTCTATGAATGAAAAGGTTGACAATGATAAAAAGTTTAGGAACAACAAAAATATGAAAGCGACTATCCATGGAATAGAAGTTGGAGTCAATAATAATAACTTCAACAACCATGTACCGAGAGATGTTGATGTTGATTTAAAGGGATGCACGACCCAGGTAAATATGTATCTTTTTGAGTAGCAGCGCAATTTATCTTATTACTTCTTGCCAACGTCAAAAGTATCGCACTTTTTCATATCTACAGGAGGCCTTAGATATGATCTTAGGGGAAAACCACTTTAAGTCAGAAGACGAATCTGAGATGCTATTTTACAAGAAACATTGGCTGGAGGCAGAAATTGCATTATCCGCAGTGAAATTTCAACTTGCTCAGATGAAACTTGAGGTAGAAAAAGGCAAACTGAAACTGAAAGGTAAAAGGCTAATACCAGGTGAAATATTTTGTTGCTCACTTTTTTCTATTAAATCTGTCACACTGAATTATTACATGTTATTTCAGCAAATTTGGACGAGTCATCTGATGTGCAACAGAAGCCTTCACGATTGTACAATTTAATAAGCTTGAATTCTATGTATGGCATTATCGAGCATGATGAACGGAGTTGCCAGGGCAATCAAAGTTTGTGCAGTAACATGGAACCAATTGAAACAAGCCAAAGCAAAGCAGAGGATGTTGATGCTACTGTTATGTCTACTTTCAGAGTCACAAATGATAGTTCAAACAGTACTACCATGGTAGACCATGCGAAGGTTCATGATTCTGCAGAAGTTGAAGGTTGGTTGGGATATGGACAGACCGCAAATGGTCATCATCCAAATGGTGAACAAACTCAGGAATCAAAGTTTTTACCGAGTCATGTCGAATCTGGGTTTTCTCGCTGGAATCAACAATTCCATGTGGTTGCTGAACATGAACAGTCAGCTAATGACACTGTGTGTAGGACACCAGCAGAGATTCGTGCATATACTGCTGCCGAGCCAGGCGTTCTTCCTCCTACATACAGTACGTACCGAAGCGAAGCTTTTGCAGATGGTTCCAACAGCCAATTGTCAGAATGGGAGCACATCAGAAAGGAGGAGGCCACATGGTACTGCTAGAAAACTGGAAATTAATCTTCCCAAGCCATTGTTATGCACTTAGAATTTTATTTTGTTGGTCTAGATTTATCAAAATAATTTAGAACGTTTTTGTTTCAAACACGAGTTAGTTTTAATGGTAACTCCTTGACGCATGTGCCTTCTAGCTAATTGTTTCTATTTTTCTGGTAGTTTAACACTGAAATAATGTCTTACTGTTAACTCATTGCATGTCATAATACTAAAGGATGTTTACCTCAATTCATGATAAATCAATCAGTTTATAAAAGCTTGAGTCACTTCCGGTTGAGTCACGCAATACTTTATCGTTAACTTTACATGCTTCCGCCCAAATAAAAATCACAAGCAAAGCACACATTCGCATAAAACTAAACACTATCTTCGCTTAGTTGATAACCCTGCAGCGGCTACGTATCTCTCCATCGCTTCCCGTCAGCACGTCTATCTGACCCATCTTCACCATGGCCGCAGAGAACTTTCTCTTCCAGGCGATCCCACCGCCGGCGGCCGCGTTCTGCTTCACCAGGCCCGCTGTCGTCGAGTCGGTGGCGAGGGCCTGGTCGGATGCGAAGAGGCCTCGGTTCTGCAGGATGTTGCCATAGTAGGCGGTGTCCAAGGTGTAGGGGCTGCGGGGATCCATGAAGGCGACGAGGCTGGTGTCATTGCTGCCCTGCGGACACTGCTGCTTCAGCTGCGACGCGTACCCCGCGTCCAAACTCGGGTCCTGCCCGTCCGTGGAGTTGAAGTCGAAGAGCCTGCTGCTGAAGGCGGCGCAGTGCGAGCGGCCGATGGTGTGCGCACCTGCATGCACGCGTGCGTGACCGCATCAGATACCTCCAAATCAAAACATGGACCATCTACTTGATTCGTCATTTGATCGAACGGGCTTTGTCTCCATCATCCACTCCACTGCACGGCAAACTGTCTTCACACTTCCCCAATACCAACCAACTTACTGTGTCCCAATGATTTAATGGGAGAGGTGTGGTATGCTATTAGATGCAATAAACACTGGGAGCAGCAGACTCAAACCGCATGAAGCCCTTCCACGGACTTGGTGGGGCGACGTACCGGAGAGAGTGACCATCTCATCCTGAGTGAGCCCTTTGCTGGCGAAGCTCTGAGTGAGTTGGTCGACATCAAACGTGGGAGCCGGAAGGTTGGGCAACACATCGGAAACCAGCGACACCCTCCCGTCTCTTCTTCCAGTTGGGACCTGGTACATCACTCCTCCCGTCTACAGAACACAACAGGGACAGAGCTTAACGTTAATGGTCTCTTCTTTTATACCAAAGTTGTTTACTTGTCTTACCATCACCGCGCTATCCCTGGCTGCTAAAGCAAGTATATCTGCACACGAGACGGCTCCTTGGCAAGCAGCTTCCAATCGGGTCTTCGCATTGTCGATGACTTCGAATCCCCGGAGGCTTGGATTGTTGATGAACGAGTCCTTCTCGGCAGTGTTGTTCGAAGTGGAGTCGATAAGAACAGAGCCATCACAACCCTGTGCAACAGAAGACAGTTGGCCATTCCTTCAGTTCTGAGAGTTACTCCATCTACAGAGCAGATTGAATTTGCTCACCCTCACAAAGCAGTCATGGAAATGCATCCTCACGAGCCCAGCAGCCAGGCCAATGTTACTCGCCAGCGCTCTCCTGACCTCACTGGCGATGATGGATTCAGCCTGTGGGCATGTGCTCTTGTAGAACCCGACCTGAAGCTGAGCTTCCAGCACAGACCTACAGCACAGCACCAACACAGAAGCTAACACCACTACCACCACTCCCCTCAGCTCCATCTCTTTCTACAAAGTCACTACCAAGTCCAACACTTGGTTGCTGAGTGCTGCTAACCAAGTTTGGCACAAACTCATTTATAGCTTGGAAATATTGGAGTAGGTTTTGGGTAGCATCTGGGGAGTGGAGAGGCATGTGGATAACACGTTGGATGTCACGGCCATGGTTGACGACTGCAACACTCCAGAAAAGGCAGGTGCGCTGATCCGAGGCAACATATGAGGCAGTGGACAGGTAAGAAGAGATCAAACCAAGTACGTCGTCGATGATGTTGGAGGCCACCGTAGCACCACTGCGTGATGGCAGTGGACACGGAAGATGGCTACAAACCATGATTTCGGCACGAGTTTTGACTGCCTTGGCAGGTCGATGGTGAATGTTGAATGCACTACAATGGGGATTGGCTTTTGTCAGCCAAAGACGACTGGAGCACCGAAGAACGTTCGAGTTGATAGAACATCATAATAGAAATAAATATAGAATGATAATTTTATATTCTATAAATATTCTAATCTCAATCAATATGATCAATTATAGATTTGAATAAATAATTTGAAATACATAATTTGAGTATATAATTAAGAAAAATTTCTCCCTTTTTTAGTTATATAAATATTATTATATTTTCTCAATAAATAAAATTATTCCTTTCACAATAATTTTCATGATATTAGAATCATCTTGCTTCAAGCAAGAAAGACTATCTCACTTATCTTATCCTTTCCTTCTATCTTTTTTTTTTTTGTACAATCCTCGTTGATCTGCCCGGACGATAGTAATCCCTTATCTCCACTAATTTGCCCTAACATTGTCAACTTCCGTGTAATCAAAGCAAGTTGATTTGTACATCACTACTTCCTCTATTGCTCAACTGTAGTAAGAAAGCTGCTCATTATGTTATAGGGGAATTCAACTTGTGCGAGTGTGAAATCTTATTATCTTGGCTTGTTATCAATTGGTCTTCCTTCTTGTAAAAGCACTACTCTAATCCCAATTCCACTTGTATCATATTCTACTTTAAAAGGCTTTTCAAAGTTAGGTAATGCAAGCACTAGTGTAGTAATTAAATTTTTTTTAATTTTAATATAACTTTTCTCAGTAGCATCAGCCCATAGAAACTTTTCTTTCTTCAAATATTAAGTGATAGGAGTGGTAATACTACTAAAATTCCTAATGGATCTCCTATAGAAAGTAGCAAGGCCATGAAAGCTCTTCACTTTTGTGATAGTTTTCAGAGTAGGCCATTCTCAAATGACACAAATTATTTCTTTATCTACATGAATCCCATCAGTACTCATAATAAACTCTAGAAAGATTAGTCAATTTGTTAGGAAGTCATACTTCTTCAAATTGACATATAACTTGTTGTCTTACAAAACAGTTAGGACTTATCGTAAATGGTCTATATAGTCTTCCCTACTATAATTGTAGATGAAACAAATTTTACAATGAATGATTTAAATACCTGATTCATAAGCCTCATCAATATACTTAATGCATTGGAAAACCTAAATGGCATAACTAACCATATTAGCCTTTTTCTTATTTTGAATGTATTCTTCCATTCATCTCCAAGCCTTATGCAAATTTGATAATATTTGCTATGGAGATAAATCTTTGATAATATCTTGGAGATTTGTAGTTGATCCAACATATCTTCTAGTCGAGGTATAGGAAAGTGATACCTGATCGTGATTTTATTGATAGCTTTGCTATATACGCACATCCTCTGGCTTTCATCGTTTTTAGGTGTTAATAAAGCTGGGATAGTATATGAGCTTATACTTTCTTCAATATGTCCCTTCCATATTAATTCTTCTACCTTTTCCCTCAGCATCTCACTTTTTTTTGGGTTCATCTAGTAGTGAGACAAATTTGATAGAATTACTCTTGGAGTCAAATCAATTTGATGCTGAATATTTCTCATGAGTGGAAGTCCATTTAGTAATTTTTCAAGGGTAATCTCTTTGGATTCTTATAATATCGATCTTAGTTCATTTTGAATCTTTACTTTAAGTGGCTCATCTCCCTTCGTAATAAGAGTATAGCATATTTTTGTTTCTTTAGAACTAGTAATGAATTCTTGCATAGAGTTAGAAATAGATAAAAAAAAAAAGTTCTCCACTTTAGAAGTATTGGATTCATCTCTCTTTTTATTAATAGGTAGAATGATAATCTTCTTCCCATTCCATTAGAAATATAGACATTCTTTCTTCAATGATAGGTTGTATTCACATTATAACTTCTAAGTAGCACATAACACACATCTATGTCAATTACCTCACATATAACTTCCTCCTTGTAGCTTTTGCTAATTAAGAGAGGAACTCTACATATCTCAATTATAATAATTAGGCATTCTTTAATCCACCATGGCATGTATGGTATTGGATGAACTTCCGTTTGTAATGTTTGTAATTTTAAGTATCTCACTAGTGATTTGGATATAATATTGTCATAATTTTCATTATCTATTATCAATGCATAGACTTTGTTGATACTAGATTAAGAATGTAAGATTTTTTTATGCTAAGATAGATCTTCTTACCTTAGGATAAGTAATAATCTTTTTACAACACATGCGATATGTTATCCTTCTTCCTTTGCTATTTTCATATTATCAATATCATAAATCGCATCATCTTGAGCATCTCTTTTTTTTTCAAAGTCATTTTTATGATATGGAAGGTTGATAGTCTCACGAGCATGACACTCGTCGAAATGATGGCTAGGCTTCCTATATTTGAAACACTTCCCAACCAGGGGTTGAGCATATGGATTGTTTGTGGTAGTCAAGATATGCTTAGCTTACCTTGTTACCACTTCAATTTTTGTGCATTGATTTGTAGGTTATATTTACTCAGTCATAACTTACTTCTCTTTATTAAGAGTGTTGGAAAACCTAGATAGTGCATCATATGCATAGTAGAAAAATTGAAACAAAAAATCATAGATTTTCTAGAAAAAAGTTTCGTCATCATGTGAGGATTGGTGTGCAAAGCCAAAAACACAAAAACAAAAATCGCATGATTCAAGGTAGATTTGTTATCTAGGAAGATCGTATATCCTTGTAAAATCTCATATCTACCAAAGTGAATAAAGAAGGTCAACTATCATCTTCTCTAGTAGTGATCCACATAGTAGATGCGGTGAATACACTTTTCAAATCACTGTACGACCTTTCTCTTTACGTGCACCACATGATCAAAAGGAGCCAGCCCTTCTTATTGTCCACATGCCTTAAACTGGGGCTATAAGTTGAGGAGGAGAAGGGGGAAGGAGAATAGGAGGTGGCAGCTAAAAAGTGTTTAAACTATATCCCTTTAGTTCCCTCCTATTTATAGAGATCCTTGTCAACTTACCATAATCGATCTTGCCATATTTGGAACTAGATCTCCATCCAACTATCCAAGCCTCTTGGATTAATGGATCTCTATCCAATAATATCTCATTGTCTCTTATTGGATCTTATTCACAAGATCCAATAATTAGGGGCTTATTGGATATCTAATAAAAATAGAGACTCCAGCGGATATCTTATATTCGAATATCTACTTGCCTTAACACCTACCATATGTGTGTGATCCTCTAAATCTAATATTGAGCTAGCCATGAGTCATATCTGCCAAAACTTCTTCTAATTCAATGAATTATTATCTCCATAATAATTCACTCGACTCATCTGATTGTCTCATTAAATTTTATGTTCCAACTTCAGAAAGCTTATTTTAGTCCATAGAAAGACTTAAGTGATTTGCATACCTTATTTGGATTTTCTTTAGACACAAATACTTCAGGTTGTATCATATACACCTCCTTTTCGAGGTTACTATTGAGAAACATGATTTTCACGTTCATTTGTCAAATTTTATAATCATAGTATACTGTAATAACTAATAAAATTCAGATGGATTTTAGCATAGCTTTGGGTGAGAAGGTTTCATTATAGTCAAAACCTTGTCTTTGGTGATACCTTTTAGCCACTAACCTTTCTTTATAGGTCTTTACATTTTTATTTACTCCGATCTTCTTCTTGAAGATCCACTTGCAACCAATGGGTATGATACCTTAGGTGCATCAACTGTTAAATCTCGGATTTTGATGATGAAACTAATTGATTGTGATTTGTGGTCTAACTGTATTTTAAGTTATGCAGGTCTACTATCGATCAGGATTAGATAGTTGACGCTAGAGAATTGACGTTGCGCCGGGCGATCACGTCTAGATATTGGATATCGAGCCGGAGGTTCGGTCAACAATCGGTGGAAGGCTTCGTACGTCAGGCATCGGGCCTAGAAGAGCGTGTTGTGCCAAGAATATCGGGGTTGCGAATGTTAACCGTCGATTGGGCAACGGACCACAAAAGAGGATGATGTGCCAAAGGATCGGACGAAGCGCCGACTAATGACGTGCCAGGAAACTGAATGTCAATTCGCATTGTAATAACTACTGTCTAGATCGAAGTAGAAAGTTTATTTGTGTGTGTGCAGGATTAACTACGATAGCGATAAAGACATAAAGTGAAACAAAGTGCTGGAAGACAAGTGTGATGGATTATTAGAAGTTCGAGAGTTCGACGAAAGTTCGAAGATTCATTGGGAGTGTTGCCGGAACCGACCGAGAACAAGTAGGGAGCTTGCCGAAGGGTTTTCGGAAGTTCACCGAAAGGTTTGTCGGAAGTTCATGGAGCTTGCAAAGAAAGATCAGAGCTTGCCAATGAAGCTCGTTGGAACTCGCCAAGATTATCGTGAAGTCTGGGAGCTTGCCGGGAGTCCACAGAATGGATTTCGAGGGTTTGTCGGAAGACCGCCGGAAGTTCGTCGAAAGCTCACTTAAAGAAGTCTTGTCTTGTAGAGTTTGTAATATCTTAAAAATGTATTTAAAATTCATAGTTAGTACATAATTTAGTTTAGAATTAGATGTTAATCCTATAAACCAAATTTGGGCCAATTCGGACTTCATTTGGACCGGTTTCGATCGAGTTTTCGGCCGAAACTACTGTGCTAAAATGACCTGGGCGGTAGTACCGCCTAGTGGCCGAGGCCAGGCGGTGGCACCGCCTAGCTGGGGCGGTAGCACCACCCAGCACCCACGGGCACTAGCGGTAGTACCGCTGGATGGGCGATGGCACCGCCCCATACTGCCAGCATCGGGAAATTCAAAATAGTTCAAATTTTGGCTCCAAGTTTGGGCTCCAAATTTGAATCACTTTGAAGCCTATAAATATCCCACTCATTCAGAGTTTAAAGGGGGTCTAGAACTGAAAACAAGAAGGGGGAAACTATCTTGAAAGTGTGTCAAATCTTCCCTCTAAGTCTTAAGAGTATTCTAGTCCAAGAGAGGGGTAAGAGTGCTTGTAAGGGTTATCTCCTAAGCCCATTAAAAGGAGAGGTGCTGTGAGGGAGTTTATCCTTGCTCGTTAGAAGGAGGATAGCTAGTGGAAAGCTGGTGGCCTCAAGCAAGAGGAATCAGGAGTGGACGTAGGTCGGATGACCGAACCACTATAAAAATATGGTTTGCATTTATGTTCTTGCTATTTACTTTTCTGCAAACCATCTTCATTTGCTGCCTTACTTACTCAACTTCCTCTTCATCTTCTTACGTATGCTTTAAAGTTAAAACGCAATCTTTTCGGGTTCAAACAAAACGTTGTATTCATTCGTACGAAGTTTCCGAACTTGTTTTAATCGCTGAAAAATCTATCGTTATTTACCACTACACTAATTCACCCCCCCCCCCCCCCACCCCCCCTCTTAGTGTCACTCAATCCCTGACAATTAGTATCAAAGCCATGTTCTTTCTCTTTCGGATTTACACCCGTGAGAAATGGCTCTAAATGGTTTCCAAGAGAGCTTTTTGGTTTTTCGTCCACCATTCTTTAACAGTTCGGACTACATATATTGGAAAACTCGAATGAGAGTTTTCTTGATTTCTCTCAATTTAAACTTATGGAACATCATTGAAAATGAATTTCAACTTCCCTCTAAACCGACGAACGAATGGTCGGATTTGGAGAAAAGATCGTTTTCTTTAAATGCAAAGGCTATGAATGCCTTATTTTGTGCTTTAGACAAAAATGAGTTCAATTGGATTTCTACGTGCGAAATAGCTTTTGACATTTGGCGAACTCTTGAAATCACGCATGAAGGAACGAGTAGAGTCAAAGACTTGAAAGTTAATATTTTGATGCACAATTTTAAGGTTTTCTGAATGGCTCCAAGTGAGACTATCGATGACATGTTCTCTCGGTTCTCGGATGTCATCAATAGTCTAAAAGCTCTTGGTAAATATTTTTCGGATTTTGAACTCGTAAGCAAGATTTTAAGATCCCTTCCAAAAAGGTGGGATTCAAAAGTAACCACAATACAAGAGACTAAAAATTTAAATAATTTTTCATTGGAAGAACTAATCGGGTCATTAATGACCTATGAAATGAGTTTCTTGGAACATTTGGAACATGATGAACATATGAACCACCTTCTAAAGAATAAGAAGGATTTGGAACATCGGACAAATGAATGCCACTTGAGTGATGACTCAAGTGATGAGGACAATGAGGACATTGAACACATAACAATGAATGTTAACAATTTCATTAAACAAAAAATAAAAAACACAAATGAACTTGAATGGAGAAAGAGGCCAAAGAAGAAGAAGAATGCTTGCAAAGAAGAATCAAGTAAAGAAGAGGCGAAATGGGCTTTGACGATTTTCGACAATGAGGTAAGAAACTCACTCAAGTTGTTTTTACCTTATTTTGAAATTACATGATGCTTTCCATGAATGCTTAACTTAGTTAGTAGGAATTTCTTTTTATGCTTTTCTTATATTTTTGGAAATTAAAAAAAATATTTTAAAAAATTATATCATGCTTTTCTTTCTAGTACTTTTGAAAAATAAAATTTTTGAATGGTGTATGCAACATTATAAATGATGATTGTATGATTTATGATAATGTTTGTACACCTAATAGGATTTACCCATGCATGTGTATCTTGATGGTTTACATTGTCTCTAAACATGATGCTTGATGATTTTATATCATGCATGAGTTTTTGAAGTGATGTTGATTTGAAAACTTCTATCTTGGATTAATGGGTCTTAACCCTTTTTATGATGAAATTTTTAGTTAATACATGTCTTCATATGAAATCAATGCAAATAACTAAAAGAGAAATGTATGTTTCTTGAACATCTTTCTATCTCTAAAGTTTTTGATTTTTTATAAAAGACAAGTGAGGAATTCATTATGATATTTTGTGAATCACTTGAATTATGAATGAGATTTTGATGAAGTGTTAAATTTTTAATCTAATCAAAGATTAATGAACTCATTTACGTGAATCTCTTGATCTCTTGAAATCATGACTTTGAATTCTTGACTTGAGATATCTTTGCGAATCAAAATATTTTCCTCTATGATTGCTTCCTTTTACCATTAACTAAAGAGGAATATAATCCAAGTCTTGATATATCGATAATTGATACTTGAAATTATTTTTATGATTCATGATGAATTTAGATCTATCATGTATAAATCAAGTTGTTGCTTTTACTATCAAATGAATCATGAGCCTTGACATCACATCTTTCATGATATAAAAATGACATGATTTCCTTACCTTGTATACCTTTTGTGATGATTTGAACATTGATGTAAAACAAAATTTATATTCTTCCCATTCCCTTTATTTCCTTCTTTAAAGACAAAAAGGGAAATAAAGCATGTTAACATCATTAATCATGACTTGATTTTGATTTCTTGGAACTATATATTTGAGATTCTATTTATGAATTCATGATCATGATGATTTGAAAACTCCTACATGTAAATCAAGATTTTCTTCATGACAAATATATATAAATTTTGTTTATTCATGAATTGATCTTTAATGACATGACTTCCTTATGTGATGATTGAAAATTAATTTTCTTTATGATGAATCATTGAATCATGACTTGATCTATGAGAATGCTATTTTTTTTATATATATCATGGTTCTTGATTATATACCCTTTATCATGAATTAAAAATTGACGATAAAGAAAGTATTTGTGAATCATGATTTTGATTTCTCAGAACTATATGTTTAGAATTTGTTTTAAAATCATGATTTTGATCTTGCTAAAATGAATGGTTATGAATCATGAATGATATCTTTTAATCCTTGTTGATTTTTCATATTGATATCTTTTATTACATGATATGATTGAATGATTGATTGATACAAATTTAAATGATGTGAAAAGTTGTTAAAGGAAGAAAACAATCTAAAATTTGATATTTCAATATTTGATACTTGGAATATTTTAAAATGTGTTCTTGATGAGAATGTTTGAAATTGCTCTTTTTATCTTATGAATCTTCATCTTGATCTTGTTAAGAAAAATTTTAATGAACCATGAATCATATCATTGGTATTCACGAATTAATCCTTATTGATATCTTTCATGAATTCTTTGAATCTATTGCCTTGAACTTTTGAAATGTGATGAATCAAAAATTTTTCTCCTATATGACTTCTTCTCCTATATGTCATGCTTTGAATATTGATGAAGATTTTTTATTGATGGAAGTTGATAAATGATATGAAAAGAGGATGCAAAAGAAAATCTTTGTATTTGATTCTCCTATTCTTTTTGACAAAAACAAAGGGGGAGAAGATTTATTGCTAGCTTGTAACTTCAATGAAAAATTTCCTAGCTCGATCATTGAAATGAAGGAACATACTATCATGAACATTTTAAATGTTGCTAGCATGCTAGCAAAGTGCAAACTTGCTATCATAAATTATAAGAAGCAAGTGATGGATTGCTATGCTTGGACATCCTTGAAAAACTTGCCATGATTGAATGTTGAATGTTGATGAAAATTTAGCTAGTATGATTGTAATATTTGCATATTCTTAAAAACTAGCTATGATGTTACTTCTCGTTACTTCTCCTTTTTGTTGATGACATAGGGGGAAAAGTAGATTGATGACTTCATGCATTGAATTGGATATTTTATATATTTGCATGATGGTTTAAATATATTCTCATAATATTATGATGAATGTTGCTTGGATTTGGGATAATCCAAGTGTTTTATCAATGGCATATTGATAGGGGGAGTTTGGTTAAACTCTGGGGAGTTATGGTTAACTCCGTTAGTCATCAATTAGTTGTCATCATCAAAAAGGGGGAGATTGTTGAATCTCAGATTTTGATGATGAAACTAATTGATTGTGATTTATGGTCTAACTACGTTTTGAGTTACGCAGGTCTACTATCGATCAGGATTAGATAGTTGACGCTAGAGGAATTGACGTTGTGCCAGGTGATCACGTCTGGATATTGGATGTCAAGCCAGAGGTTCGGTCGATAATCGGTGGAAGGCTTCGTACGTTGGGCATCGGGCCTAGAAGAGCATGTTGCGCCAAGGATATCGGGGTTGCGAAGGTTAACTATCGATTGGGCAACGGACCGCAAAAGAGGATGATGTGCCAAAGGATCGGACGAAGCACCGACTAATGACGTGTCGGGCAACTGAATGTCAATTCGCGTTGTAATAACTGTCTAGATTGAAGTAGAATGTTTGTTTGTGTGTGTGCAGGATTAACTACGATAGCGATGAAGACGTAAAGTGAAACAAAGTGCCGAAAGACAAGTGTGATGGATTGTTGGGAGTTCGAGAGTTTGACGGAAGTCCGAAGATTCGTTGGGAGTGTTGCTGGAACCGGCCGAGAACAAGTAGGAAACTTGCCGAAGGGTTTTCGAAAGTTCACCGAAAGGTTTGTCGGAAGTTCACAGAGCTTGCCAAGAAAGATCAGAGCTTGCCAATGAAGCTCGTTGGAACTCGCCAAGATCATCGTGAAGTCTGGGAGCTTGCCGGGTGTCCGCAGAATGGTTTCCGAGGGTTCGTCGGAAGATCGCCGAAAGTTCGCCGAAAGCTCGCCGAAAGAAGTCTTGTCTTGTAGAGTTTGTAATAGCTTAAAAATGTCTTTAAAATTCATAGTTAGCACATAATTTGGTTTAGGATTAGGTGTTAATCCTATAAACCAAATTTGAGCCAATTCGGACTTTATTTGGACCGGTTTCGGTCGAGTTTTTGGCCGAAACTAATGTGCTGAAATGACCTGGGCGGTAGTACCGCCTAGTGGCCAAGGGCCAGGTGGTGGCACCACCTGGCTAGGGCGGTAGCACCACCCAGCACCCGCGGGCACCAGCGGTAGCACCGCTGGATGGGCGGTGGCACCGCCCAGTACTGCCGACACCGGAAAATTCAAAATGGTTCAAATTTTGGCTCTAAGTTTGGGCTCCAAATTTGAATCACTTTGAGGCCTATAAATACCCCACTCATTCAAAGTTTAAAGGGGGTCTAGAACTGAAAAAAAGAAGGGAAAAACTCTCTTAAAAGTGTATCAAATCTTTCCTCTAAGTCTTAAGAGTGTTCTAGTCCAAGAGAGGGGTAAGAGTGCTTGTAAGGGTTATCTCCTAAGTCCATCAAAAGGAGAGGTGCTGTGAGGGAATTCATCCTTGCCCGTTAGAAGGAGGATAACTAGTGGAAAGCCGGTGGCCTCAAGCAAGAGTAATCGGGAGTAGACGTAGGTCGGATGACCGAACCATTATAAAAATATGGTTTGCATTTACGTTCTTACTATTTACTTTTTTGCAAACCATCTTCATTTGCTGCCTTACTTACTCAACTTTCTCTTCATCTTCTTACGTATGCTTTAAAGTTAAAATGCAATCTTTCTGGGTTTAAACGAAACATTGTATTCATTTGTACGAAGTTTTCGAATTTATTTTAATCACTGAAAAATCTATCGTTCTTTACCGCTGCACTAATTCAACCCCCCTCTCTTAGTGTCGCTCGATCTCTAACATCAACTAAGTTCCAAACCTTATTGGAGTACATAGAATACACCTTAGAATTCATGGCTTCTTGCCACTTCCCGTGTTGAATCTCGGATTTTGATGATGAAGTCAATTGGTGAAATATTTGTTCTAATCTACTTTGTCAAGATAAGTGTGCAGGAATAACTACGATGGGAAGAAAACATAAAGTGATTTACCGAGGTCAAGTCCGTCGGGGGTTCAAGAGTTCATCGGAAGTCCGAGAGATTTTTCGGAAGTGTTGCCGGAACCATCCAAGATCGAATCAGGGACTTGCCGAAGTTTTCGGAAGTTCATCTCAAAGATCATCGAAGGTTCGCGAAACTCACTGGGAAGATTCGGAAGCAAGCCGAAGACTCGTTGAGCTCGCCATATAATCCGGAGTATCTTTGGGAGCCCATCGAAGCAATCCGAGGGAAGCATCGGAAGGCTACCGGAATCTCACCGTAAAGCTCGCCAGAAGTTGACTTGAAGAGTGTCGGATCAGATCACGTTGAGTTATGTTTTAGGTTCGTAGTTTGCACATGAGTAGAGCAAGGATTTAGGAAAAAATCCTGCCTAAATTCGATGAGCCAGCAGGGCCTCTCTTGAGCCAAGTTGGGACTTAACAGGCCCATTCGGCTTTGTCCGAATGGGGCACGCAGTTGAACCGCCCAGCCTGGGGCGGTGGAACCGCTGCACTGGGCGGTGGCACCGCTTCGTCGATCAACGGTGGCTGGCGGTAACACAAGCGTGGCATGCGTCGATCACGGTTAACAACAACGGTGTGCACCGCGCCACCGACAATGACAACACCTGGCAGCCTGACAACTCCAAATTGATTTCAAATTTGGAGCCCAATTTTGAATCCACTTTGGATCTATAAATACCCCCCCCCCCTTTCTCAACTGAATGAGCCCCCTTTTGAGCAAAATTCTTAAGTCTTGAGCTTTTGTAGAGTGTTGAAATGTCTTGTTCTTGCTAAGTGTTCACCTTCTTCTTTTCTTGAGAAATCTTGTACAAGTGTGAACATCTTGTAAAGGGCTATAAAAAGGGATATTTGATCCTTCCCCTCAAAGGATTTGATAGTGGAAGAAGGAAGCCTCATCGGAGAAGGCTTCGGAAGTGGATGTAGGTCACTTTGACCGAACCACTATACATCGCTGCGTCTTGATTGTGTGAGTGTTTAAATTTCTGTTTTACCTTGCTGCAACCTTTACTTTACTTGCTCCTCTTCATTTTTATCTTTGTACGCATGCTTTAAAGTTAGAACGCAAAAATCGATTTCAAACGAAACGTTGTTTTCATCGTACGAAGTTTCCGAAGCTTGTCGTTTTATCTGCTGCACTAATTCACCCCCCCCCCTCTTAGTGCCTTTTAGATCCTAACAATTGGTATCAGAGCGAGGTTTGCTCTCATATTGGTTTAAAACCCAAGAGAGATGGCCTACTCCGGTATGCAAGAGGATCTCTCCATTATTCGTCCGCCTATGTTTAATGGGTCGGATTATATGTATTGGAAGACTCGTATGAGGATTTTTCTCATTTCCATGGACTTCGAACTTTAGAACATTGTTGAAAATGGCTTTGCAAAATCTTCTCTTCCGATGAGTGAATGGAATGAGTCAGAGAGGAAGATTTTTGCTCTCAATGCAAAGGCTATGAATGCCTTATTTTGTGCGCTTGATAAGAATGAGTTTAATCGGGTTTCTATTTGTGAATCGACATTTGATATTTGGCGCACTCTTGAAATCACTCATGAAGGCACTAGCCGAGTGAAAGAGTCCAAAATCAACATTCTTGTGCATTCTTATGAACATTTTCGGATGAAACCAAATGAGTCCATTGGAGACATGTACACCCGCTTTACGGATGTCATCAATGGACTTAAAGCTCTTGGTAAAGGTTTTTCTAATTTTGAATTGGTAACTAAAATTTTAAGATCCCTTCCAAAGTGTTGGGATCCAAAGGTCACGGCCATTCAAGAGGCCAAGGATCTTAAAGTATTTCCGCTTGAAGAACTTATTGGCTCTCTAATGACTTACGAGATGACGTGCCATGCTCATGAAGAGCTTGAGAACCCCCTTCCAAAGAATAGGAAGGATATGACACTTAGAACACAAAAAGACCACTTGAAAGGAACATCAAGTGATGATGACAGTGACAATGACATTGCACTTCTAACTCGAAAGTTTAAGAAATTTATAAGAAAGAACAAATTTAAAAATGACACAAAAATGACCAAGTCATTTGCTACGAATGCAAGAAGCCGGGACACTTCAAGAATGAATGCCCTCAAGCCAAGAAGAAGCAATTCAAGAAGAAAAAAGCCTTGAAGGTCACGTGGGATGATTCAAGTGACTCCGAGGTTGAAAAAGTTAGCAATAAAGAGGAGGCAAACTTCGCACTAATGGCATTTGGAGAAGAGGTTAGTGAGTTACTTAGTGAAGAATTATCTTTCGATGAACTTTCTATGGCTTTTCATGAGTTATTTGATGAATGTAGAACTATTAGTAAGAAGTTCAATTTACTTAAGAAAGAGCATGCTTTATTACAAAGTAAGTTCAATAGTCTTCAAAACCCTTCTCTACCCCCATGCTCTAAGTGTGAAGACTTAGATACAACAAAG
The DNA here is from genome assembly GCA_023547065.1 of Musa troglodytarum. Lineage (NCBI taxonomy): Eukaryota > Viridiplantae > Streptophyta > Magnoliopsida > Zingiberales > Musaceae > Musa > Musa troglodytarum. The sequence continues at coordinate 17,875,714 of CP097507.1, read as the reverse complement.
AGGGAGAACTTGCTACTCAAAGAGATCCTAAACAAGTTTAAGGTCGGTAGCAAGAGCTTAGACATGATTCTTGCCAATAAAGGTCACGTAGGAAATAGAAGTGGTATCGGATTTGTGAGAGGTTCTCACCAAAATCCCACCACCGTTAAAGGGCCTACATTGCATGTATCACCTCATTTGAAATGTAATTTTTGTGGCAAAACGGGACATGTTGCCTACAAATGTTCATTCAAGAAAATTAATCCACAAAAATTGATATGGGTTCCTAAAGGAACCATAAACAGTTCAATGATTAATTACAAAGTAAGTAGATCATTTTGTAAGGCACCCAAAATCAAATGGGTACCTAAAAACCATCTTCTTTTGTAGACAAACCCACAAGGTAGGAGCAAAAAATGGTATCTTGATAGTGGATGCTCAAGGCATATGACCGGAGATCCATCTCATTTCTCTATGCTCTCTAGCAAAGAAGAAGGATATGTCACCTTCGGAGACAACAACAAGGGTAAAATCATTGGCAAGGGAACCATAGGTAACAAATCGAGTTTTTCAATTGATGATGTGTTACTAGTTGATGGTTTAAAATATAATCTTTTAAGTATTAGTCAACTATGTGATAAAGGTTATGTTGTTAGATTTGAATCTAATGTTTGCATTATTGAAAAACCCAACAACAACATATCCATGATTGCTTTAAAACAAAACAATATATACACCATAAATATTGATAAATTAAGTAATGAAATGTGCTTTTCGGTTTTGAATGATGATGCTTGGCTTTGGCATAGGAGACTAGGCCATGCAAGCATGAAACTAATCTCTAAGATTTCATCTAGAGATTTAGTAAGAGGTATCCCAAACATGAAATTTGTTAAGGATAAGGTATGTGATGCATGTCAACTAGGAAAACAAATAAAGACTAGTTTCAAGTCAAAAAATTAAATTAGCACCACTAGACCATTGCAATTGATCCATTTGGACTTATTTGAACCAATTGATATAACAAGCCTAGGAGGTAGCAAATATGCCTTTGTAATTATGGATGACTATAGTAGATACACTTGGACCTATTTCTTGGCTCATAAAAGTGATTGTTTCAAATGTTTCTCTAAATTTTGTAAACTCACTCAAAATGAAAAAGGCTTTATGATTTCATCAATTCGAAGTGATCATGGAGGTGAATTTCAAAATCATGACTTCCAAAATTTTTGTGAAATAAACGGATACAATCACAACTTCTCTACTCCAAGAAATCCACAACAAAATGGAGTAGTGGAAAAGAAAAATAGAAGTTTACAAGAAATGGCTAGAACCATGTTAAATGAATATAATTTACCAAAATATTTTTTGGCCAAAGCCGTGAATACGACTTGCTATGTTATGAATAGAGTTCTAGTGAGACCATCCCTATCTAAAACTCCATATGAATTATGGAATGATAAAAACCCAATGTTTCTTATTTTAAAGTTTTTGGTTGTAAATGCTTTATTTTAAATGAAAAGGATGCCTTAGGAAAATTCGATGTAAAATCCAATGAAGGCATATTTCTTGGTTATTCTTCAGTTTCTAAGGCTTTTCATGTTTTCAACAAAAGAACCTTACTTATAGAAGAATCTATTCATGTGGTTTTTAATGAAATTTTCGAATTTAAAAAGAAAGATTTTGATGATGATTTTGGTCTTGTTAATTTGAATTTGAATGAACCCTCTCCTCAAAATGATAACTTGGATGCATCTTCTTCCCAAACTTCCTTACCCAAGGAATGGAAGTATGTAGATGCTCATCCCAAGGAGTTAATTATAGGAGATGCATCGAAAGGGGTTCAAACTCGCTCTTCTTTCAAAAATTTTTGTGCCCATGCCGCTTTTCTTTCTCAAGTTGAACTAAAATGCATGGTTGATACCCTGAAAGATGATTCATGGGTTATCGCAATGCAAGAAGAATTGAATCAATTTGAGAGGAATGAGGTTTGGAAGCTTGTTCCTAGACCTAATGACCACTTAGTTATTGGTACTAAGTGGGTCTTTAAAAACAAGCAAGATGAATATGGTATCGTGGTTAAAAACAAGGCTAGACTAGTGGCCAAAGGTTTCAACCAAGAAGAAGGTATCAATTATGAAGAGACCTTCGCTCCGGTGGCAAGATTGGAAGCCATTAGGATGCTCCTTGCCTATGCTAGTAGTAAAGATTTCAAATTATTTCAAATGGATGTCAAAAGTGCATTCTTAAATGGTTTTATTTTCGAAGAAGTGTATGTCGAACAACCACCCGGATTTGAAAACTCTCTATTTCCTAACCATGTGTTTAAGCTAACTAAGGCTCTATATGGTCTAAAACAAGCCCCTAGGGCTTGGTATGAGAGGCTAAGTTCTTTTTTAATTTCAAATGATTTCACTAAAGGCAAGGTTGATACTACATTGTTTATTAAACACTTTGAAAACAATTTTCTTATTGTTCAAATTTATGTTGATGATATTATTTTTGGGTCTTGTAATAAATCACTATGTGAATTATTTGCTAAGGATATGAGTGATGAATTTGAGATGAGCCTAATGGGAGAACTAAATTTCTTTTTAGGACTACAAATCAAGCAACTAAGTGATGGTATATTTCTAAATCAATTAAAATACACATTGGATTTATTAAAACGATTTAACATGGATGGATCAAAAGATATTAGCACTCCTATGAGCACCTCCATTAAATTAGATATGGATGAAAATGGAGAAAGTTTTGATCAAAAAACTTATAGGGGCATGATAGGTAGCCCGCTTTATCTCACTACAACGGACTGACATCATGTTCGATAGGGCTATGTGCAAGATTCCAAGCTAATCCTAAGCTGTCTCACTTGAAAGCTATCAAGAGGATTCTTAGATACCTTAAAGGGACCCCTAATCTTGGATTATGGTATCCAAGATTTGACAATTTTGATTTGAAAGCTTACGATGTGGACTTTGGTGGATGTAAATTAGATAGAAAAAGCACATCCGAACATGCCAATTTCTAGGACATGCACTTGTTTCTTGGACTTCCAAGAAACAAAGTGCAAATTCAGTCTGTGGTGTGAAAGGCTACACACCTTCTGAGTGCATCTTTGTGCCACAGTTATCTGGATAAAAAATACACTAGAAGACTATGGAATCTACTTAAAAAACATTCATATAAAATGTGATAACATGAGTGCTATTTGTCTAACTAAAAATCCGATTCAACACTCTCGAACTAAGCACATTGACATTATGCATCATTTTATACGTGATCATGTAAGTAGTAGAGATGTCACCCTTGAATTTGTTGATACAAATCATCAATTAGCGGACATTTTTACGAAACCTTTAAATGAGGAACAATTTGATTTTATTAAAAGGGAATTAGGCATGTTGAACCTTCCAAATGAGTAAGCTCTATTTGATGATATCTTTCCTTGACATTATGGTTTTCATCGATTTGATTATGGTTTTCATCAATTTAATTTCACACATTCTAATTATAGTTTTTCGGATTTGATTCCATACATTCTGATTCTCTTTGACTTTATCCCATCTCTAAGACCCTTTGTTTTTAAAATAAAAAAAAATAAAATATGGATTTTTTTTTTGTGCTACCGACGGTAGCACCGCCAGATACGGTGGTGGCATCACCTGGGTAGTCAGTCCCAGGCGGTGGAATCACTCTTTGAAGCGATAGTACCGCCCGAACACCCTTTATACTGGGGTGAGTTAGGTGACCAGTAGAACCGCCCGAACTCACTTCCTCACCCCTCTACACTCCTCTAGACTCTCCCAAGCATCATTTTGGTATCATTTCTACCCTCTAGAAGCCTAAGAAGGAGATCTTACTTTGATTCAAGCTTCCTACATCTCAAAGGAACAATCTAAGGTAAAAACAGAATTATTTCTCTTTCCTTTTCTTGTCAAAATTAATTCCTTTCTTCAATTGATTATTGATCAATCCTAGATAGAAATGGCTCCTAGAAGAACATCAAGAGACAAAGGAAAAAGGATGGAGGTAGATTCATTTGACCAATCCTTTTTTAGATCACAAGAGGCTTCCCTTAGATTTTCTGAACTTGGTTCTAGACCCATTCATAAAAGAAAATATGTTGATTTGAATCAATTAGGGAACCTAGAACCTATCATGTGGTTTGCAGACTTAGAGGCCTTACCCATCTTACAAATTATTGAACCTATTTATCCACGCTTAGTTAAATTATTCTATGCTAATTTAACTGTGAATGATGATGGCTTGTCAACTTATCTTCTAGGTAATGAGATCCAAATATGTGATAATACTATATGCTCATTAATTGGAATTGTTGAAAAAGAACTAGGATGCTATTTTAGAGGAAAATGGGATATGAACACAATTGGTGCCACCCACTCTAAAGCTTTAGAAACTGTGTTTGCAAACCCAAATTTAGGTATAATCCCCAAGAGTTGTGAACATTTACTACCTTTTAACTCTAAGATTTTGCATCACATTCTTATAAGCATTATCATTCCTAAACAGTTTCATCATGATGAGATCAGTTTCACTAAGTTAGGTACCTTATATTGGATCATGACCAGACAACATTTTTGTTTTGGTTACCTAATTCGGCAACACATGATAGAGGTCCTCTCTAAAGGATCAATGTTACCATATGGAGGTTTAATAACTAAACTATTGCATGCCCATAATATTTGCATTCCACTAAATGAAGAAGCAATACAAGTGGACAGATTTAATATCATTGACGTTAAACTACTTAGGCGACTTAGGTGTACATTCGAGCATGGTATAATGGTTAGACAACCTAGGAGATGTGATATACCTCCCCACCCGAGACCATCCTGAAACACCAGTCCTTAGGGGAAATGAATCTCCTCCTCCTGATCCTTTTGTTGCAGCTATATCAGTGACATTTTCTGCTCCATCTTCTGACGATCCAATCATGAGAGAGTTAAATGAAGTAAAACTACAGCAAATTGAAATTTTGAAGGAAATGCAAAAGATGAACCTAAAGATCGATCACATGTATAGGCATCTTGGCATTCCTCCTGAGGAGTAGCTTGCTGTATTTTCTTTTTGAACGATGTAAACTTGTGTTGTATGTTGACATATATGTTGTATTATCTTCATTACATCTTGACATATATGTTGTATTATCTTCATTACATCTTCTTGGCCATTGTGACATGATTTTTGGCTTTCTGATTGATTTCCTTTTCCACATTTTTTGGCCATCCTTTATTGTTACATATGAATCCCTCGTTTCCTTTTTGTTGATGACAAAGGGGGAGAAATAATATGTGTATTGCCAAATGTTGAGTTATATGCATTTTCCATGCTTTACAAGTTATTGCAAGTTAAAATGCTTATTTAGGTTCTTGATATCATGTTTTTAATTATGTATACTTCATTGATATCTTTGATACCTATTTGACATCTTATTGTCCAAAGCATCAACTTTGTCATCATGAAGTTAAATTTATTGTGTTGAATTCAAAAATTGAATTCAAGCAATTCTTTCTTTATGGCATATAGATAGGAGAGTTAAGAGTAACTCCATCACGATTGATTGTCATCATCAAAAAGGGGGAGATTGTTGAATCTCGGATTTTGATGATGAAGTCAATTGGTGAAATATTTGTTCTAATCTACTTTGTTGAGATAAGTGTGTAGGAATAACTACGATGGGAAGAAAACATAAAGTGATTTACCGAGGTTAAGTCCGTCGGGGGTTCAAGAGTTCATCGGAAGTCCGAGAGATTTTTCGGAAGTGTTGCCAGAACCATCCAAGATCGAATCAGGGACTTGCCGAAGTTTTCAGAAGTTCATCTCAAAGATCGTCGAAGGTTCGCGGAACTCAGGGAAGATTCGGAAGCAAGCCGAAGACTCGTTGAGCTCGCCACACAATGCAGTATCTTTGGGAGCCTTTGGAAGCAATCCAGGAAGCATCGGATGGCTACCGGAATCTCGCCGTAAAGCTTGCCGGAAGTTGACTTGAAGCGCGTCGGATCAAATCACGTTGAGTTATGTTTTAGGTTCGTAGTTTGCACATGAGTAGGGCAAGGATTTAAGAAAAAATCCTGCCTAAATTCAGTAGGGGCCAACCGGGCCTCTACTGAGCCAAGTTGGGACTTAAACAAGGCCCATTCGGCTTTGTCCGAATGGGTGAGGCGATTGGAACCACCCAGCCTGGGGCGGTGGAACCGCCTAGCCTGAGGCGGTGGCACCGCCTAGCTAGAGCGGTAGCACCGCCCTTGAACACTGCCGGGCGGTGGAGCACATGCGGCGATAGCACCGCCAGATCGTGAACAAGCGGTGGAACCGCTGGGAAGCGGTGGCACCGCCCCAGCCAACAGATTGGAGCGGTAGCACCGCCGGCCTGGGGCGGTGGCACCGCCGTATGTCGATCAGATCGACACGTGCGGTGGCACCGCCGCATCGATGCATTTGGCACCGCCTGCTGACTGTAGTATTGGAACTCCAAATTGATTTCAAATTTGGTGCCCAATTTTGAATCCACTTTGGATCTATAAATACCCCCTTTCTCGGTGAAAGGGCACCCTTTGAGCAAAATTCTTAAGTCTTGAGTTTTTGTAGAGTGTTGAAAAGTCTTGTTCTTGCTAAGTGTTCACCTTCTTCTTTTCTTGAGAAATCTTGTACAAGTGTGAACATCTTATAAAGGGCTGTAAAAGAGGTATTTGATCCTTCCCCTTCAAAGAATTTGATAGTGGAAGAAGGAAGCCTCATCGGAGAAGGCTTCGGAAGTGGATGTAGGTCACTTTGACCGAACCACTATACATCGCTGCGTCTTGATTGTGTGAGTGTTTAAATTTCTGTTTTACCTTGCTGCAACCTTTACTTTACTTGCTCCTCTTCATTTTTATCTTTGTACGCATGCTTTAAAGTTAGAACACAAAAATCGATTTCAAACGAAACGTTATTTTCATCGTACGAAGTTTCCAAAGCTTGTTTTAAATCGCTGAAAAATCCATCGTTTTATCCGCTGCACTAATGTCCCCCCCCCCTCTTAGTGCCTTTTAGATCCTGACAGTTTGGGCCAGACTCAAGGCCCAAATAAGGTTGCTGGACCCTGTCTGACGGTGGTACCGCCTGAGTTCAGTCTCCCATGTAGACTAGTATCGCCCAGACTGGGCGGTGGTACCACCCTGGGGCAAAGTGCCTAGACGGTGGCACTACTGGCTGGGCGGTGGTACCACCCAGTACACTGACCATGTCAGTGTGCCAAGCGGTGGTACCGCCTAGTACACTAACAGGGGCAAAAAGCCTAGGTGATGGTATCGTCTAGCACTGACGGTGGTACTGCCAGTACCCTTGAAATCCGGGGTGATTCAAATTTAGACTCCAAATTTAAATCCTCTTGGGGTCTATAAATGCCCCAGATATTCTTACTTGGGAAAGCAAGAATTGTACAAGAAACTAAGGGAAAACTCTGTTAGTTTTAGTTGAAATCTCTCCTTCAAAGTTTGAAGTTATCTTTAAGAGAGGTGTTGAGGGAAGTCTTATAAATAGAGTTTGTAAAAGGCAGTTTGTCCTTGCTCGTTGGAAGGAGGATAGCTAGTGAAAAAGCCAATAGCCTCATGGGAAGAGGAATCGAGAGTGGACATAGATTGTATGACCGAACAACTATAAAATCAGTTTGCATTTATGTTATCACAATTTACATTTCAGCAAACCTTCTTTACGTGTTTGACTTCCTCATCATCTTCTTTAAATGCTTTCAAGTTCAATACGTTTTCAACCAGGCTTTAATTGAAATGCTTTTAATCGAAACATTGCTTTGAATCATACGAAGTTTCCAAACTTATTTTAAATCATCAAAATTTGTCATCTTTATCCGCTGCACTAATTCATCGCCCCTCTTAGTGTGGCTCTCGATCCCAATAAGATCAATATGGTAGAGAAAAAGAGAGTGAGGAAGAGGGAGCTTTGCTTGAAGCAAGTGTTATAAATTGTTCAAATTAAAAAAAAGGTTTTATTTGAAAAGAGTTATTTGAAAAGGTGGTTTTCTTTGTAGTTATTTTGGAAGTTATTTTTCAAAGGTTGTGTCTTTTATGAAAATATCTATAAATAGGTATGTAAGAGTAAATTATGAAGAATAACTATTTTGAGATTCTTTTTCTTTCTTGATAACTCTCCAAGTGATTGAATTAGACCTTCTCCAATTCGTCTTTGAAGATTCTTTGTTATTTGCTTAATACAGATCTTTTAAAGGATTTGTCATATCCACTAAAACTATTTGCATTAAGCTCATAGCAATCTTGTTGAGAAGAGGGTGCAAATATCATTTTTAAGAAAGTGTTTATACACATTTCAAGCCTAAATATATTTCCTACTGTGTTCTTGATTTTGTGTTTGTTATTGGTTTCCATCCCATTCTTTTGTTGTTGTTTTTCAATAATCTAAAAACAATATTTGTGATTTTATACAAATTCATCATGGAGGCCACAAATACCATCAAATTACTGAATCAAGATTTTATTCGTTTGGATCGCTTTGATAGAATAAATTTTACCTGTTGGCAAGATAAGATAAAATTCATGTTGACTGCTTTGAAGATTTTCTATGTGCTTGATCCAAACCTTCAACCAATTCCTGATCCAACCGACAATGATACTGATGAAGTCAAGGCTGAATGAGAAAAGAGAAATGAAGATGAAGTTATGTGTAGATGACACATTCTCAATGCTTTTTCGAACCAGCTTTATGATCTTTATACTATGGAACCATCTGCAAAAGCAATTTAGAATACCTTAGAATTCAAGTATCAAGCCAAGGTACAAAGAAATTTTTAATTTTTAAATATTTTGATTATAAGTTTGTGGATGCTAAGCCAATCTTGGCACAAGTGCATAAGTTGCAAGTCATTGTTAATCAATTGAAGGCTGAAAAAATCAAACTTCCTGAACCTTTTCAAGTAGGGGCTATAATACCCAAGTTGCCTTTATCTTGGAAAGGGTATAGGAAGAAGATTTTACATGACTCCAGGGATGTCACCTTGGAGCAAATTCAGAAACATCTTTGAATCGAGGAGGAACCGAGGATGAGAGATAAAAGTGAGAACTCTTTTAGCAATATAAAAGCAAATGTTGTGAAGTAGCCTAAGAATTCCAACAAAGGCAAGCAAAACAAGGAGAATCATCTTGGCCCTAAAAGGGATCAAGGAAAATTTAAGAAGCCAAAGAGTATAGGCTATTTTGTTTGTGGAAAACCTAATCATTTTGCAAGGGATTGCAGATTTAAGAAAGGCCAAAAATTAGAAGTCAACTCTGTTGAGGGAGATGATAATATAATCGCTATGGTGAGCGAAGTGAATGCCATATTTGGTAAGATTTCTAATTGGTAGTATGATACTTGTGCTACCGTCTATGTTTGCTATGATAAGACACTCTTCAAAACTTATAGAAAGTCACAGATGGACAAGAAATTCAAATGGGAAATGAAGTTCGTTCTAAGATGATTAGAAAGGGTAATGTGAAACTCACTTTCACTTGGGGAAAGAAAGTCACTCTTACGAATGTTCTTCATATACCAAATATGAGTAAAAATTTAGTGAGTGGGAATCTTCTTGGTAAATCTGAAATTAAATCTATATTTGAATCCAAGAAGTTAATTCTATCCCATAATGGAACTTTTGTTGGAAAAGGCTATCCAGAATGATCAAATTATCTATTGTTGACAATGATTCTGAATTTAATAAAGATGTTGCTTCTGTTAATATTGTTAATTCTTGTTCATTATGGCATGATAGATTAGCACATATTGGAACTAGCACCATTAGAAAAAGGTTAAGTGTGGCTTAATAAATTATCATTTTAATTATCTTCATAAATGTGAAATTTGTGTTAAATCAAAGATGATGAAGAAACCATTAAATGATATGTTAATAAGAGGAGGTAATAGATATTTCATTACTTTTATAGATGATATGTCTAGGTTCACATATGTTTACTTATTGAAACATAAAAATGATGCTTTTAATGCTTTTAAGGCATATAAAGTAGAAGTTGAAAATCAATTAGGGAAGAAAATTAAAATTTTAAGAAGTGATAGAGGAGGAGAATACTTTTCTAATGAATTTAACATGTTTTGTGAACAACATGGCATAATTCATGAATGTTCAGCACCTAGAACACCTGAGCAAAATGGATTAGTAGAAAGAAAAAATAGAACTTATCTTGAGATGATAAATGCTATGTTGTTGTATGCTAAATTATCTTATAATTCGTGGGGAGAAGCTTTATTGGTTGCATGTCATATTTCAAATAAAATTCCTTCTAAAAAGAACAAAATCTCTCCATATGAGTTATGGAAAGGAAGATAACCTAACATTAGCTATTATAAAGTGCGGGGGTGTCTTGTATATTACAAAAATAATGATCCTCAAAGAATAAAGTTCGGACCAAGAGGAATCAAATATGCATTTGTAGGCTATGCCTCAAATAGTAAAGCTTATAAACTTCTTAATTTGGAGTCTAATATCATAATAGAATCTAGAGATGTGGAGTTCTTTGAACATTTATTGACTTCAAATAATAATGTTCGTTCTTCAACTAGTAAAGAGTCACTAGTGGAGACATCTCAAAAGGTTGGTGAGCAACCTAATATTCCTTTGATTAGACATCAATCAAATTCATAAATTGAAGAGCAATCTCATGAATTAAGGAGAAGAACTCATGTACGAAAAGCAAAAACATTAGGATCAAATGAGATTGATTCTTAAAGTATTTCTTTTTATCTTGTAGAAGGAACTACTGAGAGAGTCTTAAAAATAATTCCTCTTGTTTTACAAGTGGAAGATGATCCTAAAATGTTTAAAGAAGTTATGGCCTCTCGTGATGCTGCTTTCTGGAAAGATGTTATTAATGATGAGATGGATTCTATTATGTCAAACCACACTTGAGAACTTGTCAATTTACCTTTTGCCTTTAAACCTATTAGTTGTAAATGGGTATTTCGTAGAAAGTATCATGCAGATGGTACTCTCCAAACATTCAAAGCATTTCGACAAAAGGAAGGAATAGATTATTTTGACACATATGCTCCTGTGGCTAGGATCACATCTATTAGAATTATTTTTGCTTTAGCATCAATTTTTAATTTTTATGTTCATCAAATGGATGTCAAAATAGTATTTCTAAATGGAGACCTCGATGAGGAGGTATATATGGAACAACCCGAAGATTTTATTCTACCAAGAAATGAACATAAAGTGTACAAAATTATTAAATAATTATATTATTTAAAACAAGCTCCAAAATAGTGGCATGAGAAATTTGATGCAACAATTCTTTCTAATGGATTTGTTCACAATATTATAGATAAATGTGTTTATCTCAAAACTTGTGATGACTATATGGTGATAGTTTGCCTTTATGTTGATAAAATGCTAATAGTGAGCAACAAGATGAAAGGTATTATAGAAACAAAGAGGTTTCTATCAACATTTAAGATGAAAGATCTTTGGTAAGTTGATACCATACTAGGTATCAAGATAAAAAGAAATAGTGAGGGATATGCTTTGAGTCAAACTCATTATCTAGAGAAAGTACTGAAGAAATTTAATCACTTAAGAATTAAAGAAGCAAATACCCCGTTTGACTCAAGTATCAAATTAGTTAAGAATGTTGGAAGAACAGTTGCTCAATTAGAATATTCAAGTGCTATATGAAGTCTTATGTATGCAATGCAGTGCACAAGACCTGATATAGCATTTATAGTTAGTAAATTGAGTATATTTACTAGTAATCCAAATATAGAGTATTGGAAGGCTATTGAAAGAGTTCTTGGGTACCTTAAATGGACCAAAGATTATGGCCTACAATACTCAAATTTTTTTGCTATTTTAGAAGGATATATTGATGCAAGTTGGATATCGAGTTTAGGAGATAACAAATCTACTACTGGTTGGGTGTTTACCTTGGGAGGTGGCACTGTTTCTTGGAAGAGCAAGAAACAAATATGTATAACTCACTCAACTATTGAATCAGAATTTGTTGCTCTCGCAAAAGTAGGAAAGGAGGCTGAACGATTGAGGAACTTTCTATTAGAAATTCCATTGACTTCTAAGAGTATGAATTCAATTTTTATACTTTGTGATAGTCAAGCCACTTTAGCTCATGCATATAGTGAAATATACAATAGAAAGTTAAGACACATAAGTCTTAGACATGATTATGTGAGGAAATTAATCAAGAGTGAGATTATTTCACTCACATTTGTGAAAACAAGTGAGAATTTAGTTGATCCATTTACTAAATCTCTTACAAGAGAAGTTGTAAAATCAACATCAAAATGAATGGGGTTGAAGCTTCTTGAATAAAAGATCCACCAATAATAGCAACCCTACTCAACATTATGAAATGAATAATGAAGAGTTCAAAGGGTAAGAATAAGTCATTGACATGTGAAGTGGTTCAATACTTTATAATATTTTATTAGTCCCATCCAAAGATGTTAAAGTACTGGTTGTCACCGAACAGGGTTGAGTTAATTATACTCTTAATGAAGTTTAGTCAAGTTATGACAAGTATCTTAAAGAGTGACAAAAATACTATATAAACTTCACCTATATGAACTTAGAAGTGGTGTCGCTTCGATTAAGACTTGGAATTTCTCTCATAAAAGTTCATGAACTTGGATGAGCCCAAGGCCATATTAGGGCTGAGTGGGAATTTATAAGGAATACGAGAATATAATATTTATGTGTGTGGTATCATCGGTGTTGTCATTAGGAATAATAAATTTAAAGATTTTATGCTATTTGGGATTTCGACTTCACTTTATGATTCTTATACTAAGGTAATATTCAAATCGAAAGATATATTACTTTATTCATAAATACTATTTAATCACTTGGAGAAATTTTTTTTTAATTTGAACAAGTGGGGGATTGTTATAAATTGTTCAAATTAAAAAAAAATCTTTAAAAGGAGTTATTTGAAAAGGTAGTTTTCATTGTAGTTATTTTTGAAAGGTTATGTCTTTTATGAAAGTATCTATAAATAGATATATAAGAGTAAATTATGAAGAATAACTATTTTGAGATTCTTTTTCTTTTTTAATAACTCTCTAAGTGATTGAATTAGACCTTCTCCAATTTCTCTTTGAAGATTCTTTATTGTTTACTCAATACAGATCTTCTAAAGGTTTATTATATCCACTAAAATTATTTGTATCAAATCCATAACAATCTTATTGAAAAAAGAATGCAAATGTCGTTTTTAGGAATGTGTTTATACACATTTGAAGTCTAAATATATTTCCTATAGTATTCTTGATTTTATGTTTATTATTGATTTTTATCCCCTTCTTTTGTTATTATTTTCTAACAGCAAGATGACTTATATAATAAAAAATTTATTGTGGAAGAATAACTTAATATGTACTAATACAAAGGTGAGATCTTTCTTAGTCATATACTTAAATCATGTATTTAAATCAACACTCAAATTTTTTTTATTGATCCTTAAATTATAAATTAATTAAAAATTAGAAGATGTAAGAAATATAAAATTATTATTTTATATTTAATTATGATCTTTTATTAATATATATCACATAATTTTTTCTTCTCGATGAGTCCTTTATTTATTTAAAATTTTTAAGCATTAGCGTCAGCTGTGAATCACATTCTCTTTTGTACAACTAAATCAAATATCCATCTGTTTCTAAACTCCGAATTTCTCCATCTCCCTGCACATGCACCCACATGCAGTCTCCCTCCCCTCCTTAATTGTTCGGTGGTCGACGCTCTCTCTCTCTCTCTCTTCCTCTCTCATGCCATCACGAGGGTGCATTCATCGATCGTCCAGCCGTAATGATCATGCCATCGCGTTTGGTGGAAGCCAGTGGGAACATGGATTCATTACTCTCTGATGCTAAATGTGATCTATGCCGGCACTGTATAACTCAACAACCTCCCCATCCATTTTGCGAGTTCCGGTTTTAGTGGAAACGGTCACTCCCTATGGCTTTTGCGTATTGTTATGACTCATTATTACTCCATCATAGATGAAAATATAATATTTTCTTCTTTCTCTCTATTTTAATTACATACGTATATATATACCTCAATGTTGACGATTCTGATGTTTCTACTTTAGAATTATAAAATAACTTTTGACCTTTGATCTGTATTTTTATATTTAAATTAATAATAATGAGTAATAGTTAAATTTGAGTCAGATTTGAGTTATCCTTTTGGTTAATCAACCCAATCGATCTATTAATTTAGACTGATATATAAGATGAATCAATACAATTCTTCAGTTCTAATATTTTTATTATAGACTTACGATGTTTTGAAAAATATCATATGATTATTTAAAAATATTATAATAACATAAAAGTTTTCATATTTGATTGTCATTTTTTTAAACTAGCAACGATATTTATTTGAAATGTTATGTTTATATACGAGCTAAATTCGATTAAGTTTTGAGTAAATTTATTTTAATTATAATATCTTTTTAATATCTTAATGAATGTACCTAAAGCACCAACGGCATACTGCTTTAGTTGTCCTATAGGGGGGCAATTATGACAAATGGAGCTCCTGGGAAAACATCAAAACATAAAAGATTTTTTTCGCATAACTCGCCCTAAAAATTTAGACTGATATATAACTCTGTTCTAATATTTTTATTATAGACTTACGATGTTTTGAAAAATATCATATGATTATTTAAAAATATTATAATAACATAAAAGTTTTCATATTTGATTGTCATTTTTTTAAACTAGCAACGATATTTATTTGAAATGTTATGTTTATATACGAGCTAAATTCGATTAAGTTTTGAGTAAATTTATTTTAATTATAATATCTTTTTAATATCTTAATGAATGTACCTAAAGCACCAACGGCATACTGCTTTAGTTGTCCTATAGGGGGGCAATTATGACAAATGGAGCTCCTGGGAAAACATCAAAACATAAAAGATTTTTTCGCATAACTCGCCCTAAAAATATATAAAAAATTGACTCATGTGATGATTTAAATCTTAATATCCAATTTATCACCAGCAAAAAAAAAACAAACAGTAATTTACATAATTACCCCTCCGACGTGGATGAATTCAGTTGAAGGGTGGCCACAGTAAATTATATATTTTAAAGATATTTTTATTATACATAAAAGAAATAAATAATATTCTGCTCATGAATTAAAAGTCTTCCCATCATGCCATAAATAGTATTAGAAGTAAAATAAAAAAAAAAGAAAAGAAAAGGGGCAGGTCACCGAATGTACCGCACGGCAATGCCACATGACGAGCTAATACGGACTGGGTTTCCAAGCATGGGCAACGTTTTGCGTTCCATCCTGTCGACCTTTCATGTCGGTCCCACCGAATGTACCGCACGGCAATGCCACATGACGAGCTAATACGGACTGGGTTTCCAAGCATGGGCAACGTTTTGCGTTCCATCCTGTCGACCTTTCATGTCGGTCCCACGTGAAATTGGGGACCATGAGACGACGGGGAATTGTTGGGCAAGATAAGTGGGGGACGTGTATCCCGACTCCTCCCGCCACTGTTATCTATCGCACCCGGGTCGGACTCCAAATATCTCCACCTCCTCCCCAACCCAACACAACCCCACCCACACCCCACCCCCCCCCACCCCCCTCTCACCGCGCCGCCGTCAATTCGGCGCTGGATCAAAGCGGGATGGATTTGCATCCCTCCTCCACACAAAGTTCGTGCCTTTGCCTTCTCTCTCCTTTGGCGATCTGCGATTCGTCTTCCGGGTAGAGTTCTCCGCACGAAGTTTCGATTTTGGTGTCTTTCGGAGCAGTTCCACGAGTTGTCTTCTTGGTTTCTGATTCTGGTTTGAACATCTCTAATCGGTTAATTCCTCTTTCATAGTTTTGGTTTTGACACCATTTTTTGGGCGGTTCTGTGATGCACGGCATCGATCTTTGTCTCTTTCGCTGTTCCTTAAAAGACCTTTGGGAATTTAGGTGCAAGGAAACATTTGAAGCCGTTTTGCTTCTGATCCCATATTATCTGATGCCTTCTACGTTCTTTCCGGACATGATTTGAGTGTTTACGATCAAGAAAGCGTTCTATATGCCTAACCTTTCTTCTTAATGATATGGCTTGTAAATTTAGGAATGCATTTTGCATCTCATGTTTTGTGTTAGGCTTTTGAGTGCAACGAACTAATCCGATGCATTTGTTTGACGTCTATCCACTGGTCTTAGAGGGCCATTTTTGTTGGTTTCTGCTGGACCTGACGGTCCTGCGCCTATCTCAGATCCAATTTATTTGCGAGTTTTTCGAGTTCAAAAGAACTTGAAGGCATTTCATTTCTGTCTTAGATTGTTCGGTGCCTCAGGTGCTTGGAAGAGGAGGCAATCGCATTATTAGAAGAAAAGTTCTAAAAGGTTTACTTGGGACTTTGAGGAGTTGTAGTGTTGCAAAAAGATAATGCTGAATGATGAAGGTGGTGGGCTGGGGCACAAAGCGCACCAGGAGTGCTCTGAACCCTGTTCGAATTCGGGCCCTAATCATACTTTAAGGGATGTTTTCCCTTCTCAAAGTGGAGGGCCGCAGAAGGGAGGAGGGCCAGGTGCAATTTCACAGGTAAGGCACATGGGTGGGGCTGTTGATTTTCCAACGATTAGCATAGTGATATCCCACCCGGAGGGCATTTCAAAGCCCGACATGAGCACCTCAAAGACTGGAGCTTCAGAGGGATATGAGGGCATCAGTGCAGTGGCAGCAGCTGCTTCTTCCAAGAAGGTCTTCTTGCCCACTGAGAGTGACAAGGATCAGTGCAGGTAAATTGCAACAAGATAGTCATTAGTTTGAGGGACTAATGAGAATCAGGTTTGTTGTGGTTGATCCCCAAGTGAATTATTGAAAAGCATGAAAAACAACTTATGTCTTTTACTTTCTTCTTTTCCAATCTCATGATTTTTCCTGTAGTTAGAAGGTCCCAGTCTCATTTAACTATCAAAACTAATCAAATTCACCTTTGAAGATGCTTTTTTTCCTTATAAGGAAAGAATTGTGAAACAAATGCAAAAAAATTAATTAAATTCGTAATTTGAAAAAGCAAATGATTATAACAGCAAATATCAGCGATCAAATGCTATAAACTAAACAGTGATGGTATATGTGATATTATATATTTAAAATGTAGAATGTAATCATTTGAGCATCAGAAATGTTAAATTTGTTTGACCAAACATAGATCCTCATATGCATGGTGATTCTAGTTGGCATCAATACATGAAGTACATTGCAGATAGTTCTGACTAGCATGCAGTCCTGGACCTTTTGTACTTTCATATGGCCGTCTGTGACACTTGAAGAGTTCTAATCTTAAACTGAGATGCTTGTATTCCCCAATTTATGCCACCTACCTAAAACATTCTGCGTATAAGTACTTTACTGAGTTGTTTCTCTGACATGCTCATTAACCAAGTAGTGGATTTTATCGCTATTATATCTTTTATATATTCTTCCAAGTTTTTAGAACTTTTGTTCACTCTCTTTTGTGGCCTCATTGTTCTCTAGTTTTTCTACCTATCACAACAATGCACTGGTCCCATGCTTGAATAATTAAATTGATACATCAGATTTACTCAGAATGACTTCAGATATCATTAAATGTTTATCATGATTGAAACAGTTACTTATGTCACTTTGCCTCTCCTCTCACATAAACTGTTTGTTTTGATGCTTCAGATTCTTTGTAAGAATTCTTGTACCCTTATTTTGTGATGCTTTTACTTGAGCAGAGTTTATCACAACAATGCACTGGTCCCATGCTTGAATAATTAAATTGATACATCAGATTTACTCAGAATGACTTCAGATATCATTAAATGTTTATCATGATTGAAACAGTTACTTATGTCACTTTGCCTCTCCTCTCACATAAACTGTTTGTTTAGATGCTTCAGATTCTTTGTAAGAATTCTTGTACCCTTATTTTGTGATGCTTTTACTTGAGCAGAGTTTGTCAGCAACAAACAGAAGAACCGTTTATTGATCTTGGTTGCCGATGTCGAGGTGAGCTTGCAAAAGTGCACCGCTCTTGCATAGAAATCTGGTTTCGTACTAAAGGTTCAAATAAATGCGAGATTTGCCAGTACGTCTTCCACATGATGTAATTTTTCTTGGAATTTTAGTTCTGGATGAAATTAGTGTCTGAATCAAATCCTTCTCTGCAGGCAGGTGGCTTCAAATGTGCCATTTCCAGAGCTCCAACCAAGTGTAAGTTTGTCTATATAAACAGTACCATCAACTGTTATAGTTGTCATCATATAAAAATGACATCAAACAAACACCTTATAAAAGGCTAATTCCAGATGTGGAATGACTTATAATTACCCAACAAAAACAAGAAAGATAATTGTATCTCGTTTCGACCACATAACGCATTTGAAATAACCAAATAAGTTTTATAAAAATATCTGCATAGTTATAACTGAAATTGTCAAATCTCATTAGTATGAAAATTTCAGCTATAACCACAGTGGATTTATTATAAAATTTACTCATATTATCTCAAATGCTTTATGCATTTGAAATGGGATGCAATTACCTTTCTTGTAATTATAAATTATTCAGCAACTAAAATTTGTCTTTTATAAGATGTATGTTTGATGTTATTCTTATATGACGGTGTGTTCTGTACTCAAATTTGTAAAAATGGTAAACACTTCTAGTCACTTGAGACTTTGTTCTAGGAAGTTTGCAACTCATGTCCCTACTTAATAAAAAATTGATTTATTGTATCAATTAATAAACAATCTCTTCCTGGAACAGACAAATTACTGGGTTTGGAGGGTCAATTCAGCTCATGGCCATGGACAACAAGAACAAGAAAGGGTATGTATGCCCTTTTGTTTTAAGTTGAGCTACAATGGCCTAATTTTACAACCATACTATACTGCTGCAATCTTGAATGATAAATGCATGATTCTACGATACTTTATTCAAGACAATCACCACTTGTTATCATTCTGCTAGCTGCTCAGTCTGTCAGTATCTTGCTTGGATTTATGTTTATGTTCTTCATGCCAACAGGGATGCTGGAACCCACTTTGGATTGCATTTGCCCTTCTAATTGGAGGACTCTTTTTGGATGTGCTAATATCAGTTTCTCTTGGTATTTCTTCACTGCCTGTGAACATCATAACTGGTACAATTCTCTTGGTAATCTTTATGCCAACAATTTTTGTAGTTAATTATTGGAAAGCTACCTGTTTAGTTCTGCATATCACGTTACAGAACATAAACATCAGATTACAATGTGATCAATGTCATATTAAACATTATGAACTGCCTTTTGGAAGAATCCCAAATGGATACACAACTGTGGTAATTGTTGTTCGAACTAGATAAAGTTTACCTTGCTTTTACTGTATATTTCTTTCCCTTTTTGTCTTGAGCAGAACGTTTATGATTACATTTGTGAAAATACCATGATGCCCTGTGCGTCAACACTTCGTGAAGCAATAAGAGTAGGAAAACTTTAAGGGAGGAGGCGGCATTAGTATGAAACTTTCCCTGGTGGGAGCAATATAAGCACGACTGTGGTTCCATATGGATCTGAGCTTTATTACTGTACTAGGAAATAATTCTACAGTAGTTATAAATTATAAACAAATTAATTCAGATGACAGCTGATAAATTTCTTTCTTAATGTTCATTTTCTATACCTTTGGACACCATGTATAAATACATGGGTATAGATGGACACAGACATGTGCATTTAACTTTATATGCATTGCTATTACTTCTTGTTCAGCACTACTACAGGTAAACTCAGTTGATTAACTCTCTCTCAATCTCTGAAAAATAAAATACAGTTGATTGGTACAAATATTGTAGGTGTTCTTATCGTGCTGGGTTTGGCTGCTGCTCTTCGGCTTTCTATGGAGTGCTGCCAAGAGATTGGTGCAGCAAGACATATCCCACCAGATGTGACTATGAATCCTGGGTACCATCCTACAGCATAGCTATTGTTGTATATAACACAAAGAAAGTGTATAGTTGTTGCAGCTTTTCTTTACATGTGTTTCTGAAATATTTTACTTCACAAGTGATTGGGTATATGTCAATTGTTTGCTTAATATCGTCTGCACATTTCACTTTCCATTTGTTATTTAATGAAGGTTGTATATTATTACTTGTGATCCGCTCTTGTTCTATATGATTTTACTAATTTGTTAGCTGGCTTGATTATGAAGACATGCAAGCTTTTTGTGCAAAGGAAATCCTGTTTTCCTTTTTGTTTTCAGTAGTTTATTTGCATCACTGTTAATGTTCTTCGTTATCTGAAGAAGAAATGTATCAATATTTTTGAAGGCTTCTACCAATTCAGCGATCAACCGACCTCTATTGCCTCTGTTTACTGTATCTCCAACTTGTGTGTGTGTGTGTGTGTGTGTGAGAGAGAGAGAGAGAGAGCCTTCCCGCCTTCTTCTGACCGCTGGTTTCCCCTGAAAGCTCGAACTCGATGGAGGAAGATTTGTCCATTAGAAATGGTCCAAGCGCAGCCAACCATCCCTCTCCCAAACATAGACATGGATACGACACATTCTTTCACCCCTCCGACCCTAATCGTGCTCCCGTCTGTTTATATACCCCGCCGGAGATCTCTGCTGCCCTGTCCTTCCCCTTTCGGATTCTCCTGCGCCGAGCTCAATGGGTGGTTGTTCAAGCAAACCCAGCGAGCTAAATGTCGCCAGCCCCCACGCTCCTCCCGCCGACAGCCCCACCATTCCCGACCCTGCTCCTCTTGAGGTACGACTTCTTCTCGACGCCTTCGCCTTCCTCAAGATCTTCATGGTTCCAGAATTTGCAGGCCAAGACCGACAGTGCCGAAGCCGGCAAGGAACCGCCATGGTAAACCTCTCTGAGCCGACGGGTGAAAGCCCGACTGCTGCTGTTGTCGAGGAGCTTGATCCACGGATCAGCGAGCTGAAACTAGTCGACGAAACAGAGGCCGCCAACACAGATGGCAAGGAGAAACCTGTTGCAGCTGAGGAGAGCCCGCTACAGCGAGTTTGAATGCATGGGGAACAAAAGCTGATACCTCTGTCGTCGCATTGCTTCCATTGAACCAAACGAGAATGAGAACTTCTTGCATTGCCGCCGATCTTCGTATCTGTGTTGCCCTCGTCTGACCTTATCAGACACGTAGAATAATTGACTGTGATGACAATTTCCGCATTCTAAGAGTTCGACGAGAAGCTTCATAGTTTAACCGAAGGAATCACCTGATAATTATAGATAGTCCCTTATAGTTAATTATCATTGTTATCTCAATCTCTATAGTTTAAAAAATAATATTGAGATTTCTACGCTTAAGAAGATGAAATATTTAATCTCAATTTTTTTATGATATTAATTTTATTGACGAAAAAAATCATGTGCAATAAAAAAGTTAAATGAAGAGGATAAAATCATATTTTTATTTTTAATTATTAAATATGATTCTGTTCTCGCCCTAACCATTCTTTTCTTCTCCTCTTTCCAACCTATCCCGCTCAACTTACATTGCTCTCAATCGTTGTTGCTCCTGCGCGTATTGCTCGACCATAACCTCTCCTACATCGCACGTCGCCATCACACCGGACTCACTGGACCGCCACTGCTCCTGCACTGCTCGACTGCTGTTGCATCTGCACCACTCGCCACTATTGCACCTGCACCGCTCGTCGCTATTGCACCTGCATCGCTCGCCTCCACTCGAGAATGAAAATCTCAAAAACGATAAAAATCAAGTAATTACATATAGTAGTTAAGACATTCTCACCTAAGGAAAATTGTATATCCCCTAATCTGTAGATTCTAGTCCGTGGGAGAGGATGAAGAAGCTCTCACAAACTCCTCTTTGGTAGTGATCCACATAGCAAATGCAATGATGACACACCTCTCACAGCATGTTATTTTCTTATGTTCGTGCACCACCAAACCTCAGCAACCAAGGAGGGATCAGTCTCTCTTGTTGTCCTCTCATACTAGAGAGGAGGTAGTCGGCTGGAGGAAAGGGTAGGGAGGAAATGTAGGAGGTGGCGATAGCAATAGTCTAGCCTATAACTCTTTAAGTCTCAACTCTATATAGAGAGCCATCTTAACTTACCCTAATGGATTTTTCATTTTGAGTATTGGATCTCCATCTAATAACCTCTAGTTTAATGAATATTAGATCCTCATCCAATAATCATTAAAATATGGGCTTATCGAATATCTCATATTTGATTCTTTATTCATCGTGTTGTTCACCATATATGGGTGACCTTCTAAGTCCAATATCGAATTGGCTGTGAGTTCCTATCAGAACTTCTTTAACTCAAAATTTCTTCTAATTTAGTAAATTATTATTCCCATAATAATTCACTCGACTCATCAATTTTGGATATACTAGGTCATTACCTCGTAGTCCCCAAATGATATAAGGGGATCTAATCCATTGGACTTATCTGTCCTCAGTTATTGTATATCTATGTTTCACATCCATCTAATATCCTATAAATCATATACCAGACATAGTGTTATTAGGCTCATATGAAATCTATTCGAGTCTAACTCTAATCGAATTCTCCGAAAGAACTCTTTTTCTCTCAATCCGATTCTCACGCTTATCAGATTCATCACGATCCAATCGACCCTGGCCAGATATTTACTTGAGTGAGAGCACATAAAATATTCCTCTTATGAAACCAATAGTGGATGATCCTCTATCGATACTTAATTGTCTTCGTAAGATTGGTTATCACTGCCATGACTGGTTGTGCTAAATCTAGAACTTCCAAATCTATAACTTTGATATCAAAGAATAAAGTATTTAAACAAAGTATCCATGGTGTCTCAAGTCTACGGACTAAATACACAAATAGGACTACGAAATTGCTATCTGATTATAAGGTATCATTAACTAACTAGCATTCTATAAGCGGATCATTCAGTGAACTCATTCTCCAATAAATACCTGTACTATATCCCTAGTGTCCACACATAAGTAGTTATGAGACTAACCGCCTCCATCATATGGACGAGTATATAGCACACTAGTTTGTCTGGTTATCTCGATGTCTATCTTGCATAACTTATGACCAAGAATATTTAGGATATATGTTTATAGGCAAATTTGTATTATTATCAAGATCTCATCATAAACCAATTCTCATTACACAGGTTTAAGAACATCATAATATATATACATCATTCAATATAAAATTATAATATATAATAATATTATTATTATATAATATGTCACACGTTTTATGACTTACGCAATTGACTTATAAAGTACCTATAACTAGCAAAAATTTATACCCTATATTTTTTTCAATCATTGGTCTCAAAGCCAACAAGCAAGATTCGTTCTTGGAGTTGATTTCTACCATGGATCGCTTTAGTGAGATGGATTTGGCCTCATATACGTTGGGTAGTTCTTCGCCGGTGTCTTCGTCATCGCCACCATGGCGAGCTCATCCATGTGGGTCAATTATTGGAGGAAGTTCTTCCAAAGCACTAACTCCGACATTTTTAAGGTCATCAAACAAGTGATCCTGGTGGCGGTGTCGGATTGCCCCAGGTAGTTCTAGAGCAAGAGGGATCAGCGTTGGTAGATTTAACACAATAAATCTGGATCAAACATACTTTATAGATCCAAAACTGTATTATTAAATCCACAATAATATACATGAAATCCTACAATAATTATAAAACATATTAACATGGAAGCATACCTTTTGAATCCATCAGAGTATTTTTTGAATTAATTGGTGATTTGGCCTTTCAATTGCAGAGTATCCTTAAGAACTTTAGTTTTCTCTTTGACGGGTAAAAAGAAACTTCATTTGATACTGCAACCGAGGACCATAACTTTATTTATAGTCATAACTGATGAATCTACAATTATAATTATATTCATAATTGATGAATATACAATTATGCCTCAAGAATTTCATATTTTTTACTTATCCAGTTATTAAGTTAGAAATATGACTGATGGTATCCACACAATTAATTTTCATGATAATTATGTTCCTTAGCTAAATAAATTTACTTTAATTAGATCATTTTAATTTTGGCTAATCAAAATATGGTTTAATACATTTAGTTATACATGTGTGACCCTTAAAATTCTAATAATCTCCCACTACATCATATATGTATCCTTATAAACGTATTGTAATTTATGAGCTCAATACTGTTGCCATTATTAAACTGAACATACAATATAATCTTGTTCATTAGCCATATTAATATAGGACCAAAGCGGTCTTCGCTATATCAATCATAGCTAAACCCATCAATGATCACTAATATTAACATAACCAAATAACATAGATTAATCATTAAAATGTGTAGCATGAAAATTATATGAATGTGATCCATACATGTCAATTTTTAACTAGTCCAAATTTATCTTTATGAGAACATTAATCATAATGTACAAAGTATAACAAACTGAAGCTTTATTTCTGATCAGAAAATATTTATAGAATCTGGCATAGAATATTTAACAAATATATGACAAGCTCCCACTAAACTGAAGTTTCCTCAAATTCTTATACACCTATATGAGCAGTATACTCATGAAAGACCTTGGGTGGTACACCTTTTGTAAGAGGATTTGTCAATATAAAGTTTGTTCCTAAGTGTTCTATGGAAACTTGTTTACATTATACCCTTTCTTTCAAACAAATTAGACTTATTATTTTCAAATGAACAAGAATAACTAGATTTGTACAAATAAGAAATAGAAATTAAATTTCGTATAAATTATAGTACAACAAAAGTATCTTTTAAATCCAAATAGTATCCAGTACACAATAATAATTTAAATGTGCTTATAGCTTCCACATCTACCAATTTTTCGTACCCCACATAAATGCATCTTTCAGCATCATTGGGCCTTCAGTAGCTCAAGCAACTCTATATTGAAACACTGATGTTGATAGTTGCACAGGAGTCTAACCACTAAGTGTTTCTAGGTACTAAAGTTAAATTGACTTCAAAATAAACCAAAGGAACGCACCCTTTTTAGCACGTCAAGCATGATATTTGGTACAGTCTTTCTTTAAATACATAGATTTCTTACAGAAGAAATAAATATTAATATTCTTTTATTTCTTTTATGCAGGATCTTTATCAGTCTCATTCTTTCTAGATTTGTATTTTCTTTTCTTGTCCTTGTTCTTAGAGGTGCTGGCCAAGTTGGCACTTTTAGTCTTTTCTTACTTCAACCTTTTTTCTTCTTGTATACAATATGAAATGAGCTTATTAAGAGACTATTTATCCTTTTGGCAGTTATAACTAATTTTAAATTGACTGAATTGTGCAGGGAGAGATATCAGAACCAAATGGACAAGTAAATCCACTAATAAGCCAAGTTTTAGTGCTATAAGTTTTTGAAGAAAGATTAGACATTTCCATGATGTACTCTCTTATATTTCTTTTACTGTTGTACCTCATGGAAATCAAGCTTTGAAGGATAGTGCTTGTTTCTATCTTATCGTTTTTTAAGAAAATATTTTTCTATTTCGGTAAGGAAATCTTTGGCCTTAGTAATCTCTTCGGTTACTGCAGCTCTAAAGGCCTCTAGAATACCATACTTAATGATCATAAGACACATCCGATTAGACTTGTCCTACTACTCATATAGTTTCCTTTCATCAAAAGTACTATTATTTGTAAGAGAAGCGGGTTGGTCTTCCCTGAGTGCAAGATCCAGATCCATGCAGCCAAAAATGATCAGAATATTTTCTTTCTAATCCTTAAAGTTGGTTCCATTTAGAACCAATACTAAATTGAGGTTAGTAGATATTGAAGTAAGATAACATAATAAGATAACAATAGACAACCACAAATTATGCTCATATTATTTTATCATAAACTTAAGTAAATTCAAATAATGATGTAATCCATCTCAAGATACCAAGTGCAACATTAATATTTTGTCTTTGGACTTCAATATTAATTACTAGTGGTAGTCTTGTTATAATAATCAAATACTGATAATAAGGCATATCAAATAATAAACCTATCTTTGGATTAATTTATCATTCATATATATAACATTATAATTATCATGTGTTTACCATTAGAGGTGTGTATAAAATCTTACCAATCATTAATCTTCCTTTGGGCCGGGTAATTATCACATGGATGTAAATACACATAATATTTAATATTTTCATGAGAAATGTTATACATGAGAGGTCACTTTGGCAACTTCATGCATTAAATTATTCAATCTAATATTAAAAAATCATTAATTGAATTTAAACCATATTAGTCAAATTGACTTGACTTTAATTTGTTAACTCAAATATTTAATACATATAAATCATTTAATTTATGTCAATAAATAACTTTATCTAACCAATATTATGTTTAAACCAACATAATATTACATGAATATTACAACAATATTATTATTAATTAAATTTGCATATTGCAATAACATAATTAAACCAACATAATATTGTAACAATATTACTATTAATTAAATTTACATGAATTAAAATTCAAAGGGAATTTGGGAGATTTATGTCTTGCAATACAAAAATAAATTTGCATACTAAAATAAGGAAAAGACATCTCAAATTAAAGTGATCTAACATCAGAAAAACACACCAAACTGAATGTGAAGCATGCTATAGCATGATTACATAAAACCATCATCTTCCTCGATGATGATAGAACCAAATTACTGATGAAAACATCATTAAAATACATAAAAAAAATAAATCTATATGTTCAATAATCATTATAGGATTGCTTTGATACTAGGATTTAACACAATAAATCGGAATCAAACATACTTTATAGATCCAAAATTGTATTATTAAATCCACAATAATATACATGAAATCCTACAACAATTGTGAAATATATTAACACAGAAGCATATCTTTTGAATCCATCGGAGTATTTTCTGAATTAATCGGTGATTTGACCTTCCAATTATAGAGTATCCTTAAGAATTTTAGTTTTCTCTTTGATGGGTGAAGAGAAACTTCATTTGATATTACAACCGGAGACCATAACCCTATTTATAGTTATAACTGATGAATCTACAATTATGATTATATTCATAATTGATGAATCTGTAATTATGCCTTAAGAGTTTCATATTTCTTACTTATCCAGTCATTAGAAATATGACTGTATTGTATCCACACAATTAATTTTCATGACAGTTATGTTCCTTAGCTAAATAAATTTATTTTAATTAGATCACTTTAATTTTGACTAATCAGAATAATAACTTAACACATTTAATTATATATGTGTGACCCTTAAAATTCTAACAATCAAATTATGTAAAAGCTCTTTGCCTTGTTGGTGCCGCGGTGCTTCGGCTTTGACCACGTTGAGCTGAGAGGGGCCGAGGCGGATGGCAACATGAGGAGGCTCGGAGAGAAGAAGAGCAAGGTGGACAACAACAACGACAGGCCCGAGTCCTTGAACCGAGCTATGAGCAACTGGACGTATAACGAGGCGAAGGCTCTCACTGAGGATATTGAAGAGGAGGGCTAGATCGTTGGAGAGGTCATGAGGATCAATGAGATCCTCGGAAACCAACATGATGAGGTAATTTGTGTGGCTTTTCATCGATTTGGTCTTGCATTATGATCTAGAGAATGTAAATTGGTCGCATGTAGATGTGTGATGTTGGTGGAATACCATTAAGCTTGAGCTTGCTGATGCTTCTTTGCAGTCTGATGCTCTCTTGTTGGAGTCTTTAAGGAGGCTGCGACTGATGGAGCTTTCTGTTGATGTCCTTAAGGTGTTGATCTTGCATTCCTCTGTATCCCTTTTGTTCTATGTTGGACTCAGGAATAGGCCGCATACACTATTGCAGGAATTTGATGATTTCAGAGTGCTTGTAACTCCTTTGACCCACTGTATACAATTGCACTTTGGATTGCGTGTGATCAGATTTTTACATGTGAGTTTTTGGTCTTGCTAGAATCAGAAATGGTTTCTTCAGTTTCTTTTGCATGGGATGTTGGATGTGTTTTACCTGTTCGATACTCAATTGTACGCTTTCATTTAGTGAAAGATAAAAAAGGAAGTAAAATTGTTTCCAGTTAAGAGGTGCATATATAAATTGTTCTGAGACTTTTCTAGTCGCTTGAGTTTATGTTTGGGTCGCAGTGGTTGGAAGGTTTATTTCTCTTATTTATGGTGATATGGCATACTTTGACACCATCCACATGGTAGAGATCAGTAACCACATCAATGCCAACAAAAGAGCCCCACGTTGACACGACCCAATACCTCAGACTAGAACAAGACAATCGCATCTCTCATACTATTCGACATTGTAAATAGTCAGTGCCGCACACCGCAGAACCGCTCCAGAAAGCTCGGATCAGTGCCGCTTAACGTAGGACCGTATAGCTCGGTCAGCGCTCGTGCAAGCTGATCGCCCGAGGAGTCAGCAATCATTAACGGACCATGTACGACCGACCCTCATCCATAGGTATAAAAGCTTACCCCTGGTCGACACTAGGGGGGCGGGGCTCACTCTCTCTAAAAAATACTCAACTCCCCCTCACCAACGCTGACTTAAGCTTTGGAGGGGTCGAGTCGGGAATCTCCTGACCCAACCTATGTGTAGGAATCGAAGGACGCATCGCAAGCTAGTCAATAGGAGAAGGAACCATCCCCGATTAGGCAGATGATCAATTTCACCCAACCCAATGTCGATTACTTGCCCGAACACCAACTGAGGCGACCCAAGCACTTCTGGGACTGGACCGAGCCGTGCTAACACCTCAGCCATGATGTAAAGGTTCACCAACATTTTGGGGCTAGAAAAAGGGCCCGATGTCGCAAGGTCAACCCAATCCAATCCTTAGTGTCTGAGCGGTGTTGCTCAGTTAGCCATGTATAGCGAATGCTGCTTGGTTCAGTCAGTGTTCGAGCGGCTGCTTGGCCAAACATGGGCTCAAGTAGTGCTACTCGGCCAAGCTAATGCCAAAGCTGTGTTGCTCAGACAAGTCAATGTCCAAGCGGTGTTGCTCGGCCAGCTATGTGCAACAAATCGCTGCTTGGTTTGGTCGATGTTCGAGCAGCTGCTTGGCCAAACATGGGCTTGAGTAGTGTTGCTCAGCCAAGCTAATGCTAGAGCTGTTTTGCTTGGACAAGTCAATGCCCGAGCTATGTTGCTCGGCTAATCTGACTCCCGTGCTATGATGCTTGGCCAATCCGATCCCTTGTGTCCGAGTAGTGTTGCTCGGCCAGCCATGTATAGTGAATCGCTGCTTGGTTCAGTCGAGATACGAGCCCTACTACTCGGCTGAACAAAGCCCGAGCCATGCTGCTCGGCTAAACGAAGCCCGAGTCTTGCACCTCGATCACATGCTGCTCGAATCTTGCTCCTCAGTCGTACATTGCTCGAGTCAAGCCTTTCGGTCATAAGCTACCCAGGTCATGCTCCTCGATCGCACGCTACCGAGTCAAGCCTCTCGGTTGCAAGCAACCTGAGTCATGCTCCTCGATCGTAAGTTGCCCGAGTCATACCCCTCGATCGCAAGCTACTTGAGTCATGCCCCTCGGTCACAAGTTGCCCGAGCCATGCCATGCTGCTCGACCGCAAGCTGCCCGAGTCATGCCATGCTACTCGCCGCAAACTACCCGAGCCATACCGTGTGGCCAAATAGTGCCCCCATGGTGCACCTCGGTCAAACAATACCCCAATAGTACACCTCGGCCAAATAGTGCCCCCATGGTGCACCTCGGCCAAACAATGCGCTAATGGTGCACCTCGACCAAACAAACAGTGTCCCCATAGTGCACCTTGGCCAAACAATACCCGAGTTATGCATCTCAGCCAAATAGTGCCCCCATGGTGCACCTCGGCTAAACAGTGCCCGAGTTATGCACCTCGGTCAAACAGTACTCGAGTTGTGCACCTCAGCCAAATAGTGCCCCCATGGTGCACCTCGGCCAAACAGTGCCCCCATGGTGCACCTCGGCCAAACAATACTCGAGTTGTGCACCTCGGCCAAATAGTGCCCCCATGGTGCACCTCGGCCAAACAATGCACTAATGGTGTACCTCGGCCAAAACAATGCTTGAATTATGCACCTTGGCTAAATAGTGCCCCCATGGTGCACATTGGCCAAACAGTGCTCGAGTTATGCACCTTGACCAAATAGTACCCTAATGGTGTGCCTCAGCTAAATAGTACCCCATGGTGCACCTCGACCAAACAGTGCTCGAGTTGGGCTCGTCAACCAAATAGTGCACAGTGGGGCACCTCGACCAAATAGTACCCCAATGGTGCACCTCGGTCAAATAGTGCCCGAGCCATGCCTCGCAGCCAATCTAACATCTAAGTCGCATCTCAACCAGTCCAATGCCCGAGCCACGCCTCGCGGCCAGTCCAACATCCGAGTCACATCTCGGCCAGTCCAACGCCCGAGCCATGCCTCGCGGTCAGTCTAACATCTGAGTCGCATCTCGGCCAATCCAATGCCCGAGCCACGCCTTACGGCCAGTCCAATATCCGAGTTGCATCTCGGCCAATCCAACGCCCGAGCCATGCCTCGCGGCCACTCCAACCTCTGAGTCGCATCTCGGCCAGTCCAACGCCCGAGCAACACCTCACAGCCAGTCCAACATCCGAGTCGCATCTCAGCCAGTACAATGCTCGAGCCATGCCTCGCGGCCAATCTAACATCCGAGTCGCATCTCGGCCAGTCCAATGCCCGAGCCACGCCTCGCGGCCAATCTAACATCCGAGTCACATCTCGGCCAGTCCAATGCTCGAGCCACGCCTCGTGACCAGTCCGACATCCGAGTCGCATCTCAGCCAATCCAACGCCTGAGCCACGCCTCACGGCCAATCCAACATTCGAGTCATATCTCGGCTAGTCCAACTCTTGAGCCATGCCTCGCAACTAATCCCACGTCCAAGTCGCATCTTGGCCAGTCTAACGCTTGAGCCACGCCTCGCGGCCAATCCAACTTCCAAGTCGTATCTCAGCCAATCCAACACTCAAGCCACACCTCGCGACCAATCCAACTTCCAAGTCGCATCTCGGCCAATCCAACGCCCGAGCCATGCCTCGCGGCCAATCCATTGTCCAAGTTGCATCTCATCCAGTTCGACTCTCGAGCCACGCCTCACAGCTAATCCTACGTCCAATTTGCATCTCGACCAGTCCAATGCTCGAGCCACGCCTCATGGTCAATCCAACTTCCAAGTCGTATCTTGGCCAATCCAACGCCCGAGTCATGCCTCACGGCCAATCCAATGTCCGAGTCACGTCTCGAGTAGTCCAACGCTCGAGTCATGCCTCGTGGCCAATCCAACGTCCGAGTCGCATCTCGGCCAATCCTACACTCGAGTAGTGTTGCTAAACTAATCCAGCTCCTGAATAGAAGCTCTCAATCAACTAATGGCCAAACCAACCATCCCAGCACAACAACTAACCTAGCCAGAGAAAAGTACCAAGCCATGCCCCAAGCCCCTCCTCGAGGAACCCGAGGTATGCCTCTTTGAGGGGGGGGGGAGAGAGAGTGATATGATATATTTTAGTACCATCCACATGGCAGAGGTCAGCAACCATGTCAATGCCAACAAAAGGGCCCCACGCTGACATAACCCAACACCTTAGACTAGAACAAGACAGTCGCCTCTCTCATACTATTCGACGCCATACAAAGTCAACGCCGCACATCGCAGAGCCGCTCCAGAAAGCTCGGATCGGTGCCGCTCGACATAGGACCGTACAGCTCGGTCGGCGCTTGTGCAAGCCGATCGCCCGAGGAGTCGATAACCATTAACGGACCATGTACGATCGACCCTCATCCACAGGTATAAAAGCTTACCCCTGGTCGACGCCAGGGGGGCTCGCTCTCTCTCTAAAAAACACTCAACTCCCCCTCACCAATGCTGACTTAAGCTTCGGAGGGGTCGAGTCGGGAATCCCCCGATTCGACCTGTGTGCAGGAATCGAAGGACACACTGCGAGCCGATCAACAGGAGAAGGAACCATCCTCGAATAGGTGGATGATCAGTTTCACCCAACTCGACGTCGATTACTTGCCCAAACACCAACTGAGGTTACCCAAGTGCATTTAGGATTGGACCGAGCCGTGCTGACACCACGGCCATGACGTAAAAGTTCACCAACATATGGTATCATCCTTCTGCTGGCAATTCGCTGCAGATTCTAGAAAGAGTGGGGGATCTGACGAGGGGTGGGAAAATGGAACGAGGCCTAAAAAAAACTACGAAATATTAAAGAAACAGCAGTCTATGCAACTACCTGTTGCTCAAGAAGAGAACCGAGAGAGATGAGGCGAGATCCACAATAGTCTAACTTTGTAAAAGAGAAGGGTCACTTAAGGAGGCGTGAGCCATGGCAATCAGCTATTCCAGAAGATAAGCTGCATATGAGAAGATGAGAATAGGTACCCAGAGCTTCATGAAATCTGCGTCTGCGCATACTAAGCAAACAAAGCAAGGTTGTGATTGTTGAAATGGGACCTGGCAGGTCAGCAAAGCTTGCCCCTGAGCAGAAAGCATTCAGCGAGGCAAAAGTCAAACAACAACGAGACACTGCTGCACTTAAAAGGAAGCCACCGATGATCCTGCAAGATGTAAGTTTAACCAAACATATGGAAATTTGAAATATGATAAGTTTTGAAAAAGTAAAACTTTTCCATCTGTTAGAAGTCGAAATACTTTGGAAGAAGCTTCCGTCCAAGCTATTATCCATTGTTGCAAATCTAACCATCCAACTTTAAAAAAGAGAAGCAATTCCGACTGGTAGAAAATACTTACAAATCAACTAAAAAAATAATATTTCAAAAACAAAAAAGATTATAATCTGATTGCTATGAGAATAAAGAAGTATGTCATGTAACTTGAGGATATTCCATACAAGGAGGTGAATCCAGCTTTCATGACATAGCGAAAAGATATAAGGAGTCGAAACATTTGGAGAAGGTTAATCTCCATTGAGAAAACTGAACTCCCTGTATCTAGTTGATACTTTCAGATTGAACAGAATTCCAAGAGAAATTTGGCAACAACATATGCAATAACATGGCAGCAATAGTGCACTAATAACTACAACATGGTAGAAGTTTTGCTCATCATGCAGCCATTGTTACATTCACTAAAATCTAAAAGCTACAATATGGCAGAAGTTTTGCTCAATCACATCTTGCTTCTAACAGGAGTAGCGACGGTTGAGCGCATTTGATGTGGCAGTGGCGAGCGGTACGGGAGAGGCCACAGCGGTCGAGAGCACAGGTCGAGCGGCAGCGGCGGTTGAGAGCGCAGGTCGAGAGCAGCGGCGATGTCGAGAGCAGAGGTCGAGAGCACAAGTTGAGCGGCGGAGCACAGGTCGAGCGAAAGCACAAAGAAAGAGGAGAAGAAAAGAAATGATTAGGTTAAAGAATACATATATTTAATAATTAAAAAAATAAAATTACGTTTTTAATAATTAACTAACCTCTAATTTTTTATTATCATTTTTTTTATAAAATTAATGATGTTGGAAAAATTAGAGTTAAATATTTTACCTTTAGAGAATCCAATAATATTATTTTTAAATTATAAGGATCGGAATACTAATTATAATTAACTATAGAGAGCTATCTATAGTTATTCCCCAGAAGAATCATTACCCTAAATGCGTGATCACAAACATATGAACATGGATTTATGTACCACCATGTACGGGGCCCACATAAATTACTCACGGAGAACATAATGTTAGTGCAACCCTTGTATGGCCGCAAACTTCTCAATGCCCTCCACAGCAATGTTCAGGACAGCTAACTGATTCACACCACAACATGGTCTAGTTTGTGCTAAAAAAACAATATCAGGACAGCTAATTCCAGTGCTGAAACTTGGTGCCATGGAGGTTGGTTGACTCTATACATTGCACGTTGGTGGAAGGAATTTCTAAGAAGCAAACACAAGAAGAGTGAAACCATGGTCTAGTTTGTGCTAAAAAAACAATATCAGGACAGCTAATTCCAGTGCTGAAACTTGGTGCCATGGAGGTTGGTTGACTCTATACATTGCACGTTGGTGGAAGGAATTTCTAAGAAGCAAACACAAGAAGAGTGAAACCATGCATGATTCCTGTTCCAGCATACTGAGTATAATACTGTTCTCTCTATCAAGTCAACCTTCTCCCATGCATTATGGAACCTCCATATGGGCACTACTAGTTGTGCTCAATGAGCACCTTAGATTTCTATATATGCACACAAGTCTCTCTACTATCAATCTCATCTCACCACCGCCGGGGGAAGAGAGGATACATTGGTGATGTCTCCTTGGTCGTGTTACCTAAGCATGGGGCTTCTTTGCATTGTCCTCCTCTCCCTCTCCATTCCTTTCGCCATTGGCGACCTCCAAGTCGCGTTTTACAACTCTTCCTGCCCGCAAGCAGAGTCCGTGGTGCTCTCCGTCGTCTCTAAGCACTTCGCCACCGATCCCTCCGTCACCGCCGCCTTCCTTCGCATGTACTTTCATGACTGCTTCGTTAGGGTAATAAGCCATCTCCTCTTCACGACCATTGTCTTTGCACTTCCTCGTGATGTGACAACGTAAGGTGCAGGGCTTTGTTTCTGCTGTAGGGTTGCGACGCGTCGATCCTCATAGCTCCAACCAAGAAGAAGATGACGGAGAGGTCGGCGGGGCCAAACCTCACTGTTCGCGGGTTCGAGATTATCAACGAGGCGAAAGCAAACCTGGAGGCTCAATGCCCGTCCACTGTCTCCTGCGCTGACATTATAGCGCTTGCAACCAGAGACGCCGTAGCACTAGCCGGCGGTCCCAATTACGACATTCCCACCGGGAGACGAGATGGCCTCGTCTCCAACCCCAAAGACGTCCGTTTGCCCGGGCCATCCTTGACGGTCTCTCAGGCTTTCCAGTTCTTCTCGGCGAAGGGATTCACCCTGGAAGAAATGGTCATCCTCCTGGGCGGCCACACCGTCGGCGTGGCCCACTGCGTCTTCTTCCGCGACCGGCTCGGAAATTTCCAGGGCACCGGCGCGCCCGACCCTTCCATGGACCCGAGCTTGAGAGCAAAACTTACTCGAATCTGCGGGCCAAGACCGAAGCCATTGAAGAAGGATCCTACTGCGTTCTTGGACCAGAACACGTCTTTCGAAGTCGACAACCAGTACTACAGCCAGTTGCTGGTGAACAAAGGGTTGATGCAGATCGACCAGGAGCTGGCTTCGGATAATTCGACGGCGAGCGTTGTCTCTGGCCTGGCGTCAGGTGAAGCGGGCTTTCTACAGAAGTTTGCAGATGCTTTGGTGAAGCTGGGGAATGTGGAGGTCCTGATGGGGACTGCTGGGAACATCAGGAAGAAATGCACTGCTTTCACATAGGATCCAACATCCACTACTCTTTCCTTTGTAATCTTTTCATTGGAAGATAACTTCTTCTTGTGCTCCTCTATCTGTCTCACTCTCGTGGAATTCTTGACCATCAAAGCCATGGCCACTGGGGTTTCAGTGGTCAAAACTTACGGCACAGTCCGGACTGTTATCTGATGAAAGTTTAAGGGGGGATATACTTTCGGTTTTCCATCTGACATCACGTGGCATTCTTGATACACACACACATAGCTGCATGACATGGAAACAAGCGAAACGTATTAGCGTGTCATGGGAGTAACAAGTTGACTTCCAACATTTTTCCATTCATATCATGGCGCCGTAAGGCATATCTCAGATCCAGCCGTCCATCGACCGAGATGTGAATCTCAAAGGACGCGGCGCTTGTTGCCACGTGCATGCCATCAGATTCTGCACCATAAATTATTCCACCAAAGCAGCTATTAAATATTATAATATATTTATACTGTATTACTTGGTGGAAAGAGTTTGACCTAGAAAACAAAAAGTCAGCCAAAAAAAAAAGTACTATTGAGAACAAAAAATAAAAATATAAGAGAATTCTGAAAATTTCGCAAGACCTATTGAGAAAAAGATTAGGGTTCTTTAATTTTTTAGGTCCAATCGAAAGAAAGGAGTAAAAATATCAGAAAATTGTAATTCTAGAGTACACACAGGAAGGGTTCTTGGGAAAAGGCATACATAAAAAATAAAATCTAACTGAGTTATTTTTCTTCGATAAAAAAATTATGATTGCCTTTTTCTTCTTTTTTTTATTGTTCAGATTTAGGGATGTTAGATTGAAAAATTAAAATATCATATGCACATATATTACTGAAAATATGTTTATTTTAGTTTTATATGTTGCTATTGACTATTTTTATCTTTGTCATTAATTTTTGGCTGTGTCACGCAGGAGAGGTATAGGTATGATGGGGCCACGTTTATGTTGCATGGATTGCTCGTAAAAAAAAGATAAAGAAGCCTGGAAAGTTAGGATCTTAGTGGCACCAAAAGGCGTCCATTTATTAGGATATTAGTGGCACTAATGGGGCGTCGGGTAAAGTCAGAATAAATTTCATCTCTCGAAATACGGTAAAAAAACCATAAGTTTGAGTTTCTCGGCAAATGATTCGGAGAATCTTCACATTGCTAAAGTCTTTGGCTCCCAGGTTGTGTGTGGGATCAACGGAGACACTTGCACTTACTGATCGTACGTGCTCACCGGGCTCCTCAATCCGAACTTATTACTTGAATCGACAAGCACATTTCCTATGCCTCCCTTAAAAGAGCCAAGCCTGTGATTTATGGCGTGGAAAGATACAATTTTTTCAACATTATACTTTTGACAAATTATATAAGCGGCTGTCCATTTGTTAGGATTATAGTAACACTAAGGGGTGAATTAGTATTTTTAAAAAGTTAAATTATTTTTTAAAAAATTATTTGATCAAACCCGTATCGAAAATATATTTAATTTTGAATGAAAATAAAAATAGTGAGCAACTAAATCAGTAAACAATAAGAATGAAAAACACATAGGAAAAGCATCCGGATTTATAGTGGTTCGGTCGTTATGACCTACGTTAACTCTCGATTCCTCTTTTATCGAGGTCATCGGCTCTCACTATCGATCTTCTTTCATTGGACAAAAATCAACTATTCTTGTTCCAGCTCTTTTTTCCTTTTCACAGGTTTAGAAAAAAAAATTTACAACTCTTACACCTCCTTTAGAATGAACTCTAAACTTTAAAGAGGAGGGGAACTCTTAAGAGTTTATAATAGAATTTGCACACTAAGAATCATAAATTTTTTATTTATAGTTCTTATGTAAACCCAATAGAGATGAGTGAAATATTTATAGGTCTCAAATGACTTCAAAAAATAAATCAAAAAATATCTCATCTCAGGTTTTTGAGTTACTGGCGATACTACCATAAGTACTGGGCGAAACCACTACCTACAACACTAAGCACTGGCAGTACCATCACCTAATCTGGGCAGTACTATCGTTTGACACCCTAGAAGATTGTGTATAGACAATATCACTACCAGTCTAAGCAGTACCACTGCTAGTCTAGGCGATACTATCACTTGACACTGGTAGTACCATTGTCGGGTCTTCTGAAAAATATACACTTAGTATGTTCCAGCTCATAGGTAGTTCCACCACCTAGTCTGGTGGTGCTATCGCCTAACCCAACTATAAGTTACTGAATAAGCTTTCTAATAGTCCCAAATTAGCCTTGATTTAGACCTAATAGGCTCCTAATTGAGTTAGCATGGTTACACTAAAAACTAACTCAATTAAGACCTAAACTACGATGATTAAGACATAAACAATTACAAAATATGAATCTTATGTTGTCCGGCATGTCATTGATTCATCCGAACTCTTGACATGTCATGCTTTCCTTCAACGTGTTGTCACGCCAAGCACCCCAAAGGGGGTAGACAGGGTGAATTCTCAAGGATGTCAAGGTGATTACCCCAGAGGGGGTATCACGCTGAGCACCACAGGTGGCGGTGCGCCCTAAAGGGGGTAGGCAGCCGTGCACCCTAAAGGGGGTGCACCCCAAGAGGGGGTAGGCAAGGTGCATTTAGTCTCACATTGGTAAGGAAAGGAGAGGTCTTTAGCCTTATAAGCGTTGGCGCTGCACACCCAACAAGTCGGTTTTGTTAGGAGAGGATAATGGCCACGTGACAAGTGGTATCAGAGCAACCCATAGCCTTCACCAATCACCCTAGAGAGGGGGTGTCCATGCCGAGCACCACAGAGGGGGTAGGTAGGGTGGTTAGTCTGTGATAAGGACGTCATGAGATTAGGTGGGGGAGAATATCACGCCAAGCTGTCACGTGGCCATTACCCTCTCCCAACAAAACCGACTTGCCGGGTGTGCAGCGCCAACGCTTATAAGGCTCAAGATCTCCCCTTTCCTTACCAATGTGGGACTAAATACACCTTGCCTACCCGCTCTTGGGGCGCACCCCCTCCTGGCGTGCACAGCGTGATACCCCCTCCGGGGTGATCACCGTGACATCCTTGAGAATTCACCCTGCCTACCCTCTTTGGGCGCTTGGCGTGACAAAGCGCCCTAGGGGGTAGGCAAGATAAATTCTCAAGGATGTAAAGGTGATCACCCTAGAGGGGATATCATGCCGAGCACCTCAGGCGGGGGTGCGCCCTAGGGGGGTAGGCAAGGTGTATTTAGTCCCATATTGGTAAGGAAAGAGGAGGTCTTGAGCCTTATAATTATTGATGCTGCACACCTGGCAAATTGGTTTTGTTGGGAGAGGGTAATGGCTACATGACAATGTTCTCCGATCCATCGACCTATTGACCTCCTGCAATATCTAATCTTGGCGCAATATCAAATCCTTCTAGCTTGATGCTTGATCTATAACATGATTCATTTTGGCTCAATATTTAATTCACCTATTTCAATCAATTTACCTTTCCATGATCGAAGTTAGTTCTACATTACTTTTCTCAAATACTAATTAGCTCATAAACTCATCAATTGATTTTATCATTAAAATCTAGGATTCAACAATCTCCCAATTTTTGATGATGATAATTAATTAATATCGAAATTTTAACTAAACTCCTCCTACCTATATGCTATTTTGAAATATGGCAAACTCGAATTCAAAAAGAATGATAACTTTTGAATTCAAGTCAAAACAATGTATTATGTCTCTATGAATGAGTTAGTAGTAGTATCTTGCTTGGAACTCTTTTGAACAAGTCAAAACAATTCAAGTCAAAACAATATTGCTCCATTTAGGGTGAACACATACCCTGAATTAGACTTGCTATCATCGACATCAAACTGAAAACTTGAGTCTATGTAGCCCTCAACTTGGAGACTACCTTCTTCGTATATCAGTAAAAGATCCTTAGTTCTTCTTAAGTATTTAAGGATACACTTTACTACTTTCTAATGCTCCAAGCCTGGATCTACTTTATACCTGCTTGTGACACTTAGAGCGTGCACTATATTAGACATTGTACATAACATAGCATACATAATAGACTCTATCGCTGAAGCATGGGGTATCCTATCCATGTCCACCCTTTCTTAAGGAGTTTTTGGGGACATTCTCTTAGAAAGTAACATTTTATGTCTCATCAGTATGAGATATCTCTTGGAATGCCACATCTTTTGACAATATTGTCTATATACTTGGACTGGGATAAGCTAAGCATCATCTTGGATCTTTCTCTATAGATTCAAATCCCTAAGATTTAGGATGCTTTCCCTAAGTCCTTCATAGAGAAGTGTCTAGATAGTCAAGCCTTTACTATGGAGAGCATTCCTACATCATTTTTAATGATCCGGATGCTATCCACATACAACACCAAAAAGGTGATAGTGCTTTCACAAGGCTCATCTTCGTTCTTAACAAAATCATAAGATTTGATTACCTTATCAAATCTTATGTTCCAACTTCGGGAAGTTTGGTTTAGTCCATAGATGGACTTAAGCAACTTGCACATCTTATCTGGACTATTTTTTAATATAAATCCCTTAGGCTGTATCATATACACCTCCTCTAGGTTGCTATTGAGGAATACAGTTTTTACGTCTATCTACTAGATCTCATAATCATAGCGTGCTGCAATAGCCAATAGAATTCAGATGGATTTTAGCATGACAACGGGTGATAAGGTTTCGTCATAGTCAACACCTTACCTTTGATGAAACCTCTAAGCCACGAGCCTTGCTTTAAAGGTCTCCACCTTTCTATCTATTTTGATCTTCTTCTTGAAGATTCACTTGCAGCCAATGGGTATGATATCCTTGGGTGCGCCAACTAGGTTCCAAACCTTGTTGGAGTACATAGAATCCATATCATAATTTGTGGCTTCTTGCCACTTCTCGGAGTCTATATTTGTAATTGTTGAATCCTAAATTTTGATGATGGAATCAATTGATGAATTTAAGATCTAATTTATGCTTTGAGAAAAGTAATGCAAGACGAACTTCGATTAGAAAAGACAAAATAATTAAAGTAAGAAGAATCAGATGTTGGGCCGGAGTCAAAAATCGGGTATCAGGTCAGAAGAATCGGACGTTGCGAGAGTCAATATACCAATGGATCAAGCGATACGTCGAAGGTTCAGATGACGCATTAAAAGTTTGCCAAGAGTTTAGATGAACCAATGACATGCCGAACAACTTAGATTCTTATATTGTAATTGTTTAGATTTTAATTATCATAGTTAGGTCTTAAATTGAGTTAGTTTTTGGTGTAATTATGCTAACTTAATTAAGAGTCAATTGGGCTCATATTGGGACTGATTTAGGCTCATTAGGAAGCCCATTCAATAGCCCAAACTTAGACCAAGTAGTGGCACTGTCAGACTTGGTGGTGGAACCGTTAGTAGCCCGGTCTCCTAAGCATTGACTAGGTAGTACTACCGCTTAGACTAGCGGTGGTACTGCCTAGACTAGTAGTCTTACCACCCAGACACAATCTTCTAGGCTATGTCAAGTGGTCATACCACTTAGACTAGTAGTAATACCGCTAGTGTAGGGGTGTTAGGTGATCAGTACTACCCAAAACTAGCGGTAGTACCACCAATACCCTAAGAACACGGGATAAGACCTTTTTTGGCTCTATTTTTGAAGTCATTTGGGGCTTATAAATATCTTACTCATCCCTGCTCAGATAAAAAATAATTATGAATGAAAATTTATGACTCTAAGTGAGAAAATTCTGTTGTAATCTTTTGAGAATTCCCCCCCTCTTCTTTAAGTTAAGAATACTATCTAAAGGAGGTGTGAGACTTATAAAGGTTCTCTCCTAAACCTATGAAAAGGAGAAAGTGTTGTAAAAGGGTAGTTCATCTTCGTCTATTGAAAGAAGATTATTAGTGAAATCCAGTGGCCTCAACGGAGGATGAATCGGGAGTGGATGTAGGTCACGACTACCAAACCACTATAAATCCAGTGTGCTCTTTTCCTTGTTGTTTTCTTTTATTATTTACTTAGCTGCTCACTTCACTTTACACTTTAAGTCAAACTCACTTTTGATATCAGTTTTCATTAAATGAAGTTTTTCTAAATCATCGAAAGTTTCTGAAACCACTAATTCACCCTCTCTCTTAGTGTTGATACAGTCCTAACGTTTGGTCTTGGAGCTAAGTTTTTCTCATTTGGTTTAACACCCAAGAGAATGTCTTTTTTCGGCAATCAAGAGGGTCACTCAATCACTCGTTGTCTTATGTTCAATAGGACATACTACACTGATTAGAAAACACGTGTGCAGATTTTTTTGATTTTCATGGATTTTGATTTATGGAATATGGTTGAAAGAGGTTTTCAAAAGTCTT
The DNA here is from genome assembly GCA_023547065.1 of Musa troglodytarum. Lineage (NCBI taxonomy): Eukaryota > Viridiplantae > Streptophyta > Magnoliopsida > Zingiberales > Musaceae > Musa > Musa troglodytarum. Next base: position 17,833,978 of record CP097507.1, on the reverse strand, counting down.
CCAAACTAATGAACGAATAGAATGATTTAGAGAAGAAAACTTTTTCTTTGAATGCTAATGTGACGAATGATTTGTTTTATGCTTTAGACAAAAATGAATTTAATCATGTTTCTATTTGTGAAACTACACATGATATTTAGCACACACTTGAAGTCACACATGAAGGCATAAATAGAGTTAAAGAGTCTAAAATTAATCTTTTAGTGCATAATTATGAATTGTTTCGAATGAAACTAAGTGAAACTGTTAGAGACATGTATACTCGTTTTACAAATGTTATCAATGGTTTAAAAGCACTTGGTAAAAGTTTTACTAATCTTGAACTTGTTAACAAAATTATAAGATCCCTTCCAAAAAGTTGAGGTCCAAAAGTAATGGCAATATAAGAAGCAAAGGATTTGAATAATTTTCTATTTAAAGAACTTATTGGATCTTTAATGACCTATGAAATGGCTTGTATGGCATATGATGAACATAAGAACAACCATCTAAAGAATAAGAAGGATATAACACTTAGAACTAAAGAAGATCACTTGAGTGAAAACTTAAGTGATGATGATGATGATGATGATGATGACTTGGCACTCCTCACAAGAAAATTTAAAAAATTTATAAAAGGTAACAAAACACATCTTGTAAAACAAGATACTAAGAATAAAAATGAACTAAAAAAGGATACGATCATCTGTTATGAATTTAAGAAGCTGGGGCACTTCAAAAGTGAATATCCCCAAGTAAAAAATAAGCTATACAAAAAAGCACTCAAGACCATTTGGGATGAATCGAGTGCATCCGAAGACGAGGAGTAAACCAACAAAGATGAAGTGATAAACTACACATTACTGGCATTTGGCAATGAGGTATATAACTCAAATGAATCTCTTTTATCTTATGAGAAATTACTTAATGTTTTTCATGATTTGTTTGATGAATTTGAATTAGTTAGTAAAAAATATAAATTATTAAAAAAAGGATTATACTTCTCTTTCTAGTAAATTTAAAAAATTAAAAAATGAGCATGATAATTGTATGTTAACTCCTTGCACTAAGTGTGAATAATTAGATTCACTTAAGAAGAAAAATATATTACTACAACAAACATTAGAAAAATTTAAATTGATAACAAATCTTTAAATATGATTCTTACTAACAAAGGTCATGTATATATAAAAGTAGGAATCAACTTTGTAAGTAGTAACACTTAACAAAAGTCTACTATATTTGTTAAAAGGTCCATATTATATGTTTCTCCTAAATATAAATATAACTTTTGTGGGAGATATGGTTATTATGCCTATAAATATGTATTTAAAAAATATAGCTCACATAAATTAGTTTGGATTCCTATAGGAACCATAAATAACTTAATGCCAATAGTTAAGATAGGTAGATCAAGAGACCCAAAGTTAAATAAGTACTTAAAAGTAAACTCCCTTTCTTATAGATATACCTATAATCAAAAGCTAGAGCAAGAGATGGTACCTTTATAGTGGATGCTCAAGGCACATGACCGGAGCTCCAACAAATTTCTCTAAGCTCACTAGCCAAGATGAAAGATATGTCACTTTCGAAGATAAAAACAAAGGAAAAATTATTGACAAAGGAAATATAGGTAACAAATCAAACATTTTGATTGAAAATATTTTATTAGTAGATGGTTTGAAACACAATCTACTTAGTATTAGTTAATTATGTGATAAGGGTTATAATATCAAATTTGAATCTAATGCTTGTATTATAAAAATACTATGTAAAAATAGATTAATAATTGCCTTAAGGACTAATAATATATATACTATTGATCTTGATGATTTTTATAATAAATCTTATTTTCTAGCTTTAAACGATGATGTATGGATTTAGCATAGGAGACTAGGTCATGCTAGCATGAAACTAATCTCACAAATTACAACTAAAAATCTCGTAAGAGGTATGCCTAAAATTAAATTTGTCAAAGATAAAGTTTGTAATGCATGCCAACTAGGAAAACAAACAAAGAGTAATTTTAAATCAAAGAATCAAATAAGCACTTCTAGACCACTACAATTAATCCATATGGATTTATTTACACTAATTGATATAATTAGTCATTAATCCATATAGATTTATTTGGACCAAATGATATAACAAGTCTAGAAGGTAGTAAATACGCTTTTGTAATTGTTGATGATTATAGTCGATTTACTTTAACATACTTCTTGGCACATAAAAGTGATTGCTTTAAATATTTTATGAAATTTTATAAACTAGTTCAAAATGAAAAGGATTTTATGATTTTGCCTATTTGTAGTAATAATGGTGGTGAGTTTAAAAATCATAATTTTTAAAATTTTTATAATTTAAATGGGTATAACCATAATTTCTCTACTTTAAGAAATTCATAAAAAATTAGAGTTGTTGAGAGAGAAAAAATAAGAGTTACAAGAGATGGCAAAAACCATGCTTAATGAACATAGTCTATCTAAATATTTTTGGACTGAAGCTATTAACACGACATGCTATGTCATGAACAAGGTTCTCATAAGACCTCTCTTATCTAAAACTCCTTATGAATTGTGGAACAACAAAAGATCTAATATTTCATATTTTAAAGTTTTTTATTGTAAATATTTTATTTTAAATAAAAAGGATGTTAGGATCGAAATCAGCACTAAGATAAGGGGGGGGGGGGGGGTGGGTGAATTAGTGCTTTTAGAAAATTTACGTTAATTCAAAACTTTCATTCGATAAAGCTCGTATCAGAAAGATGTTTAACTTAAAAATATTCGTAAGAATGTAATGAACAAGTAAAGCAGTTTGCAGTAAAGGTAAACATAAAAGAAAAGTATATAAATCGATTTATAGTGGTTCAGTAGTCCCGACCTACTTCCACTCTCGTTCCTCTTCACTCGAGGCCATCAATTTTCACTACCGATCTTCTTTTAATAGGTGAAGACCAACCACCCTCTTATAACTCTTTCTCCTTTTCACAAGTTTTGGAGATAACCTTTATAAGCTTCACACCTCTCTTATAATGATCACAAAACTTTAAGTAGGAGGAGGAGGACACTTAGCACTTTCACAACTTTTCACTCAAAATCACAACTCTTTTCTGCTCTAATTCTTGCTTTACTAAGCAAGAATAGTTGAGGTATTTATAGACCTTAAACAGCTTCAAAAATGGAGCCAAAATTTCAAACATCTCAGGATTTTGAGATACTGGCGGTACCATCGTCTGCAGCACTAACACTGGGCAGTACCACCACTTAACACTAAGCGATATCATCGCCTGACATAGTTTCAGAGACTGTCTTGGAGACTGAGCCTATGACGATGCCATCGCTTGACCTAGCTTTTGGGTCACTGAATGGGCCTTTCTCTTGGCCCAAAATAACCTTAATTTTGACTAAATTAGCCCCTAATTAAGTTAGCCTAATTACTGTTAGGATCAAGTCGACACTAAGAGGGGGGGGGGGGGGGTGAATTAGTGCGTACATAAGAATATCAATGATTCAAAAAACTCGTTTTGACGAAACCCATATCAGAAACTATTTAAGTTAAAAAAATTTATAAAAGAGTGAGGGCAATAAGCAAGTAAAACAGTGAGTGATAAGAATGAAAAGTATAAACAAAATAAAACAGAAAGAGAGCACACCGAAGTTTATAGTGGTTCGGTCATCGTAACCTATATCAACTTCCTGATTTCTCTTTTGTCGAGGCCACCGACATCCATTAATAGTCTTCTTTCAATGATTGAAGACTAACTACTCTCTTACAATCATTTTTTCCTTTTCACAGGTTTAGGAGACAACCTTTATAGTTTTCTAACCCTTCTCTCAAACTAAAATCAAAATTTGAAACTAGAGAAAGAGAACTCTTCAAAGATTTGCACAGAGTTTCCTAATAAGTTTTTTGCTCAAGATCATCCATATTCTAAACTGGAATGAGAGGGGTATTTATAGACCCCAAATAACTTCAAAAATAGAGCCAAAAAGTGTCTCATCCTGGGTTCTTGAGGTACTGGTGGTACCATCGCTAGTACTAGGTGGTTTTACCGCCATTACTCTCTGACACTAGGTGGTACTATTGTCCAGTCTAGCGGTACTACCACTTGATAGAATCTCAGATACTAGACTCTGGTGATACCACCACTTGACAGCATTAATTGCCGATGGTACCATCGCTCGAACCTCCTGGGAGATTGAGTCTCGGGCGGTTCCACCACCCAGTCCTAGCGGTGGTGGAATCGTCACTATTTGGGCCATCAATTTGGCCCAAACCAATCCTGATTTGGGACCCATTGGCTCCTAGCTGAGTTAGTGGGATTACCTCCCAATTCTAACCCAATCTAAGTCCTAACTATGATAGTTAAGACATTAACTAAGTAATCTTAGTTATCCGGTATGTCAATTATTCTTCCGATAAACTTCTAGCGATCTTCTGACGAGCTTTTGACGAACTTCCAACAAGCTTTCGGTAAACTTCTGACGAACTCTCGGCAAGCTTTCGGTGAACTCCCGACAAACTCTCAATGAACTTCCAACAAGTTTTCGGTGAACTTCTGGCAAGCTTTCAACGAACTCCCAATTCTTTGACTCTGGCCCAACATTTGATTTTTCTACTTTATGCTTTTTTCATAATCATAGTTAAATCCTGTATCACTTTTTTCAATACAGATTAGATCAATAATTCATCAATTGACTTTATCATCAAAATTTGAGATTTAATAATCTCTTCCTTTTTGATGATGACAACTAATGGATGATGGAGTTAACCTTAACTCCCCCTATCTATATGCCATATTGAGATAAGTCAAACTTGAATTCAAAAGGAGTCATAACCTTTGAATTCAAGTGAAACAATTTCGATCATAGTGATTAAATGTAATATATCAAAATTATCATACATTGTGCATTATCATAGTTTCAAGTCATCAAAGTATTTTGTGCATCATCATAGTTTCAAGTCATCATGCACAATTTCATGTATGATACTAAAAAGAACTAATGACCTTTGGCATAACCTATATGATACTAAAATATTTTGTAACTTTTTATCACTTCATGCATGATACCAAACTTAGTATAATTTTGGGCATGATACCAAATATTCAATCATTTCTCTCCCGTTGTCATCAACAAAAAGATGTGCAAGCACTTTGATACTATGATACCAAACATTCAACAAGTATTTGATCCATGCAAGAAAGTTTTACACTACTTTATGCAAGGTAGCAAAAATGAAGTTAAGTAAAATTTTTGCAAGATAACAACTTTTGCTTTAGATGTGCAAGCTAGCACGACTCTTGCTAGCACTTCTCTTTTGCTTTGAAATAGGCAAGCTAGCACTTCTATTTAGATATGCAAGCATTTTTTGTTCTTCTTGAGATGTGCAAGTTAGTATTTGATACTAGCAATTTTCTTTCTCCCCTTTGTCATAAAAATAAGAAAAAGGAGAGAGGAATTCATGAAAGGATCTAAAAGGCACTAAGAGGGGGGGGGGGGGGGTGAATTAGTGCAGCGGATTAAAATCGTATTCTTGAAACCGATTTGCAAAAACTCACGTTAGTAGGAAGATCTCGATTTGACGAAAGAGAACTTGAAAGTAATTGCTTGCGTAAAGAAAATAACTATGAACTAAATAACTTGCAGCAAAGTAAAGAAGTGCTTCAAGAATATAAACACTCACACATTCATGGACACAAGGATGTATAGTGGTTCGGTCAAATGACCTACATCCACTCTTGAAGCCTTTACGATGAGGCTCCGCTCTTCCACTAGCAATCTCTTTGAAGGGGAAGGATCAAACACCCCTTTTACAACCCTTTACCAGATGTTCACACTTGTACAAGATCTCTCAAGAAAAGGAAGAAGGTGAACACAAGCAAAAACAAGACTTTAGAACACACTTCAAGAACTCAAGACTTAGAATTTTTTGCTCAAAAGGGTACCCTTTCAGCTGGGAAAGGGAGGGGTATTTATAGATCCAAAGTGGATTCAAAATTGGGCTCCAAATTCAAAATCAATTTGGAGTTGTGCACGCATGTGGGTGGTGCCACGGTTACAAATGGTTCCCAGCTGTGTGCCCGAAGCGGTGCGGTGCTATTGCAATTGCGAGCGGTGCCACCGCTTTAGGCGGTGCACCACTTTCCACGCAAAGCGGTTCCATCAAGATTCCACGCTCCGACCGGTTCTGCAGCCGGGCGGTTCAACCACCTCCGTCATTCGGTTAAGGCCGAATGAGCCTTGTTTGAGCCTCAACTAGGCTCAGTAAAGACCTGGTTGGCCCCTACTAAATTTAGGCAGGATTTTCCTCAAATCCTTGCCTTACTCATGTGCAAACTATGAACATTAAACACAACTAAACGTGATTTTATCCGACATGCTTCAAGTCATCTTCCGGCGAGCTTTACGGCGAGATTGTGGCAAGCTCAAGCTTCCTCGGATTGCTTCGGTGGACTCGATACTCCGGATTGTATTGCGAGCTCAACGAGTCTTCGGCTAGCTTCCGAATCATCCCGGTGAGTTCCGCGAACCTTCGATGATCTTTGAGAAGAACTTCCGAAAACTTCGACAAGTCCCTGATTCGATCTTTGATGGTTCCAACGCTCAAAAATCTCTCGACTCCGATGAACTCTTGAACCCCGACGGACTTGACCTCAGAAATCACTTTATGTTTTCTTCCTTCGTAGTTATTCCTGCACACTTATCTTGACAAAGAGGATTAGCACAAATATTTCACCAATTGACTTCATCATCAAAATCCGAGATTCAACAATCTCCCCCTTTTTGATGATGACAATCAAATGGTGATGGAGTTACTCTTAACTCCCCCTATCTATATGCCATAAAGAAAAAAGTACTTTGAATTCAATTTTTGAATTCAACACAATAAAATTAATCTTCATGATGACAAAGTTGATGTTGTCAAATAGGTATCAAAGATATCAAAGAAGTATACATAGTTAAAAACATGATATCAAGATCCTAAATAAGCATTTGAACTTGCAATAGCTTGTAAAGCATGGAAGATGTCAAATAGGTATCAAAGATATCAATGAAGTATACATAATTAAGAACATGATATCAAGAACCTAAATAGGCATTTTAACAAGCATGCATATAACTGTCATCACATATTATTTCTCCCCCTTTGTCATCAACAAAAAGGAAACAAGGGATTCATATGAAATAATAAAGGATGGCCGAAAAATATCATAAGTGTAGAAAAGGAAATCAATCAGAAAGCCGAGAATCATTTCACAGTGGTAAAGAAGATAATGCAACATATATGTCAACATACAACATAAGTTTACATCGTTCAAAAAGAAATACAGCAAGCTACTCCTCAGGAGGAATGCCAAGATGCCTATACATATGATTGATCTTTAGGTTCATCTTCCGCATTTCCTTCAAAATTTTAAGTTGCTGTAGTTTTACTTCATTTAACTCTCTCATGATCGGATCATCAGAAGATGGAGCAGGAAGTGTCACTGATGTAGCTGCAACAAAAGGATCGGGAGGAGTAGATTCATTTCCCATAAGGACTGGTGTTTCAGGATGATCTACGGGTGGGGGAAGAATATCACATCTCCTAGGTTGTCTAACCCCTATTCCATGTTCGAATATACACCTAAGTCGCCTAAGTAATTTAACATCAATGATATTAAATCTGTCCACTTGTATTGCTTCTTCATCTGGAGGAATGCTAATATTATGGGCATGCAGTAGTCTAGTTATTAAACCTCCATATGGTAACATTGATCCTTTAGAAAGGACCTCTATCATGTGCTGCCTAATTAGGTAACCAAAACAAAAATGTTGTCGGGTCATGATCCAAAGATAAGGTACCTAACTTTCGTGAAACTGATCTCATCATGATGAAACTGTTTAGGAATGATAATGCTAATTAGAATGTGATGCAAAATTTTAGAGTTAAAAGGTAGTAAATGTTCACAACTCTTGGGAATTATCCCCAAATTTGGGTTTGTAAACACTGCTTTCTAAAGCTTGAGTGGGTGGCACCAACTGTGTCCATATCCCATTTTCCTCTAAAGTAGCACCCTAGCTCTTTTTCAACAATTCCAATCAATGAGCATATAGTATTATCACATATTTGAATCTCATTACCTAAAAGATAAGTTGACAAGCCATCATCATTCACGCTAGATTAGCATAGAATAGTTTAACTAAGCGAGGACAAAGAGGTACAATAATTTGCAAAATGGGTAAGGCCTCTAAGTCTGCAAACCACATGATAGGTTCTAGGTTTCCTAATTGATTCAAATCAACATATTTTCCTTTATGAATGGGTCTAGAACCAAATTCAGAAAATCTAAGGGAAGCTTCTTGTGATTTAAACAAGGAGTGGTCAAATGAATCTACCTCCATCCTTTTTCCTTTGTCTCTTGATGTTCTTTTAGGAGCCATTTCTATTTAAAGGATTGAAAAATTAATCAATTGAAAGGATTGAATAATTTACCAATTGAAGAAGGAATGAAACTAGACAATAAAAGAAATAATTCTGTTTTTACCTTAGATTTTTCTCTTGAGATGTAGGAAGCTTGAATCAAGGTAAGCTCTCCTTCTTAGGTTTCTAGAGGGAAGAATTGATACCAAAATGGGGCTTGGGAGAGTTCAAGGGAGTTTAGAAGGTGTTTTGAGGTGTTTGGGGCGGTTCTACCGAAAGGGGCAGTGAGTTCGGGCGGTTCTACCGCCGGCCCTAACTCACTCCTTATTAAAGGAGTGTTCGGGCGGTACTACCGCCCCAGCAGGCGGTGGAACCACCTGGGGCTGACTACCCAGGCGGTGCTACCGCTAGTAGCACAAAATCCACAGTTCATCTCCCTTTCTTTTTTTTTACTTTAAAAAGGAATGGTCTTAGAGAAGGAATGAAGTCAAAAAGAATTTGATGAATATAAGGCCAGGAAAAAAAACAAATCAAATCGATGAATCAAAAAAAAAAAAAATCAAACTCAAATCAATGAAAACCATAATTTCAAGGAAAGATGTCATCAAATAGAACTTACTTTTTTGGACAATTTAACATACCTAATTCCCTTCTAATAAAATCAAATTGTTCCTCATTTAAAGGTTTCGTAAAAATGTCCGCTAATTGATGATTTGTATCAACAAATTCAAGGGTGACATCTCTACTATTTACATGATCACGTATAAAATGATGCCTAATGTCAATGTGCTTAGTTCGAGAGTGTTGAATTGGATTTTTAGTTAGACAAATAGCACTTGTGTTATCACATTTTATAGGGATGTTTTTTAAGTAGATTTCATAGTCTTCTAGTGTATTTTTCATCCAAATAACCTGTGCACAGCATGCACTTGCAGCTATATATTCAGCTTCTATCGTAGATAGTGTAACCGAATTTTGTTTCTTGGAAGTCCAAGAAACGAGTGCATGTCCTAGAAATTGGCATGTTCCGGAAGTGCTTTTTCTATCTATTTTACATCCACCAAAGTCCGCATCTATATAAGCTTTCAAGTCAAAATTATCAGATTTTGGATACCATAATCCAAGATTAGGGGTACCTTTAAGGTATCTAAGAATCCTCTTGACAGCTTTCAAGTGAGATAGCTTAGGATTAGCTTGGAATCTTGCACATAACCCTACACTGAACATGATGTCAGGTCTGGTTGCAGTGAGATAAAGTAGGCTACCTATCATGCCCCTATAAGTTTTTTGATCAAAACTTTCTCCATTTTCATCCATATCTAATTTAACAGAGGTGCTCATAGGAGTGCTAACATCTTTTGAGCCATCCATGTTAAATCGTTTTAATAATTCCAATGTGTATTTTGATTGATTTAGAAATATACTATCACTAAGTTGCTTGATTTGTAGTCCTAAAAAGAAATTTAGTTCTCCCATTAGGCTCATCTCAAATTCATCACTCATATCCTTAGCAAATAATTCACATAGTGATTCATTACAAGACCCAAAAATAATATCATCAACATAAATTTGAACAATAAGAAAATCATTTTCAAAATGTTTAATAAACAATGTAGTATCAACCTTGCCTTTAGTGAAATCATTTGAAATCAAAAATAATTAAGTTTTTCATACCAAGCCCTAGGGGCTTGTTTTAGACCATATAGAGCCTTAGTTAGCTTAAACACGTGATTAGGAAATAGAGAGTTTTCAAATCCGGGTGGTTGTTCGACATATACTTCTTCGGAAATAAAACCATTTAAGAATGCACTTTTGACATCCATTTGAAATAATTTGAAATCTTTACTACTAGCATAGGCAAGGAGCATCCTAATGGCTTCCAATCTTGCCACCGGAGCGAAGGTCTCTTTATAATCGATACCTTCTTCTTGGTTGAAACCTTTGGCCACTAGTCTAGTCTTGTTTCGAACTACGATACCGTATTCATCTTGCTTGTTTCTAAAGACCCACTTAGTACCAATAACTAAGTGGTCATTAGGTCTAGGAACAAGCTTCCACACCTCATTCCTCTCAAATTGATTCAATTCTTCTTGCATTGCGATAACCCAAGAATCATCTTTCAGGGCATCAACAATGCATTTTGGTTCAACTTGAGAAAGAAAAGCGGCATGGGCATAAAAATTTTTGAAAGAAGAGCGAGTTTGAACCTCTTTCGATGTATCTCCTATAATTAACTCCTTGGGATGAGCATCTACATACTTCCATTCCTTGGATAAGGAAGTTTAGGAAGAAGATGCATCCAAGTTGTCATTTTGAGGAGAGGGTTCATTCAAATTCAAATTATCAAGACCAAGATCATCATCAAAATCTTTCTTCTTGAATTCGGAAATTTCATTGAAAACGACATGAATCGATTCTTCAATAAGTAAGGTTCTTTTGTTGAAAACACGAAAAGCCTTAGAAACCAAAGAATAACCAAGAAATATGCCTTCATTGGATTTTACATCGAATTTTCCTAAGGCATCCTTTTCATTTAAAATAAAGCATTTACAACCAAAAACTTTAAAATAAGAAACATTGGGTTTTTTATCATTCCATAATTCATATGGAGTTTTAGATAGGGATGGTCTCACTAGAACTCTATTCATAACATAGCAAGTCGTATTTACTGCTTCAAAAAATATTTAGGTAAATTATACTCATTTAACATGGTTCTAGCCATTTCTTGCAAACTTCTATTTTTCTTTCCACTACTCCATTTTGTTGTGGATTTCTTGGAGAGAAGTTGTGATTGTATCCGTTTATTTCACAAAATTTTGGAAGTCATGATTTTGAAATTCACCTCCATGATCACTACGAATTGATGAAATCATAAGGCCTTTTTCATTTTGAGTGAGTTTACAGAATTTAGAGAAACACTTGAAACAATCACTTTTATGAGCTAAGAAATAGGTCCAAGTGTATCTACTATAGTCATCCACAATTACAAAGGCATATTTGCTACCCCCTAGACTTGTTATGTCAATTGGTCCAAATAAGTCCAAGTGGATCAATTGCAATGGTCTAGTGGTGCTAATTTGATTTTTTTGATTTGAAACTAGTCTTTATTTGTTTCCCTAGTTGACATGCATCACATACCTTATCCTTAAAAAATCTTGTGTTTAGGATACCTCTTACTAAATCTCTAGATGAAATCTTAGAGATTAGTTTCATGCTTGCATGGCCTAGTCTCCTATGCCAAAGCCATGCATCATCATTCAAAACCGAAAAGCATATTTCATTACTTAGTTTATCAATATTTATGGTGTAGACATTATTTTGTTTTAAAGCAATCATGGATATGTTGTTGTTGGGTTTTTCAATAATGCAAACATTAGATTCAAATCTAACAACATAACCTTTATCACATAGTTGACTAATACTTAAAAGATTATGTTTTAAACCATCAACTAGTAACACATCATCAATTGAAAAATTCGATTTGTTACCTATGGTTCCTTTGCCAATGATTTTACCCTTGTTGTTGTCTCCGAAGGTGACATATCCTTCTTCTTTGCTAGAGAGCATAGAGAAATGAGATAGATCTCCGGTCATGTGCCTTGAGCATCCACTATCAAGATACCATTTTTTGCTCCTAGCTTGTGAGTTTGTCTACAAAAGAGGATGGTTCTTAGGTACCCATTTGATTTTGGGTGCCTTACAAAATGATCTACTTACTTTGTAATCCATCATTGAATTGTTTATGGTTCCTTTAGGAACCCATATCAATTTTTGTGGATTAATTTTCTTGAATGGACATTTGTAGGCAACATGTCCCATTTTGCCACAAAAGTTACATTTCAAATGTGGTGATACATGCAATGTTGGCCCTTTAATGAAGGTAGTGGGATTTTGGTGAGAACCTCTCACAAATTCGATGTCACTTCTATTTCCGACGTGACCTTTGTTAGCAAGAATCATGTCTAAGCCCTTGCTACCGACCTTAAACTTGTTTAGGGTCTCTTTGAGTAGCAAGTTCTCCTTCTTTGTTGCATCTAAGTCTTCACACTTAGAGCATGGGGGTAGAGAAGGGTTTTGAAGACTATTTATCTTACTTTGTAACAAAGCATGCTTTTTTTTAAGCAAATTGAACTTCTTACTAACAGTTTTATATTCATCAAATAACTCATGAAAAGCCATAGAAAGTTCATCAAAAGATAACTCTTCATAAAGTAATTCACTAACCTCTTCTCCAAATGCCATTAGTGCAAAGTTTGCCTCCTCTTTGTTGCTAGCCTCTTCAACCTCGGAGTCACTTGAATCATCCCACGTGGCCTTCAAAGCTTTTTTCCTCTTGAATTGCTTCTTCTTGGCTTGAGGGCATTCATTCTTGAAGTGTCCCGGCTTCTTGCATTCATAGCAAAGGACTTGGTCCTTTTTGTGTTCAAATTTGCTTTTTGTGTCATTTTTGAATTTGTTCTTTCTTATAAATTTCTTAAACTTTCGAGTTAGAAGTGCAATGTCTTTGTCATTATCCTCATCACTTGATGTTCCTTTCAAGTGGTCTTCTTGTGTTCTAAGTGCCATATCCTTCCTGTTCTTTGGAAGGGGTTCTCAAGCTCTTCATGAGCATGGCACGTCATCTCATAAGTCATTAGAGATCCAATAAGTTCTTCAAGGAAATACTTTAAGATCCTTGGCCTCTTGAATGGCCACCTTTGGATCCCAACTTTTGGAAGGGATCTTAAAATTTTAGTCACCAATTCAAAATTCGAAAAACCTTTACCAAGAGCTTTTAGTCCATTGATGACATCCGTAAAGCGGGTGTACATGTCTCCAATGGACTCACTTGGTTTCATCCGAAAAAGTTCATAAGAATACACAAGAATGTTGATTTTGGACTCTTTCACTCGGCTAGTGCCTTCATGAGTGATTTCAAGAGTGCGCCAAATATCAAATGCCGATTCACAAATAGAAACTCGATTAAACTCATTTTTGTCAAGCGCACAAAATAAGGCATTCATAGCCTTTGCATTGAGAGCAAAAATCTTCTTCTCCGACTCATTCCATTCACTCATCGGAAGAGAGGATTTTGCAAAGCCATTTTCAACAATGTTCCAAAGTTCAAAGTCCATGGAAATAAGAAAAATCCTCATACGAGTCTTCCAATACGTATAATCCGACCCATTAAACATAGGTGGACGAGTAATGGAGAGACCTTCTTGCATACCGGAGTGGGCCATCTCTCTTGGGTTTTAAACCAATATGAGAGCAAACCTTGCTCTGATACCAACTGAAAGGATCTAAAAGGCACTAAGAGGGGGGGGGGGGTGAATTAGTGCAGCGGATTAAAATCGTATTCTTGAAATCGATTTACAAAAACTCACGTTAGTAGGAAGATCTCGATTTGACGAAAGAGAACTTGAAAGTAATTGCTTGCGTAAAGAAAATAACTATGAACTAAATAACTTGCAGCAAAGTAAAGAAGTGCTTCAAGAATGTAAACACTCACACATTCATGGACACAAGGATGTATAGTGGTTCGGTCAAATGACCTACATCCACTCTTGAAGCCTTTACGATGAGGCTCCGCTCTTCCACTAGCAATCTCTTTAAAGGGGAAGGATCAAACAACCCTTTTACAACCCTTTACAAGATGTTCACACTTGTACAAGATCTCTCAAGAAAAGGAAGAAGGTGAACACAAGCAAAAATAAGACTTTAGAACACACTTCAAGAACTCAAGACTTAGAATTTTTTGCTCAAAAGGGTACCCTTTCACTTTGGGAAAGGGGGGGTATTTATAGATCCAAAGTGGATTCAAAATTGGGCTCCAAATTCAAAATCAATTTGGAGTTCCAAGATCAAGCAAGTGAAAAGCACGCCATCCATGTGACTACCGCTCCTTCGCACTTTTCGCATAATAATGCAGGTGCTGAGGCGGCAGGGTACTACGCCTCTGCTTCAGTTGTCATGGTCGGTATGTTATCTGCCAGATACAGCAGCGTGCCACGCCGCTCGTGAATAGCGTTGCCGCGGCCAAGCGTTCCACCGCACTAGGCTGGGCGGTTCCATCGCCCCAGGCTGGGCGGTTCAACCGCTTCCCTCATTCGGTCAAGGCCGAATGAGCCTTGTTTGAGCCTCAACTAGGCTCAGTAGAGACCTGGTTGGCCCTTTACTTAAATTTAGGCAGGATTTTCCTCAAATCCTTGCCTTACTCATGTGCAAACTATGAACATTAAACACAACTAAACGTGATTTTATCCGACATGCTTCAAGTCATCTTCCGACGAGCTTTACGGCGAGATTTTGGCAAGCTTCCGAAGCTTCCCTCGGATTGCTTCCAGTGGACTCCCAGCATACTCCGGATTGTATGGCGAGCTCAACGAGTCTTTGGCTAGCTTCCGAATCATCCCGGTGAGTTCCGCGAACCTTCGACGATCTTTGAGAAGAACTTCCGAAAACTTCGGCAAGTCCCTGATTCGATCTTTGATGGTTCCGGCAACGCTTCCGAAAATCTCTCGGACTTCCGATGAACTCTTGAACCCCCGACGGACTTGACCTCGGTAAATCACTTTATGTTTTCTTCCCTTCGTAGTTGTTCCTGCACACTTATCTTGACAAAGAGGATTAGCACAAATATTTCACCAATTGACTTCATCATCAAAATCCGAGATTCAACAATTCATTCATCACAAGAAAAATCAAGTCATAAATACCGAAAATCTATGGAACAAACTTCTACTTTTGTAAAGAGGGAAGATTCATCACATAAAAGATCAAGATGTGCATACTAAAAGTTCATAAAACAAATCTCTATAGAAGAAAGAAGGATTCATAGGAAATGATCATTGCATAAAAACTCAAATATACTAGAAGTCTATGAATAAAAACTCTTCTTTAGTAAGTAGAGATAGGAAGGACTCATAGGATAAGATCATCAAATGAAAGATAGGAAATCCATGAATACCACTGTGTCACAAAAATTTATGAATAAAAATTGTAAGAAGAAGATAGGAAATGACCTCGATAAAAAGAAAACTAAATTTTAAAAAATCAAAAAATTCAAAAAATATATAAAAGAAACTCATGCATTCAGAAGATTTAACATGCCTAGTTCTCTTCTAATAAAATCAAATTGTTCCTCATTTAAAGCTTTTATAAAAATATCAACTAATTGATATTTTGTATCAATAAATTCTAAAGATATATTATGGTTCTTAACATAATCTCTTATAAAATGATGCCTAATGTCAATATATTTAGTTCCAAAGTGTTAAATGAGATTTTTTGTTAAACATATTGCACTAGTGTTATCACATTTTATATGAATATTTTTTAAGTCAATTCCATAATCTTCTAATATATTTTTTATCCATATAACTTGTGCATAACATACACCAGTTGCTATATACTCGGCTTCAGCTATTGATAGTATAATTGAATTTTATTTCTTAGAAGACCAAGAGATAAATGCATGACCTAAGAGTTGACATATTCCAAATATGCTTTTTCTATCTATTCTACATCCAGCAAAATCAGCATTGGTATAAGCAACTAATTCAAACTTCTTAGATTTTAGATACCATAATCCTAAATTAGGGGTTCCTTTCAGATATCTAAAGATCCTTTTAATAGCTTTAAAGTGAGATAGCTTGGGATTAGATTGAAATCTAGCATAAAGTCCAATACTAAATATAATGTCTGATCTAGTTGCGGTGAGATATAGTAAACTACCTATCATACCCATATAGGTTTTTTTTATCAAAGTTTTCTCTATTGTCATCCATATCTAACTTTGTAAAAGTACTTATGGGTGTATTAATGGCCTTCGAACTATCCATATTAAATTAATTTTTAATAGATCTAATGCATATTTAGTTTGGCTAAGAAAGATTTCATTTCTCAATTGCTTAATTTGTAAACTTAAGAAAAAAAGTTAATTCACCTATTAAGCTTATTTTGAACTCTTGGCTTTTATTTTTGGCAAAAGATCCACATAAAGACTCATTCGTACAACCAAAAATAATATCATCAACATAAATTTAAACAACAAGAAGATTATTTTTAAAATTTTTAATAAATAATGTAGTATCGACCTTACCTTTTGAGAAATTATTTTGAATAAAGAATGAACTAAGCCTCTCATACCAAGCCCTTGGGGCTTGTTTCAATCCCTAGAGAGCCTTAGATAACTTAAATACATGATTAGGAAAAAGAACATTCTCAAATCTGGTGGTTGTTCAACATAAACTTCTTCGGAAATAAAACCATTTAGAAAAGTACTATTAACATCCATTTAAAATAATTTAAAATTATTACTACAAGCATAAGCAAGGAGTATCCTCATAGCTTCTAATCTTGCCATAAGAGAAAAAGTTTATTCATAATCGATATATTCTTCTTAGTTGAAATATTTGGCCACTAATCTAGCATTGTTTCTAATCACGATACCTGTTAGGGATCGATCGGCACTAAGAGGGGGGGGGGTGAATTAGTGCAGCGGTAAGGAACGATAGATTTTTCGACGATTAAAACAAGTTTGGAAACTTCATACGAATGAATGCAGTGTTTCGTTTGAACCCGGAAAGATTACGTTTTAACTTTAAAGCATATGTAAGAAGATGAAGAGGAAGTTGAGTAAATAAGGCAACAAATGAAGAGGGTTTGCAATAAAGTAAATAGCAAGAACGTAAATGCAAACTAGATTTATAGTGGTTCGGTCATCCGACCTACATCCACTTCTAAAGCCTTCTCCGATGAGGCTCCCAACTTCCACTAGTAAATTCTTTTGTAGGGGAAGGACCAAATACCCCTCTTATAACCCTTTTACAAAAGGTTCACACTCTTACAAGTTTTCACAAAGAGAAGGAAATGAGATGAACACTTAAGCAAATGAAGAACAAGACTTTCACAAGACTTATTTACTCAAAATCTAACTCTCAAGGGTTCTCTTTCAAGTGAGAAAAGGGGGGGGAGGGTATTTATAGATCCAAAATGGATTCAAAATTGGGCTCCAAATTTGAAATCAAATTGAGTTCCTGGTCTTTGGCGTGCTACCATGTCAATCATCGATCGACATCAGCGGTGCTACCGCTTGTCGATCGTCAGACTAACATCGATAATCGTGGCCATTGTTCATTGTGGCAAGCGGTACTACCGCCACTGTTCACTATGGCCAAGCGGTACTACCGCCCCAGGCTGGGCGATGCTACCGTCGCAGCCAGGCGGTGCTACCGCCTGGCTTTCCAAGCACTGGGCGATGCTACCACCCAGCTATGCTGGTTCGGTTTGGGCCAAAAACTTTAGCCCAAACTAGTCCAAATCAAGGCCCAATAGCCCTACTTTGGGTTTATAGGATTAACACCTAATCCTAACCCAAATTAATGTACTAACTATGAAATTAAAGACATTCCTAAGCTATTACAAGGTCCGCAAGTCAAGTCTTCTTCCGGCGAGCTTCCAGCGAACTTCCGACGGTCTTCCGATGATCCCTCAGAAACCATCCTGTGGACTCCCGGCAAGCTCTCGGACTCCACAATGATTTTGGCGAGTTCCCCCGAGCTTCTTTGGCATGCTTCGATCTTTCTTGGCAAGCTCCGTGAACTTCCGACGAACCTTCCGGCGAACTTCCGAAAACCCTTCAGTAAGCTCCCTACTCGTTCTCGGCCAGTTCCGGCAACACTCCCAACGAATCTTCGAACTTCCATCGAACACTCGAACTCCCAATGATCCATCGCACTTGACTTCGGCCCTTTATTTCGCTTTACGTCTTCATCCTTATCGTAGTTACTCCTGCACAAACAAACACCAAACACCCTACTTTGATCTAGACAGTTACTATAACACGAATTGACATTCAGTTGCCTGGCATGTCATTGGTCGACGCTTCGTCCGATCCTTCGGCACATCGCCCTCTCTTGCGGCTTGTTGCCCAATCGACGGTTAACCTCCGCAACCCCAATATCTATGGCGCAACTCCACACTTCTTGGCCCGATGCCCGACGTCCGAAGCCTCCTACCGATAGTCGACCGAACCTCCGGCTTGACATCCAATATCTTGACGTGATCACCTCTGGCGCAACGTCAATTCCTCCAGCGTCAACTGTCTAATCCTGATCGATAGTAGACCTGCGTAACTCAACATGCAATTAAACAATAAAACACACTCAATTAGTTTCATCATCAAAATCTGAGATACAATAATCTCCCCCTTTTTGATGATGACAACTAATTGATGACTGACAGAGTTAACCATAACTTCTCGGAGTTTAACACAAACACCCCTATCAATTTGCCATTGATAGAACCCTTGGATTATCCAAAATCCAAGTAACATGTATCATTTATGTAGTAAGAAATATAAATCCATCATGCAAATATATAAAATATTCAAGCATCATTACATTACATGAAGTCATCAATCTACTTCTCCCCCTATGTCATCAACAAAAAGGAGAAGTAGCATCATAGCTAGTTTAAAAGATATGCAAATTTCTTACAACACACTAGCTATTTATCACATCATACAACATTTTTGTAATACAATATCAAATAATACCATTCAATCATAGCAAGTTTCAAGGATAGGCAATGATGGTAATTTTCACTTACTTCTTGAGATGTGCAAGTTTGCATCTTGTTTCTCACGATAGCAATATTTACATTCTTTGATATAACAATTCTTAGCTTCTCATGAAGTTGCAAAATAGGAATCAGGATGGTAAATTTTTGCAATGTTCGAGCTAAAAACTTTCTCCCCCTTTGTTAGCATCAAAAAGAAAGGGAGGATCAAATACTTCTTGCATGAGATTCAACAATAATTTGTAATAAAAATGTAAGCAATTTTGAAGAAGTAAAATTGAGCAAGATTTTTGCCTCTCTTGAGATAGCAACTTTTTGCTTCTCAATGTTCAAGCTAGCAAGATTTTCTCTTTTGATGTACAAGCTAGCGATTTTCTTCCTCTTGAATGAGCTAGCAAATTAATCATGCAAGCTAGCAATAAATCTTCTCCTCCTTTGATTTTGTCAAAAAGAAGGGAAGAATACAATTCTTTTCCCTTTACATAAATACTTTCATCATGA
This sequence comes from Musa troglodytarum, assembly GCA_023547065.1. Classification (NCBI taxonomy): domain Eukaryota; kingdom Viridiplantae; phylum Streptophyta; class Magnoliopsida; order Zingiberales; family Musaceae; genus Musa; species Musa troglodytarum. The sequence goes on along the minus strand of CP097507.1, from coordinate 17,814,526 downwards.
CAAAATAATAAATTTCCATCATGAATTTTTAACATATCAAGTCATGAATTCAAGGGAGTCATAAACAAATCATGGTACGAGGAAAATTTATGACAAGTAAGTAAACAATAATGATAAGCTAGCATACTTTGTAATACGCAAACTAGCTCCATTTCAATTTTTCTCTTTTACACCTAAGTTTCCCTTTTGCAAGTCATCAACTTTTTGTTTGCAATGAGCTAGTAATTTTTGTAAAATTTATAACATTTTAAACATGCAAGCTCATGAGTTAAAAAATAATACAACTTTACAATTTCTTTCTTCTCATTTTGAGAAGTGCAAGTTTTGCCTTTTGCAAGTTCTAGCTAGCTATGTTTGTCATTTTTACTTGTGATACATAAGCTAGCAAGCTAACTCCCCCTTTGTCACTATCGAAAAGAAAGGATAAATAATATTTCAATGAAATAATTTAGCACCAATCAATATTTCAATTTTTTCATGATGTATACAAAACATAGATGCAAAGAATTCATGAAAGATATCAATATGAAATATCAATAAGGATCAACACCAAAAGACATCATTCATGATTCATCATAAAGTAAATTTCATTTATGTCAAATATTCAATTTTCCACACAAGGCAAAGAAATCTTGTCATTTATATATTATGAAATATATGATAATAAGGCTCATGATTCATTTAAAAAGATATAGCACAAAGAGCAACTTGATTCATGCATAAAAATTCCAAGTATCAAGTATTAAGATATCAAGACTTGGATTGTGATATAGCTCACTCAAGTTCAAATCATCAAAATCATTAACATAGTTTATGGGATTCACAAAAAAAAATAAACTTGAATTGTTCTCCTCTTTGGTAAATGATAAAAAGAAGCAATCATTTTCGAGATTCAAAATGCTAGCAATTTGCATTAATCATGACAAGTGATACATCAAAAGTCTACATCATTATTTTAATCAACAAGTCATGAAGCATACAAAGTAGTATTGAAACATGAGAGAAAAGTTCAAATTATCAAATTATAATCAATTCATCGAAATCACTTCTATAATTTACGAGATTCTTAAGATATCATGAAATCATTAATCTCGATAAGATAGTAAATATAATTTCTTTATGTTTCATCATATAAGTATGTCTTTTGACTTTATATATCAAATTAAAATATTCAAAATCGGAAGACAAACTTCATTATAAAAATTGTCGAAACAACACATTGTTTCAAGACATGAGATTTAATTTATCATGATAATGTGTTTCATTTTGTTTCAAACAAGTATGCTTATGTTTCAAAAGATGAGTATCAAATTTAAGACCAAAACATGAGTTTGTCATCAAGATATGATATCACAAAGTTATTAAGCATGATAACAAACTTTTAGTATTTTCATTTCAATGATGATTTCATAATATATGTTTAAACATTTATATGGAATCCATCATTGTAGAAATTCAAAACATAAGTTTGTCATTAAATCCATCAAGATCATATGCATCAAACATCATGATAGTACATTTTCTCATCTTTATGAGTTTTAATTTAAGTGATTTGATCTTTCATAAGAATATTCAAATTTTTCATATGAAAATGTCATGCATCATATTCAAAAACGAAAATATCATCAAAATCATTTTAATTCTTTCTTACATTAGTTATAACAAGATGATCGATGCTCAAATTTTTTGGTAAAATAATGCATCATTTTATAAATCTAAAAAATAATTTTCATCATGAAAATCATCAAGTCCAAATGTAATACAAGGCAACATTAAAATCACATTTCTTTCATTTGGAAAATTTATAAGTTAGGTCTTTATAATTGATTTCATGAAGACATGTGTCATCTAAAAATTTCATCATAAAAAGGGTCAACACCCATTAATCCAAGATAGAAGTTTTTTAAATCAACATCACTTCAACAACTCATGCATGATATAAAATCATCAAGCATCATGTTTAGAGACAATATAAACCATCAAGATACTCATGCATGGGTTGATTCTATTAGGTGTCTAAACATTATCACAAATCATACAATCATCACTCATATTTTTACTTTTCAAAAATACTATAAAGAAAAGCATAGTATAATTTTTTTAAAATTTCTAAAAATATAAAAAACATGAAAAAATTCCTACTAACTAAGTTAAGCATTCATGGAAAGCATCATGCGATTTCAAAATAAGGTAGAAGCAACTTGGGTGAGTTTCTTACCTCATTGTCGAAAACCGTCAAAGCCCATTTTGCCTCTTCTCTACTTGATTCTTCTTTGCAAGCTTTCTTCTTTTTCTTTGGTCTCTTTCTCCGTTCAAGTTCATTTGTGCTTTAGGATTCCTCTACTTATAAAACTTGTGATATAAATGATCAATTTTTTTTATTAGTTAACGTTTGTATTGGCCATTTAAATATAGGGGTTAAGGAAAATAAAGTATCTAAATATTAACATGATCAATTTTTGATATCTTAAAATATATATTTGCTAATGAGATTAATAAGGTTATTAGCATAATCACAATCCATTTTTATAAACAAGGCTAAATATCTCATCACCATTAAAATAAACCCTTTTAATCTCTTTGCTCTTCATCTTGCAACCCTTTTGTTGTCACACGAACAGAAATTATACCAATCATGTATCCCTGGCGTTAGCAATGTCAAACCTGAATTCCATGTCCCAATGTTTCCACTAAGTACTTATTTTATAATTTTGAGACATTGGTCCGCTCTCTTAGATTGAATAGCTAATTGAGCGGAGAAAGGTTTTAACAGGAAACTTTAGGGCGCAAATGGTATTCTATTAACTCGTACAACCTTTGTCTCTCTCTTTCCTCCGTGTTGGGTTTGTTTTAGGAAGATCCACTAATTTCTTTCACTTTCACGTGAATTGAATAAAGCAACAGGGACAATTTTTTGAACAAGGTAATAGAGTTTTTTATTTTAAAAATATAATTAATAAGATTAAAAATTTTCGATCTAAAATAAGTAAATAAGTGTATTATTGACTACTAAAATTTATAAAATAAGATTTTAAATCTTTAGTCTTAAAATAAATAATAGATTGTTCATGTAATAGTCCTAAACAAATCATACCGAAACAAATACCAAAAAGATAAATAAGATGAGAAAAAGACAAAAAATGGAACCGAAACTTTTCTTCTGTTTTTTATTTTCTTCTTGTTTCGAGGGATTAAAATAAAAAAAATATTTTTCCTTCTTCCGATCTTGTCATTCCTCTCGTTCGTTTTTTAAATCTTTTTCACCTACTTGCAAAAGGAGAAAATCTCTGATCTCCTGTAGCCGTCGATACCGTCTCTCGCTCCGCCTTAAAGCCCTTCTCCTCTCTTCTCCTCCTCTCATTCGGGCCACGCCCCGCTTGGGGTGGCGCAAGGCCAGCGGCAGACCGCGGGCGCCTCCACTGGCCGCGCGGCCTCGCCCGGCCCTCCTCCTTCCATGGCCGGATGCTCCCCCTCCACTGCCGCCCCCTTCGAGTCCGTCGCGGAGATCCTTCGCAAGCTCCAAACCCTCGGCTTTTGCTCCGATCTTGATGTCTCCCCCAAGGAGCCGCCCGGTGGCGAGAACAACCTCAGCTATCTCTTTGATCAGATCCTGTCGGTCTTCCTCAACGAGATCTGTTACAGGAGGGGGGAGATCCGCCCGCTGCCGGCTGTCCTTGGCGATGGGCTCTCCGTCGACCTGTTCAAGCTCTACTCTGTTGTTCAAGGAAAAGGTGGCTACGATGCGGTGTCTGATGCACATGCATGGCCTTCGGTGGCCGAGGCAATAGGGTTCGAGTCGGGCATCGGATCGTCGTTGAAGTTGGTCTTCTTCAAGTATCTGGATGCGCTGGACCAGTGTTTGCAAAGAGGTTCCGCCGAGAAGCCAACGCGTGAGCGAACGGGATATACGAACCCAAGCTCTTTGGTGACCAGATGCGGCTCTCGAGGGACTGCGAATCACAAGAAGGATTGTGATTGTAATTCTAGGATGCCCCCAAGTACAAGTAAAGATCAATGCTCGACGCCGTTTAGTGATGTTGGGAGCGATAGCGACGATGTTGTCATCCTGGAGGACATTGCTAATGGGGGGTTTAACCATCATAAGAGGAAGCGGAATGATCTTGCGGGAATGCTGGGTTGGGTCAGAAAATTGGCAAAGAGTCCTGCGGATCATCCTTACATAGCGAAGGCATGGCCATCGGATAAAGGTAAAGGTAAGACTTATGCAGCTGGGGAGTTCTATGCTCTGGCAATTCTGTCTAGGCAGGCAATGTTCTTCAGAAGAATTCGTCGAACGAACCCTAATCAGTTGCATTTACAGGTAACCTTTCTTTTTCTGTTTGCCCGTAGTTCGTCCTGTGTGTGGCTCTGCTTCACAAATGTTAAATAGTTCCCCAAATGTCATAGTGGTAGAAGTTATATAAAAACATCGAGTGGCAAGTCTAATTCAAAGTGCTGGCTAACAAGAAGTTGAAATATTCTGAATGATTCTCAACTTCTGTATATTAGAGTTGATCTCTCTACTTTTGAAAATGTTATGCATTAAATGTATTCTTTATGTTTTATGAGTTTTGGCTGTCAGAAGGCCAACCTGAGATTATTATTAGCAAATGTTGACTAAAATAACTTCTTGTCCTTTTCTGCTTTACATTCTTGCTATTGGTGCACACAATAGGGTTAGGTGTGTCACTAACATATTAGTATCCCATCTACCTAGGTTTTGGTAAGCATGTAAAAAGTTATTCAAGGCTTTCATACTCTATATGGTACTTGGCACACATTATGTGAACATATGAGTATCCCATGTACCTAGGTTTTGGTAAGCATGTAAAAAGTTATTCAACGCTTTCATACTCTATATGGTACCTGGCACACATTATGTGAATGATGACATGAAAGTCCCTTGTGGGCATTTATGTCAGCACCAAACTTCTGAAAAGGAAACCTAAACTGCAACTGTTCATAAGGACATGGCACCTAGCAAGAAAGTGTAATTATTTGACTAATTTATCCCATCGATTACCATGCTTAATGCATATTCTTTAAGTTGGTTTTTCTGCTTCGGTTTAAATATGTTTCCATTTTTCATGTTATTTGTTTTGTTTGAACTAGTTTAGATGAGAAACCTTGACATTGCCCGGACTATGAGAATCTTTGTACTCTCACAAGTCTTAACCTTTTTGAGCAAGAATACCATTTATGTTATTTCTTCTCTATATATGACATCGCATCATTAAGTAAATAGCAACCATCAGTTTCTTGGATCTATGTAATTAGATGTCAAAAAAATTCCTCCAGGTCTATGATATTCAAATATATTTAAGGCAGTTGTTAATCCTTAGCCGGGTTCATAGCTTTACATTGTCTATTCATTTTTTACTTGAGAGACCACAACTAAGCAAACTAGTATACTCTTGCAGTAGAAAGCAACCGGGTACTGCATCTAGTAAAGCCTGTCCAGTGTGATAAACATGGACATAATAACTGTAATAACTGCCAAAATTAATGAGTTGGAGGAACACACCAGAAGCTCACTAGAATGCTTGAATGCCCTGATGCTGATTAAAAGGTTAACATTCATAATTAAACAAATAGTCAAGAACTTCAGCCAGCGGGCAATTAGCAAAATTTCCAACATTGCATCAGCATGTTGATCCAAAGTTACATACCAAGTTCATTTCTCATGTACCAAATTTATTTCTCATGCACCAAGTTTATTTCTTATTGTTGCATTTCTTCACATCTAAGATTACCTTAGAACTAAGACTGATGATTTTGAATTGTGATAGTTTAGTGCATTAGTAGGTTTTGATTACAGTACTGATTTCAGTGGAAAAGTTAGCTATTCTTGATATAATCTTTGAGTAAACTTGTCAGGATAAACTTTCTTGTCATGCAAGATATATTTTTCTGTTCTCTAGGATACCTTTGGTTAATAAAAATATATTAAAAACAAATCCAGTTCTTGTAGAGAATGTCCAACTATAGGAACATAATCAGTGTGGTTCATGATTGAATCTCAAGTGCTTCACGGTACAAATTTCTACTTTAATATAAAAAGAAATCAAGCAATCAAATAGTTTTATTCATGGGGAGACTGTTAAGATGATTATAAATACAAGGCAATTGCTCTAAGATATTAATTTCTACATATTTTTTAGTAAGTACCCTTCTTGAAGTTGCCTATTTATTTTATTTTGTCAAATTAAACTGTAATTAACTCTAAGGAGGTCAGGGACATCATATTTGGGGCATATAGATTATTCTACATTCTATCTGATTTTCACTAGGAATATGAAGTTCAACCATTTCACCATGCATTAAATGCATCAAGCAGGGCCTCATTTTATCCGCGGCATATTTGAGGACCTCTGAAACAACAATAATATCAAACTATAATATCTCAACTATTTGGTATTGACTACATGATACTTGAGGATCTCCCTGGATGATACAATCATATTGATTCTCTCCCTCTTTGACTCACTAATAATGATTGAGGAACTTCAATAATTTTTAGTTTTTACTGCATTTTCTTCTTATATTAGTTGCCTTGTTTAGGTTGTCAAACATTTTTTGAGAGGTGCACTATTTGTGAGCACCAATGTAGTGTGACTTTTGTACCATTGAACAAAATCACTGTTTCAGTTACCAAACCTGTCTCGGTGTTCTGATCGGACTGGTACATACCGATCAGTATTAGTGTACCATTAGTCAGTACACATGTATGTAATGGTGTTTTAAAGAGGAAGAAAAAAAGGGGAGAAGAGGAAGGGGCAGTGGACAAACAGAGGAGGAAGAAGAAAGAAGAAGGGGAGGTAGTAGAGGAGGAAGAAGGGGAAGCAGTAGTGGAGGAGGAAGAAGACAATGCGATGGAGGAAGAGTAGGAAGAAGACAGAGCAATTGAGGAGGTGGAGGAAGAAGACAGAGTGGTGGAGAAGGAACAAGGGGAAGTAGTAGAGGAAGAAGAAGGAAGAAAACAGAGCGGTGGAGGAGGAAGGAAGAAGATAGAGGTGTGGAGGAGAAGGAAGAAGAAGGAAGAAGAGGAGGAGAGGAGGGTGTGTACCAGACAGATAAACGACAGCGGATGGGCAGGCGACGTCCTGCAACAGCGGCGAACAGGCAGGCAATGTCCCACAACGGTAGTGATAGCATCGATGACAACGACGGTAACAACGCTGTGAGAAATGGATAGCAAGCCCTAATTGGGGTGGCATCACACTTACTTTAGGATTTATTTGTTTTTATATAAGATTTGGACCGAATTGCCCAAAATGGGAATTGTCCATGTACCTGTCCAGGCACCAGTATGTACTGCTCATTTTTTACCGTTTTGGGTGGTATGACAGTTCTTGCTATTGAAAGCATATGACAATAACAACAATCATGTGTTACTGATCAAATAGGTTCGCCATTGATGGCATTGACATTTTTGCTTGTTTGTCAATGTCTGTGATACCCCTTTATTAATGCACCTTGGATTTTGGTGAATTACTTGCAGAGCTCATAATATGCATTGCTCATTTTCAGTGCCTTCCAGAAGTGTGTAAAGATTTATCATTTTAGCATAAATATTAATTTGTCACCAGAACATTATAATCTGCATAATCTTCAAGTTCTTTTCTTTCCATAAAGGAAAAAACTTGTAGGTGTTGAGAAATCCTTGGGAAGCAGATTTTACTTACAAGACATTTGATCTATGAAAATTTTCTATTGAAGGTACTAGTCCAGAAAGTATAAATCATTTTCAGGATATGAATAGTTTAACCTTGAGAAAGGATACCTTAACACCTGGAGGCACTATCTAGATATATAATTTTGAATGCTTTTTCAGTGCTTATTCTTACAAGATAAGAAAGAGTGATCTCTTTTAGAAATCACATGCTAATTGAACCATTGAAGTTCTAGAAAGATCCAAAATCTGAGGCAAAGCATATAGTTATTTATAATAATAGGAATTACTTCTGATTATGTTTGACTACCATTTCTGATGTAAATTTTCTGGTGGAACTAATGTGAAAATTGAAGGGTAACTCCTTGGTTAGAAGTTTGGTAGTAGGCTAATCATACATTTCATTTTCATATCACAAAAGATATCAAGGATAACTCCATAATCATGTACAACCAAAAAAATTTCTTTGATGTTAAGAATCACTGGTAAAATATATATCTTTGCATTTTGAACCTCAAGGTGTAGTTAATTTTTCGTAGTTGGTAAATTAGAAATACTTGGATATTCATGATCATGAAAATGATACCTTAAGGTGCTATATGTTATCTACCATCTTCTTTTTTACCTTTTCTTGTTTTACCTGAACTGAGTCTTCAAAACCTTTTTTATTTTGCTCTACTATATAGACCATACTGTATGAGTTGACTGATGTTGATGCAATTTATGCCAACTGGTCTTACATAACTCTGCTGCTAAGTCATGAGAGAGACTTTGTTTGCATTATTCAGGGGTTGTGCATTTGCATGTGTTCAATACTATTAGTTGCAGCTATGTTACTTTATGGTAAAATTCTTAATTGAGGTTTAAAACATGTCATGTTTAGGTACTAGATGAAGAGCAAAAGATACACACTTCTGTCTATGGAAATGGTTTTGGATCAACAAACCAGGTTAAAGCAACACAAATCAATCTGGGGCTTCAAACTGCTGGGTGGCTTTCTAGAGATCAACAATGGGCCCTGAGACCTGTGGGTGCACGCTTTCAAGCACAAGTGCCAAACTGGACCAGCCAGCCTACAGTTTTGTCTATTGATTCTGATACATTAAAATGGTTGGGCAAACGGACCTGGCCTCCTGAAAATCAAGAAAGGAGTCCAGTATTGGATTATGCTTCTATTGGAAGAGGGAGGCCCAATACCTGTCAGTGTGAATGGCCAGGCTCTGTGGAGTGTATTAGATTTCACATTGCAGAAAAGAGGCTTCAATTGAAATGTGAAATTGGCACAACTTTCCATGCTTGGAAATGTGAAAGTATGGGTGAGGAAGTTGCACTTTCGTGGACAGAGGAAGAAGAAAAGAAGTTCAGGGACATAGTCATTCAGAATCGTCCATCTCTAAACAAAAACTTTTGGGACCAGCTTTATTTGAATTTTCCTTATAAGCGGAGGGAAAGTTTGGTGAGGTATTATTTCAATGTGTTTCTCATCGGACGTAGGAGGTACCAGAACCATGTGACGCCAAAACATATCGATAGTGATGACGAAGAGACAGAGATTGGCTTCTTAAGTAATTCTTTTGGTCATGATGTTAAAATTTGTGATTCAAAATCTATTCTCTGTGCTCAGAATCAACAGTGTATGGATATAGACAGGTAAGGTCAGTGGTGCACCAAAGGCATCAAAATCATCTGATGCAATAAATTTTGAGCATTAGAAGAAATTATGCAAACCTTTTCAGAGGCTCCTTGTGCTAGTTAGGTGGTTCGAAGTAAGGATAATTCAGTGAGGTTCAAATGGGCTTTGTTGTTGCCTGCTTGTACTGCATTAATAGAATGAGGCAATCATATAGGCTCTTGCTGCCATCAGGAGTGACCATGTTCTTCATAAGAGTTCAGGCATTGCGAAATGACCACATTCCAGTTGCAGCTGCATTCTTCCAGCTTTCCATTGAGGTACTTCAGTTTTGTTCATCTGTTTTGCTCCTTTTGACCTGAAGCTCTTTAGGATTTACTTATGAAATTTAGATGGATCCTTACTCTGTTCACCACACCAATTGAAAGTAAAGGAAATTCAGTTGAATGTTCTCAAGTTCTTTCTTGCATAAAATCCAGCTTCAGAATTGCAATTAAAGTATAAAATTAAACATTAACTTGATTGCTTTTCATAATTCACTGGGTTTTGAAGCCAAACCATATAATTCAGTCTTGGGCCTATTAGATTTTATTTATTTAGCACGTCTGTTACTCTGATTCTTGCTGCTGATTATCTCCAAGTATTAGCTCTGCTTAGAAACCATCAAATCCAGTTTCAACTGAATTTCTTTGTGCAGTATACCAATCAGCAATAGATTTATACATACTTCTTTGTTATGTGTCAGCTATTAGCGACTGATCACAAAATCAAAATAACTAGAGAAGTTTTGAAATGCTTAACTCAAGCCATATGAGTTCCTGATTCTGTAGATGTTTTGTATACATTCATCAAAAATGAGAAAAAAGCAATAAGGTGGTCTTTTTTACTTTTGTCAAAGCCAGTGTAATTGCTGATTCTTAGGCCATCCATCCTTTGTTGAGTCAAACGGGGTTCTTGTTTGCTTAAGTACCCCTTGATGTTTTGTCTTCTGTGCTACAAAGATACAGTTTGTCCTGTGTTTTCGCTCTTAGTAGAGATGCAAAAAAGTTTAATTTCATGTCTGCAAAAATTTGTATAAATGCTGCAACCAGGCTATCTGCAGGAAACCATACAATTGTGACTTGGCTAACTGTTGCGAATAGACTTTCAATAGATTGATAGGCTGCCAAACTTCAAACAACCGAGCAGACCCCTGCTTCCATATGTTGTTGATTTGTAGGAAATGATTATTTTTTATCACTTAAAGGTAAATATGCATTTCAATTGTTAATAAATTAAAACCTTTATTACTGGATGAAGATGATAATCCCTAAAGACCAAAATTCTAGGTCAATGGAGGAGCAATATTATCATTTTTTTTCTCAAAATGATAGCAAAATATTGACACATGCCATAGTAGAAATAATTTAAAAAATCTTTCCATAGCATGAATTCTTATTTTTCATGGATATTTTTTTTTTATAAAAGATTGAAATAATTGGCTAAGCCCCATGAAATTAATTGGTCGGATTGATGTCTTCTTTTTGTTATGCAAGTCAATTTTAATTTTAAATGATCCATCCAAATCACTTTCGGTGCTATTAAAAAAAAAGATTATCAACAATTATGATCCGTTCCAAATCTTGCTTGCATTTTTCATTTCACGTGCCTTTCTAAGTGTATGCATATAATAGAACATTTCTATTATATCTTTGTCATTGATATCTTATTTTTTATAGTAAATTGATTTTTTTTTAATGATCCAAATCACCTCCCATTTTATTGTACCAAAATATTTCTTTTTTTATGTAGAGCAGACCTGTATCAACAATTATGATCCCTTCTCATACCATTTCTTGCATTTTGCTTTCATACGATTTTCCCTGTGTATATGCACAAAGCATCACACGAAAACAGAAAAAGAAGTATTAGAAGTTTAATTATTTAGTTCTGCCATTAGAATTTTAAAATTAGAATTCATGAATATTTTTTTCTCTTGTGACACTAGCGCAAGATTCTGTTGCCCTCGATGAAAGATTAAAATATCAAGCTCTAGACGATTGAGCGAGGAAGCTCTAACATTTAGCACTGTGTCGATGTGTTTGAATTGAACAACATTAACATGTTTGGCAAAAGTTCTCGTCTAGGATCAGAGTTAAAAAACCATGGAACCTTAGTGGATCCAGAGACAAAATGAATAACCGACTGTGCCTCCATTTGCACCAAAATATTCCTTTTGGAGTTAACTTCCAAATGTTGTAAGCCAAACAGAAAAGCTCAGCGTTCAACAGAACTGGCATTGGTCAGTCTACATGGTCACAACTCTCCGTCTCCATCAAAGTTAGGGATATTTCCTGTCTTGATCGTGATAATGTTACAAATTTGTCGATGATGCATTTGTCATGAATGAGGATGCGACTCGAGCCCTCGCTAGAGGGCTGACCAATAAAAAGATCAGAATTAGGTGGGGTGCTCGATTAATTACCTTCACGATTAAGTCAAGATTGAAATGAAGAGTAGAGTCATAAGTCATGAGTAAATAGTAATTGACTTTTATAACAGTAAATCAATGGGCCTTCGTAGTAGGTCGAGCCCCCAAAGAAATATTCAACGGTATAGGTTGAATATTTCCTCCAACGGTGGCTGTTGTTGTTGATCTTGGGTGGCTGCCATGTCATCCAAGTTCCTCTCTCTAGGCTAAGTTGGCAGTCACGTGACAAGTTATAATTGGGAGGCTGAGGATTTCCCTATCATTTTGTCCCTTGGAAGGTATGTATTATGGTTTTTCTCGGACATCGAGGCACACTCTGCTCCAACTCAAGGCATGGTGGATGGACTCATGATTTGTGTGGCAATCATTATATGTCAGGCTCCGGGCTCCCCACTCTTTGGTTGCATCTTAAGCATATTTTTTAGATTAGCCCAAGAAAGGTAACTTGGGTGTATTTTCATACTTAATCTGAGAGGGACATCTTGGGTGTATTTTCATGCTTAGCTCGAAAGAGACGTCGCGGGTGTATTTTCATGCTTAGCTCGAGAGGGGCATCTCCGAGTCAAATTCCTTAGGTCAAACCTTTGTTGGTAAGAAAATTCTTAAGTGTTATATCGAGCAAGAGCCTTGAGAGTCGAATTAGCATTCTCGAAGGTGAAGTGATGCTCCAAGGGATATAAGATGGCCCACCCCATTCATAGTCGAGCTCACTTTGCATCCTGAGCCTATCCTTACTTGCTTCTCTTGCTTTTTTACCCTTCTCCTTCCATCTCAAACCTTTGAAACACTCGTCACCTCTCCCTCCACTAGGTTGAGAATACGTCCTCTTCTAGTTCGTCCTCTTTCTCGAGAGGGGAGGTTTTAATTGACTCGAAGGTCATAAGAGACCTTTAGATCATGAAGGGTTCTTACAATCAAGACTCGGTTGTGACTCCTGAGTTTCTTGAGTGCTTGCACACGAGGTTATCAATTCCCCTGGAATATTAGATGAATGTCTCTTGGGCTGACTAGCACTTGTTCGAACTTATGTGCAGATACCTTTGCCTGTATATTAAGTCGACCCACTAGAGGCTGTGCTCAAGTTCCCCCTCCACCCCTTTGTCTTAGAGTTTCTTTGTTGGTGGAAGATTTCTCCCTCCTAAATGACGCCTAACTTGTGACTCTATTTGATTGCCTTTCTCAAGGAATGCTGCCATGCCAATTAAACTCGACCCTAACTTGTTTCACTCTTGTCTCTGAGTCTATAGAGGTCCAATGGATACTATCTTGTGGCTCGGGAAGGATTTACGATGAAAGGTGTCTCGAACTCCAATAAGGGTTGAAAGGGATAGTACTTTTTCATCGGCACTGGTCTAGATTAGAGTTTTAGTCTAGATTAGTATGCACACACTTTCACCAATATCCTGCCCTTCTTGACTAACGAGGAGAGTAATCAAGTGCTTTGGTTCGGAAAGATCCTATCCTCCTTCGCCATCAAGTGCATAGATGAAGATTGGCTAGTCAAGGTTGGTCTGAATCTAGCCCCTTGGGGTAAGTGCCACTTCCGGAGGCATTACCTACTCAATTAGATAGGCAGGCTTCTAATTCCAAAATTGCTTCTCTACAAGAATGAACCTTGCTGAGCTCAAGAAAAGGCAAGGCTTTGTCCCCTCTTCAAAGGTGCTAACTCATTGATTTGTTGTGGAGCCCATGGTAACCCCACCTGAGCCATTTGTGCCTTCTTCTCAAGTTCTCAAGTCAAAGCTAGAGTCATAGCCCTAGTAAGAAACTAGGGCCTATGGAGTAATTCAAAAGAGGCAGATGTCGGAGGCTTTAGGTAGTTAGCCTCCAAGTCCCAAGGAGCCCTCATTGAAGAAGTCTCAATGGAATGAGATGCAAGACCTTTATTAGCACAAGTCATTATCGTTGTTTAGAAGGATGGCCCACAGGCCACAGAGTATCTCCGAGGGGCATTGATTGCCCCTCTGATGAAGGAAATATATAATCAGTCATACGAGGTGCTTATAGAGGTGTGTGTGAAGCAGGGATCTTGGTAAGTAACTCCTCAGGTTAGCATTTCGCCTCAGACTTTGGTGACTTGGTCACTCTAACTAAGCTGTTTTCTGTCTACATCATCAACATTACTTTATGGAGCTAGTGGACCAGGTTCACGACTCGAGGGTCATTATCACCACCAAAGGGGATGAGATCGAGTGCCTTTAAAGCGAGAACTCTAAGTTGATGGGGGCATTTGACCTAGGCTATTGATCTAGCTCGATCCAAGGTGACTCATTCCAAGCTAGAGGTGGAGGTATATGATTGGCTGGTAGACAAAGATGTATCAATGTAGCTGGAGGTTCCTTTCAATGATAATTAGGAGTCTCCCCTTAGTGTAGGCTCCTCGGGCACTCTAGCTTCAATTGCCTCCTCGGGTGGGGTTGGTCCCTTAAGAGACACTTCGCTTGCACCCATCGAATAATGTAATTTTGTTTTCTACTTTTTTATGGGATTGTGTAATTTTGAGTTGTAATATTCGACTTGTGTAATGTAATTTCTTCTTTCAGCAATAGAATTACAAGCTTTTAGAATTACAAGTCACTTGTCAGTATATTTCCTTTGCGTTGTTCCTAAGTTAGTTCGCTTGAGTTGAGATCTCCCAAATTAGGCATAGGATTTCCTAAGGTTGGATATGTGCCAAGTCCTTGGCTGTAGCATCCCCTCCATCGTCTTGATACGGTATGTCTCATCTTAGACTACCTTAATGACTTTGTAGAGTTCCTCCCAATTAGGGGCCAACTTCCCTTGGGAGCATGTTAGATCATTTATCTCAACCTTCCAAAGAACAAAGTTGCTGAGACCAATTCCCCATGGTTGGATGCCTTTATTATAGAGTCAAGAGATGGCTTTTTTGTAGTTGAGCATCTTCAAATGTGCCGTAGCTCTAGATTCATCAATGAGGTTCAAGCTCTTACGGAGTCTTTTTTTCAAGTATCCTTCATCAAAACTCTTGACTCGAGGGGTTGGGAATACCATCTCTAGGGTAGGATTGCATCAGTGCCGAAGGCTAGGTTGAATGATGATTCTCTCAATTCAATCTTCGGCATCGTTCGTGATGATACATAGTACCATGCTTAGTTGTACTTGCCTTATTGTCAATGAGTCAATCATGAGTGTGCTATCGTTCTGTACCCAAGGATGTCGTCTATCCAGGAGAGCTTGTGCTTAGTTTGAGAAACTTGTAGGGCGTCGATGCTTCTGGTGTTAGGATTTTAATGACACTAAAAGGTGAGATGAATTAATGCTATAGTATTTTTAATTGATTTTAAAACTCGATTGATAAAATAATATATTTTGAAATCAAGAAAAAGTTACAAGTAAAGAGAATAATACCAAGTCATTAGTAATAGACAAGTAAAGAGAGAAATCAATTTATAGGGGTCCAGTCTTCCCGACTTATGACTGTTCCTAATTCTTCACTCTCATTGTCATTAATTTTTACTATTGATCTTCTTTCCAATGGGTGAAGATCAACTACCCTTGTTATAATTTTTTTCGTTTTTAAGCTATAAGATAACCTTTATACTCACTTTTTATGAAAGATCTATCACCTCATACAACTTGATATTATAACCAAAATCAAAAGAAGGAGACTCAAACTATGCTCAAAATGAAAGTTTACAATATTTTACTATCTCAAGAATGGATGCTCCATTAACTAAACCTAAATAGGCCATTTATAGACCCCAAAAGACTTAAAAAATAAAGCTAAAAATTTAAATTCTTAAAATTTTATTAGGCGATACTACCATTGTAACTTTTGACATGAGTCATAAATTTAGATTCTAACAATACTATCATCATAAAATTTGAATTTTGGGTAATATCACCTCTATATTGAGTGATACTATCATCGTCGTAAGCAATACCACCATCGAAACTTTGACAAAGCATAATCAATTTTTATCAAGTGACTTAGTACTATCACCTAGGCCTATCATACCATTGCATAGGCTCTTCTAATGAGCTTAATTCAATCTTGCTTCAAGTCTAATGATTTTCATGACAAGTTGATTTTATTTCGGTCTATACCAACTAAAATTGGCCCAAAATGATCTTAACCAAGACCTTGACAAATCCACCACTCACCTAACATATTTTTGAAGCTTTTAACATATTGTCCACTCTTTTAGCATATTTTTTGATCTTTCAACATTTTGTTCAAAAAGAAAGGAGTATACAAGTCACGAATGCAAAAGGAGTTATAAAATAAATCTTAAACCGTGAACACTAAGAAGTCAAGAGAAAGATCATGATTCATTTAGATAAATATCGCTCTTAGTCATTTGCAAAAAGAAAGAATTATAGAAGAAGTAATAGCAAAAGATCTTTTATCATGCATTAAAAAATTTAATATATTTAATTATCTTCTAATAAAGTCAAATTGAATCTCACTTAAAAGGTTTAGCAAAAATATCTACAAGTTGATACTTTGTATCAATAAATTCGAGGGATATGTCATCATACTAATATGATTCTTAATAAATAAAGTCTAATGCTAATGTGCTTAATTTTAAAGTGTTGGATAGAATTCTTTGTCAAATAAATTATATTAGTATTGTTATACTTTATAAGAATGTTTTTCAAGAAAAATTCATAATCTTTTAAAATAATCTTTATCCAAATAATTTGCACATAGTATACACCTACTAGAATATATTTAACTTTAGCTGTAGATAGTGCAATAGAGTTTTACTTCTTGGATGACTAAAATACAAGTGTATAACCTAGGAACTGATAAGTTTCAAAGATACTTTTTTTAAAATCTATTTTATATTCTACAAAGTTGGTATCAACATAAATAATCAAATCAAAATTATCATATTTAAGAGACCATAACCCATATTAGATATTCCTTTTAAGTGTCTAAATTTTTTTTTCTACTTTATATTGAAATTGTTTGAGATTAAACTAAAATCTTATACAAGGCTCAACACCAAATATTGTATTAGATCTAGTTGTAGTAATGTATAGTAAGTCAACACAAGAATATTTGAGTAAGCTATATTCATTAAACATGATCCTTGTCATCTTTTGTGAATTCATTTTTTTTTCTTTTGACAACTTCATTTTGTTACAGATATCTTGGAGTGAAAAAATTATGATTATACCCATTCAAATCTTAAAATTTTTAAAAATTATGATTTTTAAATTCACCATCGGGATCACTACAAATAAAAAATATGAAACCATTTTCAATATAAACTTGTTTGTAAAATTTGATAAAACATTTGAAATAATTATTTTTATGTGCTACAAAATATGTCCAAGTATATATATTATAATAATTAACAATCATAAAAGCATATTTACTAATTTTAAACTTGTGATATCAATGGGTCTAGATAAATCCGTGTGAATTAGTTGTAATAGTTTAGAGATACCTAGTTTTTAGGTTTAATGTCACTTTTTATATATTTTCCTAAATGGCATGCATCATAAATTTTATTTTTAATAAATTTGAATTTAAGCATCCTCTTATAAGTTTTTTAGTTTTGATTTGAGAAATCAATTTTATACTAGCATATCCTAGTCTTCTATGCCAAAGCTATACATCAATATTCAAAGTTGAAAAATAAGTTGTAGGACGAAAGTTATCAAGATCAGTAGTATAAACATTATCACTTCTTAAAGTTATAAAAAAATTATTCTTATTTGGTATGTCAATGATGCAAGCATGAAATTTTAATTTAACTTTATATCTCTTATCATAAATTGATAAATACTTATTAAGTTATATTTCAAACTATCTACTAAAAGTACATCTTTAATCAAGAGATTTGATTTATTATTAATATTTTATTATTATTATTTTTGTAAGTAACATATCTTTCATCTCGATTACTGAGTTTTGAAAAGTTTTAAAAAGTTTGTTATCTCTAAAAGTAACATATCCTTTATCCCGACTAATAAGTTTTGAGAAGTTTGTAAAATCTTCGGTCATGTGTCTTAAGCATTTATTATCAAGATGTTATCTTTTGTTTTTAGGTCTTGCTTAGAGATATACCTACAAGAAAGAGAGAATTGATTTATGTATCAATTTAACTTTAAGTCCTTTCAAGTTTGATTTATCTTTATTGTCTTTTAGCCTTAAATCACTTATAGTTCCTTTAGGAATTCAAACTAATTTAAGATGATTATATTTCTTAAGAGAGCATGTAAAAGCATAATGATCGAACTTTTCAAAAAAATTATATTTAACTTTAGGAGGAGTATAAGTATACAAAGTGGGTTGTTTTACAAATTTGGTTGACTTTATATGCAAAGTGGGTCTTTATGCAAATTTGGTTGATTTTCGATGAATGTTATTACTCATGAAGCCAATATCTTCTTTTATCAATCCTCTTGCTTAACAAGAATCATATCAAGTGACTTCTTTTTAATTTTTAATTTTTTTAATATTTATCTTGGAAACATAATTTTCTTTTTAGCGATTTTCATTATATCATCATTATCAATAAATTTTTCTTAGTAATGTTCTAGTTTTTCATTTATGACAAGTAAGTCATTTTTTGTATTTTTCAAGGTATGTAATCCTGGTAATTTTTAAAATATATTTTTTTAAATTGAAGAATAGATTATTTTAAAATTTCACATTTAGTGTAAGAAATATAAGATGTTAACATATAATTGTCATGCTTATTTTTTCAATGCATCATATTCATTAACAACTGAGGCATGATCGCTTTTTTTAAGCTATATTTTTTACTAATCTTTTTAAGTTCATCATATAAATCATGCAATATTTTAAGTAGTTCATTAAATGATAAGAAAGTTCCAAGAGAGTCAAATATTTCATTGTTGAAAACCATTAAGATATAAATTCACTTCTTCTTCATTGATTTGCTCTTTCGCTTTCGACTCACTTAATTTATCCTATGT
The DNA here is from genome assembly GCA_023547065.1 of Musa troglodytarum. Lineage (NCBI taxonomy): Eukaryota > Viridiplantae > Streptophyta > Magnoliopsida > Zingiberales > Musaceae > Musa > Musa troglodytarum. Next base: position 17,795,836 of record CP097507.1, on the reverse strand, counting down.
CACTTTAAACATCTTTTTCTTCTTTCGGGATAAAGACTTTTTCTTCAATTATGAACATTCAATTTTTAAGTGTCTTAGCTTTCTACATTAATTGTATATGGCTATATTTTTATTAGGCTCACTTTTAGTTTTTCCTTCTTTTCTTACTAGATTTGTCTTTTTTTTCTCATGAATTTTTTGAATTTTTTTTTTGTAAGAAGTAACATATCTTCATCATTATCACTTAAACTTTCGCTCGAGTAATCTTCTTTAGATTTGATAGTAATATATTTTCTTTTCTTTGGAAAGTTTTTCACTTCTTCATCATGAGATTTATAGGTCATTTTATAGATCATTAAAGATTCTATCAGTTATTTAAGAGGAAGGTTATTTAAATTTTTAGCTTCTTAGATCGTCATTATTTTTTAATCTTAACTTTTTAGAAGAGACCTTAAAATCTTACTCACCAATTCAATATTTATATAGTGTTTACTAAGAGTTTTTAATTCATTAACAATATCCATAGGGTAGGTATACATATCACTAATAGATTCACTTAGTTGTATTTTAAATAACTTATAACTATAAACAAGAAGATTAATTTTAGATTTATTTACTCTGTTAGTTTTTTCATGTGTGATTTTAAAGATATGTCATATGTTATATGCGATGTCACAAGTAGAAACTTGATTAGATTTATTTTCATCCAAAGTGCAAAATAAAATATTCATAGCTTTAGCATTTAAAGAAAATGTTCTCTTTTCAAAATCATTTTATTCTGGCTTAGTAGATTTTTTTAAATCAAATTTGATAATATTTTATAAATCATAATCCATAGAAAGTAAGAAAAATCCTCATTTGTATTTTTTTTAAATTGGTGTGCCTCTCTTTCTCTACTTGTTTACTTATTTTGCAAGTGCTTTATCTACTCATTACTACGCTTACGAATCCTTTTAAGTTTAAACGATTTCCGATACGGTTTCCATTGAACTGAAATTCTTTTTGAATCAAAAAATCATTTTTATCGCTGCACTAATTCACCACCCCCCCCTCTTCTCTCTCTCTTAGTGCGGATTGTGATCCTAACACATATATCTTGTTAAAAGGATCAGATATCATGTTAAAAGATTAGATATCATAGAGAAGCCGACATGCTAGTGGATTACGTTATATGTTGAGGATAAAGCGATGTGTCAGAGGTTTAAATGAACTATCAAAAAATCAAATCATAGGCTAGAAGAGTAGACACTGTGTCGAAAGATTTGAAGATATATTGTGTGGATGATTTGTCAATTTCTTAATCGATATCATTTTAGGCCATTTTGAGTTAGTATTGGATAAAACAAAGTCAACTTATTATGAAAGCCATTAAGCTTGAAGTAAGATCGAATTGAGCCGATTAGAAGCCAAAATGATGACTTAAACTAGACCTACTTTATCAAGGTTTTCAATGATGATACCACCTATGGTAACAATAGCACCATCTAGGGTGGTTGTGATATCGCCCAGAATTTATTTTTTATGATGATGGTACCATCAAAGCCTAGATTTACAACTCATGTTGAAAGTTACAGTGATAATACAACTCAATGTCAGTATCATGAAATTTTAGGGATTTAAACTTTTTGCTCTATTTTTGAAACTTTTTGAGGGCCTATATATACCCCACTCAAGCTTGGTTGATGAAGCATCCATTCTTGAGATAGTGAAATATTGTAAACTCTTATTTTGAGCATTGTTTGAGTCTCTTCCTCTTCTTGACATAGGTCGAATGACCAAACCATTCCCAATTTTCTTCGTCCACTCCCGATTCTTCCTTCGTCGAGGCCACCGGTATCCACTAATCGATCTTCTTTCAATAGGTAAAGATTAACTATCCTTTACGGTCCTTTCTCCTTTTTACAAGTTTAGGAGACAATCTTTAAAACCCCATTCACCCATCTCTTAGAATTAATCAAAACTTAAAGTTAGAGGGGAGGAATTTTCACACAAATGCAATAACGTTTTCCCTATTTTTGTTCTTAGTTGGTGTGTATGCTAATCAGGGATAAGAGGGATATTTATAGGCTCCAAATATATTCAAACTTGGAGCCAAAACTAGTCTCATCTAGGGTCTTTCGGGTACTAGTGGTACCATCGCTCAGTTTGTCTGACATTGGATCGTACCACTACCTAATCTGGTGGTGCCATCACCTGACAGTTTTAGAGATTATGTCTCGGAGATAGAGCTACCGATGATTCTACTACTTGTTCTGGTGGTGCTACTACTTGACCCACCTCTTGGGTCATTGTTTAGCCCTTTCACTCAGCCCAACATAGCTTAAACTTGGGCCCAATTAGCCCCTAATTAAGTTGGTCTAATTCTAACCCAATTAAAACAACTGTCCTCTCTTGTTTGTAGCCTATTACCCAATCGGCTAGTTGACCTCTGCAACTCTGATCTTCTTGGCGTAATATCCACTCTTCTTGGCCCAATGCTCGAACCGATGGTATGAAGTCTTCTGTCGATACATCGATCGATCTTCTGGTTCAACGTCCAATCTTTTGACATGTTCCACTCCGTCCCAACTTCTAATTCCTCTTGCTTTAGTTATCTCTTCTTGATCGAAGCTTCCTACATCACTCAAAACGTAAATTAGATCAAACTCATCAATTAGTTTCATCATCAAAATTCGAGATTCAATAATCTCCCCCATTTTGATGATCATAACTAATTGATGATGGAGTTAATCTTAACTCCTCCTATCAATTATATTGATAGATCTTTTAAATCAAGAAATCATGCAATGTTTCAAGATATAAAAGTGCATCATATCATGCATGATTCAAATCATCATTACTTCTCCCCCTTTGTCATCAACAAAAAGGAGGTTGAATCTCGGGTTTTGATGATGAAGTCAATTGATAGGCTATTTGATCTAATCCATATTATTGAGATAAGTGTGGAGGATTAACTATGATAGTAATGAAGACATAAAGTAAATTATTGGAGTCAAGTATATTGAGAGTTCGAGAGTCCGCCAGAAATTCGAAGGATCATCGGAAGTGTTACCAGAACTGACTGAGAATGGATCAGGGACTTGCCGAAGGTTTCGAAAGTTCACCGAAAGGTTCGCCGAAAGTTCGGAAGCTTACCGGAAGATTCATCGGAACTCGCCATAAAGTCCGAGAGCTTGCTAGGAGTCCGTCGGAAGATATCCGAGGGTGTGTCAGAAGTCTATTGGAAGTTCGCTGGAAAAAGACTCAAGATCACCGGATTATAATTTGTTTAGAAATATATTTTAATTTCATAGTTAGCATGTAATTAAGGTTAGGATTAGGTGATAATCCTAATCATCCCTTGTAGGGGTCAATTGGGCCTTAATTGGATTGAATTAAGCGGATTTAGGGCCTATTTAGTAGTGCTAGGCCACCGCCAGACTGGGGCAGTGGCACCGCTCCGAGAACTAGTTCCTAGGTGGTCTGGGCAGTGGTACCACCCTAGGTCAGCGATGGTACCACTAACACTTATTACCTATCAACGGTGGTACCGCCTGATAAGTGGTGGTACCGCTCCTCCACAAAGTCTGAGGACCTTGTCAGACGATAGTACCGCCAGACTGAGTGGTGGTATTGCCCAATACACTGACAAAGCAGGGCCAACTAGTGGTGGTACCGCTAGTGCCAGTCGGTGGTATCGCCAGTATCTAGAAATTTGGGATGTGATTCTTTTTTGCTCCAATTCTAAAGCCAATTGAGTCTATAAATACCTCTTACTTCTCAACTGACTAAACACATTGAGAAGTGATAAAAACTGAGTCAAAGCATTAGCAAAATTGTATTCGATAGCTTGAGTGTTCACCTCCCAGGTCTCATTTGTAAAAAGTTTTGTAAGAGAGTGTGAACTACTTGTAAAAGTTTATAAGAGGGGTGCTTGGTCCTTTCCCTTCAAGAATAATTGATAGTGAAAGTTAGGAACCTCATCGGAGGAGGTTTCAGAAGTGGACGTAGGTCATTTGACTGAACCACTATACATCGCTACATACTTCTCTTGATGTGTGAGTTTTAAATTGCTGCATTTCAATCTTTACTTAGCTACAATCTCTCAATCTCCTCCTCTCTACTTTTTATCGTGTTCACTCAAATCACTTTGCTGAAATTATTTTCATCGAACCGAAACTTCTTAACGCATAATTCTTTTCAAATTATTTTGAATTTATGTTTTTATCCACTGCACTAATTCACCCCCCCTCCTCTTAATTCTCCTCGAGGGTTAGTCATACATAAGTTGTTAATGATCGTCGACACTCCAAGCAATCGGTTCATTTGCTCTAGATGACATGAGTCGACTCTTCTAATTCTATGCCATGTAGGGATGCCTTTTTATGATCCCAAGCTACATGGTTATAGTTGTGTCATTTCTGAGTTTGCTACATCACCTTGAGGTCGTATTTCACATGTGCGCCACATCGTCTTTAAGATGCCACATCGATTCTAAGGTGGTTGTCGACTATCGCTGCAGAGGTGATATCAAAATTTTTCCTATCATTTAGCTCGATCAACCATTTCAATAGCCTGCTTGACATGTCAAGCCGAGCCAACACTTATTGAAGTGGCTGATTAGTGATCACTTGTATAATATATGCTTTGAAATATAAGCATAACTTCCTCACTGCTAGCATTGTGGTGTAAACGCTAGCTTTTTAATCAGTGGAAGCATAATTTGGCTTGGTGAGTATATGTCTAACATAGTAGATCACTTCAAAACCAAATCGAATTGAATGGTCACCAAGTATAAGCTCAGCACTTCGTTGGGACTCAGGGTAGTGAGTTGTGGTAGCTTTGCCAAGTGATCCTTGAGGTTTTCAAAGGCTCTTTTGGCATCCCTTGGTCCACATGAACCTCTTTAGATTTTTTAACATCTCAAAAGAAAGGGAGGCACTTGTCCCCCTATAGAGATAGGAAGCAAGTGAGGGCTATCACTTGATTGCTTGGACTTTCTTGGGGTTGACATTACTAGTTATAGGTGCCCCACAAGTCAATCACGTGAGTAAGCACCTATAGCACATTACATCAATTTTTTCATTTATGATTATTGGTATTTTATCATATTATCTGGATGCATATTGTGATGTCCTTAGATCTATGTAATGGGAATCAGATCGTGATGAGACCACGATAATAAGATCGATTCACTTTTAAAGACAAACCCTAAATAATCCTGGTCATAGATTACTCGAGAGGAATATTGAGATAACCAGATAGACTGGTGTGCTGTATTCCCATCCATATAATGAAGGTGGCTAGTCTCATAGCTACTCATGTAGGGACACTAAGGATACAATGTAGGTGTCATTGGAGAATGAGTTCAATGATTGATCCACTTACGAAATACTAGATGATTATTGATACCTCATGTAAGATAGTGATTTCGTAGTCCCAGTAGTATATCTGGTCCTTAGACTTAAGACACCAAAGATACATTATATGAGTACTCCATTCTTTGATGTCGGACTTATAAGTTTGGAAAGTTTTAGATCTGGTACAACTAGTTCTCGGGAATGGTACCCAATCTTATGAAGGTAATTGAGTATCAATAAAGGATCATCTACTCTTGATATCTTAAGAGGAATATCCCATGTATTCTTGCTGAAGCAAATCCATGGCCATGGTCATTCGGATTGAGAGAGAGAGAGTTCTCCGGGAGAATCTGATTAGAGTGAGACTCGAGTGGCAACCGTATGGGCCTAACAGTACCATGCCTGATATATGGTCTCTGAGATATTAGATGGATGAGGTGTTGAATCTCGGATTTTAATGATGAAGTCAATTGATAGGTTATTTGATCTAATCTATATTATTGAGATAAGTGTGCAAGATTAACTACGATAATGATGAAGATATAAAGTAAAGTACTAGAGTCAAGTACGTTGGGAGTTCGAGAGTTCGTTAGAAGTCCGAAGGATCATTGGAAGTGCTGTCGGAACTGGTCGAGAATGAATCGGGGACTTACCAAAGGTTTTAGAAGTTCGCCGGAAGGTTCGTCAGAGGTTCGCGGAGCTCACCAAGAAAGTTTGGAAGCTTGCCAAAAGATTCGTCAGAACTCGCCATAATGTCCGGGAGTTTGTTGGAAGTTCGTCGGAAGATATCCGAGGGTGTGTTAGAAGTCTGCCGGAAGTTTGCCAAAAGCTCACCGGAAGAAGACCTGATGTGCCGATTTACGTTTTTGCTTAGAATATATTTTTAATTTCGTAATTAGCTTATAATTAGGGTTAGGAATAAGTAATAATTCTAATTAGCCCTAGTAGGGGTCAATTGGGCCTTAATTGGATTGGATTAGGCCGAATTCAAGGCCCATTCAACATTGCTAGACCGTGTCTAACAGTAGCATTGCCAGAATGGGGTGGTGGCATCACCCCGGGAATAGGTTCCCAGGTGATTTGAGTGGTTGTATCGCCCCAAGTCAGCGGTGGTGCTACTGACAATTATTACCTGTTAACGGTGGTACCGCTTGACAGGTGGTGGTACCATCCTTCCATAGAGCCTAAGGACCCTATCAGGCAGTAGTATCACTAGACTGGGCAATGGTACCGCCCAGTGCATTGATAGAGCAAGGTCAACTAGCGATGGTACTATCAGTGCCAGGCGGTGATACCGTCAGTACCCGAAAATCCGGGATATGACTCTTTTTGGCTTCAATTCTAAAGCCAATTGAGCCTATAAATACCTATTACTTCTCAACTAGCTAAGCACATTGAGAAGTGATAAAAACTAAGTCAAAATTCTAGCAAAATTTATATTCAAAAGCTTGAGTGTTCACCTCCTAAAGCCTCACTTGTAAAAGTTCTGTGAGAGAGTGTGAACCACTTGTAAAAGTTTATAAGAGGGGTGTTTAGTCCTTTCCCTTCAAAAAGGATTGATAATGGAAGCCGGAAATCTCATCGGAGGTGGTTTCAGGAGAGGACGTAGGTCACTTGACCGAACCACTATAAATCATTACGTACTTCTCTTGATGTGTAAGTTTTAAATTATTGCATTTCAATCTTTACTTAGCTGCAACCTCTCAATCTCCTCCTCTCTACTTTCTTTCATATTCACTCGAAACACTCACTTTGCCGAAATCATTTTTGTTGGACCGAAACTTCTCAACACACAACTCTTTTCGAAATTGATTTAAAGTTATGATTTTTATCCACTGCATTAATCCCCCTCTTAGTGCCACTCTAGATCCTAATATAAGGGACTATAGGTACATGGTAACTAAGGACAGATAGATCCAAAGAAATGGATTCTCCTATATCGTCTAGGGATTACGACGTAGTGGCCTAGTGCATCCATAGTCGATGAGTTGAGTGAATTATTTAGGAGATAATAATTCACTAAGTCAGAAGGAGTTCTGATAGGTATGACTCACGGCCAACTCGATATTAGGCTTAGAGGGTCACACACATATTGTAACATCCCTCGTATTTTTTTCTCATTTCTAAATTTTGTATAAGAGTTTAATTATAATATTACTATCCATCTTAAATTCTGTAGATGAGCCCAAATAAATCTTAAATCCTATTTATAAAATATGAGGACTTGTTTGTAAAATTCTAAGGACCTATTTATAAATACGAGAAATGTTTAACAATTATTTAGCACTAAATAGTTTTATATTGAAAGTTATTGCTAGGGACCAAAATGTGAATCTTTGTAATTGGAGGTGATTTATGAATGATTCATATTAAGTTTAAAAAAAAGAAAACAAAAAGGAAAAAAGAGGAAGATGTGTCATTAGTTAACCTAATGAAGGGCCACATATGTTTATTCAATGGATGACACCCAAGCTTCCCTCATGCATGCTTGCCATCTTGTAAATCTTTGCATGAGCCAAACCTAAGTGATTAGAGGAGAAAACTTGCTGCTAACGTAGAAGAGAAGGAGAAGGAATTAAAGGAGAAGGAATTGAAGGAGAAGAAGAACTTTTATCTTAGCTCAAGGTTTTGCATCAACTCTTCATAGTTGGGAATTGAACTTTTGTAAGGTAAGTGTTCTAACCTTATCCTAGAAAAAATTTTGATTCCTGTTTTTATCTTGATTCTGACAAAATTAGAAGATTATGGCTTCATGTAAGATATCTATGTCGTTTATACATCAAATGTTGAATCTGGAATTTTTTGGATTTTGACCTTTCAGTACTCTTGTGGCCATAACATTTTACACCAAATTCTGATTTAGGAAAAACCTCTTTCACATGAAATTAAACTTATAGAGATTTCATTTGATATAATAATTGGAAGATTTGGAGTTAGTTTGCCTGTCCAAACATATGAATGAATAAACCTCATAAATTCAGTAAAATAGATACTATAACTTCTGACCTTCTATTACTGAATTATTCATAACTCTCTCGTGAATATTTTGAATTATGCAAAATTTGACTCTTTGGAAACTAAATTTGTATATCTTTCTTTTAACACCTGATTGGAAATTTTAAAGTATATTTTCCTACTGAAACATCTATTTAAATTGAGTCTACTAATTTTACAAAACAGAGATGATAAATTCTGACCCTACTTTACTCTATTTGTTGTAACTTCCTGTTAGGAACTCAAAAATTTACAAATCTAAGTTCATCTGAAAATATATTGATACAGCTTTCCAATGACACTTATTTTGAGCAAATTGGAGTATAATTAGTTACTCAAACAATTCATGAAATGTACCACTCAAATTCTACTAGAATTGAAATTTTGTTGAGTTTTGCCTATTCAAGTTTCATCCTATTGAAAATTTGATTTCTACTAAATTCTTCTTTAATTAAGCTTTATAATGGTCCTTTGAAATTCTTATATTGTTCATCCTGAAATTGTTTGTATACCTGAAATCTATTATGTAATGTGCGTGTTGGCACTACCTTGTTTCGTAAAGGCACACACATATTTTTGTTGTTCCGCATGTACTTTCGATATATGCTAATATTATTATTCATACTACCCGTTTGTACTCTAGTATCTTGTGAGATTATTTGGACCTTTGCTAGAAATGGTAAAGGGTGCATGCTTAGAGCCTGCGATGCTCTACCGACCCCCTCTAGCTTCATCCAGACGTGGATGTATAATGCTCCCAGATGTGGAAGATTCTGTTTGAGGTCCCACTACACCCCCTATATTTCTGATATGATATCCAAAGTATTGCTTGTGTTTATATGTTCGCTTTGGATGAGAATGAAATGAATGCACATCATATATGACATTTAAGCTTCTGTTTTTTATTTGTTCTTCTGATATGCTCTGAGATATCTCATATGTCATTGTTATCCTTCGAAATATGTTTTGAAACCATTTCATATACTATTTAATATATTCAGAAATGTCATCTGTTCTTGATTTGCATCGAAATATTTCCTACGTCATTGTTATGTTTCAAAATGTTTCATTTGCTTTGATTTGCTCTGAAACATTTTATATGCCATTGATATGCTCTATAATGTCTTATATATCATTTGATTTGCTCCGAAATACTATTTACATCCTCTGATATGTTCCAATTACTCTTTACTTCATTATTATTGAACCAAATAGGTTTGAATAAGAGGGTATTTTCGATTCAGTATCCGATAAGATGATAAATATGTTTTCTTGTATCTTGCTTTGTATTTTGATTACCATGTTTTTTTTAAACTATTATTTTTTACCATGGATATGTTAGTCACTTGCTGAGCTCTATTATGCTCACTCCGATTGCTATAACTTTTTTTTTCAGGCTAGCTTATTAGTCTTTGGAATGTTTAAATTGGGTTGAGGAAGGGAATGCTATAAGATTTTGGCTTGAGCTTTAATGGATGATATGTTTTGTTGTATAAATATATTTTATGTTTAAGGAAATATCGACAATAAATCTGAACTTATGTGTTTTGTAAAAGTTAAAGGACCTCTCATGTTAGGATTTAAAATGTTCAGTTTAAATTGTATAATGATATGAACATGTAGTAAATGTTGGTTTGGTAATTATGTAGATTCCTACACTTGTGAATTTATGATATGGATGTTTAGTTGAGTTAGTTTTGGACTTTATGAATCAATAAATGAAGTGGAGTATGATTTATGAAATTGTACAGGTTTACGAATTATGAATTTAAGGGTTTAAATATTGATTTGAATGGTTCTTAGTATCCTTAAATTGTTAGAATGGATCCTGGATTTGTATTGCAGTTAAAATCTTAATGTTATTGATTTTAAGACAAGGTCACACCTCTTAAAAGAGATTAAAAAAATTTGAGTGGCGTGACAGAAGTAGTATCAGAGCATGATTTGAGGATTTCTAAGAATTTTGATATGCTAGATGCATAATAAATTTTAAGATTTAGTGATTTCTATTTAGAGACTGATCAAAAGCTTTTTTTTGTTGTTTTTAGGAAGTAAGAATAATGAGGTCATTTAGTTCTCCTGTTGCATCAACTTCTAATCAATTGAGTGGAATTATGGAAACTCTAGAGGCTATGACACAAGTGATGCAACAACAAGTCCAATAAGGAAGAAATGATGAAGCAGGGACTTCAAACTGAAAGGATCTAAAAGGCACTAAGAGGGGGGGGGGGGGGGTGAATTAGTGCAGCGGATTAAAATCGTATTCTTGAATCCGATTTGCGAAAACTCACGTTCGTAGGAAGATCTCGATTTGATGAAAGAGAACTTGAAAGTAATTGCTTGCGTAAAGGAAATAAGTATGAACTAAATAACTTGCAGCAAAGTAAAGAAATGCTTCAAGAATGTAAGCACTCACACATTCATGGACACAAGGATGTATAGTGGTTCGGTCAAATGACCTACATCCACTCTTGAAGCCTTTACGATGAGGCTCCGCTCTTCCACTAGCAATCTCTTTGAAGGGGAAGGATCAAACACCCATTTTACAACCCTTTACAAGATGTTCACACTTGTACAAGATCTCTCAAGGAAAGGAAGAAGGTGAACACTAGCAAAAACAAGACTTTACAACACACTTCAAGAACTCAAGACTTAGACTTTTTGCTCAAAAGGGTTACCCTTTCAGCTGGGAAAGGGAGGGGTATTTATAGATCCAAAGTGGATTCAAAATTGGGCTCCAAATTCAAAATCAATTTGGTTCAGAGATCTGCAGTGGTCGGCGGTGCCACTGCTTGTCTAATCCTTTTGACGAAATGCAGGTGCCGCCGAATAGCGGTACTCACTTTGTAGTCGTGGTGGCGGTGCCACGCCCGGCCAGCCAGTTGTTGTGGTCGAGGCCAGCCAGCCCCAGGCGTGCCACTACCACCGCATCATTACAATCCTTTGCGGATCGGCGGTAAGGTTTACAGCGGTGCCAGCCAGCCTGCATGCGCGGTGCTACAGCACGCCGAACAGTAGTACTGCCACCGCTTTAATACAGGCTAAGCAGTGCTGGCTTCTGCCCACCAGTGAAGTTCCATCAAGACCAGTGCCGGGCGGTTCCACCGCCTCAGGCTGAGCCTTGTTTGAGCCTTAAACTTGGCTCAGTAGAGAGACTCAAGGTTGGCTTTACTTAATTTTAGGCAAGACTTTCTCAAACGTCGCGCCTTACTCATGTGCTAACTACGAACAAAAAACACAACTAAACGTGATTTTAACCGACATGCTTCAAGTCATCTTCCGGCGAGCTTCACGGCGAGATTTTGGCAAGCTTCCGATGCTTCCCTCGGATTGCTTCCAGTGGACTCCCAGCATACTCCGGATTGTATGGAGAGCTCAACGAGTCTTCGGCTAGCTTCCGAATCATCCCGGTGAGTTCCGCAAACCTTCGACGATCTTTGAGAAGAACTTCCGAAAACTTCGGCAAGTCCCTGATTCGATCTTTGATGGTTCCGGCAACACTTCCGAACATCTCTCGGACTTCCGATGAACTCTTGAATCCCCGACGGACTTGACATCGGTAAATCACTTTATGTTTTCTACCCTTCGTAGTTGTTCTTGCACACTTATCTTGACAAAGAGAATTAGCACAAATATTTCACCAATTGACTTCATCATCAAAATCTGAGATTCAACAATCTCCCCCTTTTGATGATGACAATCAAATGGTGATGGAGTTACTCTTAACTCCCCCTATCTATATGCCATAAAAAAAATTGCTTGAATTCAATTTTGAATTCAACATAATAAAATTAATCTCCATGATGATAAAGTTAATGTTGTCAAGTAGGTATCAAAGATATCAATGAAGTATTCATAATTAAAAACATGATATCAAGAACCTAAATAGGCATTATAACAAGCATGCATATAACAAGCATTATAACTATCACATATTATTTCTCCCCTTTGTCATCAACAAAAGGAAACAAGGGATTCATATGTAATAATAAAGGATGGCAAAATATCATAAGTGTAGAAAAGGAAATTAATCGTAAAGCCGAGAATCATTTCACAAAGGGTCAAGAAGATAATGCAACATAAGTTTACATCGTTCAAAGAGAAATACAGCAAGCTACTCCTCAGGAGGAATGCCAAGATGCCTATACATATGATCGATCTTTAGGTTCATCTTCCGTATTTCCTTCAAAATTTCAAGTTGCTGTAGTTTTACTTCATTTAACTCTCTCATGATCGGATCGTCAGAAGATGGAGCAGGAAGTGTCACTGATGTAGGTGCAACAAAAGGATCAGGAGGAGTAGATTCATTTCCTAAGGACTGGTGTTTCGTGATGATCTACGGGTGGGGAAGAATATCACATCTCCTAGGTTGTCTAACCCCTATTCCATGTTCGAATATACACCTAAGTCGCCTAAGTAATTTAACATCAATGATATTAAATCTGTCCACTTGTATTGCTTCTTCATCTGGAGGAATGCTAATATTATGGGCATGCAGTAGTCTAGTTATTAAACCTCCATATGGTAACATTGATCCTTTAGAAAGGACCTCTATCATGTGCTGCTTGATTAGGTAACCAAAACAAAAATGTTGTCGGGTCATGATCAAGTATAAGGTACCTAACTCAGTGAAACTGATCTCATCATGATGAAACTGTTTAGGAATGATAATGCTAATTAGAATGTGATACAAAATTTTAGAGTTAAAAGGTAGTAAATGTTCACAACTCTTGGGAATTATACCCAAATTTGGGTTTGTAAACACTGTTTCTAAAGCTTCAGAGTGGGTGGCACCAACTGTGTCCATATCCCACTTTCCTCTAAAGTAGCACCCTAGTTCTTTTTCAACAATGCCAATCAATGAGCATATAGTATTATCACATATTTGAATCTCATTACCTAAAAGATAAGTTGACAAGCCATCATCATTTACAGTTAGATTAGCATAGAATAGTTTCACTAAGCGTGGATAAAGAGGTTCAGTAATTTACAAAATGGGTAAGGCTTCTAAGTCTGCAAACCACATGATAGGTTCTAGGTTCCCTAATTGATTCAAATCAACATATTTTTCCTTATGAATGGGTCTAGAACCAAATTCAGAAAATCTAAGGGAAGCTTCTTGTGATTTAAACAAGGAGTGGTCAAATGAATCTACCTCCATCCTTTTTCCTTTGTCTCTTGATGTTCTTTAAGGAGCCATTTCTATTTAAAGGATTGAAAAATTAATCAATTGAAAGGATTGAACAATTAATCAATTAAAGAAAGGAATGAAACTAGACAATAAGAGAAATAATTCTGTTTTTACCTTAGATTTTTCCCTTGAGATGTAGGAAGCTTGAAACAAGGTAAGTTCTCCTTCTTAGGCTTCTAGAGGGAAGAATTGATAGCAAAATGAGGCTTGGGAGAGTTCAAGAGAGTTTAGAAGGTGTTGTGAGGGGTTTGGGGCGGTTCTACCGAAAGGGGCAGTGAGTTGGGCGGTTCTACACGGCCCTAACTCACTCCTTATTAAGCGTTCGGGCGGTACTATCGCTTTAAATAGGGGTGTTCCACCGTCAATGATTACCCAGCAAGTACATCACAGACTTCTATGCAGTTACCGCCAGAAAGGCTGTAAAATCATGTGTCATCTTGTTTTTTTGTTTTTTGTTTTTTTTAAAAAATGGTCTTAGAGAAGGAATGAAGTCAAAAAGAATTTAATGAATATAAGATCAGAAAAAAATCAAATCGATGAATCGAAGGAAAAAAAAAATCAAACTCAAATCAATGAAAACCATGATTTCAAGGAAAGATGTCATCAAATAGAACTTACTTATTTGGGCAGTTTAACATGCCTAATTCCCTTCTAATAAAATCAAATTATTCCTCATTTAAGGGTTTCGTAAAAATGTCCACTAATTGATGAGTTGTATCAACAAATTCAAGGGTGACATCTCTACTACTTACATGATCACGTATAAAATGATGCCTAATGTCAATGTGCTTAGTTCGAGAGTGTTGAATTAGATTTTTTGTTAGACAAATAGCACTCGTGTTATCACATTTTATAGGGATATTTTTAAGTAGATTCCATAGTCTTCTAGTGTATTTTTCATCCAGATAACCTACAACATGCACTTGCAGCTATATATTCATTGTAGTAGAAAGTGCAACTGAATTTTGTTTCTTGAAGTCCAAGAAACGAGTGCATGTCCTAGAAATTGGCATGTTCCTAAGTGCTTTTTCTATCTATTTTACATCCACCAAAATCTGCATCTGTATAAGCTTTCAAGTCAAAATTATCAGATTTTGGATACCATAATCCAAGATTAGGGGTACCTTTAAGGTATCTAAGAATTCTCTTGACAGCTTTCAAGTGAGATAGCTTAGGATTAGCTTGGAATCTTGCACATAACCCTACACTGAACATGATGTCAGGTCTGGTTGCAGTGAGATAAAGCAGGCTACCTATCATGCCCCTATAAGTTTTTTGATCAAAACTTTCTCCATTTTCATCCATATCTAATTTAACAGAGGTGCTCATAGGAGTGCTAGCATCTTTTGAGCCATCCATGTTAAACCGTTTTAATAATTCCAATGTGTATTTTGATTGATTTAGAAATATATCATCACTTAGTTGCTTGATTTGTAGTCCTAAAAAGAAATTTAGTTCTCCCATTAGGCTCATCTCAAATTCATCACTCATATCCTTAGCAAATAATTCATATAGTGATTCATTACAAGACCCAAAAATAATATCATCAACATAAATTTGAACAATAAGAAAATCGTTTTCAAAATGTTTAATAAACAATGTAGTATCAACCTTGCCTTTAGTGAAATCATTTGAAATCAAAAAATAACTAAGCCTTTCATACCAAGCCCTAGGGGCTTGTTTTAGACCATATAGAGCCTTAGTTAGCTTAAACACATAATTAAAAAACAGAGAGCTTTCAAATCCGGGTGGTTGTTCGACATACACTTCTTCGGAAATAAAACCATTTAAGAATGCACTTTTGACATCCATTTGAAATAATTTGAAATCTTTACTACTAGCATAGGCAAGGAGCATCCTAATGGCTTTCAATCTCGCCACCGGAGCGAAGGTCTCTTCATAATCGTTACCTTCTTCTTGGTTGAAATCTTTGGCCACTAGTCTAGCCTTGTTTCGAACCACGATACCGTATTCATCTTGCTTGTTTTTAAAGACCCACTTAGTACCAATAACTAAGTGGTCATTAGGTTTAGGAACAAGCTTCCACACCTCATTCCTCTCAAATTGATTCAATTCTTCTTGCATTGCGATAACCCAAGAATCATCTTTCAGGGCATCAACAATGCATTTTGGTTCAACTTGAGAAAGAAAAGCGGCATGGGCACAAAAATTTTTGAAAGAAGAGCGAGTTTGAACCGCTTTCGATGTATCTCCTATAATTAACTCCTTGGGATGAGCATCTACGCATTTCCATTCCTTGGGTAAGGAAATTTGGGAAGAAGATGCATCCAAGTTGTCATTTTGAGGAGAGGGTTCATTCAAATTCAAATTATCAAGACCAAAATCATCATCAAAATCTTTCTTCTTGAATTCTGAAATTTCATTGAAAACGATATGAATTGATTCTTCAATAAGTAAGGTTCTTTTGTTGAAAACACGAAAAGCCTTAGAAATCAAAGAATAACCAAGAAATATGCCTTCATTGGATTTTGCATCGAATTTCCCTAAGGCATCCTTTTCATTTAAAATGAAGCATTTACAACCAAAAACTTTAAAATAAGAAACATTGGGTTTTTTATCATTCCATAATTCATACGGAGTTTTAGATAGGGATGGTCTCACTAGAACTCTTTTCATAGCAAGTCGTATTTACAGCTTCGGCCTAAAAGTATTTAGGTAAATTATATTCATTTAACATGGTTCTAGCCATTTCTTGCAAACTTCTATTTTTCTTTCCAGTACTCCATTTTGTTGTGGATTTCTTGGAGTAGAGAAGTTGTGATTGTATCCGTTTATTTCACAAAAATTTTGGAAGTCATGATTTTGAAATTCACCTCCATGATCACTACGAATTGATGAAATCATAAGGCCTTTTTCATTTTGAGTGAGTTTACAAAATTTTGAGAAACATTTGAAACAATCACTTTTATGAGCTAAGAAATAGGTCCAAGTGTATCTACTATAGTCATCCACAATTACAAAGGCATATTTGCTATCCCCTAGACTTGTTATGTCAATTGGTCCAAATAAGTCCAAGTGGATCAATTGCAATGGTCTAGTGGTGCTAATTTGATTTTTTGATTTGAAACTAGTCTTTATTTGTTTCCCTAGTTGACATACATCACATATCTTATCCTTAAAAAATCTTTTGTTTGGGATACCTCTTACTAAATCTCTAGATGAAATCTTAGAGATTAGTTTCATGCTTGCATGGCCTAGTCTCCTATGCCAAAGCCATGCATCATCATTCAAAACCAAAAGCATATTTCATTACTTAGTTTATCAATATTTATGGTGTAGACATTGTTTTGTTTTAAAGCAATCATGGATATGTTGTTGTTGGGTTTTTCAATAATGCAAACATTAGATTCAAATCTAACAACATAACCTTTATCACATAGTTGACTAATACTTAAAAGATTATGTTTTAAACCATCAACTAGTAGCACATCATCAATTGAAAATCTCGATTTGTTACCTATGGTTCCTTTGCCAATGATTTTACCCTTGTTGTTATCTCCGAAGGTGACATATCCTTCTTCTTTGCTAGAGAGCATAGAGAAATGAGATGGATCTCCGGTCATGTGCCTTGAGTATCCACTATCAAGATACCATTTTTTGCTCCTAGCTTATGAGTTTGTCTACAAAAGAGGATGGTTTTTAGGTACCCATTTGATTTTGGGTGCCTTACAAAATGACCTACTTACTTTGTAATTCATCATTGAATCGTTTATGGTTCCTTTAGGAACCCATATCAATTTTTGTGGATTAATTTTCTTGAATGGACATTTGTAAGCAACATGTCCCGTTTTGCCACAAAAGTTACATTTCATATGTGGTGATACATGCAATGTAGGCCCTTTAATAAAGGTGGTGGGATTTTGGTGAGAACCTCTCACAAATTCGATACCACTTCTATTTCCGACGTGACCTTTGTTAGCAAGAATCATGTCTAAGCCCTTGCTACCGACCTTAAACTTGTTTAGGGTCTCTTTGAGTAGCAAGTTCTCCCTCTTTGTTGCATCTAAGTCTTCACACTTAGAGCATGGGGGTAGAGAAGGGTTTTGAAGACTATTTAACTTACTTTGTAACAAAGCATGCTCCTTTTTAAGCAAATTGAACTTCTTACTAATAGTTTTACATTCATCAAATAACTCATGAAAAGCCATAGAAAGTTCATCAAAAGATAACTCTTCATAAAGTAACTCACTAACCTCTTCTCCAAATGCCATTAGTGCGAAGTTTGCCTTCTCTTTGTTGCTAGCCTCTTCAACCTCGGAGTCACTTGAATCATCCCACGTGGCCTTCAAAGCTCTTTTCTTCTTGAATTACTTCTTCTTGGCTTGAGGGCATTCATTCTTGAAGTGTCTCGGCTTCTTGCATTCATAGCAAAGGACTTGGTCCTTTTTGTGTTCAAATTTGCCTTTTGTGTCATTTTTGAATTTGTTCTTTCTTATAAATTTCTTAAACTTTCGAGTTAGAAGAGCAATATCTTTGTCACTGTCCTCATCACTTGATGTTCCTTTCAAGTGGTCTTCTTGTGTTCTAAGTGCCATATCCTTCCTGTTCTTTGGAAGGGTATTCTCAAGCTCTTCATGAGCATGGCACGTCATCTCATAAGTCATTAGAGATCCGATAAGTTCTTCAAGCGGAAATACTTTAAGATCCTTGGCCTCTTGAATGGCCGTCACCTTTGGATCCCAACTTTTGGAAGGGATCTTAAAATTTTGGTTACCAATTCAAAATTCGAAAAACCTTTACCAAGAGCTTTTAGACCATTGATGACATCCGTAAAGCGGGTGTACATGTCTCCAATGGACTCACTAGGTTTCATCCGAAAAAGTTCATAAGAATGCACAAGAATGTTGATTTTGGACTCTTTCACTCGGCTAGTGCCTTCATGAGTGATTTCAAGAGTGCGCCAAATATCAAATACCGATTCACAAATAGAAACCCGATTAAACTCATTCTTGTCAAGCGCACAAAATAAGGCATTCATAGCCTTTGTATTGAGAGCAAAAATCTTCTTCTCCGACTCATTCCATTCACTCATCGGAAGAGAGGATTTTGCAAAGCCATTTTCAACAATGTTCCAAAGTTCGAAGTCCATGGAAATAAGAAAATCCTCATACGAGTCTTCCACGTATAATCCACCCATTAAACATAGGTGGACGAGTAATGGAGAGACCTTCTTGCATGAGTAGGCCATCTCTCTTGGGTTTTAAACCAATATAAGAGCAAACCTTGCTCTGATACCAATTGAAAGGATCTAAAAGGCACTAAAGGGGGGGGCGGGTGAATTAGTGCAGCGGATTAAAATCGTATTCTTGAATCCGATTTGCGAAAACTCACGTTCGTAGGAAGATCTTAATTTGACGAAAGAGAACTTGAAAGTAATTGCTTGCGTAAAGGAAATAAGTATGAACTAAATAACTTGCAGCAAAGTAAAGAAATGCTTCAAGAATGTAAGCACTCACACATTCATGGACACAAGGATGTATAGTGGTTCGGTCAAATGACCTACATCCACTCTTGAAGCCTTTACGATGAGGCTCCGCTCTTCCACTAGCAATCTCTTTGAAGGGGAAGGATCAAACACCCTTTACAACCCTTTACAAGATGTTCACACTTGTACAAGATCTCTCAAGGAAAGGAAGAAGGTGAACACTAGCAAAAACAAGACTTTACAATACACTTCAAGAACTCAAGACTTAGACTTTTTGCTCAAAAGGGTTACCCTTTCAGCTGGGAAAGGGAGGGGTATTTATAGATCCAAAGTGGATTCAAAATTGGGCTCCAAATTCAAAATCAATTTGGAGTTCCAAGATCTGGTGGTCGGAGAAGTATACCGTCAGAGTCTGCGGGATCAGCGGTGCTAATTACTTTAGCTAAAGTGTTCCACCGCTCAGTATTGTGGATCAAGCAGAAAGATTGGTTTAATGCAAAGTGTTCCCACCGCCAAGTCATGAACAGTAAGTAAGTACCGCCCCTGTGATAGCGGGGTGCCACCTCGTCTGTAATTGTGGCGTGTATCGCGCTTCAGCTCAGCGGTGTTCCATCAAGACAGTCAAGTGTCTCCACCATTTCAGTCAGCCTTGTTTGAGCCTTAAACTTGGCTCTCGTGAGAGACCGTTGGCCTCACTTAATTTAGGCAGACTTTCTCAATCCCCACTTACTTCATGTGCTAACTACGTAACACAAAACACAACTAAACGTGATTTTAACCGACATGCTTCAAGTCATCTTCCGGCAAGCTTAACGGCGAGATTTTGGCAAGCTTCCGATGCTTCCTCGGATTGCTTCTGGACTCTCAAAGATACTCCGGATTGTATGGAGAGCTCAACGAGTCTTCGGCTAGCTTCCGAATCATCCCGGTGAGTTCCGCAAACCTTCGACGATCTTTGAGAAGAACTTTCGAAAACTTCGGCAAGTCCCTGATTCGATCTTTGATGGTTCCGGCAACACTTCCGAACATCTCTCGGACTTTCGATGAACTCTTGAATCCTCGACGGACTTGACCTCGGTAAATCACTTTATGTTTTCTACCCTTCGTAGTTGTTCCTGCACACTTATCTTGACAAAGAGAATTAGCACAAATATTTCACCAATTGACTTCATCATCAAAATCCGAGATTCAACACAAACTAGAATGGGTTGGGAATTGAACAGTTTAATAAGCTCAGTCCTCCTAGTTTTAGTGGTGAGCCTGATCCAATGATGGCAGAACAATGGATGATGCGAACAGAGAAAATATTTAATGTTTTAAATTACCTTGATAATAAAAAGATTTCTCTTGCTACCTTCATGGTAGAAGGAGAGGCCGAGCACTAGTGGAGAACAATGAAGAGGATTTTTGAAATTAGACATGAGCTAATTACTTGGAAGGTATTTATAGAAAAGTTCAACGATAAATATTTACCAGATTGTATTAGAGAGTAGAAAGAATTGGAGTTCCTGAATCTCATCTAGGGAAATTTAACGGTAGCAAAATATGAATCAAAATTCACTGAACTCTCTAGATTTGCTCCATATATGATTGATGATGAATCAAGAAAGGCAAAGAGATTTGAAAGAGGTCTAAGGCTAGCAATAAGAAGCCGGATATCAACCTTAAAACTTCAAGAATATACTGATGTGATAGAAAGAGCTTTAATAATTGAAAAAGACTTGGAAGAGATCCAAGAAATCAGGAGCAGGAATGACAAGGATAAGTTTATTAGCAAAAATAAGAAAGAAAGTGAACCAAAAAGAAGCAACAAGAGGGTAAAGACATCTAAATTTGAGGAGGAAAAGCTACCACAAAGGACTCAAACATGCACAAGATGTGGGTCAAATCATGAAACAAGCCAATGTTTTTGGGCGACCGGAGCCTGTTTCGCTTATGAGAAGTTGGATCATAAGATAAAAGCCTGTCCATTAAAGAAAAAAGAAAATTTACCCTCATCCTATCATCGATAAAGGTATGATAAATTTAGAGGACTAAATTTTTATTTTAAGGGGGGGAGAGTATAACATCCCTCGTATTTTTTTCTCATTTCTAAATTTTGTATAAGAGTTTAATTATAATATTACTACCCATTTTAAATTCTGTAGATGAGCCCAAATAAATCTTAAATCTTATTTATAAAATATGAGGACTTGTTTATAAAATTCTAAGGACCTACTCGTAAAGACGAGAAATGTTTAACAATTCTTTAGCACTAAATAGTTTTATATTAAAAGTTATTGTTGGGGACCAAAATGTGAATCTTAGTAATTGGAGGTGATTTGTGAAAGATTCATATTAAGTTTAAAAAAAACAAAAAGGAAAAAAGAGGAAAACGTGTCATTAGCTAACCTAATGAAGGGCCACATGTGTTTATTCAATGGATGACACCCAAGCTTCCCTCATGCATGCTTGCCATCTTGTAAATCTTTGCATGAGCCAAACCTAAGTGATTAGAGGAGAAAACTTACTACCAACGTAAAAGAGAAGGAGAAGGAATTGAAGGAGAAGAAGAACTTTTGTCTTAGCTCAAGGTTTTGTATCCACTCTCCATAGTTGGGAATCAAACTTTTGTAAGGCAAGTGTGCTAGTCATATGTGTCGTGCAAGCCAATCACATGAGTGATGATACTTGTGACTTGATATGCACTTTATCTCTTTGCTTATTATTAGGCGTTTTATCACTTTATCTTGCGTGTTGCATATACTGTGATGTCCTTGGATCTGTGCAATGGGAATCGGATCGTGATGAGATCACGATAATGAGACTGATTCATCTTTAAACACAGACCCTAAATTATCCTGGTCCTAGTTTATTCGAGAAGGACATCGATATAACCAGAAAGACTGGTGTGCTGTATACCCGTTCATATGATGGAGGTAGCTAGTCTCATAGCTACTCATATGGGGACACTAAGGGTACAGTGCAGGTGCTCATTGGAGAATGAGTTCACTGATTGATCCGCCTACGGAATGCTGGATGGTTATTGATACCTCATGTCAGACAGCGATTTCGTAGTCCCAATAGTGTATCTGGTCCTTAGACTTAAGACACCAAGGATATCCTGTATGAGTACTCCACTCTTTGATACCGGACTTATAGGTTTGGAAAGTTCCAGATCTAGTACAACCGATCATTGGGAGTGATAGCCAACCTTACGAGGGCTATTGAGTATCAATAGAGGATCATCCGCTTTCGGTATCATGGGAGGAATATCCCATGTGTTCTTGCTTGAACAAATCATTGGACGAGGTTATTCGGATTAAGAGAGAAAGAGTTCTTCGAGAGAATTCGACAAGAGCAAGACTCGAGAAGAGACCGTATAGGCCTGACAGCACTATGCCCGATATAGGGTCTCTGGGATATTAGATGTATGAGAGATTATAGATACATGGTAATTGGGGACAGATAGGTCCAAATGATTGGATTCCGCTGTATCGTCTAGGGGCTGCGGCGTAGTGGCCTGGTACGTCTGTAGTTGATGAGTTGGGTGAATTATTATAGAGATAATAATTCACTAAGTCAGAAGGAGTTCTGACAAGTATGACTCACGACCAGCTCGATATTGGGCCTAGAGGGTCACACACATATGGTAGGTGTTGCGACGAGTAGAGGTTCGGATATGAGATATCCGCTGAACCTCATATCTTATTGGATATCCATTAAGCTCCTGAATTATTGGATCTTGAGATGAGATCCAATAATTGCTAATAAAAGATTATTGGGTAGAAACCCACTAATCCAAGAGGCTTGGGTAATTGGATGGAGATCCAATACCCAATAGGGTAAAAGATCCATTAGGATTTTTAGGGGGCCTCTATAAATAGGAGGGAACCAAAGCTCTATAAGCTGAGGGTTTCTTTTGGTATCTTCTTTTACACGTGTAGTTTTGTGAATTTATTTTTTACGCACGATCTTCGCACGACAACGAAAACTTTCTACGAGAAATTTGGGGTTTTGTTTACTGTTCTTTTACTACGCATGTGATGTCGCTCCTTTGAAAGATTTTCCAACAGTGGTATCAGAGCCAGGTTGTTCGTGCGAAGATCAGATCTTAAACTGCGTGTGTTATTTTTTTGATGGAGATCTTAAACCCACTAATCCAAGAGGCTTGGGTAATTAGATGGAGATCCAATACCCAATAGGGTAAAAGATCCATTAGGGTTTTCAGGGGGCCTATATAAATAGGAGGGAACCAAAGCTCTATAAGCTGAGGGTTTCTTTTGGTAGCCACCTCCTATTCTCCTCTCCCTAGAGAGAGAGGTGCATCGTCGCAATCCCTGTTGTTTGGATACCGCTAGAGAGGAGGGCGCTTGACCTCCTTCATCCTCTCCCATAGATCTATATGAATTCAGGGATATACGATCTCCCTAGGTATCTTCTTTTATACGTGCAGTTTTGTGGATTTATTTTTGACGCACGATCTTCGCACGATGATGAAAACTTTCTACGGGAAATCTGGGGTTTTGTTTTCTGTTCTTTTGCTGCGCATGTGATGTTGCTCCCCTAAAGGATTTTCCAACAGTGGTATCAGAGCCAGGTTGTTCGTGCAAAGATCAGATCTTAAACTGTGTGTGTTATTTTTTGGATTTTCTTTTGACACCAAAATCATTGGCGTAAAAGGCCAAGAAGGGCAGCACCTGTTGCTGCCCTTGCTGCGCTCGTACAACGGCTGCAAGGCTGCTTGCAGCCTTGCTGCCTACACAGGCAACAACCGCCTGTTGAATCTCGGATTTTGATGATGAAGTCAATTGGTGAAATATTTGTTCTAATCTACTTTGTCGAGATAAATGTGCAGGAATAACTACGATGGGAAGAAAACATAAAGTGATTTACCGAGGTCAAGTCCGTCGGGGGTTCAAGAGTTCATCGAAAGTTCGAGAGATTTTCGGAAGTGTTTCTGGAACCATCCAAGATCGAATCAGGGACTTGCCGAAGTTTTCGAAAGTTCATCTCAAAGATCGTTGAAGGTTCGCGGAACTTACCGGGAAGATTCGGAAGCTAGCCGAAGACTCGTTGAGCTTGCCATACAATCCGGAGTATGCCGAGCCCACCGAAGCAATCCGAGGGAAGCATCGGAAGCTTGTCGGAATCTCGCCGTAAAGCTCGCTGGAAGTTGACTTGAAGAGTGTCGGATCAAATCACGTTGAGTTATGTTTTAGGTTCGTAGTTTGCACATGAGTAGAGCAAGGATTTAGGAAAAAATCCTACCTAAATTCAGTGGGGGCCAACCGGGCCACTATTGAGCCAAGTTGGGACTTAAACAGGGCCCATTCAGCTTTGTCCGAATGGGGCAGGCGGTTGAACCGCCCACCCTGGGGCTGTGGCACCGCCTGGCTGGAGCGGTAGCACCGCCTCAGATACACGCGGTGGAACCGCTCGCCCGAGCGGTAGCACCGCCTATACACGACAAAGCGGTGGAACCGTCACAGGGCGGTGGCACCGCTCGCACGTACCAACAGACTGACACAGGCGGTGGCACCGCCACTGACAGGCGGTGGCACCGCCTCTGACCACCAGAACATTGGAACTCCAAATTGATTTCAAATTTGGAGCCCAATTTTGAATCCACTTTGGATCTATAAATACCCCCCCCCCTTTCTCAACTGAAAGGGAACCCTTTTGAGCAAAAATTCTTAGTCTTGAGCTTTTGTAGAGTGTTGAAAAGTCTTGTTCTTGCTAAGTGTTCACCTTCTTCTTCTCTTGAGAAATCTTGTACAAGTGTGAACTTCTTGTAAAGGGTTGTAAAAGGGGTATTTGGTCCTTCCCTTCAAAGGATTTGCTAGTGGAAGAGAGCCTCATCGTAAAGGCTTCAAGAGTGGATGTAGGTCATTTGACCGAACCACTATACATCATTGTGTCCATAAATGTGTGAGTGTTTACATTCTTGAATCATTTCATTACTTGGCTGCAAGTTGTTTAGTTCATAGTTATTTCCTTTACGTAAGCAATTACTTTCAAGTTCTCTTTAGCCAAATCGAAATCTTCCTACGAACTTGTGTTTTTAAAAAATCGGTTTCAAGAGTACGATTTTTAATCCGCTGCACTAATTCACCCCCCCTCTTAGTGCCACTCGATCAACCGATGGGTCGTTGGTCCACAGTGTGCGTCAAGGCTGACGCCACGGCCCGCCCGCAAGGGCGCTGGCAGGCATTGCGCCCACGCACAGAGGCATCGGCGCGTGCGGGTGCTGCGCCCGTGGGCCAGCGCCGAAGAGGTGTCGGCGGCGGGCACTCCTCCCGCGGGGCAGCGGCGGCGCCACCGCCCTCCCCGCGCGCAAGGGGTACCGCCGGCAAGGTGGCGACGGCCGCAAGCGTAGTAAGAGTGAGGGATTAGGGTTTTTAGGGAAAAAAATGGTTTTGCCCCTTGGAATTTTAGAAAGATAAAATTATCAAAATACCCCTCTAAATTTTAGAAATTCTAGATTCTACCAAAATACTTTTTTGGCCGAATTACCAAAATACCCCTAGGAATTCAAAAAATTCTCTCTATGTCCCTGATTTTAGAAAATTAAATATATTAATTAAGTAGTTTAATTAACTATTTTTTTTATCTAGTAGTCCTATAAAATAACATATACATGTGATGTATGATGTGAACAGATGATCATGGACTTGTGATGTGATGTGTGTACATGTGATTATTATTATTGGGGTCTGCAAGCCTCTATTTTTCTCATTTATTATCGGGCCTGCATGCTTGTAATTATGTTATAATTACATGAGGAAGCGCAATGGTAACGGGACCCACGAGGCTGAGACGGATGATCCGACGCATGAAGATGCGTTGAGATGCCGACGGATCCGACGAAGTAAGATGGACAATCACAGGGCATAGAGATGCGTCGAAGTACACATAGATCTTGTTGTGAGCGATTAGGTCCACTGGTTCGGGCCTGATCACATTAGGATGTGGTCTATGATCATCTGGTGTGATTGCTCATGTGATGTGTGATTAGATATACACCTACTAGATATGTATATATATATTTACATGCGATGTAGATTTATATATTAAATACATATGTGTGTGACATATTATGTTAGGAGACCAAATCAAAAATCCTCTCCATTAATAATATTAAGTTGGTAAACGGGAGGCAATAAGATTGACCCACGTGGCCTTCCATCGTTATAGCTAGGAACCAATTCCCGGTGTAGGTTGAGTTAGTCGAGTCCCTCGAGACTCACCTATATCACGTCTCGCTATCTTATCTACGACATAGAGATGTCATTGGTGACCTGAGGACATAGTATGCTTGGTCAAGTCCCTCGAGAGTATATCATCGAATTAGACTCATCTGGTAACGATGGTGATGACTTAACCGAATATCATGGTTGGTCGAGTCCCTCGTGGCCATGGTGGTTCGGAGGTCAAATAGGATGGGAATCACAAAGAGTTGTGATTGGCAAGAGTTGCCTACCTTTATGGGCTTAATGTGATTAGTCGAGTCCCTCGAGGTTACGTTAAGACACCGATTGGATCCTGATCCCCACTAGAGATCCGTCGGGGGTCTTCGATTCACATACTAGAGGGTGTTGTGTATCTCGTAAAAAATTAGTGGGAATACATTAATATAGAAATCCTTATCTTAATTGTTTAAATTTTTGTAAAGTCTACATGTTATTTATTTCTACTACATCTTTTATTTCAGAAAAATGTCACTTTCAAATCCTTTACGTGGCATACTTGATGCCAACCACCTCATTGGTCCAAATTATATGGATTGGCTTCGCAATCTGAGAATTATTTTTACGACAGAGAAAATCATGTATGTCCTTGATACAGTGATCCTTACACCCGACGAAGGGGCAAGAGAGAATAAGATCGCTCGTTATGTGAAGTACTTAGATGATTCCACTCTTGCTCAGTGTTATATGTTGGCCTTTATGACTACTGAGTTATAGAGACAGCATGAAAATATGGATGCTAATTCCTTACTCTTGCATCTCCGCAAACTGTTTGAGGAATAGGGAAGAACTCAACGATATGAGATATCAAAGAGTCTTTTCCATGCCAGGATGACTGAGGGGACACCTGTTCAGAACTATGTCCTTAAGATGATTGAGTGGATCGAGAAACTCACAGGTCTAGGAATGGTCCTAGAGAATAACCTGTGTGTGGATCTTATGCTTCAGTCCTTACCAGATTCCTTTTCTCAGTTCATAATAAATTTTAATATGAACAAACTTGAGGTGACCCTCCCAGAGCTCCTCAATATGTTGAGAGAAGTAGAGAGCATCATCAAGAAAGAGAAGCTGGTTCTCTACATTAGTGAGACCAGAAAGAAAAGAAAGGCTGAGAAGACCCTTAAGAAGGGCAAGGGTAAGGACAAAATGGGTAAGGCAAAGGTTGCCAAGAAAGACCCAACAAAGGACAAAGGTTAGTGCTTCCACTATGGCAAAGATAGGCACTGGAAGAGGAACTACAAAGAGTACCTTGCAGAGAGGGCGAAACAGAAGCTTACAGAAGCTTCAGGTACATTCATGATCAGTCTTCATTTGTTAGAACCTTATGATAACACATGGGTATTGGATACTGGGAGTGCTTATCATATCTGCAAGTCATTGTAGGTTCTGGCAGAACCTAGGAGATTAAACAGAGGTGAGATGGACCTTAAGATAGGCAATGGAGCAAAGGTTGCTGCAGTGGCTATTGGCAAGGTCACTTTACATTTGTCTGGTCGAGCTATTATTTCATTAGATGCATGCTATTATATTCCTTCTATTATCAAAAATATTATTTCCATTTCATGTTTGACAGTTAGTGGATATAAATTAGTTTTTGAGAACAATGATTGTTCAATAATATTAGATGATCAGATCATCATGAGAGGAACATTGCATAATGGTTTATATATGCTAGATACAACTCCATATATCATGAGTGTAAGTAAGTCTAAGAGGAAACGAGAAGTGAAGAACCAAACAAGAAAGAGTATTAAAACCCTTTGATCAGATCGAGGAGGTGAGTACTTGAGTACATAGTTCACCCAGTTCCTCAAAGACTATGGGATCTTATCCCAATGGACACCTCCTTATACACCACAGCTTAATAGTATATCAGAAAGGAGGAATCACATACTGTTAGATATGGTGCGTTCCATGATGTGTTTCGTCGACCTACCCATCTCATTCTGGGGATATGTCTTAGAGACCGCAACTTACCTTCTGAACAGAATTCCAACTAAATCAGTGATGTCTACTCCATATGAGATATGGAATGGGAAGAAGCCCGATCTTAAAGTTGTTAAGATTTGAAGCTGCCTTGCCCATGTTAAGAGACACAATCCTGACAAGTTGGAATCTAGGACAGAACGGTGCAAGTTCGTGGGATACCCCAAAGAAACTTGTGGGTATTATTTCTATCACCCTGAGGACCGAAAGGTCTTTGTAGCCAAAAGAGCAGTGCTCCTTGAGAAGGAACACATTCTTGGTGAAGATAATGGGAGCATGATAGAGTTGAGCGAGGTTGGAGAACCTAGCTCAAGCACCATTCCAAAATCTGTTCAGATACCTAACACACAAGTTCCAACTTTACATAGGTCCGATAGAGTATCTCATCATCCTGAGAGATATGTGAGATATATTAGAAGAGAGGATGTTAAGGATATTGATCCTCAGACCTACGAGGAGGCTATTATGAGCATAGACTCCGGGAAATGACAAGAAGCCATGGATTCAGAAATGGATTCCATATACTCCAATAAGGTTTGAAACCTAGTTAATGCACCCGAGGGTATTGTACCCATTGGCTGCAAGTGAATCTTCAAAAAGAAGATTGGAGTAGATGGAAAGGTAGAAACCTATAAAGCAAGGCTAGTGGCTAAGGGGTATCGTCAAAGGTAAGGTGTTAACTATGACGAAACTTTCACACTTATAGCCATGCTAAAATCCATTCAAATTCTATTGGCTATTACAGCACACTATGATTATGAGATCTGGCAGATGGACATCAAAACCTCATTCCTCAATGGCAACGTCGAGGATGTGTATATGATACAGCCTGAGGGATTCATGTCTAGAGATAACCCATATAAGGTGTGCAAGTTACTTAGGTCCATTTATGGATTGAAGCAAGCTTCCCGAAGTTGGAACATAAGATTTGATGAGGCGATCAGATCTTATGACTTCGTTAAGAACGAAGATGAACCTTGTGTGTATAGGAAATTAAGTGGGAGCACTATCACCTTTTTAGTATTATATATGGATGACATTCTGATCATTGGGAATGATGTAGGAATGCTCTCCACAGTAAAGACTTAGTTATCTAGACACTTCTCCATAAAGGACTTAGGGGAAGCATCCTGCATATTGGGGATACGGATTTATAGAGATAGATCCAAGAGGATGCTTGGCTTGTCCCAATCCAGGTACATAGACACTATTATCAAAAGGTTTGGCATAGAAAATTCCAAGAGAGGTCTCATACCAATGAGACATGGAATATCACTTTCTAGGAGTATGTCCCCAAAGACTCATGAAGAAAGGGCACACATGGATATGATGCTATATGCATCAGCGATAGGATCTATCATGTATGTTATGCTATGTACCAGGCCTGATATAGTGTATGCTCTTAGTGTCATAAGCAGATATCAAGCAGATCCAAGCTTGGAGCATTGGAAAGTAATAAAATATATCCTTAAGTACTTGAGAAGGACTAAGGATCTTTTACTGGTATATGGAGGTAGTAGCCTCAAGGTTGAGTACTACACGGACTCGAGCTTCTAGTCCAATGTCGATAATAACAAGTCTAATTCAGGGTATATGTTCACCCTGAATGGAAGAGCAGTATGCTGGAAGAGTTCCAAACAAAACACTACTACTGACTCGACCACAGAAGTGGAATACATTGCTGCGATAGAGGCAGCAAAGGAGGGAGTTTGGATAAAGAAGTTCATCACAGATCTAGGAGTCATCCCGAGCAGCGAGGAGCTGATTCCTTTATATTGCGACAAATATGGGATGATTACTCAAATAAGGGAACCTGGGTCTCATCAGAAGTGTTCTGAGAAGGTTCCAACTTATTAGAGAGATCGTGACCCGAAGAGATATAGCAATGGAAAGAGTTCCATCCGAAGATAACATTGCAGATCCACTAACAAAGCCATTGACTCAAATTGTCTTTGAGTGTCACAAAGGTTTGATGGGGATCAGACATGTTGGTGATTGACTTTAGGTCAAGTGGGAGATTGCTAATCATATGTGCCTTACAAGCCAATCACATGAATGATGGCACTTGTGACTTGATATGCACTTTATCTCTTTGCTTATTATTAGGCGTTTTATTACTTTTTGTCTTGTGTGTTGCATATACTGTGATATCCTTGGATCTGTGTAATTAGAATTGGATCATGATAAGATCATGAGACCGATTCATCTTTAAACACAGACCCTAAATTATCCTAGTCATAGGTTATTCGAGAAGGACATCGAGATAACCGAAAAGACTGGTGTGCTGTATACCCGTTCATATGATGGAGGTAGCTGGTCTCATAGCTACTCGTGTGGGGATACTAAGGGTACAGTGCAGGTGCTCATTGGAGAATGAGTTCACTGATTGATACGCCTATGGAATGCTGGATGGTTATTGATACCGCACGTCAGACAGCGATTCCGTAGTCTCAGTAATGTATCTGGTCCTTAGACTTGAGACACCAAGGATGTCCTGTAGGAGTACTCCACTCTTTGATACCGGACTTATAGGTTTGGAAAGTTTCAGATCTAGTACAGCCAGTCATTGGGAGTGGTAGCCAACCTTACAAGGGCTATTGAGTGTCAACAGAGGATCATCCACTCTCGGTATCATGAGAGGAATATCCCATGTGTTATTGCTCGAACAAATCCTTGGCCAAGGTTATTCGGATTGAGAGAGAAAGGGTTTTCCGAGAGAATCCGACGAGAGCAAGACTCGAGGAGAAACCGTATGGGCCTGACAGCACCATGCCCGGTATAGGGTCTCTGGGATATCAGATGGATGAGAAATTATAGATACATGGTAACTAAGGACAGATAGGTCCAAAGGATTAGATTCTCCTGTATCGTTTGGGGGCTGCGGCGTAGTGGCCTGGTACGTCTATAGTCGATGAGTTGGGTGAATTATTATAGAAATAATAATTCACTAAGTCAGAAGGAGTTCTGACAAGTATGACTCACGGCCAGCTCGATATTGGGCCTAGAGGGTCACACACATATGGTAGGTGTTGCGACGAGTAGAGGTTCGGATATGAGATATCCGCTGAACCCCATATCTTATTGGATATCCATTAAGCTCTTGAATTATTGGATCATAAGATGAGATCCAACAATTGCTAATAAGAGATTATTGAGTAGAAACCCACTAATCCAAGAGGCTTGGGTAATTGGATGAAGATCTAATACCTAATAGGGTAAAAGATTCATTAGGATTTTCAGGGGGCCTCTATAAATAGGAGGGAACCCAAAGCTCTATAGGTTGAGAATTTCTTTTGGTAGTCACCTCCTGTTCTCCTCTCCCCAAAGAGAGAGATGCATCGTCGTAATCTCTGCCGTGTGGATACCGCCAGAGAGGAGGACACTTGACATCCTTCATCCTCTCCTACAGATTTGTAGGAATTCAGGGATATACGATCTCCCTAGGTATCTTCTTTTACACGTGTAGTTTTGTGGATTTATTTTTGATGCATGATCTTCGCACGACGATGGAAACTTTCTATGGGAAATCTAGGGTTTTGTTTTCTAATCTTCTGTTGTGCATGTGATGTTGCTCCCCTGAAGGATTTCCCAACAAAGTATTCTAACCCCATTATAGAGAAAATTTTGATTCCTATTTTCATCTTGATTCTAAGAAAATTAGAAGATTGTGGCTTCATGTAAGATATCTATGTCGTTTATACATCAAATGTTGAATTTGAAATTTTTTGGATTTTGACCTTTAAGTACTCTTATGGCCATAACTTTTTACACTAAATTCTGATTTAGGAAAAACCTCTTTCACACGAAATTAAACTTACAGAGATTTAATTTGATATAAAAATTGGAAGATTCAGAGTTAGTTTGCTTGCCCAAACATATGAATAAATAGACCTTATAAATTCAGTAAAATAGATACTACAACTTTTGACCTTCTGTTACTGAATTATTCATAACTCTCTAGTGAATATTCTGAATTATGCAAACTTTGATTCTTTGAAAACTAGATTTGTATATCTTTCTTTTACACCTGATTTGAAAATTTTAAAGTATATTTTCCTACTAAAACATCTGTTTAAATTGAGTCTACCAATTCTGCAAAATAGAGATGATAAATTCTAACCCTGCTTTACTCTATTTGTTGTAACTTCCTATTAGGAACTCAAAAATTTATAAATCTAAGTTCATCTAAAAATAGATTGATACAACATGACACCTATTTTGAGCAAATTAGAGCATAGTTAGTTACTCAAACAATTCATGAAATGTACCACTCAAATTCTGCAAGAATTGAAATTTTGTTGAGTTTTGCCTATTCAAGTTTCATCCTATTGGAAATTTGATTTCTGCTAAATTCTTCTTCAATTAAGCTTTATAATGGTCCTTTGAAATTCTTATATTGTTCATTCTGAAATTGTTTGTGTACCTAAAATCTATTATGTAATGTTCATCTTAGCACTATCATGTTTCGTAAAGGCACACACATATTTTTGTTGTTCCGCATGTGCTTCCGATATATGCTAATGTTATTGTTTATACTACCCTTTTGTACTCTGATGTCTTGTGGGATTATTTGGACCTTTGTTAGAAATGGTAAAGGGATTATTTGGACCTTTGCCAGAAATGATAAAGGGTGTATGTTTAGAGCCTGCGATGCTCTGCCGACCACCTCTGGCTTCATCCAGACGTGAATATATGATGCTCTCAGACATGGGAGATTTTATTTGAGATCCCACTACACCCTCTATATTTCTGATATGATATCCAAAGCATTACTTGTGTTTATATGTTCGCTTTGGATGAGAATGAAATGAATGCACGTCAGATATGACATTTGAGCTTTTGTTTCTGATTTGTTCTTCTGATATACTTTGAGATATCTCATATATCATTGTTATCCATCGAAATATATTCTAAAACCATTTCATATGCTATTTAATATGTTTAGAAATATTTCATCTATTCTTGATTTGTATCGAAACATTTCCTATGTCATTGTTATGTTTCAAAATGTTTCATTTGCTTTGATTTGCTCCGAAACATTTTATATGCCATTGATATGCTCTGTAATGTCTTATATGTCATTTGATTTACTCCAAAATACTCTTTACATCCTCTGATATGTTCCAATTACTCTTTGCTTCATTTGTTATTAAACCATATAGGTTTGAATAAGAGGGTATTTTTCATTCAGTATCCGATAAGATGATAAATATATTTTCTTGTATCTTGCTTTGTATTTTGATGACCATGTTTTTTTTAAACTATTATTTTTTACCATGGATATGTTAGTCACTTGCTGAGCTCTATTATGCTCACTCTGATTGCTATGACTTTTTTTTCAGGCTGGCTTATCAGTCTCTAGAATGTTTAAATTGGGTTGAGAAAGGGAATGTTATAAGATTTTGGCTTGAGCTTTAATAGATGATATGTTTTGTTGTATAAGTATATTTTATGTTTAAGGAAATATCGATGATAAATCTGAACTTATGTGTTCTATAAAAATTAAAGGACCTCTCATGTTAGGATTTGGAATGTTAAGTTTAAATTATATAATGATATGAACATGTGGTAAATGTTGGTTTGGTAATTGTATGGATTCCTACACTTGTGAATTTATGACATGGATGTTGTTTAGTTGAGTTAGTTTTGGACTTTATGAATCAATGAATGAAGTGGAGTATGATTTATGAAATTGTACAGGTTTACGAATTATGAATTTAAGGGTTTAAATATTGATTTGAATGGTTCTTAGTATCCTCAAATTGTTGGAATGAATCCTAGATTTGTATTGCTGTTAAAATCTTAATGTTCTGGATTTTAAGACAAGATCACACCTCCTAAATGAGATTAAAAAAATTCGAGGGGCGTGACACATATGGTAGGTATTACGAAGAGTAGAGGGTCGGATATGAGATATCCGTCGGAGCCCCTATCTTATTAAATATCCAATAAGCCTCTAAATTATTGGATCCCATGGATGAGATCCAATGAAAGCTAATAAGAGATTATTAGGTAGAGACTCATTAATATAAGAGGCTTGGGTAATTAGATGGAGATCTAATACCCAATATGGCAGGATCCATAAGGGTTGACAGGGGGCCTCTATAAATAGGAGGGAATTAAAGGTCCATAGGCTAAGATTTTCTTGGTGACCACCTTCTATTCTCCTCTCCCCTGAGAGGAGCATCTTTGCAGCCCTGCTAGAGAAGAGGACGTTTGACCTCCTTCATCCACCACATGGATTTATAGTAATTCAGGGATATAAATCTCCCTAGGTACTATTTTTCTAACATACTCAGTTTTTGAATTTACGGATTTGTTTTCATGCACTGATCTTCGCACGAAGACGAAGCCTTTTGTGGAAATCTAGCATTTTATATTTTTCGTTCTTCCATTGCGCATGTGATGTCGCCTCTAGTTTTTCCAATAGTGATATCAGAGCCAAGTTGTTCATGCGAAAATTGATTTTAAACTGTGTGTGTTATGATTTAGAATAGCTTTTGATGTCAAAATTGTTGATGCAATAGCAAGAAAGAGGCACGCGGGCAACCGCTACCTGTGCGGGGGTAGTGGCACATACGGGCTGCTTGCCTACAAGGAGGGCGGTGGCCGCAACATTATAGCAAAGCTAGGGATTAGGGTTTTCGAAAAAAGATAGTTTTGCCCTTGGAAATTTTTGAAATTTTAATTTTATCCCTTATGTCCGAATGACCAAAATACTCTTCATAATTTAGAAAATTTCTTTTATATCCCTGATTTTAGAAAATATTAATTAATTAAAATATTTAATTAACTATTATTATTTATCTAGTAGTCCAACATGATGATGATGTGCACATGTGATGTATGATGTAGATAGATGATCATGAACCATGTGATGTATGTACATATGATTATAATTATTATTGGAGCCTATGAGTTTTTATTTTTCTCATTTATTGTTAGGTCTGTATGCTTGTAATTATATTGTAATTACACGATGAGGCACAGCGAGAGCGTGGAAACGATAATGAGACCCACGAGACCGAGACGGACGATCGTGATGTATAGCGATGCGTTGAGATGCCGACAAAACTGACGATGTGAGATGGAGGATCACAGGGTATTGCGCTGATGCACACATAGATCTTGATGTGAGTGATTGGGCCCATTGGTGGGGCTTGATCACATTAGGATGTGATCCATGATCATCTGGTGTGATTGTTCATGTGATGTGTGATTGGTTATACACCTACTATATATATATATATGCATACGATATAGATATATATTAAATAAATATGTGTGTAACATGTCATATTAGGATACCAAATCAAAAATCCCCTCTATCAATAATATTAAGTCGGTAAACATGAGGCAATTAGATTGACCCACGTGACCTTCCATTGTCATAGGTAGAAATTGATTCCCGGTATAAGTTGAGTTGATCGAGTTCCTCGAGACTCACTTATATCACGATTTGCTATCTTATCTATGACATAGAGATGTCACCGGTGACCTAAGGACATGATATGCATTGTCGAGTCCCTCGAGGTTATATCATCGAATCAGACTCATCTTGTAATGATGGTGATCACTTAATTAAATATCATGGTTGGTCGAGTCCCTCGAGGTCATGGTGGTTTGGAGGCCGAATAGGACGGGAATCATAAGTTGTGATTGGTAAGAGTTATCTACCTTTTAGGCTTAGTGTGATTGGACGAGTCCCTCGAGGTTATACTAAGATGCTAATTGAATCTCGATCCCCACTAAAAGTTTGTTAGAGGCTTTCGTTTCACGTGCTGAGGGTGTTGTATGACTCACTAGAAAAATAGTGGGAGCACGTCAAGATAAAAGTCCATATCTTGATTATTTATATTTTTATAAAATCTGTATATTATTTATTTTTATTACATCTTTATTTTTTAAAAAATACCACTATTAGACTCTCTATGTGGCATACTTGATGTTAACCATCTCATTCGTCCAAATTATACGGATTAGCTCCATAACCTGAAAATAGTTCTCATAGTGGAGAAAATCATGTATGTCCTTGATATAGTGATGCCTATGCCCAAGAAAGAGGCAAGCGAGGATGAGATCGCTCACTACGTGAAGTACACATATGACTCCACTCTTGCTTAGTGTTATATGTTAAACTCCATGACTCCTGAGTTACAAAGACAATATGAAAAGATGGATGTCAGATCCATACTCATACATCTTCGTAAATTGTTTGAGGAATAGGGAAGAAGTCAATGATATGAGATATCGAAGAGTCTCTTCCACAATAGGATGATTGAGGGGACATTGGTCCAAAATCGTATCCTTAAGATGATTGGGTGGATAGAGAAACTCACAGGTCTAGGAATGGTCCTAGAGGATAACCTATTTGTGGATCTTGTGCTTCAGTCCCTACTTGATTCATTTTCACAATTCTCTATGTTGGTAAGACCAGAAAGAAAAAGAAGACGAAGAAGTCCCTTAAGAAGAACAAAGGGCAAGGGTAAACCGGGTAAAGCAAAGGTTGCTAAGAAGACCTAGAAAAGAATAAAAGCCAATACTTCCACTACGATAAAGATGGGCATTGGAAGAGGAACTACAAATAGTACATTGCAGAGAAGGTGAAACAAAAGCATAGAGAAGCTTCAGATATGCATTCATGATTAGTCTCTATCTGTCAGACTCATATGATAACACATAAGTGTTGGATACCGATAGTGTTTATTATATCTACAATTCGTTGTAGGTTCTGGCAAGACCTATGAGATTGATAAGAGGCAAGATGGACCACAAGATGGGCAATGAAGTAAGAGTTGCTGCTATTGCTATTAGCGAGGTCATCCTATGTTTGCCTGGTGGAGCTACTATTGTATTAGATGCATGTTATTTTGTTCTCTCTATTATCAAAAATGTTATTTACATTTTATATTTGACATTAAATGGTTATAAAGTAGTTTTTGAGAACAATAGTTATTCAATTATTAAGGATGATGAGATCATCATAAGAGGAACATTGTATAATAGTTTGATTATGCTAGACACTACTCCATATATCATGAATGTAAGTGAGTCTAAGGGGAAACGAGATGAGGTGAATAGTGTATATCTATGACATTGTATACTAGGTCATATCCACGAGGGAAGGATTCGAAAGTTGCTAATAGATGGATACATAGATCCATTTGACTATGAGTCATATGCGACTTGCGAACCTTGCCTTCATAGAAAGATGACCAACTCTCCATTTAATGGAACTGGAGAGAGCCATTAAGTTGCCGGAACTTATACATAGTGATGTATATGGTCATATGTCAACTCAAGCCATAGGTGGTTATTCCTACTTCATTATTTTCACTGACGAATTCTCTAGGTACAAACATGTATACTCGATGAAGTATAAGTCCAAAGCCTTCAAAAAATTTAGGGAGTATAAGAATGAAGTAGAAGTTTAGATTGGAAAAAGTATCAAGACTTTTCGATCAGAACGAGGAGGTGAGTACTTAAGTACAGGGTTCACCTAATTTCTCAAGGACCATGAGATTTTATCCCAATGGACACCTCCTTA
Organism: Musa troglodytarum; assembly: GCA_023547065.1. Taxonomy (NCBI): domain Eukaryota; kingdom Viridiplantae; phylum Streptophyta; class Magnoliopsida; order Zingiberales; family Musaceae; genus Musa; species Musa troglodytarum. The sequence goes on along the minus strand of CP097507.1, from coordinate 17,758,125 downwards.
TACACTCTAGCTCAATGGTATATTTGAAAGGAGGAATCGCACACTATTAGATATGGTGCAGTCCATGATGAGTTTCACTGACCTACCCGTCTTATTCTAGGGATATGTCGTAGAGTCTGTAATTTACCTTCTGAATAAAGTTTCAACTAAGTCGATAGTGTCTACACTATATGAGATATAGAAAGGGAAGCCCGATCTTAAGGTTGTTAAGTTTTGGGGCTACCCTGCTTACGTTAAGAGACATAACCCCAATAAGTTGGAATCCAAGATAGAACAATGTAAGTTCATAGGATACCCCAAAGAAACTTGTGGGTATTATTTCTATCACCCCAAGGACCAAAAGGTTATTGTAGCCAAGAGAGTAGTGTTCTTTAAGAAGGAACACATTCTTGGTAGCGACAATGGGAGCATGATAGAGTTAAACGAGGTTGGAGAACCTAGCTCAAGCATCATTCTATAGCCAAAGTCTGTTCAAGTACCTAGCATACAAGTTCTGACTTTATATAGATCCGATAGAGTATCCCATCCTCTTAAAAGATATGTGGGACATATTAGAGGAGAGGATGTTGAGGATATTAATCCTCAGATCTACGAGGAGGCTATTACGAGTATAGACTCTGGAAAGTGGCGAGAAGCCATGAATTTAAAGATGGATTTTATATACTATAACAAGGTTTAGAACTTAATTGATACACCCAAGGGTATCATACTCATTGGCTACAAGTGGATCTCCAAAAAGAAGATCGGAGTAGATGAAAATGTAGAGATCTATAAAGCAAGGCTAGTGGCTAAGGTGTATCGTCAAAGCCAAGGTGTTGACTATGACAAAAGCTTCTCACCCGTAGCTATACTAAAATCCATCCAAATTCTATTGGCTATTGTAGCACACTATGAGATCTAGCAGATGGATGTGAAAATCATGTTTCTCAATGGCAACCTCGAGGAGGAGGTGTATATGATACAGCCTGAGGAATTCATGTCTAAGGACAGTTCAGATAAGGTGTGTAGGTTACTTAGATCCATTTATAGACTAAAACAAGCTTCATGAAGTTGGAACATAAGATTTGATGAGGCGATCAGGTCTTATAACTTCGTTAAGAATAAAGATAAGCCTTGTGTGTATATGAAGGTAATTGGAAGCACTATCACCTTTTTGGTATTATATATGAATAACATCCTAATCATTAGGAATGATATAGGAATGCTCTACACAGTAAAGGCTTGGCTATCTAGACACTTCTCTATGAAAGACTTACAGGAAACATCATACATATTAGGGATTCGGATCTATAGAGATAAATCTAAGAGGATACTTGACTTGTCCCAATCCAGGTACATAGATACCATTGTCAAAAAGTTTAACATGAAAATTTTCAAGAGATGTCTCATATCAATGAGACATAAGCTATTACTTTCTAGGGGTATATCCCAAAAGACTCTTGAAGAAAAGGCACATATAGATAGGATACCCTATGCCTTAGCAATAGGATCTATCATGTATGCTATGCTATGTATCAGGCCTGATATAGCATATGCTTTGAGTGTCACGAGCAGGTATCAAGCGGATCCAAGCTTGGAATACTAGAAAGCAGCAAAGTATATTCTTAAATACTTAAGAAGGACTAAGGATCTTTTACTAGTATATAGAGAAAATAGCCTTAGGGTTAAGGGCTACGTAGACTCAAGCTTCTATTCTGATATCGATGATAGCAAGCCTAATTCAAGATATGTATTCACTCTGAATAGAGGAGCAGTATGCTGGAAGAGTTCCAAGTAAAACACTACTACTAACTCAACCATAGAGAGGCGGAGTACATTGCTGTGGTAGAAGCAGTAGAGGAGGGAGTCTAGATGAAGAAGTTCATCACAGATCTGGGAGTCGTGCTGAGTAGCGAAGAGTTAATTCCTTTATATTACGATAATTACGGGGCGATTACTCAAATAAGGAAACTCGGGTCGCATCATAAGTGTTTTGAGGAGGTTCTAGCTTATTAAAGAGATTATGATCCGAAGAGATGTAGCAGTGGAAAGAGTTCCATCAAAAGATAATATTACAGATCCACTGACAAAGCCATTGACTCATATTATCTTTGAGCATCACAAAGGTCTGATGGGGATCAGACACGTAGGTGATTGGCTTTAGGTCAAGTGGAAGATTACTAGTTATAGGTGCCCTACAAGCCAATCACGTGAGTGATGGTACCTATAACACGTTGTGTCAATTTTTTTGTTTATGATTATTGATATTTTTTCATATTATTTGGATGTATATTGTGATATCCTTGGATATATGCAATGAGAATCAGATCGTGATGAGATCACGATAATGAGATCGATTTACCTTTAAACACAGATCCTAAATAATCCTGGTTATAGGTTACTCGAGAGGGACATTGAGATAACTAAACAGACTAGTGTACTATATTCCCATCCATATGATGGAGGTGGCTAGTCTCATAGCTACTCGTGTGGGGACATTAAGGATACAGTGCAGGTGCTTATTAGAGAATGAGTTCACTAATTGATCTGCTTACGGAATGTTGGATAGTTATTAATACCTTACGTCAAATAGTGATTTTGTAGTCCTAATAGTATATCTGGTTCTTAGACTTGAGATACCAAAGATGCCTTGTATGAGTACTCCATTCTTTGACGTCGAACTTACAGGTTTGGAAAGTTTCAGATCTAGTATAATAAGTTCTCGGGAATGATAGCCAACCTTACAAAGGAAATTAAGTGTCAATAGAGGATCATTCGCTCTCGGTATCATAAGAGGAATATCCTATATGTTCTTGCTCAAGCAAATCCCTAGCCAAGGTCATTCGGATTGAAAGAGAGAGTTCTCTAAGAGAATCCAATTAGAGTAAGACTCGAGTGGAAAACATATGGGCTTGATAGTACCATGCTTAATATACGATCTTTAGGATATTAGATAGATAAGAGACTATAGATATATGGTAGCTAAGGACAAATAGGTCTAAAGGATTTGATTCCCCTATATCGTTTAGGGACCGCGACGTAGTGACCTAGTACGTCCGTAGTCGATGAGTCGAGTGAATTATTATAGAGATAATAATTCACTGAGTCAGAAGGAATTCTGATAGGTATGACTCACGGTCAGCTCGATATTGGGCCTAGAGAGTCACACACATATGGTAGGTATTGCGAAAAGTAGAAGTTCGGATATGATATAGTCACCGGAGCCCCTTTCTTATTGGATATCCAATAAGCCTCTGAATTATTTGATCCCATGGATGCGATCCAATGAGAGCTAATAAAATATTATTAGGTATAGAGCTATTAATCTAAGAGACTTGGGTAATTAGATGGAGATCCAATACCCAATAGGGTAGGATTCATTAGGGTTGACAAGGGGGCTCTATAAATATGAGGGAACCAAAGGCCCATAGGCTAGCGTTTTCTTAGTGGCCACCTCCTATTCTCCTCTCCCCAAGGAGGAGTATCTTCGTAGCCCTACCGTGTGGATCACCGCTAGAGAGGTGGACGCTTGACCTCCTTCGTCCACCCCACGGATCTATAAGAATTTAGGATTATACGATCTCCCTAGGTACTATTTTTCTAACATACAGAGTTTTCAAATTTGTGGATTTGTTTTTACACACTGATCTTTGTACGATGACGAAGCCTTTTGTAGAAATCTAGGATTTTTTATTTTTTGTTCTTTCGCTGTGTATGTGATATCGCCTCTAGATTTCCCAACAAATATTATTAGATTTCAAAATTTGATGATAAAATCAATTGATGAATTTCATGAACTAATGTACCTTTGAAATAAGTGACAGAAAATACTTTGATTATGAACTCAGACCATCAAATGACCAAATCTCGAGCTAGAGAGTCATATGTTATATCAAAAGATTATCATATCAAAAATTAGATGTCAAGTTAGAGGATTGGTTGATGTGTCAAAGAATGAATTTTATGCTAAAGGTTCAAACATTATGCCTGAAGGATTGAATATCACGTTGGAAGATTAGATGTTATAGTAAAGTCATCATGTTGGAGGATTTGGCGATATGCCAAAGGATAGGGTGATGTGCTAGAGGTTTAGATAATGTATCGAAAGATCATATGATATGTCGAAAGCCTTAAAGATGTGCCGAATGAGTGGTTAATGAGTGAAGATTTTTGTTAAAGTAATTTTGGGCCAATTTTAGTCGGTATTGGGCAAAAACATAACTCACTTATTATGAAAGTATTTGGGTTTGAAGTTGGGCCAAAATTGGGACATTAGAAGGCCATACACGGGGCCTAAACTATTGAATCTCAGATTTTGATGATAATACTAATTGATCATGTTTTACTTATCTAACTACGTTTTGAATCATACAAAGTCTACTCTCAATCAGCATTAGACAATTGATGTAGGATGAATCAGCATTGCACCGAAGGAAAACACGTCAGGAGATTGGACGTCGAGCCAGAGGTCCTGTCGATGATCGGCCTAAACATAGCTCACTAATTCACATGCCCCCCCCCTTCCCTTCTTAGTGTCATTCTCGATCCCCAACATAAACTACCTAGGTCAATAATTGTACTACTTATAGTAGTGGTAGTACTACCAAAGTCAAGTTTTGCAACATTGTGTCAAAAAAATATGGTGGCAGTAGTGCGAAAGTCTAGTATTGTGGTTGTGTGTCAAAAATTACAATGGTAGTATATTGAGAGAATAGTATTACGACTTTATGTCAAAAATTATGGTGGAAGTACAATAGGAGTCTAGTATTGCAACTCCATTTCAAATATTACATTGGTAATACCATCTAAAATCAATAGTAGGATTGCTTATATCTTAAAATATTAAAAATTTAAATTTGGCACCATTTTAAAAGTTTTTTAGAGACTATAAATGCCCTGCTTAAGCTTGGTTGATAGAGCATTCATTTCTAAGATTGTGAAGTATGTAACTCTCTCTTTGAGCATTGTTTCAGCCTCCTCTCACTTGAGTGTAGTTGTGATACTAAGTGCTAGAGGTAATATATCTCTTGTAAAGGTGTAAGTGTGTCTTTTAAGCCTAGAAAAAGAGTAAGGTTGTAAAAGGTTGCTGATGTTTATCTATTGGAAGTAAAATCAGTAGTATAATTTAATAGCTTTGAGGAATCAAGAGTAGACATAGGGCAGAAAGATTGAACCACTATAAATCGATTTGCATTCTTTTGCTTGTTTGTGACTTTTATGATTGCATTCTTATAACTATCCACTTGCAACTCTTACTCACTCTTAATATTTAGTTAATCATATTTTTGATAATTTTGTTTCTCGATTCAATTTAAAAGTTACTTAAAATTTGTTATAGCACTAATTCATTCCCCAACCCACCACCCCTCTCCCCGTGACAAACTTCTTTGAGTTCATGTTGAACACACACTTTCTAGTATTAAGGCGTATGTTACAATTTTTCAATGTTCGAAAGAACTTGACTAGGTTGATTACTTTACGATCATGTTGTCCATGTATATTTCGATGTTCCTTCCCATTTGATCTTAAAGCATCTTGTTAACCATTCTCTGGTATATAGCACATGTGTTTTTGAGCCTAAAGGGTATAACTTGATAGCAGTACATCCCTCGATCTATGATGGAAGACGTGTCGTCCCAATCCCTTAGAGCCATGTGTATCTAGTTGTATCCTAAGAAGGCATTCTTGAACATCAATAGCTTGTGATGTAAGAAGGCATCTACTAGTTAACCAATCTAGGAGAAGAGGATAGCTATCTTTTGGACAAACTTTGGTCAAGTCGGTATAATCAACACACATCTACCAATTTTTATTAGCTTTTTTAATAAGTACAACATTGGCTAACCATGAGAGTACTACACCTCGTAGATAAATCCAACACCTAACAGAGTATCTACCTTGGTGCTAATTACTTGGTTGTCAGGTGCGAATCTACATGGTTTGTGCTTGATTAGCTAACCTCTAAGGAGGATGTTGAGATAGTGTTATGCCATCTCAAGATTGATTCTCAGCATGTCCCCCACTAACCAAGTGAAGACCTTGGTATTTGCTTAGAGGAAGTTGATCAACTCCATCCAACTAGGCTTTAAGAGTGCCAACCCAATTTTCACAATTCAATCTGACTTAGCCTAGTCAAAGGGGACCTCCAGAAGCAGCTCGATTAGCTCGAGGTGAGGCGTCAGCATAGCACCCTCCCGAGGGTTCGTTAGTGGTGGTCTAGTGTGCAATTTTTTTTGGTAGAGATACCACTATTAGGTAGCATTGTTTAGACTCCTTTAGGTTACTCCTCAGCTCCTTGACTCTTGACCTGATGAAAAACTTCTTGGACATGTGGCAAGTCGACACCACCACATAGCCTATTTAGTCTCAATCGATCGATAATTATGTTGTATGTTAAGAGAATATCAACTACCATGAACTTGATCAATACCATCTTGGACTGAGGCTCCTCATCAAAGGTCACATGGAGGTTGACAATATCGAGGGGAGAGATGGTGTCACCGGTGAACCCTATGAGGGACAAGGACATAGGGGTTAGGATATTAGTAGCGAGGCCTAATTTTTTAAAAGTATTAAAATATAGGATGTTGGCTGAGCTACTTGTGTTGATCATAACTCTTTTAACTAGTGTATTAATCATCTTGATGGAGACATCTAAGGCACTATCATGGTTCGAGTTAAGATACTCTACCTCCTCTTCTTGAAAGTTATCTTCGGATCACCCTCCATGTGTTAGCGCTTCTCTATCATAGCTCAAGCGGAGGCTCTTTGACCCAATGAGCTATCCCCCCAAAGCAAGTCTATCGAATATTATGTTGATCTTCCTCTCAATAGGTCTCTTAGGCTTTGGGGAGGCCTCCCGTTATCTTTGAATGAACCGACCTCATCGAATGAGCTCCTCTATCTTCTCCTTGAGGTTAAGTTAGTCCTCAATGTCATGGTGTCCTAATCCTGGTAGAAGCGATAGTACTTGGACTTATCTCTTGTCCCCAAGATAGACCTCAAGGGATAGGGATCTCGAAGCATCCCTTTCTCTCAGATATATAGGAAGACTTCAAGGCTTCAATTTAGCGTACCACTCTAAAGCCATGCCCCTTAGGGTCGTGGGGAATGCCTGACATATCAAAGCATCAATCATTCCATATAGCACCATTGGAGTATGAAAGTTTGCCACATGCTCTTTTGGGTCAGTGCCTCTATCAAACGCCTTCAAGATATGGGGAGTTGGAAGCTCAGGGGAATGGGCTTCTCTTGTATCTGTCAGGCAAAAGGAGATTCGACCGAGGCGAAGCCAACCAGGTTCCCCGACCATACCATATGAAACTCACAACACATGTCCTCCGAGCACTAGTCCATTAGTTAGAATTGTGCCTACAACGTGTACTCTGAGTCTATCAATTAGGCCTCAAACTCAAGGAGCTACTAACTAGGGTGGCATGGCTTGCTAAACTCGATGATCAAGGACCTCGAGACTCTCTCAATCATGGCATCTATGAGTAAAGGTGGCTTGGCCATCACCTATGTCTAGACAAGTTGGGGCAGGTCTAAAGGGGTTTAGGGTGCCATGGGCTACTAGAGATGAGTGGTAGGTACTAGCTAAGCTAGCTATGAGAGTAGAGGTATGACTGACTACATCATCTATGTCAGCATTTGGACATGCTAAGCGAGGTTCATGAAGACCTTGGTGGGAACCGACGTATGGGTTGGCATCACCGAATTGTTGAACAACCACTAATAATGCATGAGCATCTAGCTTAAGGTAGAGATGCCGAGCATTGGAAAGGTCAACCGTTGGCCCCTTGAGTGATTGTGTTGTGGGCTGACAATGATGCACCTTCACTTGAGCACTCATTGAGTAGGTCAATGATATGGCTCTCTTATAACATGAGACCCACTTTTTAGCATCAAAATGATGATGGATTTATCGATGATGCCTCTATCAGCTCGAGTACGTCCTGTGCCGCATATGCAATGACTAAGGGAGAAACTCAACTTTTTACATGAGGGCCAATATGCAAGAACATCATAATCAGGTGAGGTGCCCCATCGGGTCCCTTAAAAGCTCAAGTTAGGGTCGAAGTGAAAAGTAGAGTCATAGGTAAACAATAACTAACTTCTCTAATAATAAATTAGTTAGGTCTTTCTTGTAGATCGAGCCCCCAAACGAATATTCTACAATATAGGCTAAATATTCCCTCTTAAGTTGGTTGTTGTTATTGGGCTTGGTTGGCTTCCAAACCATGTAGGTCTCACTTTTTGGGCTAAGCTAGTAGCCCCACGACAAGCTAGGATTGCAGAGTGAGTTTTCCCCTATCAATTGATAATCTACGTAACGCTTTCACATTTATCAGTATAAGCAGAAGTAAAAGCTAGCAGTTTAAAATATAATGAGAAAAAGTTGAACCAACTGTTGGCATATTTAGCCTGGTTTCTATTAATCCATAGAAACCAAAAAAGAGTTGCAATAAGACAATGGATCCACTTAGCTATGTAAGAGTCATACTCTTTACCTTCCTAGCTAAGCACCTTCAAACCACTCATCAAAGAAAGTGAAGGTGAGACAAGATTTTACGAACAAAAGTTGTCAGAACACAAGGGCATGAGAGCATTGAAGGAAGATGTGCTTCGGAGAATCAATATACAGACCACATGGTTGACTATGTAAGAGATGGGATAACCAGCTGAAAGTTGGAAGTCTATTCCAGCAAAGCTTCCAAAGAAATGTTTTTTACTTTAAGAGCAACTTTAGGGCATCATTTTGTTTTCCAACCAGGCCAATCAATTCCATTCTTGAGAGAATTCTTCTTGATGTAATGATAAGCATTCCTAGGGGATGTATTTTTCGAAGGAATCAAGGTTCAAATCCAAAAATCATCCTTGGAAATCCTAGGCAAATAGATATTTTGAATCTTCGTCACCACAAGAGGGTGGAACAAGCTATGAAAAATTGAATTATTCCAAGAATTGCCCACAATTAGATCTGAAACTTTATTGTGCCCAATCATGTCATTAATATTGAAGAATGTAGGCCATTTAGCAAAAGGTAAGTTGTCTACCCATGGATCATTTGAAAGAAGAATAGTGGAAGAATCATTACCAATAAGCCTTTGAAAGCCACCTTTCAGTGATTCGGTTAGAGTAAGAACGTTCTCCTTGTTTAAGAGGGGAAGGATTATGTGCCATTTTCATTAGGTTTAGTAGCTCTCGAATCAGATGACCCTGTAAGATTAACCGGCACAGATGATCCTCTTAACAGTAAGTAGATCTCGAGTCACCACGATGCCCTCATTTTCCTTTGGTTTAGTTACATTATCCCAACTTATAAATTTCTCTTATTATGAGAAATCATTTGATAGGCTGATTATCCTCTTAAGAATTTTATAAGAATTCCAAGTGTACATGAAAATATGGGTAGGAATAGATTTAACGATAGCATTAATTAAAACCATCTTGTCAGTTTGGGAAAACATGTTACCATAATAACGAACTATAAAACTTGGCAAAGACTTTTTCTGCCATGATATTATGAAACTTTCATGCAGCCTACCCAAAGAAAGAACAGTTTTAAAATATTTGATAGGCCAACATCTCTCCTTGGTTTCAAGAGCATTACAAACTAAGTGTTTAGAAGCAGCAGTGCAAGATTTGTGGAAGTAGATATTAAATTTGAATCGGTTGACATTTAAATGAGTTAGATTAGTAAAAATCTAGAACTTTGAGGATGTTGCTGCAGGATTTAGAATTAGCTCGAAAAGCTAATAAAAGATGATCTATGGATATTAAATGTGATATTTTGACCCCACATATGCTGAAAAAAATGAATATCTTTTGTGTAACAAAAGAGACAATAGATACGAAAGAAGTTGTGCTAGAATGAAATTATATAGAGAAAGAGGACCTCCCAGCGTAATATCTTTTCTGTTTTGAAACTAGTTAGACGAGGAATTATTGATAAAGTAAAAGAAGTGACGAGAGGTGATATAAGCCATAATCCAATCAATGAATTTGTTAAAAAAATTGATTCTGGATTAGATATTCTTGATAGCTTTTCAAGAGAATCAAAGGATTTTTCTAAATCCATCTTGAGGAGAATGAGAGGATATTTTCCTTTGAAATTTGTCATGGAATGGATAAGAAATAAATATGTTCACATGAATGTTTCTACATTAAATAAAAACATATTATTCTTAGCTGATCAAAACGCTAATATAAGGCTTGAGTCAATTAGCTAATACTTTGGACAAAAGCTTATAAATAACGTTACAAACACTATGAGTTTAAAATCATTAATTTTGAAAACATTAGATTTCTTAGAGATAAAGATAATGTGAGTTTTATCCCAACAAGAACGAATAGAAGCTGACTCACGAAAAGTGGAGAAAGCATTCAAAATATCATCTTTGATGTTATCCCAAAAAATCTAAAAGAACACGTTGAAACTTCCATGACCTGAGCTATTCCCCATTGAGGCCTATTGAGACATCAATGAGGTTGAATGGAGAACATAGTAGATTGTAGGAAGAATTGGGGAGAGAGGGTAAAGTGGGGCATAAATTCTAATTTGGCAGGAAAGGAGCAAGAGAGTTACATAGCTGTAGTTGCGAATGAAATAAGGATATAATCATTGTCATTGGAAATTAAACCATTGTCATTAATTATGGAATGAATAGTTTTTTTTTTTTTTCCTTCTTCTAAAGTTGAAGTTGGTCACTTTGTGGAATAACTTGGAGTTTAAAGTTGTTTAACTAAGACCAAATATTTGTTATTAAAGGATTTGTATTACCAGATATTAATTAAGAATAAATTATTAATTTGATTTCATAAGTGAACCTGGGTTAGGGTTATCCTCTAACTTTATTTATAATTATCATCCCCTCCTCTCCTACGGGAGAAAGAGGAATCATCAAGGAAGGAGGAAAGGACATACTAAAGCGATTACCTACAAAAGTTCAAGTTAGAGATCCAAATCTTTTATTTTCCCTTCCTCTATGGTTCTATAGATGTTATGAAATAAGGATACGAAACCTTTGTTTTTTTATTATAAGATGTAGTGATCCTTGTTGATATTCTATAATTTTTTTTTCCCCTTATCAGCAAACGTTCTTTTATTTTTTTTATTGAAGATTATGATCAAGATATTGATTGGGTTATATTTTAAATAAATAAAAGTTACATTTTGTCAAAGAGTCATCTGTTTTAGATGTTTGATATGCCTATGATATTAGTTGAAATTCAAGATGGTTTCACCCAGTCTTTTGTCAGCTCTGTTAATGGGATCAGATCTTAGTAGCTTGAGTGTTGGAAAAGACAAAAAAAAAAAAAAAAAAAAAAGGGAAGAAGAAGAAGAAGAGAGAAAACAAAACAAAACAAAAGAGAGAAGCAAACCACAAAGAGGTCAGCCACTGCAAGGCTGCAAGAATCTCACCCGTAATACTAACCGACCCGCAGGTTTTGAGAAGCCCAAACATGAACAACAGGCACATCACTACAGGCCATAATGTCCTAAAGAGTTTGGTAACACTGCATATATAATTAAAGGTGGTTAGTGAGAGAAACTTGTGTGAATGACAAGTATACATGATGATCTTGATTCAGATTTTGGTCCTATTCGTAACTTGTGTGTCTCATTTAAATCTCGTATGGATCGTAGAATCTCACTCCTTCACTTTGTTTAAAAAAATGAAGATTTGCCTTAGTGCAGTATAATCTTTATCACTAATATATATAATGGGGAGATGTAACACATGAGAATTGAGTTCAGCTTAATGTCAGTAGCAATTTGTGATGTTAACTTCTACAAACATGGATTTATCTGAACCTACAGAAAATAACTTGGCATAATATTGCTGATTTTAATATAATTATATAAGATAAATAAGGCAACAACACAGATCAGATTAAAGTAATTAATCAATAAGATTTAAATTTAGTAATGATGAACCAAAAATATATCAAGTTATTATAAGAAGAAAGATAATTAAATCTGGAACTCAAGGTTATTCATACACCAATGCTCCCAACCTATCTTTCGAGGCCTCTTGCTAGCTCTATATTAAAATGCATCTTGACTAATTTATTACATGCTAAACTTGGAATTAAAGAGCACCTTGTATAGATTAAGAAAATGCACCATGAGTTGAAAATAGGTTATAGGTTTAACCTTTATGCATGAGTATGGGAAAGGATGTTGATAGTATAATAAATAATGTGTGATGAATATTAAATGTCGTTAGGTGTATTTAATCTACTAAACCGCTCCAATATGATATGAAAATGTCTCACGTTTAGTAATGATAAGACTCAGGAATATATAACTAGATAATTTGCTAATTAAACCTAGAGCTTGATACATGATTTAAATGCATGAGTATTTATAATGCATATGATTCAATGAAATAACAAGTATATAATAAAGTTAGAATAAGTTTGGATAAATACTCGATTAAAGATTAACTCAACTAATTAAAATAGAAACATGGGTTTGAGTAACAGATGACCTTTAATCTTTTTAAGCACTACATTTGAGCATATATTTTGTGCATGTAAATTTTTATCTTTGAAATATTATTTTTATTTTATAAAATAATGAATATTTATATTTCATATATTGTATCATCCATTGTGATTAATTATTAATTTTATATCATAAATAACATAAGGTTTGACTTAATATCTAGAGACCTTATGTTGTCATGCTATTAATTTTTTTAATAGGCATACATTTAATGAGTGATTTGACTATGGTTAATCTTATGTTTAAACTATAAATCTGTTTTATTTGACATATGCTATGATGAATGATTATATGACTTGTGTTATGAGATTCAATATAGTCATATAATCAATTAATCAATTTTATGTCATATGTCAAAAATCATGAACAAATCATGATTTTCCTTAAAGATGTGTAACAGTGCAGTGTTGATGTCACATACGTGATTGAACATATATATTTATTATTATTATATATAATTTTAATTTCAGGTTAGATTTTCAATAGTTCTCTTACCATATCCTTGTACCTCATTGTGGATTCTAATGGTGGTAAACCTTCAAACTAACAAAAGGATGATATTTAAATCCGCCAAGATGAAGATGATGAGACCATATGTTTTCTCTGATAATAGCCTTAAAAGAGAATTAAAAAAATATTTTAAAAAAATAAATTAATTTTCATAAATATTATATGAACAATGATGACATTCTATCATCATATTTAAATTGTACCATTGGGTTGTAAACTTGTGATCCGAGACATGAGATGATGTTTAGATCTATGAATGATGTTGTTCATAAGGTGGGGGCTATTTCTCTCGGGTTTAATATCCACTTTAGTTTTGTAATTGTTTTTATTTTCTATATGAATAAGTATACATATATAATATGGCATGTGATAGAAAAAAAATATGAGAAAAATGAACGAAAAAGTATGGCATATGATATGGATTTCATCTTTGTTATGTGATATACATTAAACATGATGTGTTCTTTATTAAAGTAGTATTATTTTATGACATACAATTAGAATAAATATATGAATAAGTATGCATTATGCACGATTGATATGATAGTTTTTTTTATGACATCAATATATAATTGATATATGACATATGAAGTATGCATTATTGCATAATTCCTTTGAACTTTATCATATGCTCTATTGAGCATTTGTGCTCACTATGTATCACTATCGACACATGATATATGAAGTATGCATTATTGCATAATTCCTTTGAACTTTATCATATTCTCTATTGAGCATTTGTGCTCACCACCAAAAAAAAAAAAGAAACTATAGATTTGTATAAAGTAGCATGGTATCGAGAGCAAGAGTCTGAGAATTATCCAAATTAAAAATAGTTTTTATAATTATTATTATTGTAACAAAAAAATTAATTTTGAAAAGAAAATATAGAGCTCTATTAAAAGATTTTAGTTCATGCACTAATTGATCTTCTCCATAACTGATTTAGGTTAGTCTGGGGCATGATATGATTGTAAATTTGATCTTCTATCTTGTGGCCCTTACAACATCTAGTGGTGGGTAGGGGCGTTCTTGATAGAAGAAGTTAAGTAATTGTTGATATGAGTCAGGGGTTGGTGGGAGGCCCCACCACCAACACACCAATTCTCCTTAACAAGATTCTTAACCTCCGAGTAATTTAACAAGTACTAAAAAAAAACAAGAGTTCCTATGATTACAAGAGACGAAGTCAAATGCTTTAATCCAGATGAGTAATCTTAGAGTCGCCGTAGATAGATGGAGATTTACTCATTGACAAAAGCTCTATCTAGTAAGCAACAATTCTCGAAGAACCAAAATGATTATTATACCAAGTGAAGCGACAGTAAGAAAAATCCATATCAATCAAACCCGAACTAATTATAAAATTTTAAAAATTTAAAACAGAAGGTGAGAACGAAAATGGTTTATCGTAAAGTTTAAGAAACTGTTTTAGCATCGCCACGGAGAAAAACTGATGCCATAAATTATTTCGAAGAGAGAGAGAGAGAGAGAGAGAGAGAGAGAGAGAACCTTCTAGCATACATCGTGGAGAGTAACTAAGGTTTGTTACCTTCTTCTTCATCATTAAATTAATAGCCTGAGAATTCTTATAGACGACAGTAGGTCTATAGTGATCTGGTTTCCATGCAACTAAGACGCCCCCCCGGCTCTTTCAATCGCAGCCGAGAAGACGCGGTTTAATGAAAGTTTGATTGTGCTCCTCCTGCATTTGTGTTCGAAGAAGAATGATTAGATCAATTTTGCGCAGTCTGATGAGAGAGGTTAGAATCTCCATACGTTCTTTTTTGCGGGCGCCAAGACAATTCTAGGATAACAAAATCAGTGAGGCATATCGGTAACTGAAGGATCTTGACATAAGGCCATATCCTCATCGACAGTGATACATAGTTGTCGTTCTATTTTTTTCTCTTTTTGGTACGTTGTCTAAGAACATAAGGCGACACGAGACTTCCTTGTACTATCTTATTACGCTGTTTTGAACCCTCCTTCTCAGCTTGTTGGGACCATTCGGGATCAAATTCCTCCATCAACAAGTTGACGTCACCAGTTTCGCCTTCCTCGACGACTCTTTGGAAGGCGTCCATGAATCCGTCCACCAGTGGGTCGAAGTCAGATTACGGTGGCGCAGGGGGAGGGGGCAAAACCGATGGGCCTTGAGCAGAGAATATTGTACATCCATGTAAAGAAAAAGATGTTGGGAAAGATCAAAGAATATGTTCTTTTTCGATTATATATACTATAGAAGAAATGCGCATTTCAATCTCAAATCTATGATATCTATCAAGATATGCGGATTCGTTAATGTGTTGGTACACAACCGATAAGGTTAAAGTTTGAATCTACGGAAAAGCGTCATATAATATCAATCCCAGTGAAATTAGAGTTGGTTTTGTAAAAATAAAATATCAATCCCAGTGACATTCGGATTCATATTCTAACTTGGACGAATCAAATGCCAGCTTAGTTTCTAGAGAGAAAGATGTAATGGAGCCATCATTGTGTGTTTCGCGTACACCTACATACTTCGTTTCAAGTACCGATCTCTTCTCAAGGAAGAAAGGTAGATGCTCTGGCGGCAGTGGCCGACAAGGAGCCAAATCGAGAGAATACAAAGGGAAGATAGAAAGAAAAAAAGAGAGGAGGGAGAACAAAGCAACGCAAAGCATCGATTCTTTCTCTGCCTTTCCACCGTGCTTTTGTATCCAACCACCTGTAGCAAGTCACAGCTGCAGTCTGACGCAGGGAGACATCAGAGCTCTTCTTCCTCCCTACTCGTAGCAGCAGCAGCAGAGAAGAAGAGAGATGGGTTCATCGGCGGAGCAGGATTACGACTACTCCTTCAAGATACTGTTGATAGGGGACTCGGGCGTGGGGAAGAGCTGCCTCATTCAGAGCTTCATGTCCCACTTCGTCGACAACCGCCCCCCCACCCTCGGTGCGCTTACGCCCATCGTCTTGTTGGATTACTTGCTTCCGATGACCTCGTGCCGCCATGCATGCATGCATAGAATTCATGGTTTCTCTTGCATCTGTTTACAGGGACGGATTTCCAGATCAAATATCTCACGGTCGGTGGCACTAAGCTGAAGCTTACCATATGGGACACTGGTCTGTTTGAATTGTCAAGGATAGACATGACTTCTTACACTCCAACGTTTATTTGTTCCTCTTCTTTTCAGCTTACAATTCTCCTGACATGCCACTCATCATGCTTCTGAACCAGTTTTCTGCAATGATTTTGCTAGTCTACTCTTTATTTTAAGCATCATGTCATTAGATAAAGAACATGCATGCCGACCCCAACGTCCCTGGATTTTAGACTGGTTTTGGCATGAGCCCAAGTTTGCGCCATACTACCTACTGTCTT
The DNA here is from genome assembly GCA_023547065.1 of Musa troglodytarum. Classification (NCBI taxonomy): domain Eukaryota; kingdom Viridiplantae; phylum Streptophyta; class Magnoliopsida; order Zingiberales; family Musaceae; genus Musa; species Musa troglodytarum. The sequence continues at coordinate 17,741,752 of CP097507.1, read as the reverse complement.
GATGAGGCAAGCATGCCATGTGCTTTTCCTTTTTGCTAAAAGAGTAAAATATATTACTTAGAGTCGGGTGCAAAAATCACTGTTCCAGTCAAAAATGAACTATCAAAAGAAATTGAAAGGCCCGTCTCTTCTCCAAAAACCTGTAAATCTACTGAAATTTCCGACCAGATTAGCTGATTAATTGTTGATTGAAAACAAAGCCATCAGAAGATTAGAGCAGAAGTTGTATGTCTTTAGTTACAGATAAAGGAAACTAAAGGGAATAGTATTTTTGGAATTAATTATATAGTTTCAATTTGAATGAGACGAATCCTCACTCTGAGGGAAAAATCTTCTCCGGCTAATCACTCCATTAAGAAAGAATCTTCTCTAGCAAATCACTCACAATCAATTGGTATTGGAAAGATTAATCAATATCACAATCTTAGATACATGATTAATGTAATTACGTAATTTTAAGGATTTAATTATTCTTTCCCTTGTCATTCTCTCATATCACTATGTTGACTAAGTGTATATAAGGACTTCTAATTTGCACATTGTAATACAAGTTTTCTTATCCTTTTAAGTTTTATGTATTTTGTCTTTTCTCATCCTCCTTTTTGTTTCATTATGATATCAGAGAAATAGCTGCCCCAAAGAGCTTTCTGATTTTTTTTAATTCTCTCTTTCGCTATTTTTCTAGTCCTCCTCTCTCTAGTTATTGTTGCCTTGCACCTCTTACTTACTGTGGCTAAAGGTAGCACTGCAACTTCTATTAAGTTTTTAGTCTTTTATCTTCTCTCTCTATTGGTGCATTGCACTTAATTTCTCATCCCTACACCTCTCAGCATATAGCTTCCGCTAAATGTCATCATCGACATATTATCAAAACAGGCCTTACTCTCCTCTTATCTTTGTGGACCTATGCATTTAAAACTATTGTTTATCTTATTAATCAACTTTCAACACCTATTCTTAAGAACAAATCATCTTTTTAGTGTTTATTTCACATCAAACCCAATTATTTGAAATTATGAATTTTTGGATGTCTTTGTTATCTATGGCCTTGGCTTTATAACAAACATCCATAATTAGTTACATTTGTTTTAATCCAATTAAACTTAAGACTTACTTTTCATGTCATGTTTAATTTGTTGAAAATCAATTTTCATCCACATCCATGTTCACAAATGATAATAAAATAAATCCACAAATCATCTCAAATTAGTTAACTATGTCACCATCATTGCAATCTCGATATTTTGAAATTTTTATTACTCAATATTCTTTGCCAACTCAATCACCTTTCGTTCATGGTTCTTCTAACATTTCTTTCCAAAACCCACATTCTTTGGTAGGTAATCATGCATCCTCACCTCTCATTCATGCATCAACTTCATCTGGTTTCTTTTCAGATATATCCATCCCTTCTAACTCAATGCAAGCTGACAACTTACCATTGGTGGTTAATCTTCATTCGACGAACACCACTCTAAGGGCATCTTTCAGCTTACCTTTGAGTGAGTCACCGTCAAATTATGACCCATTACTCCACAAACATCCATAATCCCTCGATGTACCCATATCACGATTATCACATCATAAAATAATATTTTTAAGTCAAAAAGTTTCATCTTATTATTAAACATCTCATTCCTCCGACACTTGAACCTTCCTCTGTCACTCACACAAGCGATTAAAGGTCCAAAGCGGAAAGAAGCCACGTGTGAAGAGCTTAATGCTCTTATAAAGAATGAAACTTAGAGTTAGCTCCTTGTGCTTCCAATCAAAATATCATTGGTTGCAAATGTATTTGTTGAATTAAGTGATATCCAAATGGAAGTATTGCTTATTATAAATTTTGACTTGTTGTCAAACGATTTTATCAATGTCCCAAAGTAGACTATCATGAAACTTTCGATAATTAAACCACTAATAATTTAACTTATTCTTTCTCTTGCTTTCACTCATAGATGAATGTAAATCAATTGAATATTAATAATACTTTTCTTCATGGTCATTTTACTGAAGAAATTTATATGTCTTAACCATCGAGCTTCGTTGATGCCTCACACCCAAATTATATGTCTCACTTTCACAAGTTACTTTTGTTAAATCTCGGATTTTGATGATGAAATCGATGAAGTTATGATTTAATGAGTGTTTATATAACGCAAAACTAGCTTCGCTTATAGAAAGACATTGATTGAAGTAGGAAGAATTAAACATTAGACTAGAATGGATCATGCAAGAGATTAGTCGACATGCCGGAAGATAGATTTCGTATCGTGAGTTCGAGCATCGAGCTAGAAGGATCGAATATTACACTAAGAAGATCAAATATTATGGGAGGTCAACATGCTAATAGATCGAGAAATATGCCAAAGGAGAGGATGATACGCCGAAGGTTCGGGTGAAGCACTGGATAAACTAATAATATGCCAGATAATATAGGTTTCATGCTTGTAATCATTTATGTCTTGATCATTATAGTTTAGACCTTAATTGAATTAGTTTTAGGTATAATCATGCTAATTTAATTAAAGAATTATTGGGCTTGAATTAAGGTTGATTTGGGTCCATTGGAAAGCCCATTCAGTGACCCACAGATTGAGTTAGGCAGTGGCATCGCTAAACTGGTGGTAGAACCACCTATAAGCTAGAAAAGTGAAGCACAAGATCTTCCATATTGTTAGGCGGTAAAACTGTCTAGACTAAGCGATGGTACTGTCAACACTTAATGCTAACAAGTGGTGTTACTACCCAGGCTATGATAGTACCATCAGAGCTGGGTCTCTCAGGCTTTGTTAGGTAATAGTATTGTCCAGTACAAGCGGTGGTATCACCCGTCCATAGAAGATTCAAAAATTTAAATTTTTGACTCTATTTTTGAAGTCATTTGGGGCTTATAAATATTACAATCATCCCTCTTGGATAGACATAAGAAAGAGTGAACTACAATACTAGTGAATCAATATTGTAATCTTAAAAAGTATTGAGAGTTTCCATCATCTTCTTTAAATGTTTATATTTCTATCTAAGGGAGGTGTAAGACTTGTAAAGGTTTTATCTTAAACCTATGAAAAAGAGAAAGAGTTATAAAATGATGGTTGATATTTACCCATTGAAAGAAGATCGTTAGTGAAAGTTGATAGCCTCGACGGAAGAGGAATTAAGAGTGAATGTAAGTCACGATGACCGAACCACTATAAATCTGGTGTGCATTTTCTTTCTACTCTTCATTGATATTGCTTTTTGATTTAATTGCTTATTATACTTACTCTAAGTCAAGCTCACTTTCGATATTGGTTTTCATCGAACGAAAATTTTAAAATATCAAAATTTTATGATATAACTAATTCACCCCCACCCCTCTCTTAGTGTCATTACGATCCTAAAAATTAATATCATAGCTAAGTTTTTCTCAATTGGTTTAATACCCAAAAGGGATTAAATAGCTTTTTTTGATAATTTAGAGGGTCACTATATCACTCGTCCACCTATGTTTATTAGAACATACTTCACGTATTAAAAAACATGTATGCGGATTTTTTTAATTTTTATAGATTTTGATTTATGTAATATCATTGAAAGTGGTTTTCAAAAGTCTTCTAAATTAATGAACGAATGGAATGATTTAAAGAAGATTTTCTTTTTTAAAATACAAAAGCAATGAATGCTTTGTTCTATAATTTATATGTGAAACTATGCATAATATTTGGTACGCACTCTCTTACTACATAGGTTTAAATTATTTCAAATGAAGCCAAGCAAATCTATTGGTAATATATATACTCATTTTATGGATGTTATTAATGGTTTAAAAGCTCTTAGTAAATATTTTACTAATATTAAAATTGTTAATAAAATTCTAAGATCCAGTTCAAAAAGTTGAGATCCAAAAGTAGTTGCAATTCAAGAAACAAAGAACTTGAACTATTTTCTTTTTAAAGAACTTATTGAGTTATTAATGATATATAAAATAATTATATAGCACATAATGAATATGAGAACCTTCGAAAGAATAAGAATAATATGATATTTAGAACAAAAGAAGATCACTTGAGCGAAAGCTCAAGTGATGATGATAACTTTGAACTCCTCATAATAAAATTTTAAAAATTCATAAAATAAGAATATAAGAATAAAAATGAACTTAAAAAGGACATAATAACTTGCTATGAATACAAAAGGTCGATACTTCAAAAGTGAATATCTACAATTGAAGAAGAGGATGCTAGTACAAAAGAAGAATAAAGCACTCAATATGACTTAGGATGAATCGAGTGTATCAAAAGACGAAGAGTAAACTAATGAAGTTGAAACGACAAACTATGCTTTGATGGCTCTCAACAATGAGATATGTGACTCAACCAAAACCCTTTTACTTTGCAATGAATTACTTAGTGATTTTCATGATTTATATGATGAAAGTAATTAGTTGGTAAGAGATATAAATTGCTAAAAGAGGATAATGCATTTCTCTCTCATGAATTTGAAAAGTTCAAAAATGAGTATGATAAATGCTTGTTAATGCCTTGCACTAAATGTGAAGAATTAGAGTCATTTAAAAAGAAAAATATATTATTACAAGAAATATTAGAAAATTTTAAAATTGATAACAACTCATTTAATATGATTCTTACCCATAAGAGTCATGTGTGTAGAAAAGAAGGAATCAGCTCTATGAGTAGCACTCAACAAATGTCAACCATATTTGTTAAAGAACCAACATTACATGTATCCCTAAGGTTAAGTGTAATTTTTGTGCTAAATATGATAATTATGTTTATAAATGTTTATTTAAAAAATATAACTAGTATAAATTAATTTGGATTCCTAAAAGAACCATAAATTACTTAATGACAATAGTCAAGATAGGAATATCTAATCATAAGGGATCCAAAGTTAAATGGGTACCTAGAACAAACCTATCATTATTATGAAAAAGTTTCCAAATAAGAGCTAAGAGCAAAAGATAATATATTGATAGTGGATGCTCAAGGCTTATGACCAGATATCCAACGCACTTCACAAAGCTCACTAGCTAAAACAACATAAATAAAAAAATTATTGGTATTAGAATTATTAGTAACAAATCAAATCATTTGATTAAAGATGTGTTGATGGTTTAAAAACATAACTTATTAAGTATTAGTCAACTTTATGATAAAGAAATAAAATATTAAATTTAAATAAAATATTTGTACACCAAATAAGAATAATTCTATGTACGCTTCAAAAAGCAGTAACATTTATCTTGATGATTTTCATGACAAAACTTGTCTTTTCAATTTTAAACGATGCATAAAAGACTAGAGCATGCTAGTATGAAATCAATCATATAATTTGGAACAAAAAAAACTTTAGTTATTTCTAATTTTCTAGGAATCTATCTATGCTGCTTTCATTGAATTTTTCAAATGTAAGAAAAAGTGATTTTGATGATGATTTTGAATTTGACAATTTATTTTCGTATAATTTTTTTTATTAATGAGATGATTTATTCAAACGAATCATGATCTTTCACTTAATTTATCGGTGTTTATGACTTGAGTTGTATTTTATATGAAATATTTTTCTTGATTCTCATATGATTCTCTCTTTTAAGAGAATATTTATCCAAACAAATCTTTCACTCGATATTTATAACTTGAGATTTATATAAATCAAAATTTTCATTCTTCTTTTATTCTTTCTTTTACTAAAGAGGAGATATATCTAAACAAATCTTGATTCTTTCACTTGATATTTATAAATTGAGATTTATTTTATATGAATCAAGATTTTTTATTAATTATTCTCCTACAATTCATCTTAGTATTTATTAAAGAAGAGATTTATCCAAATAAACCATGACATATCAATAGATTTTTTTATGTTTACAACTTCAGTTTTATTATTTATAATTCCTTTGTATTTATGATTTGTATGCCTCATGATATGACTGGATCATTGATGTAAAAAAAAAAATTGCACCATTGTATTCTCCCTTTCCTTTTTGACAAAGGGGAGAGAAAATTATTAGCTTGTATATTACAAAGGGAAGCAAAAACTTGCTAGCTTGTGCATTGCAAAGAGAAGCAAAATTTGCTACCTTACATATTTTAAGAAGAAGCAAGAATTGCTAGCTTGCATATCTCAAAATAAAAGCAAGAATTACTAGCTCGCAGATCTCAAGAGAAGCAAAAATTGTTAACTTGTACAACTTAAAAATTTGCTAGCTTGCATGTTTAAAAAAAACTTGCTAATTGCACTTTTCTCTTTTTATTCATGACATAGAGGGAGAAGTTATGATGATAATTTGAAATTTGAATCAATGCATGATATGATGTACTTTGATGTTTTAAAATTATGATGATTTGAAATTTTGATAATTTGGAATGATGCATGCAATGATATTTTAACTATGATGTGATAGTCATTATTTCAACTTGAATTCAAAGGTTATCAATTTTTTTAATTCAAGTTTTCTTTATTTTAATATATCATATTGATAGGAGAAGTTTAGTTAAAACTTTATTATCAATTGGTTGTCATCATAAAAAATTAATAGATTATTGAATCTCAAATTTTGATGATGTAATCAATTGATGAAGTTATGATCTAATGAGTGTTTAAGTGACATAGGACTAACTTCGATTATGGAAAGATAAATTGATTGAAGTAGTAAGAATTAAACATTGGGCTATAATGGATAATGTTATAAATTGGTCGACGTGCTGGAAGAAGACTTCGTGCCATGAGTTCGGGCATCGGGCCAAAAGGATTGAATATTACGTCAAGAAAATAGAATGTTATGAGAGGTCAACATGCTGATGGATCGGATAATACGTTGAAGGAGAGGACGATGCGTCGAAGGTTCGAACGAAGCACCGGATGAACCAATGATATGTCGGACAACATAAGATTCATGCTTGTAATCATTTATGTCTTGATCATCATAGTTTAGGCCTTACTTGAATTAGTTTTGGGTGTAACAATGCTAATTCAATTAAGAGGCTATTGGGCCTAAATTAGGGCTAATTTGGGCCCATTGGAAGTCCATTCAATTACCCATAAATTGGGATAGGCGGTGGTGTTGAATCTCGGATTCTGGTGATGGTCAATTGATATATTATTTGATCTAATCCATATTATTGAGATAAATGTGTAGGATTAACTACGATAGCGATGAAGACATAAAGCAAAGTACTAGAGTCAAGTATGTTGAGAGTTCGAGAGTCCGTTAGAAGTCCGAAGGATCGTCGAAAGTGCTGTCGGAACTAGCCAAGAATGAATCGGGGACTTACCGAAGGTTTTGGAAGTTTATCGGAAGTTCATCAAAGGTTCACAGAGCTCACCGAGAAAGTTCAAAAGCTTACTAAAAGATTCATCGAAACTCGTTATAAAGTCCGAGAGTCTATTGGGAGTCCACCGAAAGATATCCTATGGTGTGTCGGAAGTCTACAGAAAGTTCATCGGAAGCTCATCGAAAGAAGACCTGATGTTTTGGTTTATGTTTTTGCTTAGAATATATTTTCAATTTCGTAGTTAGCATATAATTAGGGTTAGGATTAGGTGATAATCCTAATTAACCCTGGTATGGGCCAACTAGGCTTTAATTGGACTAGATTGGGCCAGATTCAAGGCCCATCTAGATTGTTTTGAACCTGTCTAGTGGTGGCACCGCCAGACTGGGGCTTGGCACCACCCCGAGAACAGGTTCCCAGGTGGTCTGGGCGGTGGTACCACCCCAGGTCAGCGATGGTACCGCTGATAGTTATTACCTGTCAATAGTGGTATCGCCCCTCCATAGAGCTCGAAGACTCTATCAAACGATAGTACCACTAGGCTGGGTGGTGGTACCGCCTAGTACACTGACAAAACAAGGTCAATTAGCAGTGGTACTGCCAATGCCAGGTGGTGGTACCGCCAGCACTCGAAAATCCAGGATATGACTCTTTTTGGCTCCAATCTAAAGCCAATTGATTCTATAAATACCCCTTACCTCTCAGCTAGCTAAGTACATTGAGAAGTGATAAGAATTGAGTCAAAACTCTAGTGAAATTACTTTCAAAAGTTTGAGTATTCACCTCTCAAAGTCTCATTTGTAAAAGTCCTATAAGTGAGTGTGAACTGCTTATAAAAGTCTATAAGAGGAGTGCTTGGTCCTTCCCCTTCAAGAAAACTTGATAGTGAAAGGTGGAAGAGGAGATTTCGGAAGTGGACGTAGGTCATTTAACCGAACCACTATAAATCATTGTGTACTTCTCCTGGTGTGAGTTTTTAAATTGCTACATTTCAATTTTTACTTGGCTACAATCCCTCAATCTCTTTCTCTCAACTCTCTTTTATATTCAATCGAAATATTCACTTTGCCAAAATCATTTTCGTTAGATCGAAACTTCTCAACGCACAACTCTTTTTCGGAATTGATTTGAATTTACGGTTTTTATCCGCTGCACTAACTCAACCTCCACCCCCCCCTTAGTGCCACTCTAGATCTTAACAGTTGATATCAGAGCGAGGTCATTTTCATTTGGTTTAAAACCTAAGAGAAATGGTGTTTTCTAATATACAAGAGGGTCATTTAATCACACGTCCGCCTATGTTTAATGAGCTAGATTATACTTATTGGAAGACTCACATGAGAATTTTTCTTATTTATATGGATTTTGAACTTTAGAATATTATTGAAAATGACTTTAAAAAATCTTCTCCGATGAATGAATGGAATGAATTGGAGAAGAAGGTTTTTACTCTTAATGCCAAGGCTATGAATGCCTTGTTTTGCGCTCTTGATAAAAATTAATTTAATCATGTTTCAATTTGTGAAATGACTTTTGATATTTGGCAGACTTTTAAAATCACTCATGAAGGCACTAGCCGAGTGAAAGAGTGTAAAATCAATCTTTTGGTGCATTCTTACGAATTATTTCAGATGAAACTGAGTTCATCGGAGACATGTACACCCATTTTACAGATGTCATCAATGGACTAAAAGCACTTGTAAAGGTTTTTCTAATTTCAAACTTGTAACTAAAATTTTAAGATCCCTTCTAAAAAGTTGGGATCTAAAAGTTACAACCATTCAAGAGGCCAAGGACCTAAAGAACTTTCCTCTCGAAGAACTAATTGGGTCATTAATGACCTATGAGATGATATGCTATCCTCATAATTAGCTCGAGAATTCCCTTCCAAAGAAGAGAAAGGATATGACATTGAGAACACAAGAAGACCACTTAAAAGAATCTTCAAGTGATAAGGACCTTGATGACGAACTTGCACTTTTGACTCAAAAATTCAAAAAATTTACAAGGAATAAATTTAAAAATAATACTAAAAATAAACTTGAACTCAAAAAGGAACAAGTGATATGTTATGAATGCAAGAAGTTGAGACATTTTAAAAGTGAATGCCCCCAAGCTAAGAAGAATCAGCCTAAGAAGCAGGCTCTAAAGGCAACATGGGATGACTCAAGTGGCTCCGAAGACGAAGAAGCAAGTAACAAGGAAGTGGCTAACTTCGCTTTAATGGCTTTCGAAGAAGAGGTATGTGATTTAGTTAATGAAAATTTAACTTTTGACGAACTTTCAAATGTCTTTCATGAATTACTTGATGAGTGAAGAATTATTAGTAAAAAGTTTAATTTGCTAAAAATAGAGCATGCTCACTTAGTTGATAAACTTGATACTCCCTTTTTACCTTTATGCTCTAAGTGTGAACACTTAGAGATAATTAAGAAGGAGAACTTGTTATTCAAAGAGACTTTAGATACATTTAAGGTCGGTAGCAAGGGCTTGGACATGATCCTTGCAAACAAGGGACATGTTGGAAAGAGAAGTGGAATCAGATTCGTAAGTGGTTCTCATTGAAATCCAACTACTTTCATTAAAGGACCTACACTACATGTATCATCTCACTCAAAGTGTAACTTTTGTTGTAAACCCGGATATGTTATTCACAAATATCCATTTAAAAAACTTAGCCTACATAACTTAATATGGGTTCCTAAGGAACTATAAAGAACTCAATGAACAATGACAAAATTAGTAGATAAATTTTTAAGATAGCTAAAGTCAAATGGGTACCCAAAAAATCCTCTTTTGTAGGCATCCTAACCATCGCAAACTAGGAGCACATAACGATACAATACATGATTGTTATCAAGCTCACTAGCTCGAGTAATAAAAGACCCTTGAGTGTTATACATAGTTTGGTTATGCACCATAATTACTAAGGCTAAAACATACTTGCATTAATTCTCTTGAAAAATGATTTCAATGAGAACATTTGTATTATTTTACAATTTAAAATCCTATGTTTTTGAAATTATATGGTCTTAATGGATTTGACGAAGCCTTGTTTCAGAACTATACAATGATACTAGGCTTTTATATATAAAAAAAATATATTTCTTCTTTGAACATTCCTATGAGATGTCAAATTCACTTTATACTTAAATTGCATTTTTCATCTATTCAAGATCTACAAATTCATTTATTTTGTGAATCTCGTATGTGATCTTAATGATGAATTTGGAGCTAATAAATTGAGCTAGAATGAGGTTTTTCAAATGATTCATAACTTCTAAATTTTTTTTGGAATCACAATTTTATTTTGATTAAAATCATGACTTATTGTGCAATGATAGCTTGAATACATTTGATACTCAAATTTTTTCCTTGAGCTTGATAATTCGATGCATGAATCATGTTCTCATTTGATAATGCATTCAAATGAGTTACTTATCATTAGTTACGATTGTAATATATTCTCTTTGAAATATCTTTCGGATATGACACTTAGTGATGAATGTTTTGAATCATGTTTGACAATCTTTTACTTATCTTATATATGATGAGTAACACATGAATTGATAATTTGTCTTTATTCCCGACTCAAAATTTCCTTTCCTTGATCTCTTGGACGTATAACTAAAGATAGTGTGATTCATGATTCTGATATTTATAAATTGTGAAAGACATCTTTTGGTTGAATTTTTCATCTTTCATGATTTCATGAATTGATTGGTGTTAGTTTTGATAATAATATGCAAGTTTTCGTAACTTTCAAAAATCCCTACTCTTTTATCATTCGAGTTTTCTTTTCCTTATGTTATCATTCTCTCTTGATCCTCTCAAGAATAAAGTTTTTGATGTCTTTTGATTACAATAATTTTATTGTGATTAATTTATTAAATGATTTGATAAGTCATCGTGCTTAAATTATCTCATAATTAATATGAGATCGAAAGTAATTTAATGACATCATTTCATCTCAAATAAATACATGACGATCAAATTAAACATTTGTAAGATATATGTTAAATATAAAAGTCAAGTTGATCAAATAGTTTAGGAGTTGCAACCCTTGAAAAATTATCTAATTCAGGGTGTTAGTGGTGACACCACCAGAATTGACGATAACATCGCTTGGGCATTCTGTTCCCAAGAGGTGGCACCGCCCAATTAGCGATGGCACTACCCGAGAGCTCCCTTATATAAAAGGGGCTTTAGGGCCAATGGTGGAACCGACCCTAACTCTTACTACTATCTCCAAAATTATTCTCCCACCTCTTCATCTCTATTTTTTCACTCAAGAAGACCAAGAGAGGCTTCTATCCTCTCAAATCTTGGATCAAGGTCATTATTTCTCAAGAAACCTCTACTAAGGTAATCTTTGACACTCCTTTGATTTCTTAATACATGGCTGCCCTTTTGTAATTATCTTTCACTATCATCATTTTTAGATAAATAGCTCCTAGGAGATCATCTAAGGACAAAGGGAAGAGGAGGGAAGGAGATTCATATGACCAATCCCTTTTTAACTCTAGTGAAAATGCCCTTAGGTACACTAGTTTTGAAACAAGAAATATACATAAGGGTAAACATGTTGATTTAAATGAATTAAGAGACCTAAAACCCATTAGTTAGTTTGTCAATTTAGATGTTTTGCCCATTTTATAAATCAACAAACTAATATACTCTAGACTAGTTCGGTTGTTTTACACTAATCTAAGCGTAGATGAAGATGACAACGTATCAACCTACCATCTAGGGAATCAAATTTCAATTATGGATAGCACAATTTATGACCTAATTGGAATCTTGGAGAAGAGAAAGAGTTGTTATTTTAGAGGACAATAGGATTTGGATGCAATTAGAGTAACCTACTCTGAGGCTTTAGGGACCATTTTTTGAAATCCTAACCTAACCATGGTCCCTAAAAGCTATGAGCATTTGTTGCTATTTAGTTCTAAGATCCTCCATCATATCATCATTAGTATCCTAATTCTTAAATAATATCATCATAATAAAATCAGTCAAATGGAGTTAGGTACTATGTATTGGATAATGATCAGACAAAATAATTATTTTGGATACTTAATCTGGCAAAATATGATGGACATAGCATCTAAGGATTTAATGTTACTATATAGGGGGTTAATCACTAGATTACTGCATGCATATAATATTAAAATACCACCCAACGAAGAAGTAATAAAAGTGGATAGATACAATGCCATAAACAGAAAGCTACTTAAGAGATTAAGGTGCACATTTAGAAATGGAATATAGACTAGGCAGCCTAGAAGGACCGATCCAGCTCCCCCTCTAGTAGAAGAACCTGAAACACTAGTATTTAGGAGTAATGAATCTCTTCTTCCTACTCCCTTTGGTACAGCACTGTCAGATCCAACTCTTGCTCCATCTTCTGAAGATCCGATCATGACTGAGGTAAATTAAATCAAATCACAGCAAGTTGAAATCCTAAATGAAATGCATCAAATGAATCAAAAGTTGGATAATTTATATAGGCATTTTGGTATTCCACCCGAGGAACAATTATAAAAACTCTATATTGACTTCATAAGTTGTAATGGAGCTTTTGACTCTCATTTTCTAAATCTCTATATTATTTTGGCACACTTTAAAGTTCCATATATATTGATCTTAATGCATGAAGTTGTTGTATATTTCCTTTTCGAAATTTTTCAACTTCATCTTTTCGGTTTTCATGGACTTGACATCATCTTTTCAGATTTCATACTATCTTATGACATTATTTCGATTTCATATTTCCCAAGATAGAGCTTTCATTTTATCTTGGTTTGATTCTCTTGTTTCATCTATTGAAGATTTTTAGCATCATATGCATGACTCTCGATTGATGATTTTTAATTGATATTATACCCTTTTAATGACTTGGTAAATTTGATTATATCATCCTCCTTCTACTTCCGTTGGCATGAGTGAATGAATCTTATTTTTCACACATTCGTATCATGAAATTTGAAGTTTGATAATTTTGTCTTCATGATACTCGGAACTATTTTCTTTTTCTTATCTTTATATCATGAACTTTGCATGAAAAGGAGAAGCTCTCAAAATTTTTATTGCTTGAATACTCTCTTCGGATTTTATTTATGTGAATTTGATGAATTCTTAACTCTTGTGCAAATTTCTACATCTTGGTCTTTTATGACTTGATTAGTTATTTTCCACTTAATGAATGAAAATGCCAAGCTAGCCCTTTATGAAATTTTTGATGATGATGTGTTCCACTTCATAAATTTTTCATGAAAATGCCAAGTTTGCTTTTATGAATTTTTAAAGAGAACATCATCATGACTCCTATCATGAGCTTGAATGATCCCTTTTTTTTCCTCACGAATTTTTTTTGAATGAATGTCATAAGTTCTTGATGATATTTCTATGAATTTTGGCTTCAATGATCTATCTTTTCCACTTTATGATTTTTTTTCTATGATTTGAATTTTTGATCAAATTGCCTCTTGAACTTTTTATCATCTTTCTTGAATGAACATTCATAATTCTTATTATGAGTTTTATAAAATTTATATTCAAGTGATCTCTTTTCTAGCTCACTAATTTCATTTGGTGGAAATGATTCTTGTATACCATTTTTAATGACTTGAATGACTCACTTTTATACTTCAAGAATTATTATGCAGAATTAACTCTTAATGCTGAATTTTTCATGTATGAATTTTTCATAAGCTCTTAAAAATTCTTATGAATGTTTTGCTTCAATACTCTATCCCTTCTAATTTACGTTTTGATGGCATAAAATTTTCAAATAGAATACCCATTTCCTTGATGGATTTATGGCATCAAGGCCCATTTCCTTGTTGATGATAAAGGGAGAGAAAAATGTAGCAAGTTGAATTGATGACTTGATGGAATGATAAATGCCTTGTATGTATCGTATTGCAATATGTATCACAATTGCTATGATTTGTATCGAAAATTGATTGCTATCTTTAGAAACATCATAATGTATCATAATTATATGTAGCATATCGCAATTGTATTGGAATGTATCGCATATTTCATGAATGCTTAAAATGGAAATTGCTCTATGATCATTATCGTATCATGCTACTTGAATTTGATATCTTGCCTTGACACAATAAGCTTTTATTTGTATACCATTTGATGATGTATAGCAAAATGATATCATGCCTTAGATTTGTGCATTTTATTTTGATATCATTTGATCTTTGCTACATTTCAAAATTATAGTTGGTATCATGTGTCGAAATGATGATTGTCCATCATCATTCGAAATTGAACTTGAAAATGAGTGTCATGTGTTGACATCATTTTTGGATTATGAAAAATATGAAGTTTTGTATTTATGAATGAAAGTTCATGCTTGTTGAGCATAACGATAAGTTCAACGAATGCAACTTATCGGTTTTGGCTTGAATTCAAGGGGTTTGAATTCAAGTGTTTTCTTTCTCAAAATATGACATATAGATAGGGGGAGTTAAGGTTAACTCCATCATCAATTAATTATCATTATAAAAAGGGAGAGATTGTTGAATCTCAGATTCTGATAATGAAGTCAATTGATAGATTATTTGATCTAATCTGTATTAATGAGATAAGTGTGTAGAATTAACTATGATAGCGATGAAGACATAAAGCAAAGTACCGAAGTCAAGTATGTTGGGAGTTCGTCGAAATTCTGAAGGATCGTCGAAAGTGCTATCGGAACTGGCCAAGAATGAATCGGGGATTTGCCGAAGGTTTCAAAAGTTTGTTGGAAGGTTCGTCGGAGATTCATGGAGCTCACCGAGAAAGTTCGGAAGCTTGCCAAAAGATTCGTCAGAACTCGCCATAAAGTCTGAGAGCCTGTTGGGAGTTTGCCAGAAGATATCCGAGGGTGTGTCAGAAGTCCGTCGGAAGTTTATCGAAAGCTTGTCGAAAGAAGACCTAATGTGTCGGTTTACATTTTTGCTTAGAATATATTTTCAATTTTATAGTTAGCACATAATTAGGGTTAGGATTAGGTGAGAATCCTAATTAACCCTAGTAGGAGCCAATTGGGTCTCAATTGGACTGGATTGGGCCAGATTCAAGGCCCATCTAGATTGTTTTAAACATGTTTGGTGGTAGCATCATCAAATTGGGGCAATGGCATCGTCCTGGGAATAGGTTCCCAAGTGGTATGGGCGATGGTAATGCCCTAGGTTAGCGGTGGTACCGCTTGACAGTGGTGGTATCACCCCTCCACAAAGCTCGAGGACTCTGTCAGGCGATAGTACCACTAGACTGGGTGATGGTACCACCCAATACACTAATAGAGCAGGGTCAACTAGTGGTAGTACTACTAGTGTCAGGCGATAGTATTGCCAACACTCGAAAATCCAGGATGTGACTCTTTTTTGTTCCAATTTTAAAGCCAATTGAGTCTATAAATATTGTTGATTTGGCAAGTCCCATTTTAGTCTCATATCAGGAAAATCAAGCTTATTATTTCCTATTACAATTATAAATAAGGGCTTGGGCTTTGAAGCCAGATACACCACAAGAAAAGCCTAATAGTTTGCTTTGGGTTTAATTTTTATTAAGCCCACACTTAGTTAAAATACTTTGGGCTTTTTTTTTGTTTAGTAGTTTTGGGTGTTTTATAGTATAGGAATATTTTCCTAAGGTATTTATAATTGTCCCTTTTATAGTAGAGTTTTGCCCTCCTCCGTCCGTGGATGTAGATCAATTGACCGAACAACGTAAATTTAATGTCCCTATCTCTTTTATTTTCTTTTACTTTATTATCTTTATTGGGTTGCCAAATTACCCTTTGGTAAATTTCCTGGGGCCAGCTCTAACAAACTGGTATCAGAGCCTAGTTTTGGGATCTTTTGGCAACGATGACAATAACAAAGATCGTTATCGAGAAATTCGATAGAAATGTCAACTTCAGCATGTGACAACTAAAGATGGAGGCCATTCTGGTTTAAGACGGAGTTGATTTGGCACTATAGAGAGCTGAGAAAATTTCAGATGGTACGTCAAAGGAATATCTTGCAGGTATGGATAAGAAGGCCCAATTAAGCATTATTCTAAATCTCTCTAACGAGATTTTACGGGAGGTAGCTACGGAGACTATGACAAAGAGCATATGGGACAAGCTTAAAGCTTTGTATATGAAGAGGACAGTGGAGAACCGTTTCTACTTGAAGCAAAGTTTGTATATGCTTCGGATGACTAAAGGTACATCTATACTCTCACATCTTAATAAATTTGATTCCTTAGTTATGGATTTGGAGAATATAGATGTGAAAATTGATGACGAGGATAAGGCCCTATTTCTTTTGTGTTCTCTTCCCCAATCCTTTAAGTATTTTCGTGATACTATGATTTATGGAAAAATAATAATTTTGTATCAGAAAATTAAATTTGCATTAAAATCTAAGGAGCAAATAGACAAGAATATCACTGGGGAGAGTAATGGGAATCAGGTTCAGGATTTGGTTGTCAGGGGTAGAATTGATAAAAGAAAATTTGACAGTAGTAGATCTAAATCTAGATCTAAATCCAAACATAGAAATTTGGAGTGCAGATATTGTCATAAAATGGGGTACATTAAGGTTGATTGCTTTAAATTAAAAAATAAATTAAAGAAAAAGGAAAAAATTATTGAGAAAACTACTGAGTTCGTTGAAGCTAGTGTAGTAGCTAATGAGAATGATGAAAATATTTTCTTTACTACTAATGATAGGATGAGGTCTAAATATGAATGAATTTTAGATTTAGGTTGTTCTTATCATATGTTCCAATAGGGATTTGTTTTCTACGTATGAATCTTATAATGGTGAAATTATTTTGATGGGCAATAATGCCATGTGTGATGTTGTTAGTAAAGGCACAATCTGAATTAAAATGCATGAAGGTATTATGAGGACGCTCACTAATGCTAGACATGTTCTTGATTTGAAAAGGAATCTCATCTCTTTAGGCACCCTAGAGGCTCTTGGGTGTAAATACGCAACTGAAGGTGGAGTTATGAAAGTTTTTAGAGGTGCCCTTATTGTTATGAAAGCTTGTAGGTCTGATAGCTTATATATTTTACAGGGAACTACTGTCATAGGCTCGGTTGCAGTCTCGTCATCATTATTGTCTGATTCTGATATCACCAAATTATGACATATATGTTTGGGTTATATGAGCGAAAAAAGTTTGAGCATATTGAGCAAAAGAGGTATTCTTTGCGGATAGAGTACTAGGCCACCAAATTTATGTGAACATTACATTTTGGAAAGCAGAAAAGAGTCAG
The DNA here is from genome assembly GCA_023547065.1 of Musa troglodytarum. Taxonomy (NCBI): domain Eukaryota; kingdom Viridiplantae; phylum Streptophyta; class Magnoliopsida; order Zingiberales; family Musaceae; genus Musa; species Musa troglodytarum. The sequence goes on along the minus strand of CP097507.1, from coordinate 17,724,199 downwards.
TTTCAATTCTCCAGTAGTTCACAAAATGAGAGGTGCTCTTGACTATATTCATTCAAATCTTTGGGGTCCAACTCATGTTCAATGTTGGGACATGCCAAGGTAGAGATTTGTTGGTTTGGTAAGTCCTATTTTAGTCCCACATCAGGAAAATCAAGCTTGTTATTTCCTATTGCAACTATAAATAAGGGCTTGGGCTTTGAAGCCAGATGCACCATAAGAAAAGCCTAATAGTTTACTTTGGGTTTAATTTCTATTAAGCCCACACTTAGTTAAATATTTTGGGTTTTCTCTTGTTTAGTAGTTTTGGGTATTTTATGGACTAGGAACATTTTCCTAAGGTATTTATAATTATCCCTTTTATAGTAGAGTTTTGTTCCTCCTCCATCCATGGACGTAGGTCAATTGACCAAACCACGTAAATTTGGTGTCTTTGTCTCTTTTATTTTTTTTCTACTTTATTGCCTTTATTGGGTTGCCAAATTACCCTTTAGTAAATTTTCTAGGGCCAACTCTAATAAATATCCCTTACTTCTCAATTGGCTAAGTACATTGAGAAGTGATAAGAATTGAGTTAAAACTCTAGCGAAATTGCTTTCAAAATTTTGAGTATTCACCTCCCAAAGTCTCATTTGTAAAAGTCCTGTAAAAGAGTGTGAACCACTTATAAAAGTCTACAAAATGGGTACTTGGTCATTCCCCTTCAAGAAGAATTGATAGTAAAAGCCGGAAGTCTCATCAGAGGAGGTTTTAGAAATGGATGTAGGTCATTTGACTGAACTATTATAAATCGCTGTGTACTTCTCTTGGTGTGAGTTTTTAAATTACTGTATTTTAATTTTTACTTGATTGTAATCTCTTAATCTCCTTCTCTCAACTCTCTTTTATATTCAATCGAAACATTCACTTTACTAAAATTATTATTTTTGGATCGAAACTTCTCAACGCATAACTCTTTTCGAAATTGATTTGAATTTATGGTTTTTATCTATTGCACTAATTCACACCCCCCCTCCCACCCCACCCCCTTCTTAGTATCGTACTAGATCCTAATAGGTGGAACCACCTATGAGTTGGAAAAATGAAGTGCATGATCTCCCATATTGTCAAGTGGTAGTACTGCCCTGATTGGGCAGTGGTATCACCAGCACGTAATGTTGATAGGTGGTGGTACCCCCCATACTGGTGGTAGTATAGCCTAATATAGGCGATGATACTGCTTGTACCCAGAACATCTAGAAATTTAAATTTTTGACTTTATTTTTAAAGTTATTTGGGGCCTATAAATACCCCACTCATCCTTGCTGTGTAGACATAAGAAAGAGTGAACTAAAATGCTAGTGAATCAAAGTTATAATTTTGAAAAGTGTTAAGAGTTCCCCTTCTCCTCTTTAAAAGTTTAGATTTCTATCTAAGGGAGGTGTGAGACTTGTAAAGGTTTTCTCCTAAACCTATGAAAAGGAGAAAGTTGTAAAAGGGTGGTTGATCTTTGTCCATTGAAAGAATATTGTTAGTGAAAGTCGATAGTCTCGATAGAGGAGGAATCGAGAGTGGACATAGGTCACAATAACCAAATTATTATAAATCCGATGTGCATTTCCTTTCTGCTCTTCTTTGATAATACTTTCTGATTTAATTGCTTATTACACTTACTCTAAGTTAAGTTCACTTTCGATATCGATTTTCATCAAATATAATTTTTAAAATCATCCAAATTTTATGATAACACTAATTTACCCTCCCTCTTAGTGCACGATCCTAGCAACTCTATGGAACTCTATAAGTTAAAACAAACTTATGTTATAGTTTATTGAAGAACTTATGATACCTGGTATCATGAATTGAAGAACTTCATTCTCAACCTTGACTTTGTTAACTCCAAATTTAATGCTTTACTTTTTATATATACTAATGAGTTTGTTATAGTTTATGTTCTCATGTATATAGATGATTTATTAATCATGAAAAATTTTAGGTATTTTATTCAAGATGTTATTGCTGCTCTCTCTATAAGATTCTCGATTAAAGATCTTGATAATCTTAATACGAAATAAGCATAAGAAGACTATTCTCAAAGAGCCTAAAATTGCCACTTATTACTTTTATTTATCCCACATTATTAATTTTTATATTTTATATTTCTTTCAATTATCCCACATTATTAGTTAGCTAGTTTTCAAGGCCTAGAATTAGTATAAATAAAGGCCTCCTCTAAGCCTATAAAATCATAAAAAAGTAAAATCTTCAAATATTATAAAGATTTTCTCCATCATAAAGAGTTGATTTCTCTTATCCTCTCTTATTAGGTCAATTTATTAGAATTCTTTCTAGTATTAATTTTTTATTTTGTTTTCGTTCTAGATCAATTGGTATTTGAGCCTTGCTCTTCGTGTTAGTATAATAGGTTTATGATTAGGAAATTAAGAAGTATACTCTACACTCATCACTTATAGTGGATCTTGTATATCAAAAACTTAATTTGTTAAGTACAATCCTATAGCCTATTAAGATGAGGTCTAATGGCAATAATTGTGGCAACGACAATAGCATTATTAGTAATGGCAATGGTAATTTTGACGATGATGGCCTTTGTGATAAAGATAATGGCAACAACTTTGATAATAATAATCGAGGATTGTTAGCTCTATGGGTAGCAATAAAGGCACAAGAAGCGAGGATGACTTGGGAACTCTTGGAGAATCGTGACATGCTCACTAACTTAGGTTTTAGCATCAATAGATTTTATGATAATGGTAAGATCAATCGTGTTAGAGTTGATGCTTATGGCCAACCTAATCATCAACACGAGCCTACAATCTAGCGTAGGTAACCAACCTATGAAGATATGTCAAAACGAAGAAGAAAGTATTATAGACTATGATAGAACTAACCAAAGAAGAGGTGTAGATGCAGCTTAACCTCGACACTTCAACCAATATGGTACTATTTACCTATAATAATAAATAGTATATAATAATAAATCAAAACATAATAATGAAAGATATGAAAGATATCAAGCACCACTCAAATGAAATAAGCTATTTGAAAGTTATCACCTCAAAGTAGACCTCCGCAGTTTTAATGGCACCTTAGCATTGAAGCTTTTCTTGACTAGAGCTATGAAGTAAAGAACATCTTCAATGTGATGGATGTTCCTGACCACAAACAAGTCAAGCTTGTTGCAGACAAGTTAAAAGGAGGTGTATCAGCTTAGTAGAATGCATTACTAAAAATAACAAAAGAAGACAAGAAAAGGCACTAGCATAGATATGGCGAAAGATGAAGCAACTTCTCAAGAAAAGATTCTTACCCTCATACTATGAACAACTATTTTTTTAACAATACTAAAACTATATCTAAGGCACTCAATCTGTAGCCAAGTATACTAATGAATTCTTATGCCTTTCAGTCAGATGTAATTTATCAAAGTCAGAAAACTAGCAAGGTATGTCAACAAATGAAAATTTACAATTAAACATAGAATGCTTTTAACTCTGATATCGATAATAGATGAAGCTTACAATATGACATTAAAGGCTAAAATATTATTGACTTGATTTCAATTATTAACTTGAAAATTCTTTATTTTGACAACATGATCTACTATTAATAAAAAGAAGCAAGTTATGACCGAGACAATATAACCTATACATCAAAACACAAATATTGAAGGAGCAATAAGACAAGTTAAGCATGTCTTGACTATCAGAAACAATCCATATGCTCAACCCTTGGTTGAGAAATACTTCAAATATGAGGAGCTTGGTCATTATTCAATGAGTGTCATGCTTGTAAGATTATCAACCTTGTAAATCATAAAGATAACTTTGAAAAAAAAGATGTCCAAGATCATGCAATTGATGTTAGTGATAATATTGAAATAATAGAGAAAGAAGGGGAACGCATTGCATATGTTATAAAAAGATTATTACTCATCCCAAGGCAATAAAATCTATTTTACCATAAGAAAATGTTCTATTCTCGATGCATTGTTAATAACAAAGTCTGTGTATTGATTATAGACAATGTAAGCTATGACAATATTATATCTAAATTACTAGTAAAACACTTAAAAGTATAAATAGAGGCTCATCTAATACTATATAATCTAAGAAGGATTAAAGAAGATCCAAACATCACTGTAATTGAGATTTGTAGGGTTCTACTCTTAATTGAGAAAAGCTACAAGGAGGAAATTATATATGAGATAGTTGACATGGCTACGTGTCATGTGCTACTTAGAAGACTATAGCAATATAATGTGAATGCAACTCACCTTGAAAGAAAGAATATCTATATATTCTAGTTGAATAAGAAGAAGATTGTCATTCCACCGATTAACAAAAAGAGAGATGAAACCAATATTTCTAAAGTGAAAGGAAAATCTTTCTTATCCATTTCCAACTCTATACAGGAATTCATTGTGAGTTCTAAAGAAACAAGAGTATACTATGCTCTTGTTACGAAGGGAGAAGAGCTACCTAAAGTAAAGATCCCAAAAGAGCTAAAATCAATATTAGAATAATTCAAAAAGATCACCTTTGAAGAGTTACTAAATGGACTTCCACCCATAAAAGATAATCAATGCCTAATTGATTTAGCTCTAGGAGTATGTCTACTAAATTTATCTCACTATCAAATGAACCCAAAAGAGAATGAGATGCTAATGGAGAAGGTAGAAGAGTTGATGCGGAAGAGATATATTCGAAAAAGTATGAGTCTATGTGTTGTCTCAGCTTTGTTAACACTAGAAAAAGATTGAAGTTAGAGGATGTGCATATATAGTAGAGCTATCAACAGAATCATGGTTTGGTATCATTTTCCTATGCCTCAACTAGAAGATATATTGGATCAACTACATGGCTCCAAAATATTCTTAAAGATTGATCTCCATAGTAGATATCATCAAATTCGCATAAGGCTTGGAAATGAATGGAAGACAATATTCAAGATAAAAGAAAGCTTATATGAATGGTTAGTTATGCCATTTGGGTTATCTAATGCACCTAGTACATTCATGAGGCTTATGAATCAAGTACTTAAATCATTCATTGCGAAATTTATAGTAATCTACTTTCATGACAATTTAATCTACAATCACGATAGGGAAGAAGATATGGACCACTTATAGTAAGTCCTATCTATTTTGTAAGATAATAAGTTATATGTCAATTTAAAAAAGTATGATTTTTTGACAAATTGACTTATCTTCTAGCTCATTGTGAGTGGTAATGGAATTTATGTAGACGAAGAAAAGATTCATGTCATTTGAGAATAGTCTACCCTGAAGACTATCATAGAAATGAGGAGCTTTCATGTTCTTGCTACTTTTTACAAGAGATTCACTGGAAACTTTAACAGTATTGTCGCTCCTATTAGTGACTATTTGAAGATAGAAAAGTTTCTATAGATTGAGACTACTAAAAAAAGCTTTATGGAGATTAAAGAAAAGTTGACTATTGCACTAGTAGGCTTTCTACATAGAGCAATTTGCCTATATAATCAAACATAAGTCTGCTACTTCTAATCGTACTATTGATGCTTTGAGTAAAAAGAGCAACTTTACTAGTTTCTTTAAGTAATGAAGTTATAGGGTTTGAATGCTCGAAAGATTTGTATGCTAAAGATGAAGACTTCAAAGATATTTAGGAGAAGCATTTGATAAGTTGTAGGATAGTTTTCATATCCATAATGGTTACTTATTCTAAGGTAACAAACTATGCATTCTAAGAATATCCTTATGAGAAAATATTATTTAAGATTTACATGGAGGAGGACCTAACGGACATTTCGGGCAAGGCAAAACAATAGCAAGCGTTGAAGAGAGGTACTTTGGCCATAATTAAAAAAGAATTTTTGATAATTTTATAAAAAACATTTGACTTGTCAAACTACAAAGGGCTAATCACAAAACACTAGTTTATATATGTCCTTACTAGTTCCAATAGTTATTTGGTTAGATTTATCCATAGATTTTATATTAGAATTATTAAGAACTCAGAGGGGAGTTGATTCTATGTTTGTAATTATAGATCGATTCTCTAAGATGACTCATTTCATACCATGTCAAAAGAATTCAGATGCGATACATATTATCATACTATTATTTCAGAAGGTCATATGCCTAGATAAGGTACTAAAATCAATCACTTCTCATTGAGATTCTAAATTTCTATCTCATTTTTGGTTGACCTTATGGAAAAGATTTTATGTAACTTTGAAGTTTAGTAGCATAACTAAGCCACAAAATGATGGTCAAACAAAGGTAACTAATAGAATTTTGGAAAACTTGATTTGATGTATTTGTGATGACAAACTAAGACAATGAGATTTCGTACTTGCACAAATTGAATTTGCCTATAACAGTGTAATGAGTGTAGCAACTAACAATATAACTAAGCAAGTACAATCAACTAAGCTGAAGTGAAGAAGAAGTTGAAAGCTACTAATGCTAGATATAAAGAAGCAATTAATAAGCATAGGAGAGATAAGATGTTTAAGGAATGAGATATGATTATGGTGTACTTGTAAAAAAAAAAAGATTTCTCATTAGCACTTATAACAAATTGAAGCCAAAGAAGTATGGTTCCTACAAAGTCTTAAGAAAATCACTAACAATGTATATATGATTTATTTACTAAAAGATTGGGGGATCTTAAAAACCTTCAATGTTGTAGACTTATTTGATTGCTTTCCAAGTGCAAATCTATTATTTCCAAACATAAACTTGAGGATGAATTTTTCTTAAGTAGAGGGGATTAATGTAAAAAAAGCAGAAGAAGACTATTGTTAAAAAGACTAGAGTTGCCACTTATCACTTTTATTTACCTCATATTATTATCAATTATCTCACATTGTTAGTTAGCTAGTATTCAAAACCTAGAATTAGTATAAATAAAAGCCTTCTCTAAGCCTATGAAGTCATCAAAAAGTAATATCTACAAGTATAGTAAAGGTTTTCTTTAGATAAGAAGTTGATTTTTCTCGTCCTTCCTTGTCAAGTCAGTTTACTAAAATCCTTTATAGTAGTAATTTTTTATTTTATTTTTGTTCTATATCAAACCTTTACTACTTTTGAATTTATACCTTTTACTAAAGGCTCCTTTTTCTCATAACAAAATTATATTCAAAATCTACTTAAGCGGTTTAAGACGGAAGGAAATCAGACAATCATGCCTCTTGGCACCATAATGCAATTGGTCTTTAATGACAGCTCTAATCCTACATATGCTACCCAATATCATAGTCTCATTAGTGCTACGTAATACTTATCACTTATGTAGCCGAATATTTCTTATGTTGTCAGCAAACTTGCTCAATACATACACCTAACCACTTAAACTCAATAGACGATCACCAAGCATCTTTTTTAATATCTCAAACATACAATCTTTCTTTGTCTTATTCTATGGTGCTTCTAACGATTCATTCTTATTGCCTATTTATATACTAATTTGGCTAGTAATCATGATAATTTCATATCCATTTCAGCTTTTGTCATTTTAATTAGAGCTAACTTGATAGCATAGTATTCTAAAAAGTAACAAACAATTGCTCGAACATCCATGGGAGCCAAATATCACTCTATCATCTTTACCACGATTGAGGTATCTTAGCTCACTAATTTTTTATCCGAGTTAGGTATCTCAGTTGGTCAAACTTCTCATTTTCTTTGTGATAATATTGGTGTGACATACTAAAGTGGTAACCTGATATTTCATTCTTATATAAAGCACATCACCCTTGATTATTGTTTTCTTCGAGATAGGGTTGCCAATAATTCTTTTCAAATTACTCATGTCTCATCACATAATCAAATTACTGACATCCTTACAAAACCCCTGGCCAAATCTCACTTCATATAGTAATGTTTCAAGATTGGTGTTTCTAAGCACAATCTTATGCGGCCATATTAAAGAAAAATCTTCTCCAATAAATCACACCATTGAGGAAGAATTTTTTCCAACAAATCACTCAATAAATTCAAGACAATCAATTGACATTAGGAAAGGTTCTCAATCAGAATTAATTTCACAAATTTAAATATTTCATTAATATAAGTATATAATTCTAAGGATTTGATTATTCTTTTTCTTGTCATTCTTTCTCTTATCGCTGTGTATATAAGAACGTATAATCTGCACATTGTAATACAAGTTTTTCTTTTTTATGCTTTTGTCCTTTTTTTTCCCATTATCCCTGTTGCTTGAATACTCACCAACTACAATAGTTTGACATGTAATCAGCATGACATAAAATATATATTTTATGCATGTTTTCGCAGCTGGGCAGGAGAGGTTCAGGACATTAACTAACGCTTACTATCGAGGTGCTCATGGAATAATTATGGGTGAGCGATTCCTCAGCAAAACTTTAATGTCATTCGTGCATCTCTTTGTTAAATTTATGGCTGCTACAACCAGATTGCTTCCTCGTAAGCAGTGAACCCAAAGATGTTGCATAGTCTCCTTGTAAGTAAAATAGAGTTGAAGAAATGGTCAACAGTGATTCATCCTTTTCTTGTTAGTTTATGATGTGACGAGGCCAGAAACCTTCACCCATTTGACTGACATGTGGTCCAAGGAAGTGGAGCAATACTCTACAAATCAAGACTGTATTAAGATTCTTGCCGGAAACAAATTGGATAAGGTAAACTCTTCACACCTTGTCATCATTGTCTCATCCTTCTGTCATCAGAACTGTAAGATCCAATTGCCAGTATCATGAAAATTAGAGAAGCATATCGTAGCTTCCGCAGTACAAATGGTATGCATGCACGCATACATCTTTTCTCGATGTTTAAGCTTCCCTTGGAGAATCATTTAGCAAACAAGGGAATGCATGCTTATAAAGTTAGCCTTCCTTTATGAGAACCTGAGACGCTATATAATCTATTCCGTTGAGAGCATATGTACCTATTGAGTTCCCAAAGAAAGAAATCTCGTCTGCCATGTACTAGAGAGAAAATATATACTATATGAAAGATCTTATAGATGTCATGCACTTAATTATTCATCTACTTTTCTTCATTTATTCTCTTTGATGTAAAAAGGTCGGTAGGACTTCTATAGAAGGTTTCTTGTATCAATTATCGATATATTTCGGTCTGTATGTGCAGCTGAGATGTACAGTTCTGCAAAATTAACCACGTCGTTTTGCATAAATCAGGAGAGCGAGAGGAAGGTGACAAAGGAAGAAGCAAGTGCCTATGCGAAAGCCAAAGGGTACTTGTTTGTGGAATGCAGTGCAAAAACACGAGAAAATGTGGAGAAATGCTTTCAGGATCTCTCAGGAAAGGTGAGCATATGAGACGTAATGTTAATATACACATATAGAGAACCCTAAACAAAATTGCCAGAACTAGTTTGATAGACAACTCTACATTATTCACATGGATGCTTTAATGGATCATCGGATGATGTACTTGGATTATCCAAAGACACTGACATTAGCAGAACTAAATACGTGGTTGAGTTTAAGATTATTTATGACTGATGTCTTAAAGAAAAAAGAAAAGAAGACATTGAGATTTTTTATTTACTTGTATTCCAACTGTGTTTATTGTCTTTAGATACTGCAAGTTCCTAACCTGGCGGAGCAAGCTAAGAATACATCGAAACCACAACCGAAACCGCCGCAAACTGCACCACCAAAACCCGATGGGTGTTGTACGATTCAGTGACAGATCTTAAATAAGTGATGCTGTTGGATTGGATGCTCTGAAATGATGTAAATGCATGTGATATCAACTTCTGAAAACAGCAGTACTCTATCTAAAATCCTATGTTATCTTTCCGAAGCTTAACTCACATCTCCCTTTTGGCGAATTGTATTCTGCATCGCGTAGCAACGCGAGATTCCTGTTAGTCCTCTTTCTGTTTCTCGTACACACATATATATATATATATATGAATGTTCTCTTAGCATCTTTTCCTACTCGTGTGTGATTTAATGGTCTTCCTTTTATTTAGAAGGATAGTTTGAACTGTCATTCATTATATTTCCTATTTATTTTTGCTCTCTAATTCATCCTTTTTTTAAAATTCTTTTAATCAGGACTGACACACATGAAATTGATAAAATGCAATCAAGAAGCTTAACATTATGTTTTTTAAGTTGCATTGGTGCCCAATCTTAATGAGTTTGATTCAAGCTTCTCGACCAAGCTTGCTCTAATTTCATGTATGTTGATCTACAAGTAGGAAACAAGTTAAGCTTTATTTTTCCAAAACTCTTCATATAAAAATAAAGTCTTTGTGTGGAGTTTCATACATCAAATGTTGCATGGGGTATCGCAAGACTGAAGGATGTAGTTTTCATTTTGCTAATGTTACTCTGTATAATAATAAAACCCTCATTTTCTTGATTATCGTAAGATTGAATGTGTTCTAACTTAGATGGTAGGCATCTTGACAGATCACCGTAATATCTTGGGCTTAAATCTTATCTTCGTCACTTATTTTTTTGTACAAAATAAAATAAAATAAAACCCTCAAACATAACTTTAAAATATATATAATCATTTTCCTATGACTACTATGTTTATAAATTTGATTGTGAGACAATGCCCTTTGTGGTACATTAATATTTCTTTTCCAAAAAAGACGGACAGAATATGTTACCTCATAAATGTAGTATAAGCAACGCCCTGGGTATATCATTTGCAGCTCAAAATAAGATCCAAATTAGAAGGTAGGTTGACTTTCCAAAAATTATATTAGTCACATCTTGAATCAAAATTAGCTAGTCTGTTCTGTTCTCACCATCTAGTTATCCCCAATGGTTTCAAAGTTAATATGAAAATTCATTAAGAAGGATGTAGTTATTATACAAAATCGTTAAAGTTGATCTGGTACTATTAAAAAAGAGCATTGGAAAATTTAATCTCTCGGAGACTTGGTGGTAATCAAGAAATCATAGATCATAAAAATAAGAGGACTCAAAACTAAAAGCTCTTATTAATCATAATAACTTACAATCCGTCAATCTCTAAAACCAAATCTTTTAGTCTCTTTTGCTCGACTTCATCTATCCTCTCTTCTTCTTTTGAATCTAAAGTTCGTTTCCTTTTCTACTGGCTAAACAAGCCAATTCCTTCCATCTAAAACATTAAATTATAGAGGGGTTAACCCAGGATTTTAACTTCAAATATGACAAGAACTCCCACCTTAACTAAAGCTCTTAAACTAAAAATTTATCTAACCGTAAATATTAAATTAGTATTCCAACATTATATTCTCAATTCAACCGAAAGATAGAACAATATTTTGAATATTGTTTGTAGCATTTTTCATCTCTTGTCTTATATTTTGGATCCCAATATTGTTAATGTATTTGGAGGATGAATGAAATAACTAGTTGGTTGGCTGATGCTTTAAGCAACAAAATTAATACATGAAAGGAAAACTAACCCATGGAGTTGAACGTTTTTGTTCGCTCTATTCAGAACGGGTTGTATTTTGCCAATATCATTAGTAAGTTTTACTTTTCTCAGGGAAAAAAATATTGGGATTCCTGTTTGTTTTTATCCTCAAAATAGAAACAAAAAACACTTTTCACGTCAAATGTAATGAAGAAAAAATTCTATATTAATAATCTGGCTCAAGACATCCTAAATGTGATGTCTAACTACCAAACCAGGATCAGATGTATATTTGTCATTATGAGATATCCAAAATTGAGTTTCCACGTATCATTCCTTTTCTCCAAGATGTATGATCTTTCTCAAGATCATCTCACTGCAATCATGATCATCTGATCTTTGCAATGGCACCACTTTTCAGTAAACCTGATCCCCATTTCAACATCGACAATTTTGATTTTAGAATCAACGGTTCTTATTTTTTTAAAATGAGGAATCGAAACCAAATAGAACTAGATCGATTCTAGAATCAAAACCAACAGTTCTAACTCCAATTTGAATCATTAATTTTTTCATAATTTTTAATTAAAAATAATTTTGCCAATATCATTAGTAAGTTTTACTTTTCTCAGGGAAAAAAATATTGGGATTCCTGTTTGTTTTTATCCTCAAAATAGAAACAAAAAACACTTTTCACGTCAAATGTAATGAAGAAAAAAAATTCTATATTAATAATCTGGCTCAAGACATCCTAAATGTGATGTCTAACTACCAAACCAGGATCAGATGTATATTTGTCATTATGAGATATCCAAAATTGAGTTTCCACGTATCATTCATTTTCTCCAAGATGTATGATCTTTCTCAAGAATCATCTCACTGCAATCATGATCATCTGATCTTTGCAATGGCACCACTTTTCAGTAAACTTGATCCCCATTTCAACATCGACAATTTTGATTTTAGAATCAACGGTTCTTATTTTTTTAAAATGAGGAATCGAAACCAAATAGAACTAGATCGATTCTAGAATCAAAACCAACAGTTCTAACTCCAATTTGAATCATTAATTTTTTCATAATTTTTAATTAAAAATAATTTAAAATATGAAAAAAAATCATACTATTATTTTTAAGATTTAAAAAATAGATGTCTAATGAATGCAATGACATAAAAAAATTATTATAAAAAGTAAAAGATATAAAGTTTTTAATCATTTTCGATATCTAATGTTTTTATCGTTCCTTTTGTTGATACATCAAATAAGTAATCATTATCTTTGCAGACGTTCTCTTTATTTTATTTCTCTGTTCTAGTTCAATTGCTATATTGAACAATTGCTATATTCTTGTAATCATTGTCAATATAAAAAAGATTATTATATATGGCATCCCCCATTCAAGATTTGAAAACTGTATATTTATAGTGCTGTCACCAAATTCAATATAAATCTGATACATTTCAAGCTTGGAATTTAAGTCTGATAATTTTTTTTTTATCTTTGTAATCATAATTTCTGTCTCTTTTATGTTCTATTACTCCTGCTAACTTGATCCATAGATGAAAAAAATTCAAAGGTAGCTTGTTGTCTACTATAATTTGCATTATAATGGTCATATAAACTAATAATTAGTTTTTTATTTCTCTAATTTTACCTCCAATATGAATTTATATTCCTTAATTTTTATAATAAATACTTAAATAGTCACTTAAAGTATCTATTCTAGTACGAGGATCAAAAACACATACAACAAGATAAATTGGTGAAATATCAAGAAAATAATTTATCTATTTTAATTTCATTGCCATGATATTTATATTAAAATCATGATCATGTTGATATTCTTCTAAAGTACCAAATATATTAATGTGAATAATTAAAAATATATGAGTAGTAGAATGATAAATATCAGATAAAATATAAGTAGCACCATTAAAAATGTTTAAAATTTCTAAAAAAAATTTCATAAACATTTCAATAGATATAAACTAAGTTGTGTAACATTATTTATAATAAAAGTGCATAATAATTCTTTATACTCAAAAGATTTATTAAGTAATTCATAAATAGAATTCCATTAGATAGGACCATCCCTAAAAAATCTTTTGACTCTTTTATTATTTAATTTATAAAATCTAGCCCACTCTTTCATTACTTGTGGATGACCCCACAAGAATGAAATTGCCCTTTTAATTAAAGAAAGAAAAGTCTTTAGAGTCCGTAAACTCCTTATCAACATAAATCTAAAATATGACAATTATACTTAATATGAAAAAAAAATACCAAAAGCCGATTGACACACTTGTTATAATTCAAGAATAGCAACAGTATTTGTAGATGCAACATTAAAACTAATTGGAAAAAATTTAAAAGCAAAATAGTACTCTTTTAAAATAGTTTTCATCATTCTATAAATGTTATCAATAATATGTCGTTTACCTATAAAACTGACTTCCATATCCTCCTACTTTGAATTTAAAAATACGATCACAGTAGTTGTAGATAATATAGGAGTCATCGGTATTTTAGACTTTCCTGAAATGCAACTTAAAGATGTCTGACTTTACTTTGATCATCGTATTGAATTACTTCGACTCAATGGTGATATATTAGCTTTCTTGGATCGTCATAACTAAACTTTTGAAATTGTCTTCAGTGAAATAGTGAGTTACACTTGCTATCAAAATAAGAAAGAAAGCATATAAGAGTGATTAGAGCACGTATTAGAGCTTAATAGAGTATTATGAGTGTTTAATCAAATGTAAAAAAAGCAAATTGAAGGATTTAGGTTATATTTGTAGATTTTTTGAAGGTGTTTTTTTCTAAAATACTCTCAACTAGCTATTATTTAGTTGTTGGAAGTAGCAATTTTATCTTTTTCATATCTTTTATAATTTTAATTATGAAATGACCAAAACAATTGACCATTGGATTGTTAGGGCTCAAACAGTTTGCCTAACGATCGGTCAAGCCTATTTGATAGGAACTTTTTTATTTTTTTAAACCGTTGAACTGACAATTCGAATCAGAACCCGTCGGTTTGAACCAAAACTTGAATTATCAATTCCGATCCTGAATGATTCTGATTTTTCAAATCCAAGAATCAGAACCGAACCACCCATGGTTGGTTTTGATTTAGTTTGGAACCGATAAATAAATGGGCTGGTTTGATTCTAATTGTAGCCTGATTCGATTTCAATTCAGTTAAAAAATAATAAATGGAATAGAAGAGAGATAAGAAGGATAAATGGAAGTAGAATCAATTGTGTGAAAGTGTTTAAGGTGGGGAGACCAGATCTAAATTACGTATACATAGGTTTATAATCTTTTTGTATATTTTATATTTTTAACACAACATATAATTAGGAAATTATATTAAAAATTTAAGGTCCGAACCCATTCAACCAATGACTCGGTGTTGCACGATTTGACCGGGCCAATCCTGACCGTAATTTCATAACTCACATATTATCACCAGAAATAATATCTATTGCTTCCCAGTTATCCGCAAAGTCCGTTCAAACAAAAATACAAAAGATACCCTCAAAGAATAATTAAGAATATGAAAATGACAAATCTACTTCCAGTAAATTAATTATAGCATCAGTACATACCATATGTTTCTGCCGAAGATCGAAGAAGTGGGTCCAAATAGAAAGAGATTTGTAGTAAATGAATATATCCAATTATCGCAATAGATTTGCTATATACTATTTTTTCGCTATGTTATGATTCACAAAACCCTTGCCATTAACTTTTCATGCTGAAATATCTTGAAAATCTGTTATATTTACCCTGAACATTTCCAAAATCATTCAGCCTCACTTGAGGATGATTGAATTCTGTGATTTAATCTAATCCAAGCAACATGTAGTTACCATAACGAACGATGATATAGAAGGTTAGCTTTTTGTGTGGATTAATGCATACCAATGACGTCGAGAGCATTATTATGCATTAGGATGGTAACTGGTTCTTCCCCAGACTTATTCCAAATCCTCGAGATTGAAGCTGTGATTGAGCTGTGCAGGCAAAGCTCTGCGGTTGCTCCCTGCGCCGTTAAAGCCTAATCCTGTTAATCCTGTTCTCTCACATCCTATATATCCCCCACTCCCCCCCGACAACCCCGCTGCAGTCTCCCATAACAATCCAGCTAGCCTTCACAACGTCCATGGCCGGGACGTGGATCCTCTCCGCTGCTGTCTTCTCCGCCATCCTTTTTCCAGGTTGGTCTACGTGCTAGCTGTTTCTCTTTGTAGGGTTGGTTTCACTGTATTCCGTGATACTGTATCTCAGCTGCATCCTCCACTAGGTTCACCGTGAAGAACAACTGCCCGTTCAAGATCTGGCCCGCGACACTCACCGGCGGGAGATCGGCGCTGCTCCCTCAGACCGGCTTGGAGCTCGCATACGGTGAGTCGCAGTCTCTGGACGCGCCCGCCGGTTGGTCGGGCCGGTTGTGGGCGAGAACGCGGTGCACCACCGACTCGACCTCGGGCAGGTTCTCGTGCGCCTCCGGCGATTGCGGCAGTGGGGCCATCGAGTGCAACGGCGCGGGAGGGGCGCCGCCCACCACGCTGGTGGAGTTCACGCTGCAGGGTGACGGGGGGAAGGACCTCTACGACGTGAGCTGCGTCGACGGCTTCAACCTGCCGGTGTCGGTGACGCCGCGGAGCGGGCGGGGCTGCAGCTCGATCTCCTGTCCAGCGGACATCAACGCAGGCTGCCCGCCGGAGCTGCAGAAGAGAGCGGGGGACGGGGCGGTGGTGGGTTGCAAGAGCGCATGCCTAGCCTTCGACACGGACTGGTACTGCTGCAGAGGAGCGTACGGTACGCCGAGCGCATGCAAGCCGACGAATTACTCCATGTTGTTCAAGAATGCATGCCCTCAAGCTTATAGCTACGCTTATGACGACGCCACCAGCACGTTCACCTGTGTTGGAGCTAATTACCTCATCACATTCTGCCCCTAACTGATACGGTATCGTATGTTAGTTCAAGAATTTACTTAGTTTTAATACGGTAGCTATGTGCTGTCAATTGATATTTTTGGATGATGATGATTTGTGGCAAGCAATACCTCAACAATAGCGAATATTTTTTTTTATCTAAGATTTGATTTAAAGGATATTCTTCGAGAAATTATGCTGATGTGTAAGTATCGAGCACTTACCTTGTCGGTCTTTGAGTGATCGAAACTTCGTACCAATACATTTAGTTTTATAGGATATTTGTCCTCCCTCATTTAGTTTTAAAGTATTTTATGTGATTTAAGAAAAAATATATTTGACAATTTCAGGGAACAATATTACAAATTTATTTTGGGATTAACAGAAATGATCAGAGTAAAGAAAACAAAAAATTCTCTGTGGGAGTTGTATGGGCTAAGAAGATGCCATGATGAAACAGCTGCGGGAAGACAGCAGCAGGCTATGTTTCTCCTCAAAATTGCTCCCAAAATTCTACAATATCTAAATGAACAAAAAATAATAATGAAGTAAACTTTTTATTTTTCTTTTGAAAAGTAGGAGGGTTAAAATTGGTTTGAACCAAATCATTAAGGATGGAACGGAATTGATTTTTGATTTTGTTTAGTTAAAATAAGATAGGTTTGATGCGCTTCATCTACCTAATCGAATCGGTTCTTGATTAATCAATTCAATTAATCAACTAATCGATTTATTATTTTAAATAATTTAATATTATATATATTTATTTCAAATGAATTGATTCGATCCAATGAACCCATTTAGTTAAATTGAACCAAATTGAAATCCTAGTTCAATTGGATCCAAGATTTATAAAGTTAGATTCATATTGTTTTTACAATTATGATATTTGTTGAATCTCGGATTTTGATGATGAAACTAATTGTGTGTGATTTGTTGTCTAACTGCGTGTTGAGTTACGCAGGTCTACTATCGATCAGGATATTGGGTGTCGAGCCAGAGGTTCGGTCGACTATCGGCAGGAGGCTTCGTACGTCGGGCATCGGGCCAAGAAGTGCGGAGTTGCACCATGGATATCGAGTTTGTTTGTGCAGGAGTAACTACGAAAGGGATGAAGACGTAAAGCGAAATCAAGGGCCGAAGTCAAGTGCGATGGATCGTTGGGAGTTCGTGAGTTTTGACTAAGTCCAAGATTCTTTGGGAGTGCCGAATCGCCGAGAACGCAGTAGGAGCTTGCCAAGGGTTTTCAAGCTCACGGAGGTTCATCGGAAGTTCACGGAGCTTGACAAGAAAGATCGAAGCTTTCCAAAGAAGCTCGGGGGAACTCGCCAAAATCATCGTGGAGTCCGAGAGCTTGCGGGGAGTCCGCAGGATGGTTTCCGAGGGATCGTCGGAAGACCGCCGGAAGCTCGACGGAAGAAGACTTGACTTGCGGACTTTGTAATAGCTTAGGAAACGTCTTTAAAATTCGTAGTTAGCACATATTTTGGGTTAGAATTAGATAACCCAAAGTGGGGGCCCATTGGGCCTTGATTAGGATGAGTTTGGGCCAAATGTAGCCCGGCACATGTGTATCAGAGCACATGTATCAAGACATGCATGTTAAATACATGATATCACTAACCATCGTTCGGCGGTTGGTGATGGCGGAACCGCCGACTGAACACTCGGCAGCAGTACATGCATGCGGTCCGTCGCGTAGCACCGCGAAAACAAAGCGGTGGAACCGTCATCGGGCGGTAGCACCGCCCTCGCCTCTAAACCAGAGGCGGTGGAACCGCCGATGGGCGGTAGCACCGCCCCGCCACCGTATCGCGCGGTGGCACCGCTTGCCCGGGCAGAGCACCGCCCGCATTTCTGGCCAAAGATAGTGACAAAGTGGTGGCACCGCCCGACCAACAGATCTTGAACTCCAAATTGATTTCAAATTTGGAGCCCAATTTGAATCCACTTTGATCTATAAATACCCTCCTTTCCCAAATGAAAGGGTAACCCTTTTGAGCAAAAAGTCTAAGTCTTGAGTTATTCAAGTGTGTTGTAAAGCCTTGCTTTTGCTAGTGTTCACCTTCTTCCCTTTCTTGAGAGATCTTGTACAAGTGTGAACATTTTGTAAAGGGTTGTAAAGGGGTGTTTGATCCTTCCCTTCAAAGAGATTGCTAGTGGAAGAGTGGAGCCTCATCGTAAAGGCTTCAAGAGTGGATGTAGGTCATTTGACCGAACCACTATATATTCTTGTGTCCATGAATGTGTGAGTGCTTACATTCTTGAAGTATTTCTTTACCTTGCTGCAAGTTATTTAGTTCATACTTATTTCCCTTAAGCAAGCAATTTCTTTCAAGCTCTCTTTCGTCAAATCGAGATCTTCCTACGAACGTGAGTTTTCGCAAAATCGGTTTCAAGAAAACGGTTTTAATCCGCTGCACTAATTCACCCCCCCCCCTCTTAGTGCCGCTCGATCCCTAACAATTGGTATCAGAGCCACGTTCTTTCTCTTTCGGATTTACACCCGTGAGAAATGGCTCTAAATGGTTTTCAAGAGGGCTTTTCCGTTTTTCGTCCACCGTTCTTTAACGGTTCGGACTACACATATTGGAAAACTCGAATGAGAGTTTTCATGCTTTCAATGGATTTGGATTTGTGGAACATCATCGAAAATGGTTTTCAACCTTCCTCTAAACCGACGAACGAATGGTCGGTTTTGGAGAAAAGGTCATTTTCTTTAAACGCAAAGGCTATGAATGCCTTATTTTGCGCTTTGAACAAGAACGAGTTCAATCGGATTTCTATGTGCGAAACGGCTTTTGACATTTGGCGAACTCTTGAAATCATGCATGAGGGAACTAGTAGAGTTAAAGACTCGAAAGTGAACCTCTTGTTGCATGATTTTGAGCTCTTCCAAATGACACCAAGCGAATCTATCGACGACATGTACACCCGCTTCACGGATGTCGCCAATAGCTTGAAAAGTCTTGGTAAAAGTTTTGAATTTTGAACTCACTAACAAGATCTTAAGATCCCTTTCAAAATGGTGGGATCCTAAAATAACGACGATTCAAGAATCAAAGGATCTAAATAATTATTCTATTGATGAACTCATTGGGTCCTTAAAGACCTATGAAATGGAACATGATGAATATGATAAACATGATGAACACATGAACAACCTTCTAAAGAACAAGAAGGTTTTTGAACTCCGAACTATGAAATGCCACTTGAGTAATGACTCAAGTGATGAGGACAATGAGGACATTGAACACATAACAATGAATGTTAACAAGTTCATTAAACAAAAATTAAAAAACACAAATGAACTTGAACGGAGAAAGAGGCCAAAGAAGAAGAAGAAGGCTTGGAAAGAAGAATCAAGAAAAGAAGAAGCAAACTACGCTTTAATGGGCTTCGACAATGAGGTAAGTAACTTAACTTCCTTGAATTATTTTGAAATTACTTGATGATTTCCATGAATGCTTAACTTAGTTTGTAGGATTTTTTTTATGCTTTTCTTGTGTTTTTAGAAATTAAAAAAAATTTCGAAATTATACTATGCTTTTCTTTATAGTATTTTTGAAAAGTAAACATATGAATGATGCAAGATTTGTGATAATGCTTAGGATTAATCCATGCATATGTATCTTGATTGTTTACATTGTCTCCAAATATAATGCTTGATGATTTTATATCATGCATGAGCTTTTGAAGTAATAAAATGTCATATTATGATGATGAAACATATTTTTCGAATTTATAAATAGATGCATGATTTTGGCAAAAATTTGATCATGGCCTTTTAGAGATTACACTATCATGATGCTTTACGTGTAATGCTTTTGATCTTAATAGGCTAAATGACAACTTATATTTCAAATTTATACAATGATAGCTTCCATATAAATGTTTGAATATACATTATGAAATCATCATTGAAATAAAAATATTAAAAGTTTGTTATCATGCTTAATGATTTTGTGATATCATATCTTGATGACAAACTCATGTTTTAGTCTTAAATTGATATTCATCTTTTGAAACATGAGCACACTTGTTTGAAACAAAATGAAACACATTATCATGATAAGTTGAATCTCATAATGTGTTATATTGTTGTCTTGACAATTTTTATAATGAAGTTTGTCTTTCGATGTTAAATGTTGATGTTTCTATTTTATTTGACATTAAAAGATAAAGGCATGTTTATTTGAAGTAAATTATAAAAAGGAAATGCATGATTCTTGAAAATTTTTCTATCCCTAAAGTTTTTGGTCTTGATGAATCCATGTGGATCTCTTGAATCGAATCTTTTGGAAAGTACCACATGCTTAATGTGATTCGACTTAATGACAATTTGTCTTTTCGTCTTGAATGTTGACATTTACTTTTATTAAGGGCAAATGCATGGTTATAAGAAGCAAATCACATATAAAAACAAAATGCAATTCTTTATATCAATCTTATCAATTTTTCTATAAGAAATTCATGAATCCATGCTTATCATGTATGAATTTATTGAATGAGATTTTGAGGATGATTCTAGTTTTGACTAATGCTTAATTTGTGTTTATGTCATAAGACACGTTTTAAAATTGAATCATGCTTCAATCATGTTCTTTCTCCCTTAATTCATTTTGTTCTCCTATATTTCCTTTTATTTACTATAGAGGAGAATCTTCTAAATGAATTGTGAAATTGATGATTTGATAATAAGTGTTTATCAAAAATCTTTTTATCATTTTGCAATCTCTAAAAAGTTGATAATCACTCATTCATGTTGTGAATCTCAAAATGTTTTTGATTTGATTAGGAGTTTCGAGTTGACAAAATGAGTTTGAATAAATTTATGACTCCTCTCTTGATCTCTTGAAATCATGACATTGAATTCTTGACTTGAGATATTTTTTGCAAATTGAAATACCTTCCTCTATGATTGCTTCCTTTTTCATTTACTAAAGAGGAAAACAATTCAAGTCTTGATATATCGATAAGTGATACCTGAAATTATTTTTATGATTCATGATGAATTTAGATCTATCATGTATAAATCAAGTTGTTGCTCTTACTATCAAATGAATCATGAGCCCTGACATCACATCTTTTATGATATGATTTCCTTACCTTGTATGCCTTTTGTGATGATTTGAACATTGATGTAAAACAAAATTTATATTCTTCCCTTTCCCTTTATTTCCTTCTTTAACGACAAAAGGGGAAAGAAAGCATGTTAACATCATGACTTGATTTTGATTTCTTGGAACTATATAATTGAGATTCTATTTATGAAATCATGATCGTGATGATTTGAAAACTCCTACATGTAAATCGAGATTTTCTTCATGACAAATATATATAAATTTTGTTTATTCATGAATTGATCTTTAATGAGATGACTTTCTTGTGTGATGATTGAAAAATTATTTTCTTTCTGATGAATCATTGAAAATCATGATCTTGATCTTGCTAAAATGAATGGTTATGAATCATGAATGATATCTTTTGATCCTTATTGATATCTTTCATGAATTCTTTGAATCTATTGCCTTGAACTTTTGAATTGTGATGAATCAAAATTTTTCTCCTATATGACTTCTCCTATATGTCATGCTTTGAATATTGATGAAGATTTTTTATTGATGGAAGTTGATATATGATATGAAAAGAGGATGTAAAAGAAAATCTTTGTATTTGATCCTACTATTCTTTTTGACAAAAACAAAGGGGGAGAAGATTTATTGCTAGCTTGCAACTTCAATGAAAAATTTCCTAGCTCGATCATTGAAATGAAGGAACATCCTATCATGGAAATTTTAAATGTTGCTAGCATGCTACAAAAGCAAACTACAAACTTGCTATGATGAATTGTAAGAAGCAAGTGATGGATTGCTATGCTTGGACATCCTTGAAAAATTTGCCACGATTGAATGTTGAATGTTGATGAAAATTTAGCTAGTATGTTGTAAAGATTTGCATATTCTTGAAAACTAGCTATGATGTTACTTCTCCTTTTTGTTGATGACATAGGGGGAGAAGTAGATTGATGACTTTATGCATTGTATTGAATATTTTATATATTTGCATGATGGTTTGATTTATTCTCTTAATTATGATGAATGTTGCTTGGATTTAGGATAATCCAAGTGTTCTATCAATGGCATATTGATAGGGGGAGTTTGTATTAAACTCCGGGGAGTTATGGTTAACTCCGTTAGTCATCAATTAGTTGTCATCATCAAAAAGGGGGAGATTGTTGAATCTCGAATTTTGATGATGAAACTAATTGTGTGTGATTTGTTGTCTAACTGCGTGTTGAGTTACGCAGGTCTACTATCGATCAGGATATTGGGTGTCGAGCCAGAGGTTCGGTCGACTATCGGCAGGAGGCTTCGGACGTCGGGCATCGGGCCAAGAAGTGCGTAGTTGCGCCATGGATATCGTGTTTGTTTGTGCAGGAGTAGCTACGAAACGGATGAAGACGTTAAGCGAAATCAAGGGCCAAGTCCGCGATGGATCGTTGGGAGTTCGTGAGTTTTGAAAGTCTAAAGATTCTTTGGGAGTCTTGTCTGAACCGGTCGAGAACGAGTAGGGAGCTTGCCGAAGGGTTTTCGGAAGCTCGCCGGGAGGTTCATCGGAAGTTCGCGGAGCTTGACAAGAAAGATCGAAGCTTTCCAAAGAAGCTCGGGGGAACTCGCCAAAATCATCGTGGAGTCCGAGAGCTTGCGGGGAGTCCGCAGGATGGTTTCCGAGGGATCGTCGGAAGACCGCCTAAGCTCGACGAAAGAAGACTTGACTTGCGGACTTTGATATAGCTTAGGAAACGTCTTTAAAATTCGTAGTTAGCACATATTTTGGGTTAGGATTAGAAAACCCAAAGTGGGGGCCCATTGGGCCTTGATTAGGACTTGTCACAAAATTTTTGCCTAAAACTGAACTGGGCTGATGCATGCATCGTAGTAATGGGTACTGCAGCATATGTAATGAAATAAATACTGTAGCAGTGGTGAACCGCCAGCCCCGGGCGGAACCGCCCGGCTGGGCGGCAGCATTACCTCGGTTACGCATAGGCGTGGCACCGCCGTCTGGGCGGTAGCACCGGCCAGCCGGAACAGCGGAATCACTGGCTGGAAGTGTAGCACCGCCTCGGGCTTTAAATCCAGAGGCTGGGTGGAACTGGCCGATCAAGGGGGTGGCACCGTTGCTCGCGGTAGCACCGCCCTGTACGGCCAAAAGATAGTGAAAGTGGCACCGCCGACAAGCAAGGGCACCGCCCCACTGGGCCAGATCTTTTGAACTCCAAATTGATTTCAAATTGAGCCCAATTTTGAATCCACTTTGATCTATAAAGGTTCCTCCTCCCTTTCCCAGCTGAAAGGGTAACCCTTTTGAGCAAAAAAGTCTAAGTCTTGAGTTATTCAAGTGTGTTGTAAAGCCTTGCTTTTGCTAGTGTTCACCTTCTTCCCTTTCTTGAGAGATCTTGTACAAGTGTGAACATTTTGTAAAGGGTTGTAAAGGGGTGTTTGATCCTTCCCTTCAAAGAGATTGCTAGTGGAAGAGTGGAGCCTCATCGTAAAGGCTTCAAGAGTGGATGTAGGTCATTTGACCGAACCACTATATATTCTTGTGTCCATGAATGTGTGAGTGCTTACATTCTTGAAGTATTTCTTTACCTTGCTGCAAGTTATTTAGTTCATACTTATTTCCCTTAAGCAAGCAATTTCTTTCAAGCTCTCTTTCGTCAAATCGAGATCTTCCTACGAACGTGAGTTTTCGCAAAATCGGTTTCAAGAAAACGGTTTTAATCCGCTGCACTAATTCACCCCCCCCTTTTAGTGCCGCTCGATCCCTAACAATATTAACATTAAGGCAACACTTTTATATATTCTGTTTGATCATCAATTTGTGTAACCCAATTGCCCAAAAAAATTTTTGTAAATCGGCTACTTTAGATTTGGTAAAAAGCTAGAAGAGTGTCTAAAGTGCATGCAAATACCTTAAAGTTACAAGAAGTCATACTGTTAGGATACGCAACTGCTGCCCAAAACAAGAGCTCAGACAATAGTCCATCATACGTCTTAAAGGAATTTGATATGCAAACTAAATACGGCAATATAGAATATTTACTTATATTTTAGAATTCTTGAAAGACAAGCAAGGTGTAGTAATGGTAGAAATGTGTCATTTTACTATTCTATTTGTTCATGAGTACTCAATTTTCTCAAATATTAAAATATTACATAATTACTAGAGTAAACATTCTAAAAAATGTTATTGTATAATACTCAAGCAGATGCAAAATGTTCATGTCATATTAACAAGGATTAAGGTGAGGAAAAGTGGATAACAAAAATAAAAATGCACATAGTACATTTATTGTTATATGTTCTCTCATTTGAACACGTCCATTATCAAACAAAACCAAGTCAAATAAAAAATTATTCGCAAAACCACCGAATGCATAAGGCACTATATTATGACAAACTTTAGAACGAAGTTATGAACTCAAACAAAAAACTATCGATTTCCCAACATGAGACTATTTTAACCTTCAAATAAATGTTACATAGCAAGGAGTCCACTTTCTGATCCAAATTATTGATACTCACCTGAAGAATTTTAAATTAAAAAAAAATAAGTTCATATATAATGATGAGACATGTGTTGGTGCAAGAGTAATATATATCACTAACATTTGAAAAAGCAAATACAACACCATGCAGTTTGAGATGATCTCCCTTAACCGGTCGGCTATTAACATATAAACTAGATTTTATGTGAATGCAGGTGCCCCATTTAATGGAAAAATAAAAGTTCATTATTATGAATAAAATAGTACATAATATCTAAATCTTATGTAAGAATTTTTAACAAATTGCCTTGCTCTAATCTTTGAAAATCCTCAAAATCTTCGTATGAAAGAATGAAAAATGGTACGGACCTTATCTAATTTTGTATGCAAAGAAGAGTTTTCATCATTTTAGAGCCAGGGAATTACGGTGGGGATCAAGTACCCTTCCTCCAGTGCCACAAGTACTTTCAGAAGATACAATGGAGACGATTATGGTTCATTCATCTCGTGCAATAGATACAAGAATCCATAATCTAATTGAATTCATCTTCCACCAATTCAACAAATCTAATTTAATAGAAGGGTTGAACGACTGATAGTCCTCCTTCAGATATTTTTTTCAACTCTAATTTTGTGCATAGTTATTTACAAAAATATATTTATATAATATAATTTTAGATCATGTTCATCTTGAATTGATTTGATGTTTGCACAGATGACTGTACTGGCACAAATGAAGTCTTAGCCTCTGTCCTCATATTGCTTGCACAATAATGACTTCAGACAAGTCATCAACTTCACTCAGAACTCGGTTGTCTTATCATCATCATTGAAAAGACTAATAAAATAATTAACATAATCCTAACTTATGCCTCAGATCAACCACAGCAATCAACAATAATATGTTAATAGTATTGGGGTTTTTCAATATTTGTCAAACTTTATCTTTATTTTGTTGATTATCAAAATTATCAAATTTTGATTACCATAATTGAAAGATAGTATTCCTTTTCAATATCAAAATTTTTTTTACTACATAATATTAGGTCTGGTATTAAAAAATATAATAAAATTTTCATCACACCTCTGTAGATGTTTTTTCATCAAAAGGTTCACCATCAATATCAATGTCCAATTTTATGGATATATATTTTAGTGTATTAATGATCTTAGAATTTTCTATGTTAAATCTTTTAAGTAGGTCTTGAGTTTAGCTTGATTGATAAAAGTTTCATCCTTAAATTATGTAATATGTAAGCCTAAGAAAAATTTTAATTTATCTATTATGCTCATTTTAAATTCTTGATGTATACTCTTGACAAATGATTCACATAAAACTTCATTAGTCGAACTAAAAATAATATCATGAACAATAAGAATATTATTATTAAAATACTTAATAAATAGTATGGTATCTATATTATCTTTAAAAATTTATTCTAACTTAAAAAGGAACTAAGTCTCTCACATCAAGTCTTATAGGCTTCTTTTAACCCATAGAGAACTTTTGATAGTTTATAAACATGATTTACATATAAATAATTTTAAAATCTCAGTAGTTGCTCAATATAAACTTTTTTTGAAATAAAACTATTAAAAAAAATATTTTTGACATCCATTTGATATAGTTTAAATTTTTTAAAACATATATAGGCAAGGAGTATTCTTCATAATTTATACATTTTTTAATTAAAATCTTTGGCCACTAATATGGTCTTGTTTCAAATTACGATATTTTATCCATCTTGTTTAATGCTTGAGAGTCTCATTTAGTATCAATTACAAGATTATTATTAAGTCTAGATACAAGCATCTAAATTTTATTTCTCTAAAATTGATTAAACTCATCATGTATAACTAAGACTCATGAGTCATTTTTAAGCATCATCAATATATTTAGGCTTAATTTATAATAAAAGAAATAATATTTACATAAATATTTCTTAAAAAAGAATCAGTTTAAATATCTTTTGACGTTTTCTCAATAATTAGATTATTATGATGTGTATCTACATAATTTCATTGATTGGGTAAGGTTTTCAAAAGCTAACATATCCAAGTTTCTTTGGAAAGTAAAATCATCATTCAAATTTAATATTTTAAGTTTAAAAAATTATCATCAAAATTAATTTTCTTAGTTTAAGGAGATTCATTAAAAATATCATAAATAGATTATTCAACAACTAAAGATCTTTTATTGTAAACTCTATAAGTTTTAGAAATAGAAGAGTATAAAAAAAATCTTTATTGGATTTAGTATCAAATTATTTTAAAGTATCATTATCATTCAAAATAAAATATTTATAATAATAATTTTTAAAATATAAAATATTATATCTTTTATTATTTTATAACTCATTTGAAATAATTTTTTTTAATTATTTTATAACTTTTAAAATATAAAAGTTTAAGATAAATATGGCCTTATAAAGACTATATTCATGATATAGCAAGCTGTGTTAATGACTTTGGCCTAAAAATATTTAAACTACATTGTTTGAGCATGGTCCTAATCGTTTCTTGTAAACTTTTATTCTTTCTCTTAATAACCTTATTTTATTATGAACTTCTTAGAATGGAAAAATTGTGATCATACCCGTTTAAATAATAAGACTTTTGAAGATAAAATTTTTAAATTCATCACCATAATCACTATCAATAGATAAATCATAAAATATTTTTTTATTTTAGACTTATTTATAAATCTTAGTAAAATATTTAAAATAATTAGTTTTATATATCATTAAGTATGTCTAAGTGTATCTACTATAGTCATTAATAATCATAAATACATATTTACTATCAGCTAGACTTGTGATATCGATAAGTCCAAATAAGTCTATATGAATTAGTTTTAGTGGTGTATGTTGAATCTCAGATTTTGATGATGAAACTAATTGATTGTGATTTATGGTCTAACTGCGTTTTGAGTTACGCAGGTCTACTATCGATCAGGATTAGATAGTTGACGCTGGAGGAATTGACATTGCGTCGGATGATTACGTAAGGATATTAGATGTCGAGCCGAGGTTCGATTGATAATCGGCAGAAGGCTTTGTACGTCGAGCATTGGGCCAAGAAGAGCGTGTTGCGCTAAGGATATCGGGGTTGCGGAGGTCAACCGCCAATTGGGCAACAGATTACTAGAGAGGATGATGTGCCGAAGAATTGGATGAAGCGCCGATAAGCCAATGATGTGCCGGGCAACTGAATGTCAATTCACGTTGTAATAATTGTCTAGATCGAAATAGAGTATTTATTTGTGTGTGTATGTAGGATTAACTACGATGACGATGAAGACGTAAAGCGAAACAAAGTGCTGGAAGACAAGTGTGATGGATCGTTGGGAGTTCGAGAGTTCGATGAAAGTCCGAAGATTCATTGGGAGTATTGCCAGAACCAGCCGAGAACGAGTAGGGAGCTTGCCGAAGGGTTTTCGAAAGTTCGTCGGAAGGTTTGTCGGAAGTTCATGGAGCTTGCCAAGAAAGATCAGAGCTTGCCAATGAAGCTCGTCGGAACTCGCCAAGATCATCATGTAGTTCGGGAGCTTGCCAGGAGTCTGTAGAATGGTTTCCGAGGGTTCGTCGGAAGACCGCCGGAAGTTCACCGAAAGCTCGCCGAAAGAAGTCTTATCTTATGGACTTTGTAATAGCTTATAAAATATCTTTAAAATTCATAATTAGCACATAATTTAGTTTAGGATTAGGTGTTAATCCTATAAACCAAATTTGGGCCAATTCGGACTTCACGACCAGTTTCCACTTCAAACCAAACCAAAGAAATGCTTTAGGCCAGCAGGCTGGGCGGTGGAACCACCCTAGGCTGGCGGTGGTACCGCCCAGCACCCGAGGGAACCAAAGGTGGCACCGCTGGATGGGCGGTGGCACCGCCCGGTACCGCAAGAATCGGGAAAATCGAGGCACTTCAAATTTGGGCTCCAAATTTGAATCCTCTTAAGGCCTATAAATACCCCACTCATTCAGAGTTTAGAGGGTGTATAGAACTAAAAAAAAGAAGGGAGAAACTCTCTTGAAAGTGTGCCAAATCTTCCCTTTTAGTTTTAAGAGTGTTCTAGTCCAAGAGAGGGGTAAGAGTGCTTGTAAGGGTTATCTCCTAAACCCATCAAAATGAGAGGTGCTATAAGGGAGTTCATCCTCTCCCGTTGGAAGGAGGATAGCTAGTGGAGAAGCCGGTGGTCTCAAGTATAGAGGAATCGGGAGTGGATATAGGTCGCATGACCGAACCACTATAAATCGGTTTGCATTTACTTTCTTGCAACTTACTTTGCTGCAAACCACCTTCATTTGCTGCCTTACTTATGTTAGGGGTCGAGCGGTACTAAGAGGGAGGGGGGGGGGGGGGGTGAATTAGTGCAGCGGATAAAACGATAGATTTTCAATGATTTAAAACAAGCTTTGAAAACTTCGTATGAATGAATGCAATGTTTCGTTTGAACCTGGAAAGATTGCGTTTTAACTTTAAAGCATACATAATAAGATGATAAAGAAGTTGAGTAAATAAGGCAGCAAGTAAAAATGGTTTGCAGCAAAGTAAATAGCAAGAATGTAAATGCAAACCAGATTTTTATAATGGTTCGGTCATCCGACCTACATCCACTTTCGATTCCTCTTCGCTTGAGGACACCAGTTTTCCACTAGCTTTCCTCCTTCCAATGGGTGAGAAAGAACTCCCTTGCAACACCTCTTCTTTTGACGGGCTTAAAAGATAACCCTTACAAAGCTCTCACCCCTCTCTTGAACAAGAAAATACTTAAGAGTAAGAGGGAAGTTTTTGACACTATTTGAGTAGATTTTTCCCTCAAGATTTTCACTCTTGTTGCTGCACTTTGAACCTGCAAAAGAGGAGAATTTATAGAACTCAAGAGGACTCAAATTTTGAGCCAAAACTTGGAACCAAAATTTGAGTTTCTCGGTGCTGTCAGTCCTAGCAGACTAACACACCTAGGCAATGCTACCGCCTCAGCCAGGCGGTGCTACCGCCTGATTTTCCAGGCACTAGGCGGTAGCACGGTGCTACCGGCGGTGTGCTACGCTTGGCTATAATGCCGAACTCTGATGCAGGACTACGATGCGGGTTACGATCACCGGGCTATAGCAGCATGCATGTAGCATGCATGCATGCTGCTGGTGTTGCTGGGCGGTGCTACCGCCCCAGCCAGTAGCTGCTAGTTCTGCTAGGCGGTGCTACCGCCCAGCATGCATGCACGTAGCAGCATGCATGCTGCTGGCGGTGCAACCGCCCAACATGCATGCACGTAGCCCAACATGCATGCATGCACACATCATTTGGTTTGGGCCGAAAACTTGGCCCAAACCGATTCCGAATAAGGTCCAATGGGCCCATACTTGGGTTAAAGGATTAACCCATAATCCTAACCCAAATTGATGTGCTAACTATAAAATTAAAGACATTCTTAAGCTATTACAAAGTCCGCAAGTCAAGTCTTCTTCCGGCGAGCTTCCAGCGAGCTTCCGACGGTCTTCCGACGATCCCTCGGAAACCATCCTGCGGACTCCCGGCAAGCTCTCGGACTCCACGATGATTTTGGCGAGTTCCCCCGAGCTTTTTTGGCAAGCTCCGATCTTTCTTGGCAAGCTCTACGAACTTCCGACGAACCTCCTGGTGAACTTCCGAAAACTCTTCGGTAAGCTCCCTACTCGTTCTCGGCCAGTTCCGGCAGCACTCCCAACAAATCTTCAGACTTCCATCGAACACTCAAACTCCCAATGATCCATCACACTTGACTTCGATCCTTTGTTTCGCTTTACGTCTTCATCCTTATCGTAGTTACTCCTGCACAGACAAACACCAAAAACTCTACTTCGATCTAGACAGTTATTACAATGCGAATTGACATTCAGTTGCCCAGCACATCATTGGTCGGCGCTTCGTCCGATCCTTCGGCACATCGCCCTCTCTAGTGGCTTGTTGCCCAATCGACGGTTGACCTCCGCAACCTCGATATCCATGGTGCAACTCCGCACTTCTTGGCCCGATGCTCGATGTACCAATCCTCCTGCCGATAGTCAACCGAATCTCCGGCTCGACATCCAATATCCTGACGTGATCACCTCTGGCGCAACGTCAATTCCTCCAGCGTCAACTGTCTAATCCTGATCGATAGTAGACCTGCCTAACTCAAAACGCAGTTAGACCACAAATCACACTCAATTAGTTTCATCATCAAAATCCGAGATTTAACAATCTCCCCCTTTTTGATGATGATAACTAATTGATGACTGACGGAGTTAACCAAAACTCCCCGGAGTTTAACACAAACTCTCCCTATCAATATGCTATTGATAGAATACTTGGATTATCCCAAATCCAAGCAATATTCATCACAATTAAGAGAATAAATCAAACCATCATGTAAATATATAAAATATTCAATCAATGCATGAAGTCATCAATCTACTTCTCCCCCTATGTCATCAACAAAAAGGAAAAGTAACATTATAGCTAGTTTTCAAGGATATGCAAATATTACAACATACTAGCTATCACATCATACAATACAACATCAAATAATACCATTCAATCATAGCAAGTTTCAAAGATGGGCAATGATGGTAATTTTCACTTGCTTGTTGAGATGTGCAAGTTATACTTTCTTTGCTTCCTTTGCATGTTCTAGCTAGCAAAATTTTTCTTTGCAATACATAAGCTAGCAATAATTCTTCTCCCCCTTTGTTTTGTCAAAAAGTGGAGTACAAATAGCTAATGCTTTGATCATGACAAGATAACAAATTTACAATATGAATTTTTAGCATATGAAGTCATGAATTCAAGAGAGTCAAAAATCAAGATATGAGATAAAAAGATGATAAGCAAGCAATCAATAATGATAAGCGAGCAATCAATAATGATAAGCAAGCTAACATACTTTGCGACACGCAAGTTAGCTTCCTTTCAATTCTTCTCTTTTATAACTAAGTTTCACCTTTGCAAGCTATCAACTTTTGTTTGCAATGAGCTAGCAATTATGTATGATCACTTTAAACATATATGCTAACTTTTCATTTAAACATACAAACATAAAGGCATGCAACATTTCAAAATTTTGAAGTTTTATATTTTGCTTCTTTTGATATAGTCAAGATAACAATATTTGCATCCTTTGAAATAGTAATCCTTCTTCTTCTTGTGAAATTGCAAGGTAGCAATTTTTCTCCCCCTTTGTCTTTGTCAAAAAGAAAGCCATTTTTCATATCAATTAAAAGTTTACATCAATAAAAATATACATCAATTGTTCAATCATTACATGATGCAAATAAGATAACAATGCAAAAAAATCATGTTATGACGGATATCAATATATAAATTCAACAAGGATCACAACCAAAAGATATCATTCATGATTCATAATTTATTTTTAGCAAGATCAAAAATTCATATTTATCAATTTTTTAATTCAAGATAAATATCATACAACCAAGAATCATGATATATAAAAGCATATCAATCTCATAGATCAAGTCATGATTCATAATTTATTATAAAGAAAATTAATTTTCAATCATTGTACAAGGCTAAGAGATCATATCACTTCTAGGATCATGAAATATATGACATCAAGGCTCATGATCCATTTGAAAAGATATAGCATAAAAGTAACTTAATTCATGTATAAGATTTTTCATCAAGATCACATTTCATAAGAATCAAGATACCAAGATCACAAATTCATAAAAATTCAAGTATTGAATTCTGAGAAATCAAAAGACAAGATACAAACGATCTTGATTTATAAAGAACTTCAAGTTATAATTTGCAAGATCATAATTTCACTAAAGTATTTTCATTAGCAAAGAATCACATGAGCACTTGATTGTTGCATAAATAATTTTATTGCATCATGATTTATAA
The DNA here is from genome assembly GCA_023547065.1 of Musa troglodytarum. NCBI lineage: Eukaryota > Viridiplantae > Streptophyta > Magnoliopsida > Zingiberales > Musaceae > Musa > Musa troglodytarum. The sequence goes on along the minus strand of CP097507.1, from coordinate 17,691,446 downwards.
AATTTTAAAATATGAATCATAGGAGGTAAAATAGCAATAATATCAATCATGATTCAGCAAATAGCAAAGAGAATAATTTGTTTCATGCATCTTGATTTACACAAGTCAAGTTATGATTCTAAGTGATTAAGAGATGAATCAAGAATCTTTAACAAGTCTTATTCAAATTCATAAAAGATATCAAGAAGAGCAACATTTCTTGTACATCGATATTCAAACCATGACAAGTGATATATCAAACATTTGCATTAATATTTCAATCATCAAGTCATGTGTATTGAGCCATAGGAGAAAAATCAAATTGTACATGTAATGTTTCAATCTTCAAAACATATTTTCTCAAGTTGAGTATCAATAAGTTAAGAGAAAATAATTTATTTATTTTTTTTCTTCATATAACATGGGAGAAACATAAGAGAGTATAGAGATAAAAACTCAAGTTATCAAGATGATGATCTCATAAAAGTAATTCAAAAATATAGTTTTACGAAACAAGAGATAAGTTATATTTCATTTGAAAAATTCTCTTTTTAAGTAATTCTTTTCATCTAAATATGCCTTTGTCTTTATATACCAAGATAAGCATGAAAGTTCAAGATGTAAAGGCAAAATCTCATAAGGCATTATCAAGACAAAAATGTAACACATTATTTCAAGACATGAGATTCAATATATCATGATAATATGTTTCATTTTAAGTTATTTGTTTCAGTGTACTCATGTTTGAAAAGATGAGTATCAAATTTTAAAACCGAAACATGAGTTTGTCATCAAGATATAATGTCTTTAAATACTCATGATATCATATAACTTATGATTCATTTGGATTTCTCTTCAATGACATGGGAGAATCATAAAAGAGTATGGAGTGAGAGATCTTGAAGAACTCAAATTATTAAGTTCATGATATAGATAAGACTCATTCTAGTTTAAATCATCAACTTCGAACTTATAAACAAATCATCAAAATCACTTTCATAATTTATAAGATTCATAAGATATTATAAAATCATTAAGCATGACAACCAACTATTATTATCAATGATGATTACATAAGGTATGTCCAATTATATATATGAAAATCATCATTGTATTACTTTGAAATACAAGTTGTCATGTAATCCATTAAGATGAAAAGCATTACACGTAAAGCATCATGATAGTGCAATTTCTCATTTTTTATGTGTTCCATTTCAAGTGATTTGATGTTCATATGAGTATATTCATGTTTTCCATATAGATCCAAAGAGCATGTTTCAAGAGAAATCATTAAGACCGAAAACATGAAGCACATTTTTTAAAATATTCATCATGTTTATTTTCATGAGATTCACAAGACTCATAACATGAATTCATTCATCTCAATAGAATAAAAAAGATATTTTCATTTTAAGCAATTTGACGTGAGCATATTTAAAATTTTTATGAAAACATGTATCAAAATAAAACACAAGCTTAGTCATAAAATCATCAAGACCAAATATGTAAAAATGATAGCACACTTTCAATTTTTATGATAAAAGATCATGTTCAAATTTTTGCCAAAATCATGCATGATATAAAATCATCAAGCATCATATTTGGAGACAAGGTAAACCATTAAGATACACATGCATGGATTAATCCTAAGCATTATCAAAAATCTTGCATCATTCATATGTTTACTTTTCAAAAATACCATAAAGAAAAGCATAGTATAATTTCAAAAATTTTTAATTTCTAAAAGCATAAAAAAATCCTACTAACTAAGTTAAGCATTCATGGAAATCATCAAGTAATTTCAAAATAATTCAAGGAAGTTAAGTTACTTACCTCATTGTCGAAGCCCATTAAAGCGTAGTTTGTTTCTTCTTTCCTTGATTCTTCTTGGTGAGTCTTCTTCTTCTTCATTGGTCTCTTCCTCCGTTCAAGTTCATTGTTGATTTTAGATTTTTGTTTAATGAACTTATTAAGATCGATTAAAGGTTCAAAGTCCTCTTTATTGTCCTCATCACTTGAGTCATCACTCAAGTGGCATTCTCTTGTTCTAAGTTCAAAAACCTTCTTATCCTTTAGAAGGTGGTTCAAATGTTCATCATGTTCATCATGTTCCAAGAGTGTCATTTCATAGGTCATTAATGACCCGATTAATTTTTCAAGTGAATAATCATTCAAGTTTTTAGACTCTTGAATAGTCGTAATTTTTGGATCCCATTCTTTTGGAAGGGATCTTAAAATCTTGTTTACTAAATCAAAACTTGAAAAAGATTTACCAAGACTTTTCAAGCTATTGACGACATCCATAAAGCGGGTGTACATATCACCAATAGTTTCGCTTGGTGTCATTCGGAAGAGCTCAAAATCATGCAACAAGAGGTTTACTTTCGAGTCTTTAACTCTACTAGTTCCCTCATGCATGATTTCAAGTGTTCGCCATATATCAAAAGCCGTTTCGCAAGAAGAAATTCGATTGAACTCATTTTTGTTTAAAGCACAAAATAAGGCATTCATAGCCTTTGCATTTAAAGAAAAAGATTTTCTCTATAAGTCCGACCATTCGTTCGTCGGTTTAGAGGGAAGTTGAAAGCCATTTTCGATGATGTTCCGCAAATCCAAATCCATTGAAAGCATGAAAACTCTCATTCGAGTTTTCTAATAAGTGTAGTCCGATCCGTTAAAGAACGGTGGATGAAAAACCGGAAAGCCCTCTTGAAAACCATTTAGAGCCATTTCTCACGGGTGTAAATCCGAAAGAGAAAGAACGTGGCTCTGATACCAATTGTTAGGGATCGAGCAGCACTAAGAGGGGGGGGGGGTGAATTAGTGCAGCGGATAAAATGATAGATTTTCAGCGATTTAAAACAAGCTTTGGAAACTTCGTACGAATGAATGCAACGTTTCGTTTGAACCCGGAAAGATTACGTTTTAACTTTAAAGCATACGTAATAAGATGATAAGGAAGTTGAGTAAATAAGGCAGCAAGTAAAAATGGTTTGCAGCAAAATAAATAGCAAGAACGTAAATGCAAACCAGATTTTTATAATGGTTCGGTCATCCGACCTACATCCACTTTCGATTCCTCTTCGCTTGAGGACACCAGTTTTCCACTAGCAGCGGATTAAAATCATACTTTTGAAACCGATTTTGCAAAAACACAAGTTCGTAGGAAGATTTCGATTTGGTGAAAGAGAACTTGAAAGTAATTGCTTACGTAAAGGAAATAACTATGAACTAAACAACTTGTAGCCAAGTAATGAAATGATTCAAGAATGTAAACACTCACACATTTATGGACACAATGATGTATAATGGTTCGGTCAAATGACCTACATCCACTCTTGAAGCCTTTACGATGAGGCTCTGCTCTTCCACTAGCAAATCCTTTGAAGGGGAAGGACCAAATACCCCTTTTACAACCCTTTACAAAAAGTTCACACTTGTACAAGATTTCTCAAGAAGAAGAAGAAGGTGAACACTTAGCAAGAACAAGACTTTTCAAGACTTTTCAAAAGCCCAAGACTAAGATTCTAACTCTCAAAAGAGTGCCCTTTTAGCTGAGAAAGGGGGGTATTTATAGATCCAAAGTGGATTCAAAATTGGGCTCCAAATTTGAAATCAAATTTGGAGTTCCCAGGTTCTGGTGGTCAGAGGCGGTGCCACCGCCTGTCAGAGGCGGTGCCACCGCCTGTGTCAGTCTGTTGACTGACGTACAGGGGCGGTACCACCGCCCCAGGTAGGCGGTGCTACCGCTCGGTCGTGAGGCGGTGCCATCGCTGTCATGCTGTCTGGCGGTGCTACCACTCCCAGAGCGGTTCCATCTCTGTTGTGAGGCGGTGCTACCACTCCAGATAGGCGGTTCCACCGCCTGTCTGTGTACAGGGGCGATGCTACCGCTCTAGCCAGGCGGTGCCACCATCCCAGGCTGGGTGGTTCAACCGCCTGGCCCATTCAGCCAAAGCCGAATGGGCCCTGTTTAAGCCCCAACTTGGCCCAGTAGAGGCTCGGTTGGCCCCCACTGAATTTATGTAGGATTTTGTTTTCCTAAATTCTTGCTCTACTCATGTGCAAACTACGAACTTAAAAACATAACTCAACGTGATTTGATCCGACACTCTTCAAGTCAACTTCCGGTGAGCTTTACGGCGAGATTCCGGCAGGCTTCCAATGCTTCCCTCGGATTGCTTCTAGTGGACTCCCAGCATACTCCGGATTGTATGATGAGCTCAACGAGTCTTCGGCTAGCTTTCGAATCTTCCCGGTAAGTTCCGCGAACCTTCGACGATCTTTGAGATGAACTTTCGAAAACTTCGGCAAGTCCCGTATTCGTTCTTGGATGGTTCCGGCAACACTTCCGAAAATCTCTCGGACTTCCGATGAACTCTTGAACCCCCGACGGACTTGACCTCGGTAAATCACTTTATGTTTTCTTCCCATCATAGTTATTCCTGCACACTTATCTCGACAAAGTAGATTAGAACAAATATTTCACCAATTGACTTCATCATCAAAATCCGAGATTCAACAATCTCCCCCTTTTTGATGATGACAATCAATTGGTGATGGAGTTACTCTTAACTCCTCCTATTTATATGCCATAAAAAAAATTGCTTGAATTCAATTTTTGAATTCAACACAATAAATTTAACTTCATGATGTACTTAATGATGACAAAGTCGATGTTGGACATTAAGATGTCAAATAGGTATCAAAGATATCAATGAAGTATACATAATTAAAAACATGATATCAAGAACCTAAATAAGCATTTTAACTTGCAATAACTTGTAAAGCATGGAAAATGCATATAACATATGGCAATACACATATTATTTCTCCCCCTTTGTCATCAACAAAAAGGAAACGAGGGATTCATATGTAACAATAAAGGATGGCCGAAAAATATCACAAATGTGGAAAAGAAAATCAATCAGAAAGCCGAAAATTATTTCATAGTGGCCAAGAAGATGTAATGAAGATAATACAACATATATGTCAAGATGTAATGAAGATAATACAACATATATGTCAACATACAACACAAGTTTACAACGTTCAAAAAGAAAATACAGCAAGCTACTCCTCAGGAGGAATGCCAAGATGCCTATACATGTGATCTATCTTTTGGTTCATCTTCCACATTTCCTTCAAAATTTCAATTTGCTGTAATTTTACTTCATTTAACTCTCTCATGATCGGATCGTCAGAAGATGGAGCAGAAAATGGCACTAATGTAGCTACAACAAAAGGATCAGGAGGAGGAGATTCATTTCCCATAAGGACTGGTGTTTGGGATGGTCTCTTGGTGGGGAGGTATATCACATCTCCTAGGTTGTCTAACCCCTATTCCATGCTCGAATGTACACCTAAGTCGCCTAAGTAGTTTAACGTCAATGATATTAAATCTGTCCACTTGTATTGCTTCTTCATTTGGAGGAATGCAAATATTATGGGTATGCAATAGTTTAGTTATTAAACCTCCATATGGTAACATTGATCCTTTAGAAAGGACCTCTATCATGTGTTGTCGGATTAAGTATCCAAAACAAAAATATTGTCTGGTCATGATCCAATATAAGGTACCTAACTCAGTGAAACTGATCTCATCATGATGAAACTGTTTAGGAATAACAATGCTTACAAGAATGTGATACAAAATTTTAGAGTTAAAAGGTAGTAAATGTTCATAACTCTTGGGGATTATACCTAAATTTGGGTTTGCAAACATAGTTTCTAAAGCTTTAGAGTGGGTGGCACCAACTGTGTCCATATCCCATTTTCCTCTAAAATAACACCCTAACTCTTTCTTAACAATTCCAATTAATGAGCATATAGTATTATCACATATTTGGATCTCATTACCTAGAAGATAAGTTGACAAGCCATCATCATTCATAGTTAAATTAGCATAGAATAATTTAACTAAGCGTGGATAAACAGGTTCAACAATTTACAAAATGGGTAAGGCCTCTAAGTCTGCAAACCACATGATAGGTTCTAGGCTTCCTAATTGATTCAAATCAACATATTTTCCTTTATGAATGGGTCTAGAACTAAGTTCAGAAAATCTAAGGGAAGCTTCTTGTGATTTAAACAAGGATTGGTCAAATGAATCTACCTCCATCCTTTTTCCTTTGTCTCTTGATGTTCTTTTAGGAGCCATTTCTATTTAGGATAGATTAATAATCAATTGAAGAAAGGAATTAAACTAGACAAGAAAAGGAAAGAGAAATAATTCGGTTTTTACCTTAGATTGTTCCTTTGAGATGTAGGGAGCTTGAATCAAAGTAAGATCTCCTTCTTAGGCTTCTAGAGGGAAGAAACTGTGTTTAGAGGAGTGTAGAGAGGTGAGGAAGAGTGTTCGGGCGGTTCTACCGCCGGCCCTAACTCACCCCTTATAAAAGGGGTGTTCGAGCGGTACTACCGCCCCAGCAGGCGGTTCCACCGCCTGGGGTTGACTACCCAGGCGGTGCCACCGCCGTATCTGGCGGTGCTACCGCCGGTAGCACAAAAATCCGTATTTCATTAATTTTTTTTTATTTAAAAAAAATTGGTCTTAGAGATGGGATGAAGTCAAAAAGAATTTGATGAAAATAAATCCAAGAAGAAAAATCAAAATATATGGAATCAAATCGATGAAAACCATAATTTCAAAGAAAAATATCATCAAATAGAGCTTACTTATTTGGACAGTTTAACATGCCTAATTCCCTTCTAATAAAATCAAATTGTTCCTCATTTAAAAGTTTCGTAAAAATGTCCACTAATTGATGATTTGTATCAACAAATTCAATGGTGACATCTCTACTACTTACATGATCACGTATAAAATGATGCCTAATGTCAATGTGCTTTGTTCGAGAGTGTTGAATCGGATTTTTAGTTAGACAAATAGCACTCGTGTTATCACATTTTATAGGAATATTTTTTAAGTAGATTCCATAGTCTTCTAGTGTATTTTTCATCCAGATAACCTGTGCACAGCATGCACTTGCAGCTATATATTCAACTTCTGCCATAGATAGTGCAACCGAATTTTGTTTCTTGGAAGTCCAAGAAACAAGAGCATGTCCTAGAAATTGGCATGTTCCAGATGTGCTTTTTCTATCTATTTTACATCCACCAAAATCTGTATCTGCATAAGCTTTCAAATCAAAGTTATCAGATTTTGGATACCATAATCCAAGATTAGGGGTCCCTTTAAGATATCTAAGAATCCTCTTGACAGCTTTCAAGTGAGATAGCTTAGGATTAGCTTGGAATCTTGCATATAGCCCTACACTGAACATGATGTCAGGTCTGATTGCAGTGAGATAAAGCAGGCTACCTATCATGCCCCTATAAGTTTTTTGATCAAAACTTTCTTTATTTTCATCCATATCTAATTTAGCGGAGGTGCTCATAGGAGTGCTAATATCTTTTGATCCATCCATGTTAAATCGTTTTAACAATTCCAATATGTATTTTGATTGATTTAGAAATATACCATCACTCAGTTACTTGATTTGTAGTCCTAAAAAGAAATTTAGTTCTCCCATTAGGCTCATCTCAAATTCATCACTCATATCCTTAGCAAATAATTCACATAGTGATTTATTACAAGATCCAAAAATAATATCATCAACATAAATTTGAATAATAATAAAATTGTTTTTAAAATATTTAATAAACAATATAGTATCAACCTTGCCTTTAGTGAAATCCTTTGAAATTAAAAAAGAACTAAGCCTCTCATACCAAGCCCTAGGGGCTTGTTTTAGACCATATAGAGCCTTAGTTAGCTTAAACACGTGGTTAGGAAATAGAGAGTTTTCAAATCCGGATGGTTGTTCGACATACACTTCTTCGGAAATAAAACCATTTAAGAATGTACTTTTGACATCCATTTGAAATAATTTGAAATCTTTACTACTAGCATAGGCAAGGAGCATCCTAATGGCTTCCAATCTTGCCACCAGAACGAAGGTTTCTTCGTAATCGATACCTTCTTCTTGGTTGAAACCTTTGGCCACTAGTCTAGCCTTGTTTCTAACCATGATACCGTATTCATCTTGCTTGTTTCTAAAGACCCACTTAGTACCAATAACTAAGTGGTCATTAGGTCTAGGAACAAGCTTCCATACCTCATTCCTCTCAAATTGATTCAATTCTTCTTGCATTGCGATAACCTAAGAATGATCTTTCAGGGCATCAACAATGCATTTTGGTTCAACTTGAGAAAGAAAAGCGGCATGGGCACAAAAATCTTTGAAAGAAGAGCGAGTTTGAACCCCTTTCGATGCATCTCCTATAATTAACTCCTTGGGATGAGCATCTACATACTTCCATTCCTTGGGTAAGGAAGTTTGGGAAGAAGATGCATCCAAGTTGTCATTTTGAGGAGAGGGTTCATTCAAATTCAAATTATCAAGACCAAAATCATCATCAAAATCTTTCTTCTTAAATTCGGAAATTTCATTAAAAACCACATGAATAGATTCTTCTATAAGTAAGGTTCTTTTGTTGAAAACACGAAAAGCCTTAGAAACCGAAGAATAACCAAGAAATATGCCTTCATTGGATTTTGCATCGAATTTTCCTAAGGCGTCCTTTTCATTTAAAATAAAGCATTTACAACCAAAAACTTTAAAATAAGAAACATTGGATTTTTTATCATTCCATAACTCATATGGAGTTTTAGATAGGGATGGTCTCACTAGAACTCTATTCATAACATAGCAAGCCATATTCACGGCTTCGGCCCAAAAATATTTTGGTAAATTATATTCATTTAACATGGTTCTAGCCATTTCTTGCAAACTTCTATTTTTCCTTTCCACTACTCCATTTTGTTATGGATTTCTTGGAGTAGAGAAGTTATGATTGTATCCGTTTATTTCACAAAAATTTTGGAAGTCATGATTTTGAAATTCACCTCCATGATCACTTCGAATTGATGAAATCATAAAACCTTTTTCATTTTGAGTGAGTTTACAAAATTTAGAGAAACATTTGAAACAATTACTTTTATGAGCCAAGAAATAGGTCCAAGTGTATCTACTATAGTCATCCACAATTACAAAGGCATATTTGCTACCTCCTAGGCTTGTTATGTCAATTGGTCCAAATAAGTCCAAATGGATCAATTGCAATGGTCTAGTGGTGCTAATTTGATTTTTTGATTTGAAACTAGTCTTTATTTGTTTTCCTAGTTGACATGCATCACATACCTTATCCTTAATAAATTTTATGTTTGGGATACCTCTTACTAATTCTCTAGATGAAATCTTAGAGATTAGTTTCATGCTTGCATGGCCTAATCTCCTATGCCAAAGCCAAGCATCATCATTCAAAACCGAAAAGCACATTTCATTACTTAATTTATCAATAATTATGGTGTAGACATTGTTTTGTTTTAAAGCAATCATGGATATGTTGTTGTTCGATTTTTCAATAATGCAAACATTAGATTCAAATCTAACAACATAACCTTTATCACATAATTGACTAATACTTAAAAGATTATGTTTTAAACCATCAACTAGTAACACATCATCAATTGAAAAACTCGATTTGTTACCTATGGTTCCCTTGCCAGTGATTTTACCCTTGTTGTTGTCTCCGAAGGTGACATATCCTTCTTCTTTGCTAGTGAGCATAGAGAAATGAGATTGATCTCCGGTCATGTGCCTTGAGCATCCACTATCGAGATACCATTTCTTGCTCCTAGCTTGTGAGTTTGTCTACAAAAGAGGATGGTTTTTAGGTACCCATTTGATTTTGGGTGCCTTACAAATTGAACTACTTACTTTGTAATTTATCATTGAATTGTTTATGGTTCCTTTAGGAACCCATATCAATTTTTGTGGATTAATTTTCTTGAATGGACATTTGTAAGCAACATGTCCCGTTTTACCATAAAAATTACATTTCAAATGGGGTGATACATGCAATGTAGGCCCTTTAACGAAGGTGGTGGGATTTTGGTGAGAACCTCTCACAAATCCGATTCCACTTCTATTTCCGACGTGACCTTTGTTAGCAAGAATCATGTCCAAGCCCTTGCTACTGACCTTAAACTTGTTTAGGGTCTCTTTGAGTAGCAAGTTCTCCCTCTTTGTTGCATCTAAGTCTTCACACTTAGAGCATGGGGGTAGAGAAGGGTTTTGAAGACTATTGAACTTACTTTGTAATAAAGCATGCTCTTTCTTAAGCAAATTGAACTTCTTACTAATAGTTCTACATTCATCAAATAACTCATGAAAAGCCATAGAAAGTTCATCGAAAGATAATTCTTCATTAAGTAACTCACTAACCTCTTCTCCTAATGCCATTAGTGCAGAGTTTGCCTCATCTTTGTTGCTAGCTTCTTCAACCTCGGAGTCACTTGAATCATCCCACGTGGCCTTCAAGGCTTTTTTCTTCTTGAATTGCTTCTTCTTGGCTTGAGGGCATTCATTCTTGAAGTGTCCCGGCTTCTTGCATTCGTAGCAAATAACTTGGTCCTTTTTGTGTTCAAATTTACTTTTTGTGTCATTTTTAAATTTGTTCTTTCTTATAAATTTCTTAAACTTTCGAGTTAGAAGTGCAATGTCATTGTCACTGTCCTCATCACTTGATGTTCCTTTCAAGTGGTCTTCTTGTGTTCTAAGTGTCATATCCTTCCTGTTCTTTTGAAGGGGGTTCTCAAGCTCTTCATGAGCATGACACGTCATCTCGTAGGTCATTAGAGATCCAATAAATTCTTCAAGCAGAAATACTTTAAGATCCTTGGCCTCTTGAATGGCCATGACCTTTGGATCCCAACTCTTTGGAAGGGATCTTAAAATTTTAGTTACCAATTCAAAATTAGAAAAACCTTTACCAAGAGCTTTAAGTCCATTGATGACATCCGTAAAGCGGGTGTACATGTCTCCAATGGACTCATTTGGTTTCATCCGAAAAGTTCATAGGAATGCACAAGAATGTTGATTTTGGACTCTTTCACTCGATTAGTGCCTTCATGAGTGATTTCAAGAGTGCGCCAAATATCAAATGCCGATTCACAAATAGAAACCCGATTAAACTCATTCTTATCAAGCGCACAAAATAAGGCATTCATAGCCTTTGCATTGAGAGCAAAAATCTTCCTCTCCAACTCATTCCACTCACTCATCGGAAGAGAAGATTTTGCAAAGCCATTTTCAACAATGTTCCAAAGTTCGAAGTCCATGGAAATTAGAAAAATCCTCATACGAGTCTTCCAATACGTATAATCCGACCCATTAAACATAGGCGGACGAGTAATGGAGTGACCCTCTTGCATACCGGAGTAGGCCATCTCTCTTGGGTTTTAAACCAATATGAGAGCAAACCTTGCTCTGATACCAATTGAAAGGATCTAAAAGGCACTAAGAGGGGGGGGGGTGAATTAGTGCAGCGGATTAAAATCGTACTTTTGAAACCGATTTTGCAAAAACACAAGTTCGTAGGAAGATTTCGATTTGGCGAAAGAGAACTTGAAAGTAATTGCTTACGTAAAGGAAATAACTATGAACTAAATAACTTGCTGCCAAGTAATGAAATGATTCAAGAATGTAAACACTCACACATTTATGGACACAATGATGTATAGTGGTTTGGTCAAATGACCTACATCCACTCTTGAAGCCTTTACGATGAGGCTCCACTCTTCCACTAGCAAATCCTTTGAAGGGGAAGGACCAAATACCCCTTTTACAACCCTTTACAAGAAGTTCACACTTGTACAAGATTTCTCAAGAAGAAGAAGAAGGTGAACACTTAGCAAGAACAAGACTTTTCAAGACTTTTCAAAAGCTCAAGACTAAGATTCTAACTCTCAAAAGGGTGCCCTTTCAGCTGAGAAAGGGGGGGTATTTATAAATCCAAAGTGGATTCAAAATTGGGCTCCAAATTAGAAATCAAATTTGGAGTTCCCTGTGTTCAGTGGTCGAGCGGTGCCGCACCGTGTCGATGTTGGCCCGACGTCTGGAGCGACCATCGCCCTAGGCGGCGGTGCTACCGCTCGATCACCAGTGGTGAGGCGGTGCCACCGCCCGGCCAGCGGTGCTACCGCTCGGTCCAGTGACTAGGCGGTGCCACCGCCCGGCCAGTGGTTCCACCGCGCTCTGTATGCGGTGCTACCGCTCCAAAGCGGTTCCACCATGCGTATGCAGTGCGGTGCTACTCGGCCCGGTGCCACTGTCCCGAGCTAGGCGGTGCCACACTTCGGTGGCGGTTCAACCGCCCCATTCAAAGCCGAATGGGCCTTGTTTAAGCCCCAACTTGGCCCAGTAGAGGCCCGGTTGGCCCCCACTGAATTTAGGCAGGATTTTCTTTTCCTAAATCCTTGCTCTACTCATGTGCAAACTACGAACTTAAAAACATAACTCAACGTGATTTGATCCGACACTCTTCAAGTTAACTTCCGGCGAGCTTTACGGCGAGATTCCGGCAGGCTTCCGATGCTTCCCTCGGATTGCTTCCAGTGGACTCCCAGCATACTCCGGATTGTATGGCGAGCTCAACGAGTCTTCGGCTAGCTTCCGAATCTTCCCAGTAAGTTCCGTGAATCTTCGACGATCTTTGAGATGAACTTTCGAAAACTTCGGCAAGTCCCTGATTCGATCTTGGATGGTTCCGGCAACACTTCCAAAAATCTCTCGGACTTCCGATGAACTCTTGAACCCCCGACGGACTTGACCTCGGTAAATCACTTTATGTTTTCTTCCCATCATAGTTATTCCTGCACACTTATCTCGACAAAGTAGATTAGAACAAATATTTCACCAATTGACTTCATCATCAAAATCTGAGATTCAACAGAGGACACCAGCTTTCCACTAGCTTTCCTCCTTCCATTGGGCGAGGAAGAACTCCCTTGCAACACCACTTCTTTTGACGGGCTTAGAAGATAACTCTTACAAAGCTCTCACCCCTCTCTTGAACAAGAAAACACTTAAGAGTAAGAGGGAAGTTTTTGACACTATTTGAGCAGAGTTTTCCCTCAAGATTTTCACTCTTCTTGCTGCACTTTGAACCTGCAAAAGAGGGAAATTTATAAACTCAAGAGGACTCAAATTTGGGCCAAAACTTAGAGCCAAGAATTTAGATTTCCTCGGTGATGTCGATCTGTGACCCGACCTGACGAATGTGCTACCGCTGGTTTTCTAAACGGTGAGCGGTAGCGCAGTGCTGCCACTTGACGGTGCTACCACTAGCTCTGATCTTGGAGCTCGATGCCGGACTCTGATGCGATTCACGATGCCGACTCTGGCGGCATGCTGCGTAGCATGCATGCATCTTCTTTGTCTTCTTTGACGATGCTCTACGTCCCAACCGATGGTTCTTTGGGCGGTGCTCTTTTTCCCGACACCACGGTTCTTTGAGGGTGCTATCGCCTGGCATGCATGCCGCATGCATGCATGCGCGTGGCGGCATGCATGTACTTATTTGGCCATTACCACCCAATATGCATGCACGTAGCCCAGCATGCATGCATGCACACATGCTGCTAGGCACATTGGCTGCTGGGCTCAACTGCTCAACACAAATCTACATTTGGTTTGGGCCGAAAACTTGGCCCAAACTGGTTCCGAACAAGGCCCAATGGCCCCATACTTGGGTTAAAGGATTAACCCCTAATCCTAACCCAAATTGATGTGCTAACTACGAAATTAAAGACATTCCTAAGCTATTACAAAGTTCGCAAGTCAAGTCTTCTTCTGGCGAGCTTCCGGCGGTCTTCCGACGATCCCTCGGAAACCATCCTGTGGACTCCCGACAAGCTCTCGGACTCCACGATGATTTTGGCGAGTTCCCCCGAGCTTCTTTGGCAAGCTCCGATCTTTCTTGGCAAGCTCCACGAACTTCCGACGAACCTCCCGGTGAACTTCCGAAAACTCTTCGGCAAGCTCCCTACTCGTTCTCGGCCAGTTCCGGCAGCACTCCCAACGAATCTTCAGACTTCCATCGAACACTCGAACTCCCAATGATCCATCATACTTGACTTCGACCCTTTGTTTCGCATTACGTCTTCATCCTTATCGTAGTTACTCCTGCACAGACAAACACCAAAAACTCTACTTCGATCTAGATAGTTATTACAACGTGAATTGACATTTAGTTACCCGGCACATCATTGGTCGGCGCTTCGTCCGATCCTTCGGCACATCGCCCTCTCTAGCGGCTTGTTGCCCAATCGACGGTTGACCTCCGCAACCTCGATATCCATGGCGCAACTCCACACTTTTTGGCCCGATGCCCGACGTACGAAGCCTCCTGCCGATAGTCGACCGAATCTCCGGCTCGACATCCAATATCCTGACGTGATCACCTCCAGCGCAACGTCAATTCCTCCAGCGTCAACTGTCTAATCCTGATCGATAGTAGACTTGCGTAACTCAAAACGCAGTTAGACCACAAATCACACTCAATTAGTTTCATCATCAAAATCCGAGATTTAACAATCTCCCCCTTTTTGATGATGATAACTAATTGATGACTGACGGAGTTAACCAAAACTTGTTTTAGTCGCCAAAAATCTATCGTTCTTTACTGCTGCACTAATTCACCCCCCCCCCCTCTTAGTGCCGCTCGATCCCTAACAATTGGTATCAGAGCCACATTATTTCTCATTCGGATTTACACCCGTAAGAAATGGCTCTTCATGGCTTTCAAGAGGGCTTTTTGGTTTTTCATCCATCATTCTTTAATGGTTCGGACTACACATATTAGAAAACTCAAATGAGAGTTTTTTTGATTTCTCTTGATTTAAACTTATGGAACATCATTGAAAATGGATTTCAACTTTCCTCTAAACCGACGAATAAATGGTCGGATTTGGAGAAAAGATCATTTTCTTTAAATGCAAAGGCTATGAATGTCTTCTTTTGTGCTTTAGACAAAAATGAGTTCAATCGGATTTCTACGTGCGAAATAGCTTTTGACATTTGGTGAACTCTTGAAATCACACACGAAAGAACAAGTAGAGTCAAAGACTCGAAAGTTAATATTTTGATGCACGATTTTGAGGTTTTCCAAATGGCATTAAGTGAGACTATCGATGACATGTTCTCCCGTTTCTCGGATGTCATCAATAGTCTAAAAGCTCTTGATAAATGTTTTTCAAATTTTGAACTCGTAAGCAAGATTTTAAGATCCCTTCCAAAAAGGTGAGATCTTAAAGTAATTATAATACAAGAGGCTAAAGATTTAAATAATTTACCTATTGAAGAACTAATTGACTCACTAATGACATATGAAATGAGCCTCCTAGAACATTTTGAACTTGATAAACACTTGAACCACCTTCCAAAGAACAGGAAGGATTTGGAACTCCGAACTATGAAATGCCACTTGAGTGATGACTCAAGTGATGAGGACAATGAGAACTTTGAACTTCGAACACTAAATCTTAATAAGTTCATTAAACAAAAATCTAAAATGAACAATGAACTTGAACGAAGGACAAGGCCAAAGAAGATAAAGGTACCCAAGGAAGAATCAAGTGTCGAAATGACGAATTGGGCTTTGACGGGCTTCGAATACAAGGTAAGTAACTTAACTCCCTTGAATTATTTTGAAATTACATAATGCTTTCCATGAATGCTTAACTTAGCTAGTATGAATTTTTTCATACTTTTCTTATGTTTTTAGAAATAAAAAAA
Organism: Musa troglodytarum; assembly: GCA_023547065.1. Classification (NCBI taxonomy): domain Eukaryota; kingdom Viridiplantae; phylum Streptophyta; class Magnoliopsida; order Zingiberales; family Musaceae; genus Musa; species Musa troglodytarum. Next base: position 17,675,823 of record CP097507.1, on the reverse strand, counting down.
TATTTTAAAAAAATTATATTATGCTTTTCCTTTTAGTATTTTTGAAAAGTAAAAATATAAATAATGATTGTATGATTTATGATAATGTTTGTACACCTAATATGATCAATCCATACATGTGTCTCTTGATGGTTTACATTGTCTCTAAACATGATGCTTAATGATTTTATATCATGCATGAGTTTTTGAAAACTTCTATCTTGGATTAATGGGTCTTAACTTTTTTCTTTTTGATAAATTTTTTAGATGATACTTGTCTTCATGAAATCAAAAGACCTAACCCAGAAATTTTTAGAATAAAAAGAATATGTGGTTTTAATGTTGCCTTGTATTACATTTGGACTTGATGATTTTCATGACAAAAATTATTTTTTAGATTTATAAAATGATACATGATTTTACCAAAAATTTGAGCATCGATCATCTTGTTATAACTAATGTAAGAAAGAATTAAAATAATTTTGATGATATTTTTGTTTTTGAATATGATGCATGACATTTTCATATGAAAAATTTGAACATTCTTATGAAAGATCAAATCACTTAAATTGAAACTCTAAAGATGAGAAAATGCACTATCATGATGTTTGATGCATTTGATCTTAATGGGTTTAATGACAAACTTGTATTTTGAATTTATACAATGATAACTTACATATAAATATTTGAACATATCTTATGAAATCATCATTGATAATGATAAAATGAAAATGTTAAAAGTTTATTGTCATACTTAATAAATTTTATGATATCATGAGGACATGAAGTTGTTATATCTTGATGACAAACTCATGTTTTGGTTTTAAAATTTGATACTCATCTTTTGAAACATGAGTACACTTATATGAAATAAATAACTTAAAATGAAGCACATTATCATGATAAATTGAATCTCATATTTTGAAATAATATGTTATATTTTTGTCTTGATAATTTTTATAATGAAGGTTGCCTTTCGCTTTTAAATACTTATTTTGATTTGGTATTAAAAGACAAAGGCATGCTTATTTAAAATAAATCATAAAAAGGAAATACATGATCTTGAAAACTTTTCTATCTCTAAAGTTTTCGGTTTTGATGAATCCATATGAATCTCTTGAATTGAATCTTTTGAAAAATGCCACATACTTAATGTGATTCGATTTAATTATCTTTATGACAAAATTTGCCTTCCCATCTTGAATGTTGACATTTTATTTTAAGTCAAAGACATGCTTAAATGAATTTAATCAAAAAGGGAAATGTATGATCCTTGAAATTTTCAATGATTTTTTCCATGAAAGATAAATGATGAATTCATTTAGTATATTTTGTGAATATCCTATGAATAAAATTTTAATGATGGATTATCAAGTTGACAAATTGATTTGAATGAGATCATTTGTTTCAAGAGAATCATGAACCTTCTTTTGATTTCTTGACGAAATTTCTTATGCATGAAACAAATTATTTTTCTTGCTATTTGCTACCAAATGAATCATGATCGATATCATTGCTATTATATCTCCTATGATTCATGTGTAGAGAAAGAATTTATAAATCATGATGCAATGAGATTTCTTATGCAATAATGAAGTGCTTATGTGATTCTTTGCTAAAGAAAATATTTATTGAAATCTTGATCTTGATAATTAGAACTTGAAACTTTTATAAATCAAGATAATTTACTATGCTCCTTCCATTTTATCAAAAGAAAATTCTTTAAATAAAATATAACTTATCTTTTGATTTCTCGAAATTCAATACTTGAATTTTTATGAATTCGTGATCATGATATCTTGATTCTTATGAAATGTGATCTTGATAAAAATTCTTATGTATGAATCAAGATCTTGTGTTTGATCACCTAAGACTTCCACTTGTTATTTCCTAAAAAGGAGGCTTGTCAAAATGATTCATGAACTTTTTGATTTATGACTTTTGGATTCATAACTCAAGGTCAAAGATTGAATCATTGATTTATTCTTTTATCATGGCTTAAAAATGAATGAAAAGAAAATATGTTAGCACTTGTAATCATGACTTAATCCTTGATATTGATATGCTTTTATATATCATGATTCTTGGTTGTAGGACATTTGTCTTGAATTGAAAATGGATAAATATGAATCTTGATCTTGCTAAAAGGAAAGTTATGAATCATGAATGATATCTTTTGGTTTTAATCCTTGTTGAATTTACATGTTGATATCCTTTATTATTAAATCTCAGATTTTGATGATGAAATCAATTGGTGAAATATTTGTTCTAATCTATATTGTCAAAGATAAGTGTGCAGGATTAACTACGATGGGTTAGAAACATAAAGCGATTTGTTGAGGTCAAGTCCGTCGGGTGTTCAAGAGTTCATCGGAAGTCCGAAGGATCGTCAGAAGTGTTGCCAGAACCAACCGAGATCGAATCAGGGACTTACCGAAGTTTTTGGAAGTTCGTAGCAAAGATCATCGAAGGTTCGCGGAGATTGCCGAGAAGGTTCGGAAGCTTGCTGAAGATTCATTGAGCGTGCCATACAAGCCGGGAGCATGCTGGGTATTCGCTAGAAGAAATCCGAGGGAAGTATCGAAAGACCGCCAGAAGCCTTATCATAAAGCTCGTCGGAATAAGACGTGAAGAATGTCGATTCAAATCATTGTTAATTATGTTTCAATTTCGTAGTTGGCACGTACTTAGGGCAAGGATTTCGAATTAATCCTACTCAAATCTGGTAGGGGCCAACCGGGCTCTTATTGGGCCTTTTTGGGCCTTGAACAAGGCCCATTCAGCTTTGCTGAATGGGCCAGGCGGTAGCACCGCCTAACAGTAGTATGCTGGGCGGTGCTACCGCCTAGCCTAGGGTGGTAGTACCGCCCGGCTACAGTGAATAGTGGTGGTAGTACCGCCTGCTCTAGGCAGTAGTACTACCTGTGCACTATCAATCTAACGACTGACAAGTGATAGCACCACCTTTGACAGGCGGTAGCACCGCCAGCACCGAAAACTCCAATTTGATTTCAAATTTGGAGCCCAAATTTGAATCCATTTTGGATCTATAAATACCCCCCCTTTCTCAGCTGAAAGGGTACCCTTTTGAGAGTTAGAAATCAAGCTAAAGTCTTACAAAATCTGTAAGAGTGTAAACTTCTTGTAAGGGTTGTAAGAGGGGTGTTTGGTCCTTTCCCTTCAAAAAGATTTGCTAGTGGCAGTTGGGAGCCTCATCGAAGAAGGCTTCGGAAGTGGAAGTAGGTCACTTTGACCGAACTACTATACATCACTACGTTTTGAATGTGTGAGTGTTTAAATTTCTATTTCATCTCTTTACTTGGCTGCAAACCATTCAGTTTGTCATTACTTTTACTCAAGCAACTTCTACCAAGCCATCTTTCGTTGGATCGAAGTTTTCATACGAACTAGCCTTTTACCAAAATCGGTTTCAAGTTTACGATTTTAATCTGCTGCACTAATTCACCCCCCCCCCCTCTTAGTGCTTGTCCGATCCTAACAATTGGTATTAGAGTGAGTTCACTCTCATATTTGGTCTAAAACTCAAGAGAGATGGCCTATTTCGGTATGCAAGAGGGTCATTCCATTACATGTCTGCCTATGTTTAATGGGTCGGATTATATGTATTGGAAGACTCGTATGAGGACCTTTCTTATTTCTATGGACTTTGAGCTTTGGAATATCGTTGAGAATGGTTTTCAAAAATCTTCTCTTCCGATGAGCGATTGGAATGAATCGGAGAAGAAGGTTTTTGCTTTAAACATAAAGGCTATGAATGCCTTGTTTTATGCACTAGACAAAAACGAATTTAATCGTGTATCAATTTGTGAATCGGCTTTTGATATTTGGCGTACTCTTGAGATTACTCATGAAGGCACTAGCCGAGTGAAAGAGTCCAAAATCAATATTCTTATGCATTCTTATGAATTTTTCCGAATGAAACCAAGTGAGTCCATTGGAGACATGTACACCCGCTTTACGGATGTTATCAATGGACTTAAGGCACTTGGTAAAGGTTTTTCCAACTTTAAACTTGTAACTAAGATTTTAAGATCCCTTCCAAAGAGTTGGGATCCAAAGATTACAGCCATTCAAGAGGCTAAGGACCTTAAGACTTTTCCTCTTGAAGAACTTATTGGGTCTCTAATGACCTACGAAATGACGTGCCATGCTCATGAAGAGCTCGAGAACCCCCTTGCAAAGAACAGGAAGGATATGATACTAAGAACACAAGAAGACCACTCGAAAGGAATATCAAGTGATGAGGATAGTGATAATGACATCGCACTTTTATCTCAAAAATTTAAAAAGTTCATAAGAAAGAACAAATTTAAAAATGACACAAAAAATAAATTTGAACATAAAAAGGACCAAGTTATTTACTATGAGTGCAAGAAGCCAGGGCACTTCAAATATGAATGCCCCCAAGCCAAGAAGAAGCAACCCAAGAAGAAGAAAGCATTGAAGGCTACATGGGATAATTCAAGTGACTCCGAGGTTAAAGAAAGCATTGAAGAAAGCAACAAAGAGGAGGCTAACTTCGCGCTAATGGCCCTTGGAGACGAGGTTAGTGAGTTATTTAATGAAAAATTATCTTTCGATGAGCTTTGTATCACTTTTCATGAGTTATTTGATGAATGTAGAACTATTAGTAAGAAGTTCAATTTGCTTAAGAAAGAGCATGCTTTATTATATAATAAGTTTAATAGCCTCCAAACTCCTTCTCAACCCCCATGCTCTAAGTGTGAACACTTAGAAGGAATAAAAAGGGAGAACTTGCTACTCAAAGAGACCCTAAACAAGTTTAAAGTTGGTAGCAAGGGCTTGGACATGATCCTTACTAACAAGGGTCACGTCAGAAATAGATGTGGAGTTGGATTTGTGAGTGGATCTCATCAAAATCCCATCACCTTTGTTAAAGGACCCACATTGCATATATCACCCCATTTGAAATGTAATTTTTGTGGTAAAACTGGACATCTTATTTACAAATGTCCATTCAAGAGAATTAGTCCACAAAAATTGATATGGGTTCCTAAAGGAACCATAAACAATTCAATGTTGAATTATAAATTAAGTAGATCAATTTGTAAGGCACCCAAAATCAAATGGGTACCTAAAAACCATCCTCTTTTGTAGACAAACTCACAAGCTAGGAGCAAGAAATGGTATCTTGATAGTGGATGCTCAAGACACATGACCGGAGATCCATCTCATTTCTCTATGCTCACTAGCAAAGAAGAAGGGTATGTCACCTTCGGAGACAACAACAAGGGTAAAATCATTGACAAAGGAACCATAGGTAACAAATCAAGTTTTTCAACTAATGATGTGTTGCATGTTGATAGTTTAAAACAAAATCTTTTAAGCATTAGTCAATTATGCAATAAAGGTTATGTTGTTAGATTTAAATCTAATGTTTGCATCATTGAAAAATCAAACAATGACATATCCATGATTGCTTTAAAATAAAATAATATCTACACTATAAATATAGATAAATTAAGTAATGAAATATGTTTTTCAGTTTTGAATGATGATGCTTGGCTTTGGCATAGGAGATTAGGTCATGCAAGTATGAAACTAATATCTAATATTTCATCTAGAGAGTTAGTAAGAGGAATCCCCAATATGAAGTTTGTCAAGGACAAAGTATGTGATGTATGCCAACTAGGAAAACAAATAAAAACTAGTTTCAAATCAAAAAATCAAATTAGCACTACAAGACCATTGCAATTGATCCATTTGGACTTATTTGGACCAATTGATATAACAAGCCAAGGAGGTAGCAAATATGCCTTCGTAATTATGGATGACTATAGTAGATACATTTGAACCTATTTCTTGGCTCACAAAAGTGATTGTTTCAAATGTTTCTCTAAATTTTATAAACTCACTCAAAATGAAAAAGGTTTTATGATTTCATCAATTCGAAGTAATCACGGAGGTGAATTTCAAAATCATGACTTCCAAAATTTTTGTGAAATAAATAGATATAACCATAACTTCTCTACTCCAAAAAATCCTCAACAAAATGGAGTAGTGGAAAGAAAAAATAGAAATTTACAAGAAATGGCTAGAACCATGTTAAATGAATATAATTTACCAAAATATTTTTGGGCCGAAGCCATGAACACGGCTTGCTATGTTATGAATAGAGTTCTTGTGAGACTATCCCTATCTAAGATTCCATATGAATTATGGAATAATAAAAAACCCAATGTTTCTTACTTTAAAGTTTTCGGTAATAAATGCTTTATTTTAAATGAAATGGATGCCTTCGGAAAATTCGATGCTAAATCCGATGAAGACATCTTTCTTAGTTGCTCTTCTATTTCTAAAGCTTTTTGGGTTTTCAACAAAAGAACTTTAGTTATAGAAGAATCTATTCATGTAGTTTTTAATGAATTTTCTGAATCAAAGAAAAAATATTTTGATGATGATCTTAGTTTTAATGATTTGAATTTGAATGAACCCTCTCCTTAAAATGACAACTTGGATGCATCTTCTTCCCAAATTTCCTTACCCAAGGAATGGAAGTATGTAGATGCCCATCCCAAGGAGTTAATTATAGGAGATACATCTAAAGGGGTTTAAACTCGTTCTTCATTTAAGAATTTTTGTGCCCATGCCACTTTTCTTTCTCAAGTTGAACCCAAATGCATTGATGATGCCTTGAAAGATGATTCTTGGGTCATCGCAATGCAAGATGAGTTAAATCAATTTAAGAAGAATGAGGTATGAAAGCTTGTTCCTAGACCTAATGACCATTTAGTTATTGGTACTAAATGGGTCTTTAAAAACAAGCAAGATAAATACGATATTATGGTTAGAAACAAGGCTAGATTTGTGGTCAAAGGTTTCAACCAAGAAGAATGTATTGATTATGAAGAGACATTCGCTCCTGTGGCAAGATTAGAAGCCATTAGGATGCTCCTTACCTATGCTAGTAGTAATGATTTTAAACTATTTCAAATGGATGTCAAAAGTGCCTTTTTAAATGGCTTTATTTCCGAAGAAGTATATGTTGAACAACCACCTGGATTCGAAAATTCTCTTCTTCCGAATCATGTGTTTAAATTAACTAAGGCTCTCTATGGATTAAAACACGCTCCTAGAGCTTGGTATGAAAGGCTTAGCTTCTTTCTTATTTCTAATAATTTTACAAAAGGCAAGGTTGATACTACATTGTTTATCAAACATTTTGAGAATAATTTTCTTATTATTCAAATTTATGTTGATGATATTATTTTTGGTTCTTCGGATGAATCACTATGTGAATCTTTTGCTAAGTGTATGAGTCATGAATTTGAGATGAGTCTAATGGGAGAATTAACCTTCTTTCTTGGATTACAAATTAAATAACTTAGTAATGGCATATTCTTTAATCAATCCAAATATACATTAGAATTGTTAAAATGATTTAATATGGATAGTTCAAAAGCCATTCACACTCCAATGAGTACTTCCACTAAGTTAGACTTGGATGAAGGTGGAGAAAATTTTGATCAAAAGACATATAGGGGGATGATAGGTAGCTTGCTCTATCTTACTGCAACTAGACCGGATATTATATTTAGTGTAGGACTTTATGCGAGATTTTAAGCTAATCCTAAGTTGTCTCATCTTAAAGCCTTTAAAAGAATTCTTAGATACCTTAAAGGTACTCCTAATCTAGGATTATGGTATCCAAAATCTGATAACTTTGATTTGAAAGCCTATGCAGATACAGATTTTGATGGATGTAGAATAAATAGAAAGAGCATATTTAGAACATGCCAATTTTTAGGACATGCACTTGTTTCTTAGACTTCCAAGAAACAAAATTCGGTTGCACTATCTACGGCAGAAGCCGAATACATAGCCGCAAGTGCATGTTGTGCTCAAGTTATTTGGATGAAAAATACACTAGAAGATTATGAAATTTATTTAAATAACATTCTTATAAAATGCGATAATACAAGTGCTATTTGTCTCACCAAAAATCCTATTCAACACTCTAGAACTAAACACATTGACATAAGACATCACTTTATACGAGATCATGTTAACAGTAACAATGTCACTCTTGAATTTATCGATATAAAATATCAATTAGCAGACATCTTTATGAAACCTTTAAATGAAGAACAATTTGACTTCATTAGGAAAGAAATAGGCATGTTAAATTGTCCTTGTGAATGAGCAGCATTATAGTTTCTTTCAGCTTTCGTGGTTTTTATAAAAACTCGGCTCTTGCGGATTTGCCTCCCACATTTTAATTCTATATCTCAAGGAGTGATCTATGATTACATCTCATCTCATTTCAACACTAGTAAACAAATTTAAAAATTTTTTAAAAAAAATTATTTTGTGGGGACAACGATAGCACCGCCTGAACCAGCGGTAGTACCGCCTGGGTACTCGGCTCCCAAGCGGTAGCACCACCTGGTTGGCGGTAGTACCACCCGAATACCCCCAAATAAAAGGGGGTGTTAGGGTCGGTGGTAGAACCCATCGAAAACCTCCTCCCTCTCATCCTTCTTCCTCCTAAGCTCCTCTAAGCTTTCTCCTCTCCATTCTTCCTCCTCCTAAAGGGCAATCAAAGGAATTTTTGTGATCCAAGCTCCTCACCTCTCTAGGAAACACAAACAAGGTAATAGCTGAAATTTTCTCTTCTACTCACATTTGCTTGTCTTTTCCTTATTATTTCCTTTTGTTTGTTCATCATGAATAGATATAGATATGGCTCCTAAGAAATCAACAAGAGGCAAAGAGAAAAGGTTGGAAGGAGATTCATTTGACCCAACCCTTTTTAGATCTAATGAGGTAGCCTTAAGATACCCAAATTTTGATTGTAAAACCATACATAAGGGTAAACATGTTGATCTAGGTGAACTAGGAAACCTAGAACCTATTAGATGGTTTGCTAATCTAAATGTTCTACCTATCTTGCAAATTAATGAACCAATCTACCCTAGGTTCGTTAAGCTATTTTATGCTAACATGATTATTGAAGATGATGTTTTGTCTACCTATGTGTTAGGAACCACAATTCAGATTTATGATAGTATCATATGTGAACTACTTGGAATTGAAGAAAAGAATAGAGGATGTTATTTTAGAGGGCAATAGGATATGGATGCAATCGGAGCAACCCACTCCGAAGCCTTAGAAATGATTTTTGCTAATCCTAACCTAGGCATCATCCCTAAAAGCTGCGAGCACTTATTACCTTTTAACTCGAAATTACTTCATCACATTATGATAAGCATTCTACTTTCGAAGCAGTTTCATCCTAATGAAATGAGTATGTTAGAACTGAGTACGATGTATTGGAATATGACTAGCTAAAATAATTACTTTGGTTATTTGATTAGACAATACATGATAGAAATTTTTTCTAGAGACTCGATGTTGTCATATGGTGGGTTGATCACTAGATTCATTTTTGCCCATAACATTTATGTGTCACTCAACGAGGAAGTAATGAAGGTTGATAGATATAACACAATTAATAAAAGTTTCCTAAAGCAACTTAGATGCACCTTTAGAGATGGCATATGGATTAGGGAACCTAGAAGGGTTGATATAGTTCCTCCACCAGTAGTGCAACCTGAAACACTAATTTTTAGGGGAAATGAATCTCCTCCGTCTAGTCCCGTTGATCCAACACCGTTTGAGCCAGCTCTTGCTCCATCTACTGAAGATCCGATCATGCTTGCCTTAAATCAAATCACATCACAACAAGTTGAAATTTTGAAGGAAGTGCAACAAATGAACCACAAAATAGATCACTTGTATAGGCATTTTGGCATTCCCCCTCCAGAGTAGCTGTTGTTTTCTTTTTAAACACTTGTCCTGGTATGCTTATGACTACTATAGATGATGTTGTGTTTTGTTACTTTCATTTCATCTACTCAGCTTTTGACTTGATACCTTCCTTCTTTTTTTTTTTTCGGTCCGATCGTAATTTTATGACTTGATACCTTCCTTCTTGTGACTACTATCGATGACACTTTACATTATTTTATGACTTGATACCTTCCTCGAATGGTTTCATCCTCTCTCCATGGCTCTCTCCTTGCTCTCTCCATGGCTCACTTGATGACAATGAATGGTTTCTCCACCTTCATTATTTTTGTTGATGACAAAGGGGGAGAAAAATGTAAATTGCTATGATGGAGTAATTGTTGTTATGTTGTAATAAAATGCTTAAAGTGAAATATGAATCAATTGTATCGTATTGTAAATGCTTAAGAACTCTTATTCTTGAGATAAGCTACTTTTTCATTTGATATCATGTCTTGATATTAAAACACTCTTTTGGATATCACTTGATCTTTATCATGTTTGAATTAATATTTCTGGTTATTATAGGTGTAAATACTTTCACATTGTTTAAAATACATTATTTTTAGTATTTATGCCTAAGCTTGTTTATTAAGCTTTATGTTGAATGAAATCTATCAGATTTGGCTTGAATTCAAAAGATTGAATTCAAATACTTTTTACCTTCTAATGATATGGCATATAGATAGGGGGAGTTAAGAGTAACTCCATCATCAATTGATTGTCATCATCAAAAAGGGGGAGATTGTTGAATCTCGGATTTTGATGATGAAATTAATTGGTGAAATATTTATTCTAATCTATATTATCAAAGATAAGTGTGCAGGATTAACTACGATGGGTTAGAAACATAAAGCAATTTGCCGAGGTCAAGTTCGTCGGGTGTTCAAGAGTTCATCGGAAGTCCAAAGGATTGTCAGAAGTGTTGCCGGAACCAACTGAGATCGAATCAGGGACTTACCAAAGTTTTCAGAAGTTCATAGCAAAGATCGTCGAAGGTTCACGGAGATTACCGAGAAGGTTCGGAAGCTTGCCGAAGACTCGTTGAGCGTGCCATACAAGCCGGGAGCATGCTGGGTATTCGTCGGAAGAAATCCGAGGGAAGTATCAGAAGACCACCGGAAGCCTTATCGTAAAGCTCACTGGAATAAGACGTGAAGAATGTCGGTTCAAATCACTATTAATTATGTTTCAATTTCATAGTTGGCACGTACTTAGGGTAAGGATTTCGAATTAATCCTGCTCAAATCTGGTAGGGGCCAATCGGGCTCTTACTAGGCCTTTTTGGGCCTTGAACAAGGCCCATTCAGCTTTGCTGAATGGGCCAGATGATGAAATGCGTGCGGTAGCACTGCTGGCAGTCCTATCTTTGGCGGTGCTACCGCCCAGCCTAGAGGCGATGTACCGCCCGACTACGATGAGCGATGGCGGTAGTACCGCTTTGTGCTATTAGTCTGATGATTGACAAGTGGTAGCACTGCCTCTGATAGGCGGTAGCACTGCCTTTGACAGGCGGTAGCACCGCCAGCACCGAAAACTCCAATTTGATTTTAAATTTGGAGCCCAAATTTGAATTCATTTTGGATCTATAAATACCCCCCTTTCTTAGTTAAAAGGGTATCCTTTTGAAAGTTAGAAATCAAGCTAAAGTCTTACAAAAGTCTTATTTTCAGTAGTTTGTGTTCACCTCATTCTTTCTCTTTGGAAAATCTATAAGAGTGTGAACTTCTTGTAAGGGTTGTAAGAGGGGTGTTTGATCCTTCCCCTTCAAAAAGATTTGCTAGTGGAAGTTGGGAGCCTCATCGGAGAAGGCTTCGGAAGTGGATGTAGGTCACTTTGACCGAACCACTATACATCGCTATGTCTTGAATGTGTGAGTGTTTAAATTTCTGTTTCATCTCTTTACTTGGCTACAAACTATTCAGTTTGTCATTACTTTTACTCAAGCAACTTCTACTAAGTCATCTTTCGTCGGATCGAAGTTTTCATACGAACTGGCCTTTTACCAAAATCGGTTTCAAGTTTACGATTTTAATCCGCTGCACTAATTCACCCCCCCCCCCCCTCCCCTCTTAGTGCTTGTCCGATCCTAACATTCATAACATGATTTCTTTGCATTGTTGTCTTGTATGCATCATGTGATGATTGACATATTGATTGATGCAAATTTATAATTGATATGAAAAATGGCTTGTATAATGATTAAAATTTTTAGCCATTTAGTCCTCCCTTCTTTTTGACAAAGACAAAGGGGGAGAAAAATTGCTACCTTGCAAATTTCATAAGAAGTTAAGGATTGCTATCTCAAAGGATGCAAATATTGCTATCTTGACTATATCAAAAAAAGCAAAATACAAAACTTTGAAAATTTGGAATGTTACACTTGTTATGCCTTTATGTTTATATGCTTTAATGAAAAGTTAACATATATGTTTAAAGTGATTATACATAATTGCTAGCTTGTGCATCAAAAGAGAAAATTTTGCTAGCTTAAACATTGAGAAACAAAATGTTGTTATCTCAAGAGATGCAAAAATCTTGCTCAACTTCACTTTTTTAACAAAATTGCTTGCATCTTTGTTACAAATTATTGTTGAATCTCATGCAAGATTATTTTTAGTATTATTCCTCCCTTTCTTTTTGACATTGATAAAGGGGGAGAAGGCTTTTGCTAGATTGCATATTACAAATGAATGCAAAAGTCGTAGCATGCAAAGAAAGCAAAACTTGCAAGCTTGCTCTTCTTAAAAGAGAAGAAAGAAATTATAAAATTGCATGCATATCGCAAAAGAAGTCAAGAAAATATACATTTTTGAATACAATTTGCTTGCACTTCTCAAAGGAACATAGAAAAACTTGCTATCATCATGACAAGTGCTATCTTGCCTATCATGATGTGATTAATAGCTAGTATGATTGTAAAATTTACATATTCTTTTAAACTAGCTATGATGTAACTCCTTTTTGTTGATGACATAGGGGGAGAAGTAGATTGATGACTTCATGCATTGAATTGAATATTTTATATATTTGCATGATGGTTTGATATATTCTCTTAATTATGATGCATGTTGTTTGAATAATCCAAGTGTTCTATTAATGGCATATTGATAATGGGAGTTTGGTTAAACTCTAAAGAGTTAAGGATAACTCCGTTAGTCATCAATTAGTTGTCATCATCAAAAAGGGGGAGATTGTTGAATCTCGGATTTTGATGATGAAACTAATTGATTGTGATTTGTGGTCTAACTATGTTTTGAGTTACGTAGGTTTACTATCGATCAGGATTAGACAGTTGACGCTGGAGGAATTGACGTTGTGCCAGGTGATCACGTCAGGATATTGGATGTCGAGCCGAGGTTCGGTCGACAATCGGTAGAAGGCTTCGTACGTCGGGCATTAGGCCAAGAAGAGAGTGTTGCATCAAGGATATTGGGGTTGCAGAGGTCAACCGCCGATTGGGCAATAGATCGCTAGAGAGGATGATGTGCCGAAGAATCGAACGAAGCGCCGATAAGCCAATGACATGCCAGGCAATTGAATGTCAATTCGTGTTGTAATAATTGTCTTGATCGAAGTAGAGTATTTGTTTGTGTGTGTGCAGGATTAACTACGATGACGATGAAGACGTAAAGCGAAACAAAGTGCTGGAAGACAAGTGTGATGGATCGTTGGGAGTTCAAGAGTTTGATGAAAGTCTGAAGATTCATTGGGAGTGTTGCCGGAACCGGCCGAGAATGAGTAGGGAGCTTGCCGAAGGGTTTTCGAAGGTTCGCCGAAAGGTTTGTTGGTAGTTCACGGAGCTTGCCAAGAAAGATCGGAGTTTGCCAATGAAGCTTGTTGGAACTCACCAAGATCATCGTGTAGTTCGAGAGCTTGCTGGGAGTCTGTAGAATGGTTTCCGAGGGTTCGTCGGAACACCACCGAATGTTTGCCGAAAGCTCACCGAAAGAAGTCTTATCTTATGGACTTTGTAATAGCTTAGAAAATATCTTTAAAATTCATAGTTAGCACATAATTTGGTTTAGGATTAGGTGTTAATCCTATAAACCAAATTTGGGCCAATTCGGACTTCATTTGGACCGGTTTCGATCGAGTTTTCGGCCCAAACCACTGTGCTGAAATGACCTAGGCAGTGGCACCGCCTAGGCTGGGTGGTGGCACCGCCTAGTGGCTGAACCTTGGGTGGTAGAACTGTCCTAGGCTGGTGGTGGTATCGCCCAGCACCCGAGGGCACCAGCGGTGGCACCGCTGGATGGGCGGTGGCATCACCCGGTATTGCCATAATCGGGAAAACCAAGACACTTCAAATTTGGGCTCCAAATTTGAATCCTCTTGAGGCCTATAAATACCCCACTCATTCAGAGTTTAGAGGGTGTCTAGAACTGAAAAAAAGAAGGGGAAAACTCTCTTGAAAATGTGTCAAATCTTCCCTCTAAGTTTTAAGAGTGTTCTAGTCCAAGAGGGGGGTAAGAGTGCTTGTAAGGGTTATCTCCTAAACCCGTCAAAAGGAGATGTGCTGTAAGGGAGTTCATCATCGCCCGTTGGAAGGATGATAGCTAGTGGAGAAGTCGGTGGCCTCAAGTGTAGAGGAATCGGGAGTGGACATAGGTCACATGACCGAACCACTATAAATCGGTTTGCATTTACTTTCTTGCAACTTACTTTGCTGCAAACCACCTTCATTTGCTGCCTTACTTACTCAACTTCCTCTTCATCTTCTTACGTATACTTTTAAGTTAAAACACAATCGAATCGGTTTCAAACAAAACATTGCTTTTATCGTACGAAGTTTCCGAAACTTATTTTAATCGCCGAAAATCTATCGTTCTTTACTGCTGCACTAATTCACCCCCCCCCCCCCCTCTTAGTGCCGCTCGATCCCTAACAATGTAGATATCCTTCATTTTTCTGGTTTGAAATTACTCTTTAAATATTTTCCTAATTAACATGCATCATAAATCTTATCTTTAACAAATTTGATTTTATGTATTCCTCGTACAAGTTAGTTTCGATTTGATAAATTAATTTCATACTAGTATATCCTAGTCTTCTTTACCAAAGTTATATATCATCATTCAACATTAAAAAGTAAGTTGCATTATTAAAGTAATCAAGATCAATAGTATAAATATTATCACTTCTTAAAGTAATCAATGATATATTATGATTTGATATATCTATGATGTAAGCATAATATTCAAATTTAATTTTATATTCTTTATCATAAAGTTAAGTAATGCTTATTACGTTATGTTTCAAACTATCTACCAAAAGCATCTTCCATCAAAAGACCATTTTGGCTAGTGAACTTTGAAAAGTTTGTAAGTTTTTGTTTGAAGACATATCTATAAGAAAGAGAGTGTTGATATATGTACTCACTTAACTTTGGGTCCTACATAATTAGATCTACCTTTCTTATCTTTTAACCTTAAATTATTTATAGTTTCTTTAGGAACTCATAATAATTTAAGATGACTATTTTTCTAAAGAGAACACAAATAAACATAATTAACAAACTTACCATAAAAATTACATTTAATTTTAATTCTAAAGGGATGTATAAGTATATAATGTAGGTTATTTTACAAATTTGGTTAGCTTATGATATATGCTACTACTTATGAAGCCAATATCTTCTTTTCTAAATACATAACTTTGTTTAACAAGTATCATATCTAGTGAATTATTTCAACTTTAAATTTTTTAAAGGTTTATCGTAGAAACATAATTTTCTTTTTAAGAGATTCTGTCATATTATTACTATCAATTAATTTTTAAGTAATATTCTATCTTCTTATTTGTGATAATTTAACCCTTTTTTGTATTTTTAGAAGTATGCAAACTTAGTGAAGAAATAATTTTTTTTAAGTTTGAGACTAGACGATTTTAAATTTTCACATTTAGTGCAAAGAGTACAAGATGTTGATGTATATTTATCATGCTTATTTTTGATATATCAAATTCATTAGTAAGTAATACATGATTCCTTTTTAGTGAATTATATTTCTTATCACTTTTTTTGAGCTTATTATATAATTTATGAAAAGTTTCAAGTAATTTTTCATAAGATAAATAAATTTTGGAAAAGGCAAATATCTCATTATTGAAAGCTATTAAGGTATAATTTATTACTTCTTTATTGATTTGTTCTTTTGTCTTAGACTTATTTGATTCATCTCACGTAAATTTGAATATCTTCTCTTTTCTATAAATGATGATTTTTTTTAATTATAGACATTCATTCTTAAAGTGTCCTTGTTTTATACATACATAGCATATAATTATAGCTTTCTTAAGCTCACTTTTGTTCTAACTTTCTCTTCTTGCTTGATTTGTCTTGTTTTTCCTTATAAATTATAAGAAGTATCATGTTTTCATCATTATTACATGAGCTTTCACTTA
Source organism: Musa troglodytarum (assembly GCA_023547065.1). Lineage (NCBI taxonomy): Eukaryota > Viridiplantae > Streptophyta > Magnoliopsida > Zingiberales > Musaceae > Musa > Musa troglodytarum. The sequence goes on along the minus strand of CP097507.1, from coordinate 17,659,608 downwards.
AGTAATCTTCCTTGGATTTGAAAGCAATATCCTTCCTTTTCTTTTGTAGGTTTTTCTTTTTTTATTATGAGTTTTGCGTATTATGTCATAGGTTATTAAAGATTTATAAGTTCTATAAGATGAAAGTTATCCAAATCTTTGATTTCTTAGATCATCATTACCTTTAGATACCAACTCTCGAGAAAAAATCTTAAAATCTTACTTGCTAATTTAAAATTAATATAACTTTTGCCAAATGCTTTTAATCTATTGACAATATTTATAAAGCGAGTATACATGTCACTAATGAACTTGTTTGATTTCATTTTAAATAACTTATAAATATGAATAAGAAGATTAATTTTTTATTATTTTATTCTTTATATGTGACTTCAAGAATTGTCATATGTCATGTATAGTTTCTTAAGATCGTAGTGAATTAATACTTTCAGAAAATTACGTCGATTCAAAAAATTTGTTCGATGAAACATATCAAAAATATGTTTTGACTTATAATGTAAGTAAAAGTATTGAGCAACTAGCTTAGCAAGCAATAAGAGTGACAAGCACAAAGAGTAAAGAGTATACTAGATTTATAGTGGTTTGGTCCTTCGACCTATGTCCACTCCCGATTCCTCCTCTATCAAGGTTATCAGCTTTTACTAATGAACTTCTTTCAATGGGTGAAGATCAACCACCCTTTTACAACTCTTTCTCTTTTTCATAAGTTTAGAAGATGACCTCTATAAGTCTTGCACATCACTTAGACAAAATTCTAAACTTTTCAAGAGGAAAGGACAAAATTCTAAACTTTTCAAAAGGAGAGGAGGAACACTCAATAATTTTTAAGATTACAACTCTGATTCACTAGAGTTTTAGTTTACTTTTTCTTATGTAATCCCAGCAGGGATGAGTGAAAAATTTATAGGCCCTAAATGGCTTGAAAAATGAAGCCAAAATTTAAATTTTTGGGTCTTCCGGGTATAGGCGATACCACCTCCTATACTGGACGGTACTACCACATACAGAACCTTAAAAATAGGGGTTCTGGTAGTACCATAACTTACCAACTTTAATGCTAGCAGTACCACCACCTAGACTAGGCAGTACCACCACCTAACAGCCTAGAAAAGTATGCTTTTGTCTTTTTCAGCTCATAGGCGATGCCACCACCTGACCAAGTCTATAGGTCACCAAATAGGTCTCCTAGTAAGCCCAAATCAATTCCAATTCAAGCCCAATGGATCCCTAATTAAGTTAGTAAGGTTACACCAAAAATTAACTTAATTTAAGACATAATTATGATGATCATGACTTAAATTATTATAAAACATAAGATCTTGTATTGTTTGGCATGTCATTGGTTCTTCTGAACTCTCGGTGCATCATTCGATCTATCGGCATGTTAACACCTACAACATTCGATCTTGATGTAATGTCTGATTCTTCTGGTGTAATGCCCAATCTCTGACTTCGGCCCAATGTCCGATTCTCTTGCTTTAATCATTCTACCTTTTCATGATCGAAGATAGTCCTACAACACTTTTCTCAAAATGCAGATTAGATCATAAACTTACTAATTAATTTTATCATCAAAATATGAGATTTAACAATCTCTCCCTTTTTTATGATGACAATCAATTGATGATGGAGTTAAACTCAACTCCCCCTATTTGTATGTCATATCGAAATAAAGCAAACTTGAATTAAAAAGGAATAATAACTTTTGAATTCAAGTCAAAACATATCATATCAGCTAATCATAGGTGCCCTACAAGCCAATCACATGAGTGATAGCATGTGTGACTCGATATGCACTCTTTTTGTTTATTATTATTTAATATTTTATCATTCTATCTTGTGTGTTACATATATTGTAATGTCCAAGGATCTGTGTAATGGAATCGGATCGTGATGAGATCATGATAATAAGATCGATTCACCTTTAAACATAGACCCTAAATAATCCCGGTCATAGGTTACTCGAGAAGGACATTGAGATAACCAGACATATTGGTGTACTATATACCTATTCATATGATAGAGGTGGTTGGTTTTATAGTTGCTCATGTAAAGACACTAAGGATATAATGTAGATGCTCATTGGAGAATGAGTTCACTGATTGATCTGCTCATGGAATGTTGGATGGTTGATGATACCTTATTGTTAGATAGCGATTTCATAGTCCAAGTAGTGTATCTGTTCCTTAGACTTCAGACACCAAGGATGTCTTGTATGAGTACTCCACTCTTTGATATCAGACTTATAGGTTTGAAAGTTCGATATCTAGTATAGTTGGTCATTAGGAGTGACAACCAACCTTACGAGGGCTATTAAGTGTCGATAAAGGATTATCCACTCTTGATATCATGGGAGGAATATCCCATGTGTTCTTGTTCAGACAAATCTATAGCCAAGGTCATTCAGATTGAGAGAGAAAAAGTTCTCTAGGAGAATCCAATTAGAGCGGGACTCGATGAGAGACTGTATGGGCTTGATAACACCATGCCCGGTATAGGGTCTTTAGGATATTAGATAGATGAGGAACTATAGATACATTGTAACTGAGAATAGATGGTCCAAAGGATTGGATTCTCCTATATCGTTTGGGGGCTACGGCGTAATGGCCTAGTACATCTGCAGTCGATGAGTCAAGTGAATTATTATAGAGTTAATAATTCACTAAGCTAGAAGGAGTTCTAGCAGGTATGACTCAAGGTCAGCTCGATATTGGGCATAGAGGGTCATACAAATATGATAGGTGTTGCGATGAGTAGAGGTTCGGATATGAGATATACGTCGGAGCCTCTATCTTATTGGATATCCATTAAGAATCTGAATTATTGGATCCTATAAATGAGATCCAATAAGAGCTAATAAGAGATTATTGGGTAGAGACCCACTAATCTGAGAGGCTTGGGTAATTGGATGGAGATCCAATACCCAATAGGACAAGATCCATTATGAATAAGTTGATTGGGAACCTCTATAAATAGGAGAGAACCAAAAGCCCATAGGCTAAGACTTTTTGGCAACCACCTCCTATTCTTCTCCACCTCTCCTCCTCAGTCAGCAGCCCTAGTTTGGGACGTGTGGATAACAAGAAGGGCCAGCTCCTTTTTAATTATGTAGTGCGCACAGTGAGAAGATTTAAGTAGCGATTTGAAGAGCATCGTCGTAGCCCCAACTATGTGGAATACCGCTAGAGAGAAGGACACTTGAACTCCTTCATGCAATCCAACAGATCTATAGGAATTTAGGGGTATATGATCTCCCTAGGTAATTTTTTTATACGTAGTTTTTTGGTTTCATAGGTTTTTGTATACCAACTTTTGCGCGATGATAGGAACCTCTTTTTCTGCAAGAAATTTATGATTTTTGTTTCTGTTCTTCTACTATGCATTTGATGTCACTACAGATTTTTCAATAATATCAAATTACATTTATCATATACATTGTGCATCATAATTTTAAATCAAGATATATCATAAATTCATTATGACTTTGGGCATAACATGCATGATACCAAAGCATTAAAATTTTCAAATCATCATTACTTCTCCCCCTTTATCATCAACAAAAAAGAGAAAATTGAATCACTTTAGAACATTGCAAGTTAGTAATTTAGGAAGTTTTACATCACTTTAGAATATGAGAGTTAGCAAAATTTTGCTTCTCTTGAGATATACAAAATTTACAATTTTTTGCTTCTTAAGATTGTATAAGCTAGCAATTTTGCTTCTTGAGATTATACAAACTAGCACTTTTTTGCTTCTTGAGATGGGCAAGCTTGTAATTTTGCTTCTCCCCTTTATCATTATAAAAAAAAGAAGAAGAGAAAGATTCAACGGTGCAAATATTTCAATCATCATATGAAAAATAAAAGATTAAGTCATGAATACTTAAAGTCCATGAATCAAAGCTCTTCTTTTTGCAAATAGCAAGAGGAATGAATTATAGTAAGCAATCTTGATTCAAGAGAAAACTCAAGCCAAAAATATCAAAAGAAGGATCATGATTCGTTTGAAAGAAAATCTTCTCTTTAGTAAAAGGAAGAGTCATAAGAAACGATCTTGAATTGAAAGAAAAAACTTAAGTTATGAAAACCATGAAATCAAGATAATGATCCAAAAAACATAAGAGGAATTCATGCATTTAGAAAATTTAACATGCCTAATTCTCTTATAATAAAATCAAATTGTTCCTCATTCAATGGTTTTAAAAAAATATCTACTAATTGATGTTTTGTATCAATAAATTGTAAAGATATATCATGATTATTAACATGATCTCTAATAAAATGATGTCTAATATTAATATGTTTAGTTCTAGAATGTTGAATGTGATTCTTTATTAAACATATTGCACTAGTGTTATCACATTTTATAGGAATATTTTTCAAGTGAATTCCATAATCTTCTAATATATTTTTCATCTATATAGCTTGTGCATAACATGCACCTGCTACTATATATTTAGCTTCGGTTATAGATAATGCAACAAAATTTTATTTCTTAGAAGACCAAGAAACAAGTGCATGACCTAAGAGTTGACATGTTCCAAAAGTATTTTTTACTATCTATTCTATATCCAACAAAATCAGCATCGACATAAGCAATTAATTAAAAATATTTAGACTTTGGATACTATAATCTTAGATTAAGAGTTCTTTTAGGTATCTAAAAATCATTTTAATAGATTTAAAGTGAGATTACTTGGGATTAGATTGAAATCTAGTACAAAGTCCAATACTAAACATAATATCGGGTCTAGTGACAATAAGGTACTGAAACTACCCATTATACCCTTATAAGTCTTTTGATCAAAATATTCTCAATCTTGGCCTATATCTAATTTTGAAGAAGTGCTCATAAGTGTGTTAATTGCTGGGAAATCGGGAGATTCGACATCTCATGCGTAGCGAAAAATAAAAACAAGATCGGATTTCCCATAGTTACGTACTTATACATCGTCCGACGATTGGTGCGCATAAATCGTAAATCCAAAAAATCTGCATGTATGATGTCAGAGGCGTTACCTAAGGAGATCATATATCCCCGAAAATTTCAGATCCGATAAAAAGGATGAAGGAGCACTAGCATACTCCTCTCTAGCGGTAATCCACACAGCGGATGCAGCAACGACACTCCTCATATCACCGCGGAATCTCTCTCCACATGCACCACAAGGCTTTCGAAGCTAAGGAGGAGGAGAGGAGACTGACGAGAATAGGAGGATGACTACCAAGAGCACTCATCCTATGAACCAGGAGGTTCCTCCTATTTATAGAGATGGAGGAAGCTTATTCCTAACAGATCCTGTTCACATTGGATCTCTATCCAATTGGATCTTATTGGATCTTATCTACAGGATCCAATTTGATCTCATCTAATTGGATCTTATCTAATCATTTAATTGGATCTCATCTAATTACCCAATTGGATCTCATCCACAGGATCCAAACTAGGGGCTTCGTAGATATCTCATATCCACACTTTACTCGTCGCAACATCTACCTTATGTGTGTGACCCTCTAGGCTCGTTACCAAGCTGGCCGTGAGTCGCTCCCGTCAGAACTCCTTCTGACTTAGAACACCTTCTAATATAGTGAATTATTATCTCCATAATAATTCACTTAACTCATCGATTATGGACATACTAAGCCACTATGCCATAGTCCATAGACGGTACAGGGGGATATAATCTATCGGACCTATCTGTCCTTAGTTACCATGTATCTATAGTCCCTCATCCATCTAACATCCCAGAGATCATATATATTGGGCATAGTAAAGTCAGGCCCATACGGAATCCTGTTCGAGTCTCGCTCTAATCGGATTCTCCAAGAGAACTCCTTCTCTCTTAATCCGAATGACCCTGGCTAGGGATTTTACCTGAGCGAGCACACACAGGATGTATCTCTCATGATACCGGAAGTGGATGATCCTCTATTGACATACAATTACCTTCGTAAGGTTGGCTACCATTTCCGAGAACCAGCTATACTAGATCTAGAGCTCTCCAAACCTGTAAGTCTGATGTCAAAGAATGGAGTACTCAAACAAGGCATCTTTGGTGCCTCAAGTCTAAGAATCAGACACACTACTAGGACTACGAAATCGCTGTCTCACATTAGGTATCATTAACCATACAGCATTCTGTAAGCAGATTAATTAGTGAACTTATTCTCCAATGAGCATCTGCACTATACATCTAGTGTCCCCACACAAGCGACTATGAGACCAATTACCTTCATCATATAGACGAGTATACAGCGCACCAGTCTATCCGAGTATCTTGATGTCCTCATCGAGTAACCTATGACCAGGATGATTTAGGATCTGTGTTTAAAGGTATATCAGTCTCATTATCGTGATCTCATCACGTTCTAATTCCCATTGCACAGATCCATGGACATCACAATATTTATCCAGATAATGTGAGAAAATATCAATAATAATATACAAAGAGATCGATATAATATATCACAGGTGCCACCACTCATATGATTGGCTTGTAGGGCACCTATAACCAATAATCTCACACTTGACATAAAGCCAATCACCTATGTTTCTGATCCCCATCAGACCTCTATGACGCTCAAATATAATGAGTCAACGGCTTTGTTAGTGGATCTGCAATGTTATCTTCGGATGGAACTCTTTCCGCTGCTATATCTCCACGGGCTGCGATCTCATTGATCAGGTGGAACCTCCTCAGAACACTTCTGACGAGACCTGGGTTCCCTAGCTTGATCGATCGCCCTATTATTGTCTCCCTATATGGGAATCAGCTTCACATTATTCGATACGATTCCCAAATATGTGATGAACTTATTCATCCAGACTTCTTCCTTTACTGCCTTTACTGTAGTAATATATTCCGCCTCTATGGTCGAGTCAGCAGTAGTATCTTGCTTGAAACTTTTCCAGCATACTGCTCCTCCATTCATGGTGAAGACATACCCTGAATTCAACTTGCTATCATCGACATCAGACTAGAAGCTCGAGTCCGTGTAGCCCTCAACTCTAAGGCTACTGCCTCCATATATCAGTAAAAGATCCTTAGTTCTTCTCAAGTACTTAAGGATACACTTTACTGTTTTCTAGTGCTCCAAGCTTAGATCTGCCTGATACCTGCTCATGATACTCAGAGCATGCGCTGCATCAGGCCTGGTACATACTATAGCATACATGATAGACCCTCTCACTGAGGCGTATGATATTCTATCCATGTATATCTTTTCTTCAGGAGTCTGTAGGGATATACTCTAAGAAAGTGATATTCCATGTCTCATAGGTATGAGACCTCTCTTGGAATTTTTCATGCTAAACCTTTTGACAATGGAGTCTATGTACCTGGATTGGGATAAGCCAAGCATCCTCTTGGATCTATCTCTATAGATCTGAATCCCTAGAATATAGGATTCCCCTAAGTTGTTCATGGAGAAGTGTCTAGATAGCCAAGCTTTTACTGTGGAGAGCATTCCAATATCATTCCCAATGATTAAGATGTCATCTACATATAACACCAAGAAGATGATAGCATTCCCACTTACTTTCCTATACACACAAGGTTCATCTTCGTTCTTAACGAAGTTATAAGATCTGATCGCCTCATTAAATCTTATGTTCCAACTTCGGGAAGCTTGCTTTAGTCCATAAATAGACTTAAGCAATCTGCACACCTTATCTGGACTGTACTTAGACATGAACCCCTTAGGTTGTATCATATACACTTCCTCTTTGAGGTTGCCATTGAGGAATGTAGTTTTCATATCCATCTATTAGATCTCATAGTTATAATGTGCTACAACAGCTAATAGAATTCGAATAGATTTCAGCATAACTGCGGGTGCAAAGGTTTCGTCATAGTCAACACTTTGCTTCTAATGATATCCCTTAGCCACTAGCATTGCCTTATAAGTCTCCGCCTTTGCATCTACCCCGATCTTCTTCTTGAAGATCCATTTGCAGCCAATAGGTACGATACCTTCAGGTGCATCAATAAGGTTCCAAACCTTGTTAGAGTACATGGATTCCATCTCAGAATTCATAGTTTTTTGCCACTTCCTAGAGTCTATATTTATAATAGTCTCATCGTAGGTCTTAGGATCAATGTCCTAAATGTCCTCTCCATAAATATGTCCTACGTATCTTTTAGGAGGGTGTGACACTCTACCAGTCCTACGTAAAATTGGAACTTATGTGTTAGGTACCTAAACAGACTCGATCTCTAAAATTGTGCCTAAGCTAGGTTCTCCAACCTCACTCAATTCTATCATACTCCCATTGTTTTCGCCAAGAATGTGTTCCTTCTCAAAAAACACTGCTCCCTTGGCAATAAAGACCTTTTGGTCCTCAGGGTGATAGAAATAATAACCACAAGTTTTCTTAGGGTATTCCATGAACTTACATCGTTCTGTCCTGGATTCCAACTTATTGGGGTCGTGTCTTTTAACATAGGTAAGGCTATCCTAAATCTTAACAACCATAAGATCGAACTTCTTCCCTCTCCATATCTCATATGGTGTATGTTGGTAAATCCATCAGAGGAGCGACATCTCATGCGTAGCGGAAGAACAAAAAATAAAAATAAAACACCCTAGATTTCCCGTAGAAAGCTTTCGTCATCGTGCAAAGATCGATACATCAAATAAATCCGTGAAAAACTATACGTGTAAAAGAAAGTACCTAGGGAGATCGTATATCCCTGAATTCCTATAGATCTGTAGGACAGGATGAAGGAGGTCAAGCGTCCTCCTCTCTAGTGGTATCCACACGGCAAGGACTAAGTCGATGCATTTCTCTAGGGAGAGGAGAATAGGAGGTGGCTACCAAGAGAACTCTCAGCCTATAGAGCTTTGGTTCCCTCCTATTTATAGAAGCCCCCTATCAACTCTAATGGATCTTTGCCCTATTGGGTATTGGATCTCCATCCAATTACCCAAGCCTCTTGGATTAGTGGGTCTTTACCCAATAATCTCTTATTAGCAATTATTAGATCTCATCTCAGGATCTAATAATTCAAGGGCTTAATAGATATCCAATAAGATAGGGAGTTTAGCGGATATCTCATATCCGAACCTCTACTCGTCGCAATACCTACCATATGTGTGTGACTCTCTAGGCCCAATATCGAGCTGGTCGTGAGTTATACTTGTCAGAACTCCTTCTGACATAGTGAATTATTATCTCTATAATAATTCACCCAACTCTTTGATTGTGGACGTACCAAGCCACTACGCTGTAGCCCCCAGACGGTACAAGGGAATCCAATCCTTTGGACCTATCTATCCTTAGTTACTATGTATCTATAATCTCTCATCCATCTAATATCCCAAAGACCCTATACCGGGCATGGTGCTGTCAGACCCATACGGTCTCTCCTTGAGTCTTGCTCTTGTCGGATTCTCCCGGAGAACCATTTCTCTCTTAATCCGAATAACCTTGGCCAAGGATTTGTTCAAGCAAGAATATATGGGATATTCCTCTCATAATACCGAGAGCGGATGATCCTTTATTGACACTCAGTAGCCCTCGTAAGGTTGGCTACCACTCCCAATGACCGGCTGTACTAGATCTGGAACTTTCCAAACCTATAAGTCTGGTATTAAAGAGTGGAGTACTCATACAGGACATCCTTAGTGTCTCAAGTCTAAGGATCAGATATACTACTAGGACTATGAAATCGCTGTCTGACGTGAGGTATCAATAACCATCCAACATTCCATAGGCGGATCAATCAGTGAACTCATTCTCCAATGAGTACCTACACTATAACCTTAGTGTCCCAACACGAGTAGCTATGAGACCAAATACCTCCATCATATGAATGGGTATACAGCACACCAGTCTATTCGGTTATCTCGGTATCCTTCTCGAGTAACCTATGACCAGGATAATTTAGGGTCTATGTTTAAAGGTGAATCGGTCTCATTATCGTGATCTCATCATGATCTGATTCCCATTACACAGATCCAAAGACATCATAGTATATGCAGCACGCAAGATAAATTAATAAAATACCTAATAATAAGCAAAGAGATAAAGTACATATTAAGTCACAAGTGTCATTACTTATGTGATTGGCTTGCAGGACACATATGACTAGCAATCTCCCACTTGACCTAAAGCCAATCACCAACATGTCTGATTCCCATCAGACCTCTGTGATGCTCAAAGACAATTTGAGTCAATGGTTTTGTCAGTGGATCTGCAATGCTATCTTCGGTTGGAACTCTTTCCATTACTACATCTTTTCTGGCAACAATCTCTCTTATCAAGTGGAACCTCCTCAGAATGTGTTTTGACTTTTGATGAGACCTAGGTTCCTTTGCTTGAGTAATTGCCCCGTTGTTGTTATAATATAAGGGAATCGGCTCCTCGCTGCTTGGGATGACTCCTAGATTTATGATGAACTGCTTCATCCAGACTCTCTCCTTTACTACCTCTGTCACAGTAATGTATTCTGCCTTTGTGGTCGAGTCAGCAGTAGTATCTTGCTTGGAACTCTTCCAGCATACTGCTCCTCCATTCAGGGTGAACACATACCCTGAATTAGACTTACTATCATTGACATCGGACTGGAAGCTCGAGTCCATGTAGCCCTCAACCTTGAGGCTACTACCTCTATATACCAGTAAAAGATCCTTAGTCCTTCTTAAGTACTTAAGGATACATTTTACTGCTTTCCAGTGCTCCAAGCCTGGATCGACCTGATACTTACTTGTGATACTTAGAGCATACGCTATATCAGGCCTGGTACATAGCATAGCATACATGATAGATCCTATCGCTGATGCATATGGCATCATATCCATGTGTGCCCTTTCTTTAGGAGTCTTTGGGGACATACTCTTAGAAAGTGATATTCCATGTCTCATTGGTATGAGACCTCTCTTGGAATTTTCCATGCCAAACCTTTTGACAATGGTGTTTATGTACCTAGACTGGGACAAGTCAAGCATCCTCTTGGATCTATCTCTATAGATCCGTATCCCCAATATGCAGGATGCTTCCCCTAAATCCTTCATAGAGAAGTGCCTAGATAACCAAATCTTTACTATAGAGAGCATTCCTACATCATTTCTAATGATCAGGATGTCATCCACATATAATACCAAATAGGTGATAGTGCTCCCACTTAATTTTTTGTACACACAAGATTCATCTTCATTCTTAATGAAGTCATAAGATCTGATTGCCTCATTAAATCTTATGTTCCAACTTCGGGAAGCTTACTTCAATCCATAAATGGATCTAAGCAATCTGCACACCTTATCTAGGTTATCCCTAGACACGAATCCCTCAGGCTATATCATATATACCTCCTCCTCAAGGTTACCATTGAGGAATACAGTTTTTACGTCCATCTGCCAGATCTCATAATCATAGTGTGTTGCAATAGCCAATAGAATTTGAATGGATTTTAGCATAGCTACAAGTGAGAAAGTTTCATCATAGTCAACACCTTGCCTTTGATGATACCCCTTAGCCACTAGCCTTGCTTTATAGGTCTCTACCTTTCCATCTACTCCAATCTTCTTTTTGAAGATCCACTTGCAACCAATGGGTGCAATACCCTCGGGTGCATCAACTAGGTTCCAAACCTTGTTGGAGTACATGAAATCCATTTCTGAATTCATGGCTTCTTGCAATTTCCCGGAGTTTATGCTCATAATAGTCTCCTCGTAGGTCTAAGGATCAATATCCTTAACATCCTCTCCTCTGATATGTCCTACATATCTCTCAGGAGGATGAGATACTTTATCGGACCTACGTAAAGTTGGAACTTGTGTGTTAGGTATCTAAACAGATTCTGAAATGGTGCTTGAGCTAGGTTCTCCAACCTCGCTCAACTCTATCATGCTCCCACTGTCTACACTAAGAATGTGTTCCTTCTCAAGGAACACTGCTCTCTTGGCTACAAAGACCTTTTGGTCCTCAGGGTGATAGAAATAATACTCATAAGTTTCTTTAGGGTATCCCACGAACTTGCACCATTCCATCCTAGATTCCAACTTGTCAGGGTTGTGTCTCTTAACGTAGGTAGGGCAGCCCCAAATCTTAATAATCTTAAGATTGAGCTTCTTCCCATTCCATATCTCATATGGAGTAGACATCACTGACTTAGTTGGAATTTTGTTCAGAAGGTAAGCTGCGGTTTTTAGGGCATATCCTCAGAATAAGATGGGTAGGTCGACGAAACACATCATGGAACGCACCATGTCTAACAGTGTGTGATTCCTCCTTTTTGATACACCATTAAGCTGTGGTGTATAAGGAGGTGTCCATTGGGATAATATCCTATAGTCTTTGAGGAACTGGGTGAACTCTGTACTCAAGTACTCACCTCCTCGATCTGATCAAAGGGTTTTAATACTCTTTCCTATTTGGTTCTCCACTTCATTTTTATATTTCTTGAATTTCTCAAAAGCCTCAGACTTATACTTCATCAAATACACATATCCGTACCTTGAGAAATCATCAATGAAAGTAATGAAGTAGGAATAACCACCTATGGCATACATCACTATGTATGAGTTCTAGTAACTCAGTGGCTATCTATCCAGTTCCACTAAATGGAGAGTTGGTCATCTTTCCCCGAAGGCAAAGTTCACATGTCGCATATGACTTATAGTCAAATAGATCTAGATGTCCATTCTTTATCAACTTTTGGATCCTTCCCTCGTGGATGTGACCTAGCCTACAATGCCAAAGATATGCATTGTTCACCTCTTCTCATTTCCTCTTAGACTCACGCTCATGATATGTGGAGCTGTATCTAGCATAAATAAACTATTATGCAATGTTCCTCTCATGATGATCTGATCATCTAATATTATTGAACAATCATTGTTTTCAAAAACTAATTTATATCTAATATTATTGAAAATAATATTTTTGATAATAGAAGAAACATAATAGCATGCATCTAATGCAATAATAGCTCCACCAGGCAGATGTAATGTGACCTTGCCAATAGCCAATGCAGCAACCTTTGCTCCATTGCTCATCTTAAGGTCCATCTCGCCTCTGTTCAATCTCCTAAGTCCTGCCAGAACTTGCAATGAATTACAAATATGATAAGCACTCCCGGTATCCAATACCCATGTGTTATTATAAGATTCTAACAAATGGAGACTAATCATTAATATACCTAAAGCTTTTGTAAACTTCTGTTTTGCCCTCTTTGTAAGGTACTCTTTGTAGTTCCTCTTCCAGTACCCATCTTTGCTATAGTGGAAGCACAGACCTTTGTCCTTTATTGGGTCTTTCTTAGCAACCTTTGCCTTTCCTATTTTGCCCTTACCCTTGCCCTTCTTAAGGGTCTTCTTAGCCTTTCTTTTCTTTCTGGTCTCACCAGTATAGAGAACCAGCTTCTCTTTCTTGATGGTGCTCTCTGCTTCTCTCAACATGTTGAGGAGTTCTGGGAGGGTCACCTCAAGTTTGTTTATATTAAAATTTATTATGAACTGAGAAAAGAAATCTGGTAGGGACTGAAGCAAAAGATCCACACACAGGTTATCCTCTAGGACCATTCCTAGACCTATGAGTTTCTCGATCCACTCGACCATCTTAAGGACATGGTTCTAAACTAGTGTCCCCTCAGTCATCCTAGTACGGAAAAGACTCTTTGAAATCTCATATCGCTGAGTTCTTCCTTGTTCCTCAAATAGTTTGCGGAGATGCAAGAGTATGGAATTAACATCCATATTTTCATGCTATCTCTGTAACTCAGTAGTTATAGAGGCCAACATATAACACTGAGCAAGAGTGGAATCATCTAAGTACTTCACACAACGAGCGATCTCATCCTCGCTTGCCTCTTCGTCAGGCGTAGGGATCACTGTATCAAAGACATATGCGATTTTCTCTACCGTGAGAACGATTCTCAGGTTGCAAAGCCAATCTGTATAATTTGGACCAGTGAGGCGATTAGCATCAAGTATGCCACGTAAAGGATTTGAAAGCGACATTTTTCTGAAATTAAAGATGTAGTAGAAATAAATAATATGCAGACTTTACAAAAATTAAATAATTAAGATAAGGACTTTTATCTTAATGCTTTCCCACTAATTTTTCATGAGACACACAACACCCTCTGGTATGTGAATTGGAGACTCTCGGCGGATCTCTAGTGGGGATCGGGATCCAATCGGCGTCTTAACATAACCTTGAGGGACTCGACCAATCATGTTAAGCCCGTAAAGATAGGCAACTCTTGCTAATCATAACTCTTTGTGATTCCCATCTTGTTCGACCTCCGAACCACCATGGCCTTGAGGGACTCGACCAACCATGATGTTCGGTTAAGTTATCACCATTGTTACAATATGAGTCTAATTCGGTGATATACTCTCGAGAGACTCGACCAAGCATACCATATCCTCAGGTCACCGGTGACATCTCTATGTCGTAGATAAGATAGCGAAACACGATATAGGTGAGTCTCGAGGGACTCGACCAACTCAACCTATACCAAGAATCGATTCCTACCTATAACGATGGAAGGCCACATGGGTCAATCTAATTGCCTCATGTTTACCGACTTAATATTATTTATAGAGAGGATTTTTTATTTGGTCTCCTAATATAATGTGTCACACATATACATATTTAATATATATATCTACATCGTATGCAAATATATATATATATATATATATATATATATATATATATATATATATATATATATATATATATATATATATATATATATATATATATATATATATATATATATATATATATATCTAGTAGGTGTATAACTAATCACACATCACATGAGCAATCACACCAGATGATCATGGACCACATCCTAATGCAATTAGGCTCGAGCCAGTGAGCCCAATCACTCACATCAAGATCTATGTGTGCTTCGGCGCATCTCCATGCTTTGTGATCGTCTATCTCGCTTTGTCGGATCTGTCGACATCTCAACGCATCTCCATGCGTCGGATCGTCTGTCTCGGCCTCGTAGGTCCCACTACCGCTGCGCCTCCTCAGATAATTACAATATAATTACAGGCACGCAAGCCCGACAATAAACGAGAAAAATAGAGGCTTACAGACCCCAATAATAATAATCACATGTACACACATCACATCATAAGTCCATGATCATCTGTCCACATCATACATCACATGTATATGTTACTTTATAGGACTACTAGATAAAAAAACTAATAGTTAATTAAACTATTTAATTTTCTGAATTCAGGGACATAGAAAGAATTTTCTGACTTCTTAAGGGTATTTTGGTCATTCGACCAAAAGGACAAAAGTTAAAATTTCTAAATTTCGAGGGGTATTTTGGTAATTCTATCAAATGGGAGAGAATCTAGAATTTCTAAAATTCTTAGGGGTAAAATCGTCTTTTGCCCTAAAACCCGAGCCCCCTTTGTTGCGCTGCGTTGCACCTGCGGCCGTCGCCACCCTACCGGCGGTGGCCCCTCTGCGCGGGCAGGGCGGCGACGGTGCTGCCGCTACCTTGCGGGCGCAACGCCGTAGCGCCACGCGCGAGCGCGCCACGGCGCCTAGGGCGTTGCCTTAGCGCGTTGCCCACGAGCGAGTGCTCGCCGGTGCGGGCGCCGCCTCGTTGCCGCGCTGCGCGCTGTCCCACGGCAGCTGGCCCGCGAGCGTAGCGCCGCAGCGCTGCCTGCCGCAGCCCGCGGCCGCTACGTCAGGCAGCAAAGCTGCTTTTGCGGCCTTGCGGTTGCTGCGCACCGGGCAAGCCAGTTGCTTCTTTTTCGCCTTTCGCGCCATTATCAAAAGCAGATCTAAAATACAACACACTTAGTTTAAGATCCGATCTTCGCACGAACAACCTGGCTTTGATACCACTGTTGGGGAATCCGTCAAGGGAGCGACATCTCATGCGCAGCGGAAGAACAAAAAAAAACACCCCAGATTTCTCATAGAAAGTTTCCGTTGTCGTGTAAAGATCGGGCGTCAAACAAATCCGCAAATAACTACACGTATAAAAAAAAGTACCTAGGGAGATCGTATATCCCTGAATCCCTATAGATCTGTAGGAGAGGATGAAGAAGGTCAAGCGTCCTCCTCTCTAGCAGTATCCACACGGCAAGGACTACGTCGATGCACTTCTCTAGGGAGAGGAGAACAGGAGGTGGCTACCAAGAGAACTCTCAGCCTATAGAGCTTTGGTTCCCTCTTATTTATAGAGGCCCCTTGTTAACCCTAATGGATCTTTGCCTTATTGGGTATTGGATCTCCATCCAATTACCCAAGCCTCTTGGATTAGTGGGTCTCTACCCAATAATCTCTTATTAGCAATTAATGGATCTCATCTCAGGATCCAATAATTCAGGGGCTTAATGGATATCCAATAAGATAGGAAGTTCAGCGGATATCTCATATCCGAACCTCTACTCATCGTAACACCTACCATATATGTGTGACCCTCTAGGCCCAATATCGAGCTGACCGTGAGTTATACTTGTCAGAGCTCCTTCTGACATAGTGAATTATTATCTCTATAATAATTCATCCAACTCATCGACTGCGGATGTACCAAGCTACTACGCCGCAGCTCCCAAATGATACAGGGGAATCCAATCCTTTGGACTTATCTGTCCTCAGTTACCATGTATCTATAATCTCTCATCCATCTAATATCCTAGAGACCCTATACCGGGCATGGTGCTGTCAGGCCCATACGGTCTCTCCTCGAGTCTTGCTCTTGTCAGATTCTCTGGAGAACCTTTTCTCTCTCAATCCGAATAACCTTAGCCAAGGATTTGTTCGAGCAAGAACACATGGGATATTCCTCTCATGATATCGAGAGCGGATTATCCTCTATTGACACTTAATAGCCCTCGTAAGATTGGCTACCACTCCCAATGACCGGTTGTACTAGATCTAGAACTTTCCAAACCTATAAGTCTGGTATCAAAGAGTGGAGTACTCATACAGGATATCCTTGGTGTCTCAAGTCTAAGGACCAGATACACTACTGGGACTACGGAATCGTTGTCTGACGTAAGGTATCAATAACCATCCAGTATTCTATAGGCGGATCAATCAATGAACTCATTCAACAATGAGCACCTGCACTGTAACCTTAGTGTCCCCACACGAGTAGCTATGAGATCAACTACCTTCATCATATGAACGGGTATACAGCACACCAGTCTATCCGGTTATTTCGATGTCCTTCTCGAGTAACCTATGACCAGGATAATTTAGGGTTTATGTTTAAAGGTGAATTGGTCTCATTATCGTGATCTCATCATGATCTGATTCCCATTGCACAGATCCAAGGACACCACAGTATATACAACACGCAAGATAAAGTGATAAAACGCCTAATAATAAGCAAAGAGATAAAGTGCATATTAAATCACAAGTGCCAACATTCATCTGATTGGCTTGTAGGGCACATATGACTAGTAGTGTAGACACTACCAATCTAGATAGAACTCTGTTCAGAAGGTAAATTACGGTCTGTAGGGCATATCCCCAAAATGAGATGGGTAGGTCAGCGAAACTCATCGTGGACCGCACCATATCTAATAGTGTGCGATTCCTCCTTTCTGATACACCATTGAGCTGTGGTGTATAAGAAGGTGTCTATTAGGACAGAATCTCATGGTCCTTGAGGAACTGGGTGAATTCTATACTCAAGTATTCTCCTCCTCAATCTAATCGAAGAGTTTTAATACTCTTTCCAGTCTAGTTCTCTACTTCATTCTTATACTCCCTAAATTTGTCGAAGGCTTCAAACTTATACTTCAATAAGTACACATGTCCATACTTAGAGAAATCATCAGTGAAAGTAATGAAGTAAAAATAACTACCTATGGCAAAGTTGATATAAGACCACATACATAACTATGTATGAGTTCTAGTAACTCAATGACTCTCTCTCCAATCCCACTAAATGGAGAGTTTGTCAATTTTTCATGAAGGCAAGGCTCGCAAGTTATATATGACTCGTAGTTAAATGGATCTAAGTATCCATTTTTCAACAACTTTTGAATCATTCTCTCATAGATATGACCTAACCTACAATGCCACAAATATATATTGTTTACCTCTTCTCATTTCCTCTTGGCCATGCTTACATTCATAAAATGTGAAGCAGTATTTAGCATAAACAAACTATTATGCAATGTTCCTCTAATAATGATCTTATTATTCTTACTGATTGAACAACAATTGTTCTCAAAAGGCACTTTATAACCATTTAATATCAAACTTGTAATGGAAATAATATTTTTGATAATAGAGGAAACAAAATAATATACATCTAATGCAATAATAGCTCCATCAGGCAAGTGTAGTGCGACCTCGCTGACAACAACAGCAACAACTCTTGCTCCATAGCCCATCTTGAGGTCCATCTCGCCTTTTGCCAATCTCTTATGCCTTGTAAAAACTTGCAACAAATTACATATATGATAAACACTATTGGTATCTAATACCTATGCATTATCACAAGAATCTGATACATGGAGACTAATCATGAAAGTACTTGAAGCTTTTCCAAGCTTCAGTTTCACTTTTTCTGTAAAATATGCCTTGCAGTTCCTCTTCCAATGCCCATCTTGACTGTAGTGGAAGCACTGGCCTTTGTCCTTTGCTGGGTCAATTTTGGCAACCTTTGCCTTACCCCGTTTGCCCTTACCCTTACCCTTCTTAAGGATCTTCCCAGCCTTCCTTTTCCTTTTGGTCTCACCAACATAGAGAACTAATTTCTCTTTCTTGATAGTACTCTCTGCCTCCCTCAACGTATTGAGGAGCTCAGGGAGAGATACCTCAAGTTTGCTCATATTGAAATTCATGATGAACTGAGAAAAGGAATCTGGTAGGGATTAAAGTATAAGATCAACACAGAGGTTATCATCTAGGACCATTCCTAGACATGTGAGTTTTTCAATCCACTCTATCATCTTCAGGATATGGTTCTGAACTAGTGTCCCCTCAGTCATCCTGGCATGGAAGAAACTCTTGGATATCTCATATCGCTGAGTTCTTCCCTGTTCCTCAAATAGTTTGTGGAGGTGTAGGAGTATGGAATGAGCATCCATGTTTTCATGTTGTCTCTATAACTCAGGAGTCATAGAGGCTAACATGTAACACTAGGCGAGATTGGAATCATCTAAATACTTCGCATATTGGGCAAACTCTTTTTGAGGAGCTTCTACCTCAAGTTGGGGCATGACCGTATCTAAGACATGTGCAATTTTCTTCACTGTAAGAACTATTCTTAAGTTGCAGAGCCAATTCATATAATTTGGACTAGTGAGGCGGTTGGCATCATGTATGCCACGTAGAGGGTTTGATGACAACATTTTTCCGATAAATATGAAATATAGCATAAGTAAAAAATACATAGATTTCACAAAAATAAACAATCAAGATATGGACTTCTATCTTGACATGCTCCCACTAATTTTTCTAACGAATCACATGACACCCTCATGCATGTGAAACAGAAGTCTCCGGTAGACTTCTAGTGGGGATCAGGATCCAATCGGCATCTTAGTGCAACCTCGAGGGACTCGACCAATCACTCTAAGCCCAAAAGGTAGACAACTCTTGCCAATTACAACTCCTTGTGATTCCCATCATACTTGGCCTCCGAACCACCATGGCCGCGAGGGACTCGACCAACCATGATGTCTAGTTAAATCATCACCATCGTTATAAGATGAGTCTGATTCGGTGATATGCCTTTGAGGGACTCGACTAAGCATACCATGTCCTCAGGTCACCGGTGACATCTCTATGTCAAAGACAACATAGTGAGATGCAAAATAGGTGAGCCTCGAGGGACTCGACCAACTCAACCTATGTCAGAAATCGGTTCCTACCCCTAACGATGGAAGGCCACGTGGGTCAATCTTATTGCCTAACGCTTACCGACTTAATATTATCATAGGAGGGGTTTTAGGTTCCGTCTCGTGATATGATGTGTCACACACATACATATTTAATATATTTACATCGCATGCAAATATATATATATATACTTATCTAGTAGATATAAAGCATTCACATGCACAAGCACACCAGGTGATCATGGACTTTAACCTAATATGATTAGGCCTAAACCAATAGGCCTAATCACTTACATCAGGATCTATATGCATATTAGTACATCTCTATGTACGATGATCATCCATCTCATCATCATCGGATCTATCGGCACCTCAATGCATCTCCATGCGTCGCGATCGTCTAAATCGGTCTCAAGGGTCCCGCTACCACCTCTAGGCTTCCACCGCGCCTCTAGGATAATTACAACATAATTACAAGCACGTATGCCTGACAATCAATAAAAACTAAATGCTCACAGGCCTCAATAATCACATACACATCAGAAAGTCTATGATCAGCTTTCCACATCACACATCACATGTACACATCATGTAGAATTATTAGATAAATACTAATAGTTACTTAAACCTTTTAAATAACTAAAATTCTAAAATCAGGGACATGTAGGGAATTTTTAAAAATATTAGGGGTATTTTCATAATTTTTTTGGGACATGCCCTGGAATTTTCAAAATTAACAAGGTCAAAACTATCTTTTGCCCCAGATCTCCCCCAAACAGAGTCGGCAACCGCAACTTCTTACGGCCACTGCCTCCCCACTACGGCCATCGCCTGGTAGGTGTGTGGCAGCCGTAATGTCTTGCGATCGTCGCCTGCTAGGCGGGCAACAGCCCCTTGGAAGGCGTGCGGTGCCACCTTGGGCGCTGCCGCCTTGCCATCAGTTGTTGGCAGGTGCTGCCCCGCGCTTGCTGCTGCCTCTGCGCAGAGGCGGTTGTCGCCTCAGCCAAGCGGTGGGCAGCCACCTCACCTTGCATAGGCGGCTGCCTCGCGTAAGCAATGGGCAGCCGCGGCCCAACCAGTGTCGCCTTGTGCAGCCACCCTGTGCACACAGGCAGTGGCTACTACCTTACATAGGCAGCGGGCAGTCGCCTTGCTTGTGCACCGACGGCCTGTACGCAGCGCACAGCGGTCACAGCCTGCTGCGCATCGGCAACCGCCACCATTGTGGCTGTCGCCTCGCACACGCAGAGGTTGCTACCATGCGCACCATCTTTGGTTGATCTGTGGGCAGCAACAGTTGTTGCCTTTATCTCCATCTGCATCAATAAATTTCACGCAGAAGGATCGCCCTAAAGCACCTTTCATCAGTAAGATGAAGCGCTTTTCGGATATGAAAACTACATCAAACGCAGTAAGAATGCATAAAATAATTCTACGTGATTAAACACAACACATGCAGTTTATAAGCCAATCATCGCATGATGAACCTAGTTCCGATACCACTGTTGGTAAATCAAGAGATTCGACATCTCATGCGCAGCGAAAAATAAAAACAAGATTGGATTTCCTATAGTTACATACTTGGTCGTCATGCGACGATTGGTTCGCATAAATCGTAAATCTAAAAAATCTACATGTATTATGTCAGAGGCATTACTTGAGGAGATCGTATATCCCTAAAAATTTCAGATCCGATGAAGAGGATGAAGGAGCACTAGCGTACTCCTCTCTAGCGGTAATCCACACAGCAGACGTAGCAACGATGCTCCTCAGATCACCGCGGGATCTCTCTCCACGTGCACCACAAGATTGCCAGAGCCAAGGAGGAGGAGAAGAGACTAAGTAGAATAGGAGGATGACTACCAAGAGCTCTTATCCTATGAACCAGGAGGTTTTTCTTATTTATAGAGGTGGAGGAAGCTTATCCTTAACAGATCCTGTTCACACTGGATCTCTATCCAGTTGGATCTCATTGGATCTTATCCATAGGATCCAATTTGATCTCATCCAATTGGATCTTATCCAATCATTTAAATGAACATCTATAGATATAATGTCTGTATCTACCACAAAAATTATATTTATTTTTAGAGGAAACATGTAATATGAGTCCTTTAAAAAATACACTTGGCTTTTATTGAGTGTTGCTACTCACAAAACTGATTCCTACTTTTCTTTGTACATGACTTTTGTTAGCAAAATTTATGTTTAAAAATTTGTTACCTATTTTAAATTTTTCTAATGTTTCTTATAGTAAAATATTTTTCTTAAGTGAATCTAACTCTTCACATCTAAAAAGGAGCTAATATACAATTGTCATACTTATTTTTTAAATTTTCAAGTTCACTAGAAAGAGAAGCATGATCCTTTTTTAATGATTTATATTTTTTTACTAACTAATTTAAATTCATCAAACAAGTCATGAAATGCATTAAGTAATCCGTTTGAGTCACATATCTTATTACCAAATGTCATTAATGTATAGTTTACAATTTCTTTTTTGTTGGTTGGCTCCTTGTCTTCAGATGTACTCAAATCATCCCAAGTTGTCTTAAGTACTTTCTTTTTCTTTGATAGCTTCTTCTTCACTTGGGGATATTTATTTTTAAAGTATCTCAATTTCTTGCATTCATAGCATATTATTATGTCCTTTTTGAGTTTATTTTTGTTCTTAGTATCTTGTTTTGTATTGTTTCTTTTTAAGAATTCTTTAAATTTTCTTATAAGAAGTGCCAAGTCCTTATCATCACTTGAGCTTTTGCTCAAGTGGTCTTCTTTAGTTCTAAGTATCATATTCTTCTTGTTCTTTGGAAGATTATTCTTATGTTCATCATGTGCCATATATGTCATTTTATAGGTTATTAAAGATCTTATGAGTTCTTCAAGCGAAAAATTATTCAAGTCCTTTGCTTCTTGTATTGTTATTACTTTTGGCTCCCAACTTTTTGGAAGAAATCTTAGAATTTTGTTAACAAGTTCAAGATTTGAAAAACTTTTACCATGTGCTTTCAAACCATTGAAGACATTTGTAAAACGAGTATACATGTCTCTAATGATTTCGCTTAGTTTCATTCAAAATAATTTATAATTATACACTAAAAGATTAATTTAGACTCTTTGACTCTACTTGTACTTTCATGTGTGATATCGATTGTGTGCTAAATACGATGTGCAGTTTCGCATATAGAAACATGATTAAATTTATTTTTATCTAAAGCATAAAATAAAGCGTTCAAAGCTTTAGCATTCAAAGAAAAAATCTTCTTCTCCAAATCATTCTATTCATTCATTGGTTTAAAAAACTTTTGAAAATTATTTTCAACCACATTCCATAAATTAAAATTCATAAAAATCAAGAAAATCTGCATGTGTTTTCCAATAAGTATAGTTCGTCTCATTGAACATAGGAGGACGAGTGATAGAATGACCCTCTAGATTATTAGTAAAAGTCATTGAGTCTCTCTTAGGTGTCAAACAAATGGAGAGAAACTTAGCTTTGATACCAACTGTTAGGATCGTAGTGGTATTAAGAGAGGGCGGGTGGGAGGGGCGTGAATTAGTGCTTTCGAAAAATTATGTCGATTCAAAAAATTCATCTGATGAAACATATCACAAATATGTTTTAACTTGAAATGTAAGTAAAAGTGTTGAACAACTAGCTTAGTAAGCAATAAGAGTGAAAAGCATAAAGAGAAAAGAGCACATTAAATTTATGGTGATTCAGTCCTCTTACTTATGTCCACTCTCGATTCCCCCTCCGTTGAGGTCACCGACTATCACTAACAATCTTCTTTCAATGGACGAAGATCAACCACTCTTTTACAACTATTTCTCCTTTTCATAGGTTTAGGAGATAACCTCTACAAGTCTCACACCTCCCTTAGATAGAATTCTAAACTTTTCAAAAGAAGAGGAGGAACTCTCAACACTTTTCAAGATTACAACTTTGATTCACTAGAGTTTTAGTTCACTTTTTCTTATGTAATCCCTACAGGGATGAGTGAAGTATTTATAGGCCTCAAATGACTTCAAAAACAAAGTCAAAATTTAAATTTTTGGGTCTTTTAGATACGGGCAGTACCACCGCCTGCATTAGGTGGTACTACCACTTATAGAACCTTGAAAACAGGGGTTCTATCAGCACTACTGTTAGCCTGGGTAGTACCACCACCTACCAACTTTAATGCTAGTGGTACCACCACCCAGACTGGGTGATACTATTGCCTTATAGCTTGAAAAAGTATACTTTTGACTTTTCTGCTAGTTATAAGTGCCCTACAAGCCAGTCACATGAGTGATAGCATTTATAACACGCTGCGTCAATCTCTTTGCTTATGATTATTGGCATTATCTCACATTATCTAGCATATATTGTGATATCCTTGGATCTATGCAATAGGAATTGGATCGTGATGAGATCACGATAATGAGGTCGATTCACCTTTAAACACAGACTCTAAATTATCCTAGTTATAGGTTACTCGAGAAGGACATCGAGATTACCGGATAGACTGGTGTGCTGTATACCCGTTCATATGATAGAGGTAGCTGGTCTCATAGCCACTCATGTAGGGACACTAAGGGTACAGTGCAGGTGCTCATTGGAGAATGAGTCCACTGATTGATCCGCTTATAGAATGCTGGATGGTTATTGATACCTCACGTCAGACAGTGATTCCGTAGTCCCAGTAGTGTATCTGGTCCTTAGACATGAGACACCAAGGATATCCTGTATGAGTACTCCACTCTTTGATACCGAACTTATAGGTTTGGAAAGTTCCATATCTAGTACAACCGGTCATTGGGAGTGGTAGCCAACCTTACGAGGGCTATTGAGTGTCAATAGAGGATCATTCGCTCTCGGTATCATGAGAGGAATATCCCATGTGTTCTTGCTCGAACAAATCCTTGGCCAAGGTTATTCGGATTAAGAGAGAAAGGGTTCTCCGAGAGAATCCGATAAGAGCAAGATTCGAGGAGACACCGTATGAGCCTGACAGCACCATGCCCGGTATAGGGTCTTTGGGATATTAGATGGATGAGAGATTATAGATACATGGTAACTGAGGACAGATAGGTCCAAAGGATTGGATTCCCCTGTATCATCTAGGGGCCACGGCGTAGTGGCCTGGTACGTCCGCATTCGATGAGTTGGGTGAATTATTATAGAGATAATAATTCACTATATCAAAAGGAGTTCTGACAAGTATAACTCATGGCCAGCTCGATATTGGGCCTAGAGGGTTACACACATATGGTAGGTGTTGCGAAGAGTAGAGGTTCGGATATGAGATATCCGTTGAACCCCCTATCTTATTGGATATCCATTAAACCCCTGAATTATTGGATCCTGAGATGAGATCCAATAATTACTAATAAGAGATTATTGGGTAGAAACCCACTAATCCAAGAGGCTTGGGTAATTGGATTGAGATCCAATACCCAATAGGGCAAAAGATCCATTAGGGTTTTCAAGTGGGCCTCTATAAATAGGAGGGAACTGTAGCTCTATAGGCTGAGTGTTTTTGGTAGCCACCTCTTGTTCTCCTCTCCCTAGAGAGAGAGAGGTGCATCATCGCAACCCCTGCTATGTGGATACCGCTAGAGAGGAGGACGCTTGACCTCCTTCATCCTCTCCCACAGATCTGGAGGAATTCAGCGATATACGATCTCCCTAGATATCTTCTTTTACATGTGCAGTTTTGGTGAATTTTTTTTGATGCACCGATCTTTGCATGATGACCGAAACTTTCTATGGGAAATCTGGGGTTTTGTTTTCTATTCTTCCGCTGCGCATGTGATGTCACCCTCCCCCCTTGAAGGATTTCCCAACAGTGGTATCAGAGCCAGGTTGTTCGTGCGAAGATCGGATCTTAAATTACGTGTGTTGTGTTCTAGATCTGCTGTTGACGTCAAAATCATTAGCACAAATAGCGAGAAAGGGCAGCAACTGTTGCTGCCCGCTCGTACAGCAACCGCAAGGCTCTTGCAGCCTTGCTGCCTGTAGGGCAGCGCCAGCGTTGCGTCGGCGGCCTACGGGCCAGCTCGCAGGGGCGCCGGCGGGCTGCCAGCAGTGCAGCGCCTACGGGCGCTGCGCCCGCGGGGCAGCGGCATCAGGGCAGCACCCGAGCGCGGCGGGTGCTGCGTCCGCGGGCAGCGCCACAGGCGCTGGCGCCTATGCCTGAGCCCGCGAGGCACCGACGGCGGGCGCTACGCCCGTGGGGCAATAGTGGCGCCGCCTCCCTCCCCGCGCACAAGGGGAAGCGCTGCCTGCGGCCAGCCCACAAGGGGCAGCGCCCCCCGCGGACAGACCGCCTGCGGGCGCTACGCCCGCAAGCAGGGGCAGCACCGCAATGTCAGAATCTTATGATAACACATGGGTATTGGATACCGAGAGTGCTTATCATATCTGTAATTCGTTACAGGTTCTGGCAGAACCTAGGAGATTGAACAGACGCGAGATGGACCTTAAGATAGGCAATGGAGCAAAGGTTGCTACATTGGCTGTTGGCAAGGTCACCTTACATTTGCTTGATGGAGCTATTATTGCATTAAATGCATGCTATTATATTCTTTCTATTATTAAAAATATTATTTTTATTTCATGTTTGATAGTTATTGGATATAAATTAGTTTTTGAGAACAATGGTTGTTCAATAATATTAGATGATGAGATCATCATGAAAGGAACAATGTATAATGGTTTATTTATGCTAGATATAGCTCCACATATCATGAGTGTATATGAGTCTAAGAGGAAACGAGAAGCAGAGAACCAAATAAGAAAGAGTATTAAAACCCTTCGATCAGATCGAGGAGGTAAGTACTTGAGTACAGAGTTCACCCAGTTCCTTGAAGACTATGGGATCTTATCCCAATGGATATCTCCTTATACATCACAGCTCAATGGTGTATCAGAAAGGAGGAATCGCACACAGTTAGACATTATGCGTTCCATGATGTGTTTCGTCGATCTACCCATCTCATCGTGGGGATATGCCTTAGAGATCGTAGCTTACCTTCTGAATAGAATTCCAACCAAGTTAGTAATATCTACTCCATATGAGATATAGAATGGGAAGATGCCTGATCTTAAGATTGTTAAAGATTTGGGACTGCCCTGCCCACGTTAAGAGACACAACCCTGACAAGTTGGAATCCAGAATGGAATGGCGTAAGTTCATGGGATACCCCAAGGAAACTTGTGGGTATTATTTCTATCACCCTAAGGACTAAAAGGTCTTTGTAACCAAGAGAATAGTATTCCTTGAGAAGGAACACATTCTTGGTGGAGACAATGGGAGCATGATAGAGTTGAGTGAGGTTGAAGAACCTAGCTCAAGCACCATTCCAGAATCTATTCAGATACCTAACACACAAGTTCCAACTTTACGTAGGTTCGATAGAGTATCACATCCTCCTGAGAGATATGTGGGACATATCAAAAGAGAAGATGTTGAGGATATTGATCCTCAGACCTACGAGGAGGCTATTATGAGCATAGACTCTGGAAAATGATAAGAAGCCATGAATTCATAAATGGATTCCATGTACTCCAACAAGGTTTGAAACCTAATTGATGCACCCGAGGGTATTATACCAATTGGTTGTAAGTGGATCTTCAAAAAGAATATTAGAGTAGATGGACAGGTAGAGACGTATAAAGTAAGGCTAGTGGCTAAGGGGTATCGTCAAAGCTAAGGTGTTAACTATGACGAAACTTTCTCACCTGCAGCCATGCTAAAATCCATTCGAATTTCATTGGCTATTGCAGCACACTATGATTATGAAATCTGGCATATGGATGTCAAAACCACATTCCTCAATGGTAACCTTGAGGAGGAGGTGTATATGATACAGCCTGAGGGATTCGTGTCCAGGGATAACCCAGATAAGGTGTGCAGGTTACTTATGTCTATTTATGGATTGAAACAAGCTTCCCAAAGTTGGAACATAAGATTTGATGAGGCGATCAGATCTTATGACTTCATTAAGAACGAAGATGAACCTTATGTGTACAGAAAATTAAGCGGGAGCACTATCACCTTTTTGGTATTATATGTGGATGACATCCTGATCATTGGGAATGATGTAGGAATGCTCTCCACAGTAAAGTCCTTCATGGAGAAGTTTAGAATTCACTTCTCCATGAAGGACTTAGGGGAAGTATCCTACATATTGGGGATACGGATCTATAGAGATAGATCCAAGAGGATGCTTGGCTTGTCCCAATCAAGGTACATAGACACCATTGTCAAAAGGTTTGACATGAAAAATTCCAAGAGAGGTCTCATACCAATGAGACATGGAATATCACTTTCTAGGAGTATGTCCTCAAAGACTCCTGAAGAAAGGGCACACATGGATATGATGTCATATGCATCAACGATAGGATCTATCATGTATGCTATACTATGTACCAGGCCTGATATAGTGCATGCTCTGAGTGTCATGAGCAGATATCAGGCAGATCCGGGCTTGGAGCATTGGAAAGCAATAAAATTTATCCTTAAATACTTGAGAAGGACTAAGGATATTTTACTGGTATATGGAGGTAGTAGCCTTAGGGTTGAGGGCTACTCGGACTCGAGCTTCCAGTTTGATGTCGATGATAGCAAGTCTAATTTAGGGTATGTGTTCACCCTGAATGGAGGAGCAGCATGCTGGAAGAGTTCCAAGCAAGACACTACTGCTGACTCGACCATAGAGGTGGAATACATTGCTGTGGCAAAGGTAGCAAAGGAGGGAGTCTGGATGAAGAAGTTCATCACAGATCTAGGAGTCATCCCGAGCAACGAGGAGTTGATTCTTTTATATTGCGACAAATACGGGATGATTACTCAAATAAGAGAACCTGAGTCTCATCAGAAGTGTTCTGAGGAGGTTCCAACTTATTAGAAAGATCGTGGCCTGAAGAGATGTAGTAGTGGAAAGAGTTCCATCCGAAGATAACATTGCAGATCCACTAATAAAGCCATTGACTTCGATTGTCTTTGAGCATCACAGAGGTCTGATGGGGATCAGACATATTGGTGATTGGCTTTAGGTCAAGTGGGAGATTGCTAGTTATCGGTGCCCTACAAGCCAGTCACATGAGTGATAGCATTTGTAACACACTGTGTCAATCTCTTTGCTTATGATTATTGGCATTATCTCACATTATCTAGCATATATTGTGATGTCCTTGGATCTGTGCAATAGGAATCGGATCGTGATGAGATCACGATAATGAGGTCGATTCACCTTTAAACACAGACCCTAAATTATCCTAGTCATAGGTTACTCGAGAAGGACATCGAGATAACCGGATAGACTGGTGTGTTGTATACCCATTCATATGATGGAGGTAGCTAGTCTCATAGCTACTCGTGTGGGGACACTAAGGGTACAGTGTAGGTGCTCATTGGAGAATGAGTTCACTAATTGATCCACTTATGAAATGCTGGATGGTTATTGATACCTCACGTCAGACAACGATTCCGTAGTTCCAGTAGTATATCTGGTCCTTAGACTTAAGACACCAAGGATGTCTTGTATGAGTACTCCACTCTTTGATACCGGACTTATAGGTTTGGAAAGTTCTATATCTAGTACAGCCGGTCATTGGGAGTGGTAGCCAACCTTACGAGGGCTATTGAGTATCAATAGAGGATCATCCGCTCTCAGTATCATGAGAGGAATATCCCATGTATTCTTGCTCGAACAAATCCTTGGCTAAGGTTATTCGGATTGAGAGAGAAAGGGTTCTCCGGGAGAATCCGACAAGAGCAAGACTCGAGGAGAGACCGTATGGGCCTGACAGCACCATGCCCGATATAGGGTCTTTGGGATATTAGATGGATGAGAGATTATAGATATATGGTAACTGAGGATAGATAGGTCCAAAGGATTAGATTCCCCTATATCGTGCAGGGCGCGGCGTAGTGGCACAGTGCGTCATGATCGATGAGTTGGGTGAATTATTATAGAGATAATAATTCACTATGTCAGAAGGAGTTCTGACAAGTATAACTCATGACCAGCTCGATATTGGGCCTAGAGGGTCACACACATATGGTAGGTGTTGCGACGAGTAGAGGTTCGGATATGAGACATCCGTTGAACCCCCTATCTTATTGGATATCCATTAAGCCCCTGAATTATTGGATCTTGAGATGAGATCCAATAATTGCTAATAAGAGATTATTGGGTAGAAACCCACTAATCCAAGAGGCTTGGGTAATTGGATGGAGATCCAATACCCAATAGGGCAAAAGATCCATTAGGGTTTCCAGGAGGGCCTCTATAAATATGAGGGAACCGTAGCTCTATAAGCTGAGGGTTTTTGGTAGCCACCTCTTGTTCTCCTCTCCCTAGAGAGAGAGAGGTGCATCATCGCAACCCCTGCTGTGTGGATACCACTAGAGAGGAGGACGCTTGACCTCCTTCATCCTCTCCCACAGATCTGTAGGAATTCAGGGATATATGATCTCCCTAGGTATCTTCTTTTACATGTGTAGTTTTCACAGATATATTTTTGACGCACCGATCTTCGCACGATGATGGAAACTTTCTATGAAAAATCTGGGGTTTTGTTTTCTATTCTTCCGCTGCGTATGTGATGTCGTCCCCCCTTGAAGGATTTCCCAACATTTTCCAACTCATAGGTGGTTCTACCACCAGTTTAGTGGTGCCATTGTTGAATCTCGAATTTTAATGATGAAACTAATTAATTGCATTTTATTATTTAATTGTGTTTTGAGTTACATAGGTCTACTATCGATCAAGATTAGACAATTGACGCTGGAGGAATTGACGTTGCACCGGGGATGATCACGTCAGGATATTGGATGTCAAGCCGGAGGTTCAATCGATAATCGGCAGAAGGCTTTGTACGTCAGGCATCAAGCCAAGAAGAGCAAAGTTGCACCAAAGATATTAGAGTTGTAGAGGTCAACCACCGATTGGGCAACAAGCCGCAAGATAGGACGATACGTCGAAGAATCGGACGAAGTGCCGACTAATGATATGCCAGGTAATTGAATATTAATTCACATTATAATAATTGTTTAGATTGAAGTAGAGTTTTTGTTTGTGTGTGTGCAAGATTAACTATGATAATGATGAAGACATAAAGTGAAACAAGTGCCAGAAGACAAGTGTGATGGATCGTTGGGAGTTCGAGAATTCGACAGAAGTTTGAAGAGTGCTGCTGGAACTGGCCGAGAACGAGTAGGAGGCTTGTCGAAGGGTTTTCGAAAGTTCATCGGAAGTTCACGGAGCTTGTCAAGAAAGATTGAAGCTTGCCAATGAAGCTCATTGGAATTCGCCAAGATCATTGTAAAGTCCGGGAGCTTACCAAGGGTCCATAAAATGGTTTCCGAGGGTTCATCGGAAGATCACTAGAAGCTCACCAAAAGAAGTCTTGATTTGTCGGACTTTGTAATAGCTTAGGAAATATCTTTAATTTCATAGTTAGCGTATTAATTTGGGTTAAGATTAGGTGTTAATCCTATAATCCAAGTAGGGGCCAATTGGGCCTTGTTTTGGATCGGTTTAGGCCGAGCTTTAGGCCCAAACCAGTGAGCTGGAAGGGTTGGGCGGTGGCACCGCCCAATGGTTGAGAGCTGGGCAATGGCACCACCCAGCACCCGAGAGCATGGGCGGTGGCACCGTTGGCTGGGCGATGGAACTGCCTAGTGTAGTGTCAGTCTGACACTAACAGGCGGTGGCACCGCTAGTACTGGGAAAAACAAAAGTGTTTCAAATTTGGGCTCTAAATTTAAATCCTCTTGAGGGCTATAAATACCCCTCTCATTCATGGATGAAAGGGTGTCTAGAATTGAGAAAAAAAGAGGGAAAACTCTGTTGAAAGTGTATCAAAATCTTCCCTCTAAGCTTTGAGTGTGTTCTAGTCCAAGAGAGGGGTGAGAGGCCTTGTAAGGGTTACCTCCTAAGCCCCTCAAAAGGAGAAGTGCTGTAAGGGAGTTCATCCTTGCCCGTTGGAAGGAGGATAGCTAGTGAAAAGTCGGTGGCCTCAAGTGAAGAGGAATCAGGAGTGGATGTATGTCGTATGACCGAACCACTATAAATCGGTTTGCATTTATCTTATTATCATCTACATTACTACAAACCATCTTCACTTTGATGCTCTACTTCATTGTCTCCTTCTTACCTATGCTTTCAAGTTAAAATGCAATCGAAACAGTTTTAATCGAAACGTTATTCTTTTCATACGAAGTTTCCGAAACTTATTTAAAATCATCGAAGTTTATCGTATTTATCCGCTGCAATAATTCACCCCCCCTCTTAGTGCTGCTCGATCCCTAATAGCCACCGCTTTACCAAGTTTATGGGTTCCCGAATATGCCTCCTAATGAACCCAAATCAGTCTCAATTCAGGCACAATAGAATCCTAATTGAATTAGTAAGGTTACACTCAAAACTAACTCAATTTAAGACCTAACTATAACGATCATCACTTAAATGATTACAAAATATAAGATCTTGTGTTGTCCAGCATGTTATTAGTTCTTCTGAACTCTTGGTGCATCATGCTCTCCTTCAACATATTGCTTGATCCATCGGCATGTTGACGCTCGTAGCATCCGATCTTGACGCAATGTCCGATTCTTCCGGTGCAATGCCTAATCTCTAACTCCGGCCTAATGTCTAATTATCCTGATGTAATCGTTCTGCCTTTTCATGATCAAAGATAGTCCTGCAATACTTTTCTCAAAATACAGATTATATTATAAACTTATCAATTGATTTCATCATCAAAATTCGAGATTCAATTAGTTGTCATAAGTAAAAACTCAATTAAATTTAATTTTATCTAAAGTATAGCTTTAGTATTCAAAAAAATTATCTTTTCAAAATCATTCCATTCACTCATTAATTTAGTTAATTTTTAAAAATCAAACTTTACAGTATTCTATAAATCATAATCTATATAAATAAAAAAAATTGTATTCTAGTTTTCAATAAGTGTAGTCCATCATATTGAACACAGGAGAATATGTGATAGAGCAACCCTCTTGATTACCTAAAAAAACTTATTAAATCACTCTTGGGTATTAATACAGTTGAGAGAACTAGGCTTTGATACCAATTGTTAGTATCTTAATAGTATTAAGAGGAAGAGAGAGTAAATTAGTGTTATAACATATTTTAATTGACTTTAAAATTTAATCAAGAAAAATATGTATCAAAAATATAATTAATCAAATATTAAGTGCAAGTAAAGATTGCAAGTAAAGTGAATAATAATAAATAATTACTCATAAATAAAAAAAGTTAAAAACAAGAGAAGAAATATAAACTAATTTATAGTGGTTTAATTTTTCTGATCTACATCCACTTTCGATTCCTCTTGTTTTGAGGCTATCGGTTTTTACTATTAATCTTGCTTCTAATAGATGAAGATTTATAACTTTTCTTCTTTTTCAAACTTAGAAGAGAATCTTTATACTCACTTTTTTATAAGAGACCTCTCATATTCTGTCACTTAGTATTATAACTAAACTCAAAAGAGAGGAAGAGACTCAAACAATAATCTAGGAGAGAGCTATGATACTTTACAAACTCATAAATGGATACTTCATAAAGTAAGTTTGAGTAAGGTATTTATAACCTCTAAAAAACTTTTAAAATAGAGCCAAAATTTAAATTCTCGATATTTCGAGATACAAGCGATACTACCATTAACTTTAAATGTATTATCACCATAATCTTTAAAACAAAGCTATAATATTATACTTCTATGGTATTTTCATCATAATTTTTGACATGAAGTCACAATACTAGACTCCTGCGATACTATCATCATAATTTTTTACACGAAAATATAATATTAGACTTTCGCAATACTACAACTATAATTTTTGACACGATACTGCAAAACTTGACTTTTATAATGCTACTACTATCATAGGAAGTATCATTGCTAATCTAGGTAGTTTAAGTCATATGTTTGATTATCTAATAATTCATATTCAAACTAACTTTAAGTCCAATAGCTTTCATAATAATTGAGCTTTGTTTTAGCCCAATACCATCTTAGATTGGCCCAAAATTACCTTGATTAAGACCTTGACTCATCAATCACTCATCTGAGATAGCTTCGAAGCTCTTGACACATTGTCTACTTTTCTGGTATGTTATCCAATTTTCAAATATTTTGTCCAAACCTCTTACACATCATCCTATCCTAAAATGTATCATCCAAGCCTCTGGCATGTCAGCTTTATCATGACATCTAATCTTGCAGCATGATATATGATCCTTTTAGCATGATACCCAAACTCTAGCATAAAGTTTGATATTCTGATAGTTAATCCTCCAACTCGATATCCAATTCTCATACGATAATCTTCTAACATAGTATCTAAATTTTTAGCTCGACATTTGACCTTTTATGATTCGAGTCTATGATCAAAGTATTTTCTGTATCACTTATGTCAACAGGACATTAGTTCATTAAATTCAATAATTGATTTCATCATCAAAATTTAGAATTCACAAAGAGAAGCCACGGAGATAAGAGAGAGTGATAAACTTATCAATGTCGTGTTTGAATAGGGCTGCATCAGCACAAGATAGAGATGAAGTCACATAGAGAACTAAAATGAACCTATTTGATTTTAGGGATTTTAGAATTTTTTGAGACATTTGGACCTGTTTAACTAACCAGTTTGAATCGACTTAAGATAATAAATTTGGTATGATTGACATTTTAAATTAAAATTAATTTGATTTTATCAAAACCGACTACTCGAATTGAAGAAGAGTACTCTAAATCAAAACTAGCCTTCAAAATAAAACTATTGAATAATCAATTCAAAACGAACTAATCCTCCATTGGTTCAATTTGAAGACCAGAAGATAGAAGGCACCAGTAGAAAAAAAAAAGTGTTTGCTTAGCTAAAAATTAATGTTATTTTATGCAATTGTAAAACTTATAGCATCATTTTTAAATGTCTGATATCTTGCTATGATTGATTTGTTTTTATGAAAATGATTACACAGTAATAAGTAAGACGAACACATTGTATGCCAACTAAATACGATGCCAAAATTTTATAGTTACCAAAATCAAACCAAAAATTGAAGTTATCGAGGTACAGTCAAGAAGGCAGAAGGAGAGGGATTATTACACGACAAAATACTTTCTTTTCTCTTCTTAATTCTAATTTAAAATTGATAGTAAAGGTCTTTAGAACAAATAATAAGAAAATTTGAAGGAATAATAATCTTAATTGTATTACAAAATTTGATCAATTTTATTTGAGCCTGTCAATTCACTTCACGTGAGTCATTCAAAAATCGATATATTAATCAATTTATTCCATGTCATGACCAAATTAATCCAATAAATGAATCAGATTAGTCAGTGATTTGATTTGATTACATAGTTTAATCCTCTTCTAATAGCTATGATATAAAAGAAATAAAGGCAGATATGGAAGAAAAAGTAAGCATATGAAAGTATCTGTCTTGGAAGGGAAAACTAACACGACGACGATTACCTTTAAATTTTGATAGGGATATTAAGTATGACGAGACATCAGGTCTTCGGTCGTACTCCCGGATGACGTCATCGCCCCTCCTGCGCTCCATAACACCCGCGATTTGACCGCCCGACGTCACTTCTCCTCAGCATCGCCCCAACTACCCACCCAGTTGACCACGGCACCGACCTGCGAGGTCAGGCCCATACGCCACCTGCAGACAGTCGGAAGCAGGCCCTCCGTCCGACCTATTTAAGCCGAACAGGTAAGACTGGGATCGATCGATCTGATCTGGATCTTTTTCCTCTGAACCCTTGCTCCACACAGAAACACTCCGAGAGGTGAGTAGACTCGGACACCCCCGCAATACTCTCTGGGGAACTTCGGCCTACGGGCGGCGCCGACTTAGGCGTCGGAGGGTCGGGCGGGCATCCACCCGCCTGCTGCAGGTTACGTTCTCGTCCGGGCGTGCCGCCACCTTCGGAGGAGCGGTCGGAGGCGGGAGCAGAGCCATCGGCGGGCCCGAACCGTGCAGAGACGACCCCGGTTTCCGGATTCGCGTGCGCCGAGTCACGGTAAAGTTGTTTCCCTAACAGTTGGCGCTAGAAGGAGGGCCACTGCAGCCGAAGGACCACCTGCTCCGCCCTTAACGACACATGGGCGAAAGGTCGTTTCCGGTAGCACCTCGGCGGAGAGTCATGAACCTCCGAACCCGGAGGGGCGATCCTGCCCGCAACCATAGATCGCTCTTTGGAATATATTTAGCGGCCAGGCTCTACCGCCGAGTCGGGTTCCACCATTTCCCCCCACCGTCACGGTGGAGGCTTTCGAGGACCTTTCCCAGCAGTCAGAACCACAGCAGCAAATCTTGTCGGTGTCCTCCCCGCCTACTCGAGGGCGTGAGCCGAACCTCAAAGGCGGAACCTCTTCCCGGCCTCGGAAGCGATCTGCGCCGGTACCATCTTCTCGACCTC
Organism: Musa troglodytarum; assembly: GCA_023547065.1. Classification (NCBI taxonomy): domain Eukaryota; kingdom Viridiplantae; phylum Streptophyta; class Magnoliopsida; order Zingiberales; family Musaceae; genus Musa; species Musa troglodytarum. The sequence continues at coordinate 17,623,350 of CP097507.1, read as the reverse complement.
CCAGGGTTCGGGGCGGAACCGGGCTCTTGAAAACACGGGCGTCCGCTTTGAACTTGAGGTGGTGTCTTGAACTCGGCGGACCTATTTGGGCTCGGTCCGGTCCATCGCCTGCGTGCGGAGGAGGTGCAAAGGGGCGTCGCAAGTCCAAAGAAGAAGCGAGAGGAAGTGCCCCGGAGTCCCGTTAGCGATATACGGGAATACCCAGGTGCCCTGAACTTCCGTCTCCCCTCCATCGACCTTTATGATGGAGTCAGTGACCCAACCGATCACGTCGCCGCCTTCCGGGCTCAACTGGCCCTATATGGAACTTGGGCGCCTTGATGTGCGGGCGTTCCCCACCGTTGAAAGGATCGCGCGCGTAGTACGATACCTTAAAAAGCGGGTCGGTGACATCCTTTGAGCAGCTCGCCAAGGACTTCGAGCTACACTTTTTGGCGTTTGCGCGACCAAAGCCTTCTGTCGCGCTCCTCCTGGGGTTGAAGCAAAAGGAGGACGAACCCCTCTCCGCCGTGCGAAGGTTCACCACGCGAGATGCAGGAGTTATCGGATGCTCACCCATCGTTATTAGTGCGGGCATTCATGATGGGGCTGCGGCCGTCGAGATTCTGCTGGTCCTTGGTGGAGGCGACCCCGCGTCCATCGCGGAAATGTTTCAGCGGCGAGTCAATACGTGGCGGCGAGTCTGGATGTCGGGAAGGAAGGAAGAACGGCCAGGGGGCATCCTACTCCATCCCGTCGGGACCGATAACCGGGAGTCCCGCACCAAGGGCGCCGCATGGGCCGCCCGACCCATCTGCGGCCGAGCCGCCACCTCCCCCTTGAAGGCGTCTCGGGACGTAAATATTCCTCCAAATAAAGAGGCGGGAATGCTCGGACCGCCCCGGATGAAGGGCGGCGGTGGCGATAGCTTCCCGGTATTGCGCTTCCATCGGCAAAATGGACATGACACGGAGCAATGCTACGGTGACGACAAATTGAAGAGCTGATCCGAAGAGGTCACCTCGATCAATACCTCCCGGCATCGCGAGCACCATCCCTGCGCCCGGCGGCAACACATCGGCGTGATCACCGGGGACCCGCCGGAGGACATAGCGCCGGGTCGAAGGGCTTACGCTGAGCCGTTGCGGCCAGAATATCACCCTCCCTCCGAGCCGGAGATCACATTCCCCTCAGGGGATATGGGAGCAACGGAGCATGGCGATCTTGTTGGTGGTGTTGGCCCGAATTTGCCAACGCCGGTCAGCGGATTATGGTGCGACCGGCAGCTCGGTAGCATCCTCTACTTGAGGCCTTTACGAAGTTGGGGTGCGAAGGAAGCCACGAAGCCTTGCACTCGGCGCTCACCGGCTTCCTTTGGCGACTCGATCTCGCCGCGGTCTTGTAACCCTACCATTGACCCTCGGCGATTCCCGAAGGCCAAGACTCTGTGGTAACTTTTCCGGTGGTCGACCTCCCTCTGCGTGCATAACGCCATCTGGGCCGACCCACCCTCAGCGGGCTAAGGGCCGTTCTATCCACATACCCGGACGCTGAAGTTCCCCACCGGAGCCGGTCGAGGTGCGGGAGATCCTCGAGTCAGACGGTGTTACTTGACGGCGACCTCCACAGGTAAGAGGAAAAGGCCGAACCGCCTCGAAGACCCACGCGGGACGCAGCGCGGCCGAGCATCCCGAGCCAACAAACCCGGCGGTTAATATTCCGTAAGATGACCGTCCCGTCGGGACGATCGGGATCGGCCGGACCTGGATAATCAAGAGCGGGCGCAGCTGTTAGCCTCCTCGAAAGCGCCGATGTCTTCGCCTGCAGCTGCCGACCTCCGGGAATCGACTCGAGGTCGCCAACACCATCTACACATTTCCCGATCGCCCGCTCGGTGAGGCAGAGACCCGGCCTCGATCCCTCGGCGCCAACAAAGCTGTGCGAGAAGGAAGTCGGCGCTCTTGGCGTCGACTTCATTGAGGAGGTACCCTCGGTGGCTGTCCAATGTAGTCCTCGTCAGAAGCCTAATGGAGGATGTGTGTTGACTACACCGATCTAAATCGTGCTTGCCGAAGGATTGCTTCCCCTACCCGGGATCGACCAACTAGTCGACTCAACGCTTCATGGGCGCCTACTCGGTTACAACCGGATCCGGATGGCCCCAGAGGATCGGCAACATACAGCCTTCCACACACCCCAAGGAGCCTACTTCTACAAAGTTATGCCATTCGGGTTAAAGAATGCGGGCGCCACCTACCAAAGGATGGTGAACAAGGTGTTCGCCCGGCAAATAGGGCAAAACATGGAGGTATACGTTGACGATATGATCGTGAAAAGTCGCACAGGGGCTGCACACCTCGACGACTTGCGGGAAACCTTCTCTACGCTGAGAAGACACGGGATGCGCCTTAATCCGGCCAAGTGCGTCTTCGGCGTGACATCGGGGAAGTTCCTCGGGTTTATCATACACGAGAGAGGAATTGATGCCAACCCCGAGAAGATCCGAGCTCTCACCGACATGAGATCTCCGAGCACAGTAAAGGAGCTTCAGTGCCTTAACGGAAGGATAGCGGCTCTGTCCCGGTTTCTATCCCGGTCGGGAGATAAGTGCCTTCCTTTCTTCCGAGTCCTCAAGGACCCAAAGAACTTCCAATGGATGGCAGAATGCGAAGAAGCCTTCGCCGGCTGGCAAAGCACTTATCCGAGCTACCCGACTTACCTCGGTGTCCTGCGCGAAAAACTTACCCTCTACTCCGGCGTCATCTCAGATGCGGTGAGCTCGGTGCTTGTGAAAGAAGCCCCGATGCGCAACACCGATTTACTACACCCACCACGCGTCTTTGCGTGGCGGGCGGCGCTATCCTCCCATTGAAAGGCTGGCATTGGCACTTGTGCTAGCGGCTCGGAAGCTCGCCCCTACTTCCAAGCCCATACGATTGAGGTATTGACCGACCAACCCCTGTCAAGTTCTTTCTAAGTTTGGCGTAGCGGGCATCTCCTAAAGTGGTCGGTGGAGCTATCCGAGTTCGACCTGCCTACAAGCCGAGAAACGACCATCAAGGCCGTGCCTTGGCCGATTTCATCTCGGAATTGACACCATCGGAAGCAGAGACCGTTGAGCAAATCCACCGAGACTGGATGCTGCACGTGGATGGGTCTTCCAGCTCCAGGGGAGCTGGCGCCGGACTCATTCTGGAGGACCCCGGCGCACGCTGGCGCGTTCCCTCCGCTGCTTTAGCGCCCACAACAATGAGGCCGAATACGAGGCGTTGGCGTGCCTCCTTTGGCGGCGAGATGCAACTAGGAGCAATCCACATTCTCACGGATTCCCAACTTGTCGCCGAGCAAGTTGGTGGAAATCGGGCGCGGGACTCGACCATGTCCGGATACGACCAGGTAAAAGCCCAAACTTTTAACTTTCCACGCTTCACTCTGTCGGGTGCGGGTCCCGAGCAGCGGGCGACCAGCTCGCGAAATTGGCCTCGGGGCCGATCCGAGGAACATCCCGAGGTCGAAGAGGCGACACACCGGTGGCCATCATGGAGATCGGGGACCCGAGTCCCGACCACCCCACCTTCGTGGATTCGTGAGGCAAGTACAACGCGAGGATCTGCGAGGATGAGGTCAAGGCAGGGCGGCTCCGTCGAACCCAGGCGTGGTACTGCGAAATTGGCTACCGGCTCTACAAAAGATCGTTTTCCCACCCCCTACTACGATGCTTAGATCCCGGCGAGGCGGAGTGATTCTCGCCGAGGTGCAGCGGGATTTGTGGGGAGCACATGGGCGGCCGAACTTTGGCCTTCAAAATACTGCGCGCTGTGTGCGGCCTACGCTGCACCGAGACGCCGGGGCTTCGTGCGGCGGTGCGACACTTGCGCCGGGCGAGCCCGAGCCCCGCGGTCGCTCGCCTCCATGGATTGCGCTGGCCCTTCGCTCAATGGGAATGGACCTCTTGGGGCGTTTCCCGGCGTCCGGCCACGGAGACATATCATCGTGGGGATAGATTATTTCACCAAGTGGGTGGAAGCCGAGCCCTGCAACCATTACACCAACGGGTCAGCCAGTCAGATGGAAGAACATCGTGACCGGATTCGGTCGCCCAGCGTTATCATCAGCGATAACGGAACCCGGTCGCCCGGCACTCGGTTCTCGGAGTTACGCGACTTATCACATCGATTGAGGTTTAGCTCGGTGGCCCACCCGGACCAACGGGCTCGGCGAGGTGACCAACCGATCTATCACTGGATGGACTTAGGAAAAGGACCTTTGGAAGCCCGATCGAGCTGGGTCGGCGAGCTCCGAACATCCTATGGTCTCTGCGGACTACCCGAAGGCGGCCGGGCGAGTCCCCTTACGCCTGCCTTGGCGTGGGGAAGCGATCCTACCGGCCGAGTTGGTCATCCCAACATTCCGGGTGGAGAACTATGAGAATCCACCTCGGCCCGGGGAGTTCGGGCTGGCCTAGACCTGCTAGAAGAACGCAGGCCAACGCGCGCGTAAAAATGCTTTGGCGTACAACGAGTGTTGCCGGAGTTACAACAAGAGGGTGCGTCCTCGACCCTCGGAATGGGCGACTTAGTCCTACGCAGGCGGAAGTAGCGACCCGCTCACTCAAGGCAAGCTTGCACCCAAGTGGGAAGGCCCCTACCGAGTAATCAAGGTAGTCCGACCGGGAGCGTTCGGCTCGCGACTATGGTAGGCGATTCGAGGACTTGGAACGTCAGAACCTTAAGAAATATTTTGTCTAAGGACAAAACGGAAGTAAGTCAACACCAGACTCAGGCCATTAGAAAGAAGTCGAAGATTGTATTAAGAAGGCAAATTTGTATTACCAAAAGGTTGGATTACAAATTGGGCCCCTAGTGGGGAAAGAGGTATTACAAAAACAAGGGAAGACCCTCCAAAAGAAGAAAAGAGGTCTTGAGCGCGGCCGGGAAGGCGTCGTCGAGCGGAACCTCGCCAGCATGTCGACCCATGATCTTGAGGGCATGAGGCGAAGGATTCTCCTCGACCACCGAGCACGGAGGACATGCTCGGGCAGGGCGAGGCAACCTTGTACCCATACTCGTCGACACGGCCCGTCCGGTCCAGGCCGAGGAGGAAGCCCTCCGACTTCTTATGGCGTCGGCGCCTCCGGTCCTTCTCGGCCGACTCCCTTCCGCGCGGCAAGGGCCTCCTGGCGGCCCCGGCTCGGCCTCCGCCGAGGTCGGCTGGCGGCCAATCCGAGGCCTCCTCCATCCGGGCGGTTCTCGGCCGATGTCCGGAGGAGCTTCGCGATCCGGCCTGCATCGCCGGCGGCCTCGAGCTCGGCGGTCGACGCGCAACTTCGCGCCCATGTCCGCGCCGTTGCTCGGCGGCGAATCGCCTCGAGTCGCCCCGCTCGGGCTTCCTCGGTGGCGGCGCAACTCAAGTTGCGCTCGCCCGGACCATACGCAAGCGACCGAGTCATGCACCCGGTCGAGGAGGGCTGGGGTGTAGTGGAGATTCTGCACAAGAGAAAGAAAGTGAAAGTAGTGAGCGATTGCTCAGCTAAGAAGATACACGTAAGATGGAGCTTACCCACAACACCGACTTGGCGGACTTGGCGATCAGCGCTTCCGAGGGGAGGGTGTAAAGATCCCGAGCCATGTCGGGATGGAGCGCCCCGGTAGGCTGGCGAGGCTCTCCCCACCCACACCTTGTCCCCTGGGACGGACCATGCCACCGGGCCACGAGAGAGGTCGCTCGCGGCCCGATGGGACCTCCCCATCATTCGGGAAAGGCGGTGATCCTTCCCGGCGTGACCAACACAGTCCTTCATGGCTGGAGGGCGCTGACCCTTCGATCGCCCCCAGGTGGACCGGCCTCGGCGAGAGTGGTGGCGCCCCGTCGTTCGGTCGCCGGCCACAGTGGCGTCTCTAGTCCACCACGTCCTTGGCCTTGGCCTTTTCTTGGGCGCCCCTCGCCGGTGGTGCGCGAGCCACCCCCCGCCCGCAGAGACCGCCGGAGCGCGGAGATGGTCCCCTCGGAGCACGAGTCGTGGAAGGACCGCAGGTTCACCATCCACGCAAAGAACGCGACATGTCGAGAAGATGAAATACGGCAGCAATCCAAAAAGAGGCGAAACAACGGCGGCCTACCCGAGCGCGGACTTAGTCCGGCCTCCACCGACCAACGCTCGGACATGTTGCGGATGGCTTGCGAGGAAGGAGGATTACCTCACCTGCCAAGGTGAGCGCGCTCCTCGGCACTCGGCCAGGCGGTGTTATCGATGGTCCTTGGCGACCACCGAACCCCAAAACCCAGTCCTCTTGGCTGGACAAAAAAGCGCCTCTTCCACCCTTTGTTATTGGTGGGGGCACCGCTAACCGGAACCCGTCGTGCGGCGAAAGTATCCTCGACCCCTTGAAGAGGCGGCGAGAGAGGAAGAGGTTGCGGGTCGGGCGATGTTGGCATAATGGCATTCCCCGGAAAGCCACCAAATACCGCCAGAGTTGGGAGTTATCCGGGAAGGCAAAATCGCCACAGGAGATGCAGGATGCGATGATTGGAGTGCAGGGAAGGCGCAAGCGGCCTAGGGCATCGGCGGTCAGGGCAAAGCCCTTGGGAACCGGGTCAAAAGCCCGCTGTCCCGCTTCGGCGGCCAGGAGGTTGAACTCCTCCGGGATGCCGTAGCGCCGCCGGAGTATCCCCACCATACGCTCATCCAAGATGGAGTCTTGGTCGTGCGGCCACATTAAGGCCTCTAACGCACGCGCCGCTTCCGCATCTGAGGAAGGGTTGGAAGCGAGGAGATGGAGGGAGAGCGGCGGCGCGGGTTGTGGCGAGGGGAGGAGGAGGAAGAAGCAGAGGAAGAGGAAGTGGAAGGAAGACCCATCGCGCACTAACCTATAATGGAAGAAGTCTGCTGGAAGAAGTAAAAAGGCACCGGAGCCTAGGGGGAAAACTTGAAGGAAGACGACGGCAGGACAAGAGATGAAAACTCCGCTGATAAAGTGATAAAGGGACGCGGGGCTCCCTATTTATAGAAAAAGGGGGGCCTCGACCTTTCGCCTCCCGAGCGGCGACGATGACACCGCCACATCGCCCAATAGCATCACATCGGGCAGTCGAAGCGCCGGCGTCATATTAATGAAGAGCCGACGTGTACACCCCCCAGGTAAGAAACTTATCCCGCGCGCCACGGTATCCGATTCCAGCAACCGCACTATCGGGCCGTTTTGGCGGCACAATGGCGGTTCGGTTTTCTAGGTCTTGAGCGGCAGTCGACCACGTATTCGGGCCTTGGCGGCGGCTCGGCCACATTCATCCCGACGGCGGTTGGCGATTCCTTTCTAGGTCTTGAGCGGCGGCTCGACCAGCATCATGGGTATTCTAGGTCTTGTGACAGCGGCGCTGACATGCGCCTTGTATTCTGGGTCTTGGCGGCGGCTAGACCGCGTACTTCTGATCTTACAGGCGCCTTGGGCGGCGGCTCGGACCAGCATTTATCCCGAGCGGCGGTTCGGCTATCATGTCTCTCGGGTGCGTGTGCGTGACCTCGACCCGCTTGTACCTAAAGCGGCCGGGTCGCGGGGAGGACACAGCGCGTCTCAACCCACGGCCGGACGTCAAGCAGCGATGCGTATGTCGGGCGTCTCACTCGACCTCCTTCATCGAGCAGCGGTTCGGCTATCATGGTCTCTCGAGGTCGTGTCGTGACCTCGACCCCTTGTCTCTAAAACGGTCGAATTCGAGCGGGAGGACACGGCGGCGTCTCGACCCACGACTTGGCGTCGGCAGCAATGGGTATGGCGTCTCCTCGACCCCTTCATCGAGCAGCGATTCGACTATCATGTTTCTCGGTCGTTATGCGTGACCTCGACCCCTTATACTAAAGCAGCGGGTCCGATGGCGAGGAGGACTGTGCGCGTCTCAACCACGACCGGGCGTCAGCAGCAATAGGTATCGGGCGTCTCCTCGACCCCATTATCGACGGCGGTTCGGCTCTCTGGTTTCATAGGCCTTGGCGGCGGCTGAGCCACACACACATCGAGCAGCGGTTCGGCTACTCTGTTTCGCCGGCCTGGCGGCTGGCCACACCACACATCGAGCGGCGGTTCGGCTATCATGGTTTTCAGGTGCGTGTGCGTGACCTCGACCCTAGTACCCAGCGGCGGGTACGTGCGAGGACTTGGGCGTCGCTGCCCCTACCTCGGCGTTGCTCACCCATTAGTTCCGCGGGCCTAGCGCGAGTCTCAACCCACGATTACGGGCGTCGGCAGCGGCGGAAATCGGGCGTCTCCTCGACCACATTTATCGACGGCGATTCGGTACATGATCTTGGCGGCGGCTCGATCGCCGGCATCCTAGGCCTTGGCGGTGGCTCGGCACTATATCGACGGCGGTTCGGTGACTATAACTACGGGTCTTGAGGTTCCTCGACCCCCTTTATCGAACAGCGGTTGGCTACAAGATCTCGAGCTTCCTCGATCGCCGGTTTCGGGTCTTGGCGGCGCCTCGACCCCCATCCTACAAAGGATTGATCAATTATGACCACGACACGGTGGAAGCTGCGCGAGATCTCGATCGGCAACGAGTTCTTAAACACCCCCAAATTGTCCGCGAGTGGCTTTTGAGGGTAGTGATAAGGATATTAAGTATGGCGAGACACGAGTCTTGATCGTACTCGGATAGCGTCATCGCCCCTCTGCGCTCCATAACACCGCGATTTGGCGGCGTCACTTCTCCTCGGCATCGCCCCAACTACCCACCCGGTTGACCACGGCACCGACTTGCGAGTCGGGCCCATCGCCACTGCGAACCAATCGGAGCGAGCCCTCCGTCAAACCTATTTAAGCCCGAGCAGGTAAGGCCCGGGATCGATCGTCGATGCGGATCTTTTCCTCTGAACCCTTGCTCCACGAAACACTCAGAGGTGAGTAGACTCGGACACCCCGCAATACTCTGCACGGGAACTTGACCTCTGGGCGGCCCCGACTTAGGCGTCGGAGGGTCGGGCGGGCATCAGGCCGCCTGCTGCGAGATTCACGTTCTCGTCCGGGCGTCCGCCACCTTCGGAGGCCGGTCGGGAGGCGGGAGGCGAGAGCCATCGGCGGGCGAACCGTCTGCAGAGCGACCCCGGTTTCGGATTCCGTGCGCCAGAATCCTGGTAAAAGCTGTTTCCCCTAACAAATTTCAAATTAGATAGCTTTAAATTTGAGCCAATGCCATCGACGTCAGCCAATGTAAATAATTCTAATAATTTAGTAAAATTTGATGAAAAATAAGAGAAACATATAAAAGTGGATCTGATGGATTTCAATCAACTTCTGAATGATTTTTGAGAAGTTGGGAATAAAAATATAAAATTTAGTCTTTGTTGAGATATCCGAATTGATTAGTATATTGTTACATAAAATGATACATCTTAATTTCAAGTCCATGTAAAAGTTAGGTATCAAAAATATAAAATTTAGTCTCTAAGAGTGGTTAGTTAGTAACACTGTTACCAAAAGGTGATAAATCTCATGCTGAAATTCAGAATGAATGTTAAGTACATCATTTAATATAATAGGAATATATATATTTTAAATACAGAATTTAACAGTAAAGGAACTTTACTTAAATAAGTATACTGTGAAATGTTGCATGAGATGATCAAATTACGAATACGATAACCCAAAATTAAGTGTCTATTTCAAGATAATTTATACGCCATATAAATTAAGATTCCAATACAATTGCATTCCAATTAAATTGGAGTCTAAATCGGATCGGATGGAGGATAAATTAATCATAGCATAGTAGGATTTAGCTTCAACCACAAGGATTCTATTCCGTTCTCCATCGCCAATTACTTCCCTATATATAATCCACCACCACTCCGCCAATTACTCCGACCTACCTAAAATGTTTGGACTCCAATGGATTAGCGAGGCAAGCTACTTAAGAAGTATTTGAACGATGTTGGGATGCGGTTGATGCGTGGAAGCCACGTAAGCCGACCAGCCCAATGACACGGTCAATGAGGTCCACGTAGGGCCGAGACAAACACGTCATTTGAATGGTCACGAAGTAGCCAGCTGCTGACGGTACGTTGTGTTGCCCACACGCAAAACACGCCCGTCCTGTCCTCCTCTTGTAGTTTAACCTATCACAAATATTTTTACTAATACGAAATTGTTCCTATATAATAAGATCCCAATTAAGGACAAGACAATGATAAAGTTTACGAGCTTGTTCACATGCGTCCTGCAAAGTACAAGGCCTACAGGGCCAATATATTGTGGCCATGCATGCATGTGTCGACGTCCAATGTGAGCATTCTCCACCTAGTTGAGCTGCTCCAGAACTTGTGCCTTAAACATGGGACTGTTTGGCTTGTGAGGGAATCCAGTGGCCGCTCCCCTTGCTGTTTCGTATGTATGTCCACCACATGAGACTCTAGTGGACCAACCGCCAGCTGTGAAACGGGATTAAGATTGCTGTTATATCGGGGATGCATACACCTTAAGCAAGCTCAAGGGGACGCACTTCAACTACGCAAACCATCCGTTGTTATCGTCCTGATGTGGCAGATGAATGTGGGATTACTTGGCATGATTTGCTCCGAGTTTAGCCAGACTTGGAACACAACTTTGACCTGATTACATAAATACACATCGATACACTCCGAATCCGATCAAAGTCTGATGATCCGTTTACTGAGGCTGTTAAGGTGTCCCAAGGAACGCATGCAGATAGAAGTAAGAATTGGAGAGGCAAAGAGGGCGAAGCGTCTGCGACAAGCATGGAAGCGTGTGATGATGGGGGAGTGTTGGGGCGCCGCATGGGTCCAATGATCCTGCCGGGGAGAACCAAAAGGGCCATGTCTCCCCCCGCCTCATTATTACCAACTTTCTTCATCCTTTCTTCACGCCTCTCCTCTCCCCCCTCACTCCATTCGCCCGTAACTGGTGCCGCGGCAACCGGTCCCTGCCGGTACGCCATCCAACGTGTCGCCGACGCCACCCCACGCCGTTAACGTTGTTAGCTGAGACGTCAGTTGAGAGGGCACCGTGCACGTGACAAGCCGACACCGCTCGCACGTGCCTCGTGCGGTTGCGGTCGTCGTCGGTGCCCCCCCTCTGCCGTTAAGCCAAGGTAACGCCCGTTAAGTTGGGTGGTCGGGTGGAAAGAGAATGGAACGTTCTATAAGATGCCGGTTCCATCGTCCGCCGTATCTGGACTCCCTCCCTCCCTTTTCTTTACCTTTTGATATATACCATCTCGATTCGCTCTCGCGATCTCCCCCGCTGGATTGAGAGCCAAGAGAGAAAGATACAGATCTGCGTGAGAAGAAGAAAGGAAGGGCTACAGAGGCGGCATTGATGTCGATGGTGATTCCCAGGTTGCCGTTTCTTTGCCTTTTGGTGATTTCATTCGTGGGAGGCAGGGACATTTGCCCCTCCAGGTACATTAGCTTGAATCAACTTCTCCGAAAGCTCAACTCCTTTTCCATGATGATTTTTGTTGGATCTTGAGACAATTGTGACAATTTGTTAACCTCAGATGTACAATGTGGGGTGTGGAGATCAGTTTGGCTTCTCCTGGCTCCTCTGTCTTAGAATTCGAATATTTTAAGTTCTCTCGTCTAATGGGTCTGTTTAACTGGGTTTCTTTCAGGGTTGGAGCTGCCGCGGCAATGGCGCAGGGGAGCTTGAGAGCAACCGCCGGCAACGAGTCGTCTTCCACCATGGCACAGGGGTCAGTGTCGGACCACCAGGTTTCCTTTCAAATAGATGCGAAGCGTCGGTGACGCTTGAGGAGGGATCTTGACCGTAAGATCTGGACGCATACGTTGCCTTGGTCGTAGTGCTCACCGTCCAGATCTGATTCGTTGGGTCCAAGCCGTTGAACACGTTTCATAAGAATTTTGTTGAGAGTACCCAAGAACAAGCAAACAACCTCCACGTTGCAGGGATCTCATAGTTGTAGAGCACTTAGAATGAAGCATCACAATTCTCTCCTCTCGTTGATCAAATACAGATAGATCAAAGTTTGGTCGGCGTCTGACTATTGATCCGTTAATTTACGCAGGCCCGCAGGTGACGTGGTAGCTGGCGCAGTGGCCGATCCAGAATTTATAGCAGCAGAGGTGGAAATGTAAGTCCACTTGTAATCACTTGATAATTAAATATAGATATGCATATTGGATAATTATTACGAATTTATTAGTTGCAAACTGCATTATAATGGCCTTTATACACTCACGTGAACGTGGCCCAACGTATTAATATCATGGGTTGGTCGTGTTTGCCGTGGCTGGTCGATGCTACTCTCCCTTCACGCCTCCTGCAACCATGCATTTCCCTCTGTTTCCTGTGCTCTGTTCTGAGGTGTACAATTCACATGAAACCAAGAATAATGACTTATTGGTTCTTGCATTGATGGAGTTCGGTTAGTGACGCCAATTACCAACCCCTTCTCGTCATGAACGAGGTATTGCATTGATTTAGTGCCACACACACACAGACTCTCTCTCTCTCTCTCTCTCTCTCTCTCTCTCTCTCTCTCTCTCTTTCCTATTCGGCCGAAGACACGGCTTAAGCTTTTCCTATTACATCGATTAAACCCACCACTGGAAGTCCGTCACTTGTCATAGCCTACCTGTATATTCTCCCGACGGTGAACTCGGCTCAGCTGAGAGTCTGAGACCAATGGCCCTCACACCTTATTATGACATTCCTACCTTTCTGGCTGTCTTCCTGTCGGACACGGAACCTTCCCAGTTGGCACTTTTAATCAGAATTATTTAGTCCCCCATTACTATAATTGTCGCTTCTTTATTATTGATGAGCCACACCGTTGTTTGTGCAAATATAACGCGATCGCTATCGATGTGACTACCACCGTTTCATCCATGACTGGAATTCTGCAATTGTTTATCTACGTATTTGAAACTTGGGACTTATTTAGTGATTAATGCTCAAGAAGTAATGGCGAGAATTGTAATTAAAGCGTCAATTTTTTCTTGATGGTGCGTCTTGCAAAAGCAGGCAGATAAGCAACAGCACGGCGCGCCGGTCGCTGGGATACCTATCAACATGCGTGATGGGCAACCCCATCGACGACTGCTGGCGCTGCGACCCCGAGTGGCACCTCCAGCGTAAGCGCCTCGCCGATTGCGGCATCGGCTTCGGGCGCAGCGCCATGGGCGGCCGCAACGGGCGGTTCTACCGCGTGACCGACCCCAGCGACGACGACCCAGTGAACCCCCGCCCCGGCACCCTCCGCTACGCCGTGATCCAGGACCAGCCCCTCTGGATCGTGTTCAAGCGCGACATGGTCATCACCCTCAAGCAGGAGCTCATCATGAACAGCTTCAAGACCATCGACGGCCGCGGCGCCAACGTCCACATCGCCAAAGGCGCCTGCATCACCATCCAGTTCGTCACCAACATCATCATCCACGGCCTCCACATCCACGACTGCAAGCCCACCGGCAACGCCATGGTCCGCAGCTCCCCCTCCCACTACGGCTGGAGGACCATCGCCGACGGCGACGCTATTTCCATCTTCGGCTCCAGCCACATCTGGGTCGACCACAACTCCCTGTCCAACTGCGCCGACGGCCTCGTCGATGCCATTATGGGATCCACCGCCATCACCATCTCCAACAATTACTTCACCCACCACAATGAGGTCTCCTCTTCCTCCTTGAACACACTCATTTATTGCTTCTTTCGGATGCCAATGTCCACCAATTACTCTCTGAACTGTGCAATATAATAAAGCTACTATCGATGATAGCTAACATGAACAATGAAAAGACTAAATGATTAAGAACTTGAACAGGTGATGCTTTTGGGGCATAGCGATTCGTACGTGCGAGACAAGGCTATGCAGGTGACCATTGCCTTCAACCACTTCGGCGAAGGACTCATTCAAAGAATGCCAAGGTAACTCGCAATGTTGCCGGACAAAGAAATCATTAGAATACCCAGCGTCACCATTGTTTACCACTATGGCAAAATGCAGGTGCAGACATGGCTACTTCCATGTGGTGAACAATGATTACACTCACTGGGAGATGTACGCCATTGGAGGAAGCGCGAATCCGACCATAAACAGCCAAGGCAACAGATACCTTGCACCTACCAATCCCTTCGCCAAGGAGGTAAATTAGCCTCCATTACCGATCTACGACCAATCGTCTACAAGAACTACTACGAGTTGTATTGGATTCACAGGTGACGAAGAGGGTGGAGACTCCGAGTGATGTTTGGGAGAGCTGGAATTGGAGATCAGAGGGCGACCTGCTACTGAACGGTGCCTACTTCACCCCATCGGGAGCTGGTGCCTCTGCAAGCTACTCGAGGGCCTCCAGCCTTGGGGCCAAGTCCTCCTCCATGGTTGGCTCCATTACTGCAGGGGCTGGGGCCCTCCCGTGCCGCAAGGGTTCTCTGTGCTAATGCAGCCCCCTCGAAAGAAAGAAGACAGAAAGATTCCATTCCGTCCTAATTGACAGTGTCTGCACATTCTTCAACCTCCCCTGCTTCCACTGTAACTCTGCGCATGGAGCAGGTGCGAAGCGTTGCTGATCTGTTGTTCCTCGGTTTGTTTGTTGGATGATGATGAATCCCTTTATTATCATGTCCTGATAGTTTCATGCAACTTTCCACCCCACTCTACCTTCATTACCGAGGAACGTCAACTCGCTGGGATAATTCCAAAATAAGATACTCCTAAAATATTTAGATTTCAACATGGAAGTAAACTAAGATGTGATATTAATCTATCACTATGTTGCTGGCTTGAAGCCATAGTTCCCCAAACACTTATCCTGGGGATAGGGCTTGTATAGATATTTAATTTTTTTCTTGATGTAATTAATCTTTCTTTTGATATAATGAATCTTTCTTTTAATGAAATTAAACTCTTTATCATACTTTAATAAGTTTAAATCTAATATTTTCTTCCCTTAAACTTATTTTATCTAACATGTTAAGTTTGTTTTAAAATTATTAAAATATTTTAAATTTTTGTAAGTACATCGATCACTTGTTCATTTGTCTTAATATGATATAGTTCCATTTCTTTATTTTTAAGTATGATCTCTTATAAAATGAAATCTTATGTTGATCGCATATTGTTGTTCTAATCAAGCTTTGTATTTCTCCACCTTCTCTTTTGTATTTAATTTTGTTTTGAAGATCCACTTTGTTAAGATTAAGTCAGCACTTTTCGACGAGCTCCTGAAGAACTTCTGTGAACTCCTTGTGAACTCCTGAAGAACTTCTCGATGAGCTCTAGTGAACTCCGTCGAACTTCTAGACGAACTCCCAACAAACTTTTCGACAAGCTCCTGATGAACTTCTTGACGGACTCCAGCAAAACTCTCAACGAACTTCTCAGCGAACTCCCGACGAACTCTCGATGGATTCCCAATGAATTGTCTGATCTTTGACTCCGACACAATATCTACTTTATGCTTTATTCATGATTGTAATTAATCATGTAATAATTTTCTCAACATATGGATTAGATTAATAATTTATCAATTAATTTCATCATCAAAATATGAGATTCAACAATCTTCCCCTTTTCGATGATGATAACCAATTGATGACAGAGTTAGCCTTAACCCCTCATATCTATATGCCATACTTGAGAAAAGACAAACTTGAATTCACAACCTTTGAATTCAAGCTTAATCGATTTTAATTAGAAATTTCATACATTGTGCATCATTATAGTTTCAAGTTATCAAGATGTAACATACACAATTTCAATACTAGAAACAAATCAATTTGGCAATCATTACTTCATGCATGATACCAAATTTATCATTTCAAACATTCATTATGATACCATTTTAAGCATTTAAGCATGATGCCAAACATTCATCATTTAAGCATGATATCAAAATTTGTCATTTCAAACATTCATTTTGATACCATTTCAAACATCTAAGCATATTGCCAAGCATAATACTAAATATTATAATACCAAGCATTTATCAATTTCTCCCCCTTTGTCATTAACAAAAAGAAAATGTGTAAATATTTTGACATTATTACACCAAACACGCAAGATAGTTTTACACTAATATGATAGCAACATTTTTTTCTTTAAATTAGCAAGCTAGCAAAATCTCTACAAGATAACGATTTTGCTTTTAGATGTGCAAACTAACACTACTCTTTCTAGCACTTCTCTTTGGATGTGCAAAGTTCTTTCTGAGATATATAAGCAATTTTTAGTATCTCCTCTTTGTTATAAAAAAGGAGAAGAAGAAGGAGAAGGGAGGAATTCATTCATCACAAGAAAAAAATCAAGCTTTTATTAGGGATCGAGCGGCACTAAGAGAGAGGGGGGGGGGGGGTGAATTAGTGCAGCAGTAAGGAACGATAAATTTTCGATGATTAAGACAAGTTTCAGAAATTTCGTACGGTGAAAACTTCGTTTCATATTATGAAAGCCGTATCGGTGGAATCATATAAGAAAAGCTCTAACTTAAAGATGTTTGCAGAGATGAGAAGTAGAGCATCAAATTAAGTGGAAAGGATTTGTAGCAAAGTAAATAGCAAAAACGTAAATGCAAACCAGATTTTTATAGTGGTTCGGTCATCTAACCTACGTCCACTCCCGATTCCTCTTGCTTGAGGCCATCGGCTTTCCATTAGCTATCCTCCTTCCAACGGGCGAGGATGAACTCCCTCACAGCACTTCTCCTATTGACGGGCTTAGGAGATAACCCTTACAAGCACTCTTACCCCACTCTTGGACTAGAACACTCTTAAGACTTAGAGAAAAAATTTGAAAAACTTTCAAGAGAGTTTCCCCATTCTTGTTTTAAGTTCTAGACACCCTCTAAACTCTGAATGAGTGGGGTATTTATAGGCCTCAAAGTAATTCAAATTTGGAGCTCAAAGTTGGAGCCAAAATTTGAACCATTTTAAATTTCTCGATGCTGGCAATACTGGGCGGTGCCACCGCCCATCCAGCGGTGCTACCGCTAGTGCCCATGGATGCTAGGTAGTGCTACCACCCCAGCCAGGCGGTACCACCACTTGGCTCTTGGCCACTGGGTGGTACTACCGCCCAAGTCATTTCAGCACAGTAGTTTCGACCGAAAACTCGGCCGAAATCGATCCAAATGAAGTCCGAATTGGCCCAAATTTGGTTTATAGGATTAACACCTAATCCTAAACCAAATTATATGCTAACTACTAATTTTAAATATATTTTTTAAGCTATTACAAAGTCCACAAGACAAGATTTCTTTCGGTGAGCTTTCGGTGAACTTCTGGTGGTCTTCCGACGAACCCTCGGAAACCATTCTGCGGACTCCCAGCAAGCTCCCGGACTTCGCAATGATCTTGGCGAGTTCCACCGAGCTTCTTTGGCAAGCTCTGATCTTTCTTGGCAAGCTCTGCGGACTTCCGACAAACCTTCCGGCGAACTTTTGAAAACCCTTCGGCAAGCTCCCTACTCGTTCTCGGCCGGTTTCGACAATACTTCCAACGAATCTTCAGACTTCCGTCGAACTCTCGAACTCCCAACAATCCATCCCACTTGTCTTCTGGCACTTTGTTTCGCTTTACATCTTCATCATCATCGTAGTTAATCCTGCACACAAACAAACAAATACTCTATTTCGATCTAGACAGTTATTACAACGTGAATTGACATGTAGTTGCCCGACACGTCATTGGTCGTACTTCATCTGATCCTTCGGCACATCGTCCTCTTTTGCAGTCTCTTGCCCAATTGGCGGTTGACCTCCGTAATCCCGATATCCTTGGCACAACACGCTCTTCTAGGCCCGATGCCCGACGTATAAAGCCTTCCACCGATTGTCGACCGAACCTCTGGCTCGACATCCAATATCTAGACATGATCACCTCCGGCACAACGTCAATTCCTCCAGCGTCAACTGTCTAATCCTGATCGACAGTAGACTTGCGTAACTCAAAACGCAGTTAGACCACAAATCATAATTAATTAGTTTCATCATCAAAATTTGAGATTCAACAATCTCCTCCTTTTTGATGATGACAACTAATTGATGACTAACAAAGTTAATTATAACTCCTCGGAGTTTAACCAAACTCCTCGGAGTTTAACCAAACTTCCCAGAGTTTAACCAAATTCTCCCTATCAATATGCCATTGATAGAAACCTTGGATTATCCTAAATCCAAGCAACATTCATCACAATGTTAAGAGAAAACAACAAAACCATCATGCAAATATATAAAATATTTAATTCAATGCATGAAGTCATCAATCTACTTCTCCCCCTATGTCATCAACAAAAACGAGAAGTTGCATTATAGCTAGTTTTCAAGGATATGCAAATTTACACTCATACTAGCAATCAATCAAGATATTCAACATACATTATGGCAAAATTTTTTTTTTAAAGATGTCCAAGCATAGCAAATGAACACTTGCTTCTTGTGTAAGTTTGCACTTTGTTTTCCTTAAATTTGCAAGATAGAAATTTTTGATATTTCAAGATAGCAAGTTCTTTTCCTCTTTTGTTGCAAGCAAGATAGCAATTTTCTTCCACTTGAATGAGCTAGCAAAATTTTCATACAAGCTAGCAATGAGCTTTCTCCCCCTTTATCAATGTCAAAAAGAAAGGGAAGATCAAATACTTCAAATAATCTTGCATGCGATTCAACAATAATTTGTAACAAAAATATAAGCAATTTTGTTGAAAAAGTGAAGTTGAGCAAGATTTTTACCTCTCTTGAGATAGCAACTTTTTGCTTCTCAATATTTAAGCTAGCAAAATTTTCTCTTTTGATGCACAAGCTAGCAATTTAACTCCCCCTTTTATCATTATCGAAAGAAAGGGAGAAACCAATGGTAAATTATAAATTTGCATCAATTAATATATCAATCATCACATGATGCATATAAGATGATATTGAAATATGAGAAATTATGTCATGAAGGATATCAATGTAAATTCAACAAGAATCAAAACCAAAAGATATCATTCATGATTCATAACTTTTCATTTTAGCAAGATCAAGATCATGATTTTAAAACAAATTCTAAGCATATAGTTCCAAGAAATCAAAATCATGATTCACAAATATTTTCTTTAGCATCAAGTTCCAATTCATGATAAAGGGTATACAATCAGGAATCATTATACATAAAAAAAAGGTTCTCATAGATCAAGTCATGATTCGATGATTCATCATAAGGCAAATTTAATTTTCAATCATCACACAAGGCATTCAAGGAAGTATTGAAACAATAAAAAAAAAATTAATTTTAGCATATAATGTTTCAATCTTCGATCTTGAGTCATGAATCCAAAAGTCATAAATCAAAAGGTTCATGAATCATTTTGACAAGTTTCCTTTTTAGGAAATAATAAGTGGAAGTCTTAGGAGATCAAACATAAGATCTTGATTCATACATAAGAATTTTTACCAAGATCACATTTCATAAGAATCAAGACACGAATTCATAAAAATTCAAGTATTGAATTCCGATAAATCAAAAGATAAGTTACATTTCATTTAAAGAATTTTTTTTTGATAAAATGGAAGGAACATGGTAAACGATCTTGATTTATAAAGAACTTCAAGTTATAGTTGTCAAGATCATGATTTCAACAAAATTTCTTTATAGAAAAATAAAATCTTTTAGAACTTGATTCAAGCATTAAATACGTCTTAACAAGTTATAATTCCAAAAGATTCAAGAATCATTAAAGGAAAATCATTCAAGTTCAATTCATCAACTCAAGACTCATAATCAAATTATCATTTTTGAGATTCATAACATGAATAAAGTCATTACCGGATCATCAAAATCTCATTCATAATTCAAGTGATTTACAAAATATCATAAATGAATTTATCACTTATCTTTCATCAAAAATCAAAAACTTTAGAGATAGAAAGATTTCAAGAAACATGTATTTCCATTTTATGATTTATTTCAAATGAGCATGCCTTTATATTTTAATGTCAAATAAAATAGAAATATCAACATTCAACATCGAAAGACAAACTTCATCATAAAATTCATCAAGATAAAAATATAACACATTATGAGATTTAATTTATCATAATAATGTGTTTCATTTTAATTTGTTTGCTTCAAACAAGTGTGCTCATGTTTCAAAAGATGAGTATCAAATTTAAAAGCAAAACATGAGTTTGTCATTAAGATAAAACAACTTCAAATTTTCATGACATTATAAAATCATTAAGCATGACAACAAACTTTTAATATTTTCATTTCATCATTATCAATGATGATTTTATAAGGTATATTCAAACATTTATATGGAACCCATCATTGTATAAATTCAAAATACAAGTTTGTCATTAAGCCCATCAAGATCAAATGCATCAAAATCTTTCATTCGAAAATTTTAATAAGAGCAACATAAATTGATTACATGTGAGAATGTATCAACATTTCAAAGCAAGACGTAAGTTTCGTCATAAAAACCGTTAAGACCAAACACATCAAAAATAAAACATCATGATTAAAATATTTTTAACTTTTGTGTTTTATTTTATGTGGTTGATCTTATATATATGCATGTTCAAATTTTCATGTAAAAACGAAATCATCAATATGATGCTTCTATCTTTTAATCATATTTGGTGTGCAAGCATTATCTTGAAACATGCTATTAATTTTTATGTTAAAAATCATGCATCTTGTTTGAAATCAAAAGCAATGTAAAATCATCAAGATTCATGAATTTATCATAATCATACGTATGGAGCATTTTCATTTATCAAGTAAGATTTCACATAAGCATGCCCAAAAACTTTTTGCATGAAAGATATGTATCAAGTTTAAAGCCAAAAAGTGATACAAAAATCATCAAGATTCATGGATTCATTATGAATATATTATTTCAAAATATGAGATTTCAAGTCATCAAGTATGATACAATCATTAAGCATGTTTTCATGATACATCATCAAAGTCATTTTAATTCTTTCTTTCATTTGTTATAACAAGATGATCAATGCTCAAACTTTTGCTAAAATCATACATCATTTTAAAAATCTAAAAAATAATTTTTGTCATGAAAACCATTAAGTCCAAATATAACGCAAGGCAACATCAAAACCATATTTCTTTCATTTTAAAAATTTGTGGGTTAAGTCTTTTAGTTTTGCAATTGATTTCATGAAGACATGCATCATATAAAAATTTCATCATAAGAAGGATTAAGATACATTGATCCAAGATAGATGTTTTTAACTCAACATTACTTCAAATCCTCATTGCATGAAAACCGAAGTACACAATCATGGATTAACCCTATTAAACATAATCATGCTAATTAACTTTTGTGTTAAACCATGCATCAACAAACGATATGAAAATCATAAACTAAGCAATCATTATTCATAATCATTCAAAGTTTTGAATCATAACGTGCATGAAACTTTAACAATATAGTGTTTCATGATCATTTTTATAATTTTTCAAAAATGATAAAAGGAAAAGCATAGCATATATATTTTTTAAAAATAATTTATTTTAATTTCTAAAAAAAATCCTACTAACTAAGTTAAGCATTCATGAAAAGCATCATGTAATTTCAAAATAAGGTAAAAACAACTTGGGTGAGATTCTTACCTCATTATCGAAAATCGTCAAAGCCCATTTCGTCTCTTCTTTAATTGATTCTTCTTTGCAAGTGTTCTTCTTCTTCTTTGGCCTCTTCCTCCGTTCAAGTTTATTTATGTTTTTTAATTTTTGTTTAATGAACTTATTAACATTCATTGTTATGTGTTCAATGTCCTCATTGTCCTCATCACTTGAGTTATCACTCAAGTGACATTCATTTGTTCGATGTTCCAAATCCTTCTTGTTCTTTAGAAGGTGGTTCATATGTTCATCATATTCCAAATATTCCAAGAAACTCATTTCATAGGTCATTAATGACCCAATTAGTTCTTCCAATGAAAAATCATTTAAATTTTTAGTCTCTTGTATTGTAGTTATTTTTGGATCCCACCTTTTTGGAAGGGATCTTAAAATCTTGCTTACGAGTTCAAAATCTGAAAAATATTTACCAAGAGCTTTTAGACTATTGATGATATTCGAGAACTGAGAGAACATGTCATCGATAGTCTCACTTGGTGCCATTCGAAAAACCTCAAAATCGTGCAACAAAATATTAACTTTCGAGTCTTTGACTCTACTCGTTTCTTCGTGCGTGATTTCAAGAGTTCGGTTGAACTCATTTTTGTCTAAAGCACAAAATAAGGCATTCATAGCCTTTGCATTTAAAGAAAATGATCTTTTCTCCAAATCCAACCATTTGTTCATCGGTTTAGAAGAAAGTTGAAATCCATTTTCAACGATGTTCCATAAGTTTAAATTGAGAGAAATCAAGAAAACTCTCATTCGAGTTTTCCAATCTGTGTAGTCTGAACCGTTAAAGAATGGTGGACAAAAAACCAAAAAGCCCTCTTGAAAACCATTTAGAGCCATTTCTCACGGGTGTAAATCTGAAAGAGAAAGAACGTGGCTCTGATACCAATTATTAGGGATCGAGCGACACTAAGAGAGGGGATGAATTAGTGCAGCGATAAGGAATGATAAATTTTCGACGATTAAGACAAGTTTCGGAAACTTCGTATGGTAAAAACTTTATTTCGTATTGTGAAAGCCATATCGGTGGAATCATATAAGAAAAGCTCTAACTTAAAGATGTTTGTAGAGATGAGAAGTAGAGCATCAAATTAAGTGGAAAGGGTTTGCAGCAAAGTAAATAGCAAGAACGTAAATGCAAACCAGATTTTTATAATGGTTCGGTCATTCGACCTACGTCCACTCCCAATTCCTCTTGCTTGAGGCTACCGGCTTTCCACTAGCTATTCTCCTTCCAACGGGCGAGGATGAACTTCCTCACACAACCTTTCCTTTTGACGGGCTTAGGAGATAACCCTTACAAGCACTCTTACCCCTCTCTTGGACTAGAACACTCTTAAGACTTAGAGGGAAGATTTGACACACTTTCAAGAGAGTTTCCCCTTTCTTTTTTTCAGTTCTAGACACCCTCTAAACTCTGAATGAGTAAGGTATTTATAGGCCTCAAAGTGATTTAAATTTAGAGCCCAAAGTTGGAGCCAAAATTTGAACCATTTTGAATTTCCCGATGCTGGCAATATTGGGCGGTGCCACCGCCCATCCAGCGGTGCTACTACTGGTGCCCGCGGGTGCTGGGCGGTGCTACCACCCCAGCCAGGTGGTACCACCGCCTAGCTCTCAGCCACTGGGCGGTACTACTGCCCAGGTCATTTTAGCACAGTAGTTTTGGCCGAAAAATCGATCGAAACTGGTCCAAATGAAATCCGAATTGGCCCAAATTTGGTTTACAGGATTAACACCTAATCCTAAACCAAATTATGTGCTAACTATGAATTTTAAAGATATTTTTTAAGCTATTACAAAGTCCACAAGATAAGACTTCTTTCGGTAATGAACTTTCGGCGGTCTTTCGATGAACCCTCGGAAACCATTATGTGGACTCCTAGCAAGCTCCTGGACTTCATGATGATCTTGGCGAGTTCCACCGAGCTTCTTTGGCAAGCTCTGATCTTTCTTGGCAAGCTCCGTGAACTTCCGATGAACCTTCCAGTGAACTTTCAAAAACCCTTCGGCAAGCTCCCTACTCGTTCTCGGCCGGTTCCGGCAATATTCCTAACAAATCTTCGGACTTCCGTCGAACTCTCGAACTCCCAACGATCCATCCCACTTATCTTCTGGCACTATGTTTCACTTTACGTCTTCATCATCATCATAGTTAATCCTGCACACAAACAAACAAACACTCTACTTCAATCTAGACAGTTATTATAACGCGAATTGACATTCAGTTGCCCGACACATCATTGGTCGACACTTCGTCCGATCCTTCGACATATTGTCCTCTTTTGTGGTCTGTTGCTCAATTAGCGGTTGACCTCCACAACTCTGATATCCTTAGTGCAACACACTCTTCTAGGCCCGATGCCCGATGTATGAAGCCTTCCACCGATTATCGACCGAACCTCTAGCTCGACATCTAATATCTAAACGTGATCACCTCCGACACAACGTCAATTCCTCCAGCATCAACTATCTAATCCTGATCGATAGTAGACCTACATAACTCAAAAGTCCTATTTTATATGTTTAAGATCTATGAATCAAATCCCTATTTTTGTAGATAGAAAGAAGAAGAGTTCATAGTAAATGACCATCGCACAAAAATTAAGTATACCAAAAAGTCCATGAATAAAACTTCTTTTGTAAGCATGGGGGGTTATAGGAAAAGCTCATCAAATGCCGAAACAAGTGTATCAAAAATCAATAAATGAGATTGTAAGAAGAAGATAGGAAATGAACTCGATAAAAGCTTTATTTTTTGAAAATAAAAATCTAAAAAATGTATATGAGAAACTCATATATTCGAAAGATTTAACATGCCTAATTCTTTTATAATAAAATCAAATTATTCCTCAATTAAAGGTTTTATAAAAATATCAGCTAATTGATGTTCTTATTAATAAATTCTAAAGTTTTATCATGTTTATTAACATGATCTCTTATAAAATGATGCATAATATCAATAAATTTAGTTCTATAGTGTTGAATGGATTTTTTGTTAAACATATTACACTAGTGTTATCACATTTTATAAGAATATTTTTAAGTAAATTCTATAATTTTTTAATATATTTTTCATCTATATAACTTGTGCACAATATGCACTTGCTATTATATATTCGGTATCAGTTGTAGATGGTGCAACTAAAATTTGTTTCTTCGAAGACTTAGAGATAAGTACATGACCTAAGAATTGACATGTTCTAGATATGGTTTTTATATGTATTCTACATTCAGCAAAATCAATATCAGTATAAGCAATTAATTCAAAATTCTCAGATTTTGGATAGCATAATCCTATATTAGGAGTTTCTTTTAGGTATCTAAGAATCATTTTAACAGCTTTATGTTGAATCTTGGATTTTGATGATCAAACTAATTGATTATGTTTTGTGATCTAATTGTGTTTTGAGTTACGCAGGTCTACTATCGATCAGGATTAGATAGTAGACGTTGGAGGAATTGACGTTGCGTCGGAAGTGATTACATCAGGATATTGGATGTCGAGCCGGAGGTTCGGTTGATAATCGGCAGAAGGCTTCGGACGTCGGGTATCGGGCCAAGAAGAGCAGAGTTACACCAAGGATATCGGGGTTACGGAGTCAACTGCCGACTAGGCGGCAACAAGTCACAAGAGAGGACGATGCGTTGAAGAATCGGATGAAGCGCCGACCAATGACATGCTGAGTAATAGAATGTCAATTCGCGTTGTAATAATTATCTAGATCGAAGTAGAGTTTTGTTTGTGTGTGTGCAGGATTAACTACGACAACGATAAAGATGTAAAGCAAAACAAAGTACTGAAAGACAAGTGTGATAGATCGTTGGGAGTTTGAGAGTTCGACGGAAGTCCGAAAATTCGTTGGGAGTGCTGCCTGAACTGGTCGAGAATGAGTAGGAAGTTTGTCGAAGGGTTTTCGGAAGTTCACCGGAAGGTTTATCGGAAGTTCGTGGAGCTTGCTAAGAAAGATCGGAGCTTGCCAAAGACGCTCGTTGGAATTTGCTAAGATCTTCATAAAGTCCAGGAACTTACCAGGAGTCCATAGAATGGTTTCCGAGGGTTCGCCGGAAGCTCGCCGGAAGAAGTCTTGTTTTATGGACTTTGTAATAGCTTAGGAAATATCTTTAAAATTTATAGTTAGCACATAATTTGGTTTAGGATTAGGTGTTAATCCTATAAACCAAATAGGGGCCAATTAGGCCTTATTTTGGACTCCATAAATAGCTCCAAGGCCTAACCAGAAGTCGGGTAGAGCGAAGCAAGTGGCACCGGCTTAGTGGCCGAGAGGCCAGGCGGTGGCACCGCCCAATGCTTGAGAGCCCGGGCGGTGGTATCGCCCAATGCTCAAGAGCCCGGGCGGTGGTACCGCTAGGTCGGGCAGAGACACGGCAAGCAAAGCAGTTTCAAGCAATGGCACCGTCAGTTAGGCGCAGACCGCCAGTACACTCGACGGTTGTCGTGTCCGGCAAAAGAAGGGCACCACTAGCACTGGGAAGAACGAAATACCCCTCTCATTCATGGATGAAAGGGAGTCTAGAACTGAGATAAAAAGAAGGAAAACTCTGTTGAAAGTGTGTCAAAATCTTCCCTCTAAATTTTAAGTGTGTTCTAGTCCAAGAGAGGGGTGAGAGGCCTTGTAAGGGTTATCTCCTAAGCCCATCAAAAGGAAAGGTGCTGTAAGGTAGTTCATCCTCGCCCGTTGGAAAGAGGATAGCTAGTGGAAAGTCGATAGCCTCAAGTGAAGAGGAATCGGGAGTGGACGTAGGTCGTATGACCGAAACACTATAAATCGATTTGCATTTATCTTATTATCATTTACATTACTGCAAACCATCTTCACTTTGATGCTTTACTTCGTTGTCTCCTTTTTACATATGCTTTCAAGTTAAAATGCAATCGAAACGGTTTCAAACGAAACGTTATTTTTTTCATACGAAGTTTCTGAAAGTTGTTTAAATCACCAAAGTTTATCGTATTTATCCATTGCACTAATTCACCCCACCCCTCTTAGTGCCACAAGATCTCTAACAATTGGTATCAGAACCATGTTATTTCTCATTCGGATTTACACCCATAAGAAATGGCTCTTCATGGCTTTCAAGAGGGTTTTTCGGTTGTTCGTCCTCCGTTGTTTAACGGTTTGAACTACACTTATTGGAAAACTTGAATGAGAGTTTTCTTGCTTTCAATGAATTTGGATTTGTGTAATGTTATTGAAAATCATTTTCAACTTCCCTCTAAACCGACGAATGAATGATCGGATTTAGAGAAAAGGTCTTTTTCTTTAAATGCAAAGGCTATGAATGTCTTATTTTGTGTTTTGGATAAGAACGAGTTCAATCGGATTTCTATGTGCGAAACGACATTTGACATTTAGCGAACACTTGAAATCACGTACGAGGGAACTAGTAGAGTCAAAGACACGAAAGTAAACCTCTTATTGAATGATTTTGAGCTTTTCCAAATGAAACCAAGTGAGACTATCAGCGACATGTACACCCGTTTCATGAATGTTGTCAATAGTCTAAAAGCTCTTAGAAAATATTTTTTGAATTTTGAACTCACTAACAAGATCTTAAAATTCCTTCCAAAAAAGTGGGATCCTAAAATAATGACGATACAAGAAACTAAAGATTTAAATGATTATTCTATTGAAGAACTCATTGGATCCTTAGTGACATGAAATGAGTTTTTTGAAACATATTGAACATGATGAACACATGAACCACCTTCTAAAGAACAAGAAGGTTTTAAAACTCCGAACTATGAAATACTACTTGAGTGATGACTCAAGTGATGAGGACACTATTAAGAACTTTGAACTTCGAACACTAAATCTTAATAAGTTCATTAAACAAAAATCTAAAATAAACAATGAACTTGAATGGAGGAAGAGGCCAAAGAAGAGGAAGGCACCCAAGGAAGAATCAAGTGATGAAATGATGAATTTGGCTTTGATGGACTTCGACTACAAGATAAGCAACTTAACTCCCTTAAATTATTTTGAAATTACATGATGTTTTTCATGAGTTGCTTGATGTAGTTGGTAGGAATTTTTTTTATGTTTTTTCTTTCTAGTAATTTTTGAAAATTAAAAATATGAATGATGATTGAATGATTTGTAATAATGATTGTACATCAACTACACATCTATGTACATTGTTCTTGAAAACATTTTGATGATAATTTTATAGTATCATGCTTATGATTTGAAAATCTCGATTAATAGGTCTTAATCATTTTTATGATGAAATTTATAAAATAATTTTAGCAAAAATTTGAGCATCAATCATCTTGTTATAACTAATGAAAGAAAGAATTAAAATGATTTTGATGATGTCTTCGTGTTTAAATATGATGCATAACATTTTCATACAAACATTTGATCATTCTTATGAAAGATCAAATCACGTAAATTGAAACTCATAAAAATAAGAAAATGTACTATCATGATATTTTATGTGTGATGCATTTGATCTTAATGGCCTTAATGACAAAACTTGTATTTTAAATTTATACGATGATGGCTTTCATGTAAATATTAGAACATATCTTATGAAATCATCATTGTTAATGATGAAATAAAAATATAAAAAATTTATTTTCATGATATCATGCATAAGGATTTAAAAGGTTGTTATCATGCTTAATGACTTTATGATATCATATCTTGATGACGAAACTCATGTGTTATTTTTAAAAATGATACTCATCTTTTAAAACATAATCATACTCGAAACAAATAAATTAAAATAAAACACATTATGTGTGATGAGTGACTCTTGCACTTTGAACCTATGTATTTTTGGTCTTAATTATTTTATGATGAATTGTTTATATGACGTGTTATATTTTTTGACTTTAAGAATCTTGATGATGGTTTTTGCCTTTACGTCTTGAACTTTCATGATTGTCTCAATTTGACATTAAAAGATAAAAGCATACTTATATGAAATGAATCATAAAAAGAAAATGCATGATCTTGAAAATTCTTCTATCTCTAAAGTTTTCGGTCTTGATGAATCCATATGAATCTCTTGAATCGAATCTTTTGAAAAATGCCACATACTTAATGTGCTTAATGATCTTTATGACAAAATTTGCCTTTCCATCTTGAATGTTAACATTTTTTTTTAAAGTAAGGCATGCTTATAAGAAGCAAATCACATGAATAGAAATTTATAAAAACGAAATGCAATCCTCTATCTTATCGATATTTCATTGCTTGTCATGTATGAGTTTATTGAATGTAATTTTGAGGATGATTTCGAATTTGACAAATGCTTGATTTATTTTTATGATATGAGATACATTTTAAATATGAATCATGAATTCAAATGAAATGATATAAATGAATCGCCTGCCCCATTCGGACAAAGCCGAATGGGCCCTGTTTAAGTCCCAACTTGGCTCAGTAGAGGCCCGGTTGGCCCCCACTGAATTTAGACAGGATTTTTTTCTTAAATCCTTGCTCTACTCATGTGCAAACTACGAACCTAAAACATAACTCAACGTGATTTGATCCGACGCTCTTCAAGTCAACTTCTAGCGAGCTTTACGGCGAGATTCCGGCAGCCTTCCGATGCTTCCCTCGGATTGCTTCCAGTGGGCTCCCAGCATACTCCGGATTGTATGGCGAGCTCAACGAGTCTTCGGCTTGCTTCTGAATCATCCCGGTGAGTTTCGCGAACCTTCGACGATCTTTGAGATGAACTTCCGAAAACTTCGGCAAGTCCCTGATTCGATCTTGGATGGTTCCGGCAACACTTCCGAAAAATCTCTCGGACTTCCGATGAACTCTTGAACCCCCGACGGACTTGACCTCGGTAAATCATTTTATGTTTTCTTCCCATCGTAGTTATTCCTGCACACTTATCTCAACAAAGTAGATTAGAACAAATATTTCACCAATTGACTTCATCATCAAAATTCGAGATTCAACACATGGGGCGGTAGAACCGCTTGGGTGTGTCAGTCTGCCAAGACTGACAGCACTGAAAAATTCAAAAGATTCAAATTTTTGGCTTCAAGTTTGGGCTCCAAATTTGAATCACTTTGAGGCTTATAAATACCCCTTCCTTTTCAGCTGAAAAATAGAACCCTTTTGAGAGTTAGAATCTTAGTTTTGAGCTTTTGAAAAATCTTGAAACGTCTTGTTCTTGCTAAGTGTTCACCTCCTTCTTCTCCTTGAGAAATCTTGTAAGAGTGTGAACCACTTGTAAAGGGTTGTAAGAGGGGTATTTGATCCTTCCCTTTCAAAGGATTTGATAGTGAAAGAAGAGAGCCTTATCGGAGAAGGCTTCGGAAGTGGATGTAGGTCACTTTGACCGAACCACTATACATCGTTGCGTCTTGATTGTGTGAGTGTTTAAATTTCTATTTTACTTTGCTGTAAGCCTTTACTTTACTTGCTCCACTTCCTTTTTATCTTTGTACACATGCTTTAAAGTTAGAACGTAAAATTTGGTTTCAAACGAAATGTTGCTTTCATCGTACGAAGTTTCCGAAGCTTGTTTTAAATCGCTGAAAAATCCATCGTTTTATCCGCTGCACTAATTCACCCCCTCTCTTAGTGCCACTCGATCCCTAACAATTGGTATCAGAGCCACGTTCTTTCTCTTTCGGATTTACACCTGTGAGAAATGGCTCTAAAGGGTTGTAAGAGGGGTATTTGATCCTTCCCTTTCAAAGGATTTGATAGTGGAAGAAGAGAGCCTCATCGAAGAAGGCTTCGGAAGTGGATGTAGGTCACTTTGACTAAACCACTATATATCGCTACGTCTTGATTGTGTGAGTGTTTAAATTTCTGTTTTACTTTGCTGCAAGTCTTTACTTTACTTGCTCCACTTCCTTTTTATCTTTGTATGCATGCTTTAAAGTTAGAACGCAAAAATTGGTTTCAAACGAAACGTTGCTTTCATCGTACGAAGTTTCCGAAGCTTGTTTTAAATCACTGAAAAATCCATCGTTTTATCCGCTGCACTAATTCATCCTCCCCCCTCTTAGTGCCACTCGATCCCTAACAGATCCGCTTTGGACCAACCGATTACGAGAACATCGACGGACAACTAGCAAAGATCCGATAAACCTCCACCATTCAGGAGTATCAAACCAGGTTTGAATGGTTATCTAATCAAACTTGTGATTAGTCTAAAAAATAGCTATTGGGAACATTTATTGAGGGCTTAAAGTTGGAAATCCAGGGAGAAGTTAAAGCACAACAGCCGTACACGCTTATGGCAGCCATCTCTTTTGCATGACTTCAAGAGGAGCGATTAAATCATGAAGCCCAGAGGACTAGGATCACTCCCCGACCAGTAGTACCGAAGCTCTTAGCCCCCCCTACTATCAGCCTAGCTCCTGTACCAAAAATGTTGATAAGAGAAGAGCTTCAAGAGCGATCTACAAAGGGGCTATGTTGGCATTGCCAACGAGCCGTGGAGCCGTGAGCATCACTATAAAAAAGCAAAAATTCTTGTGATTGAACCAATGGAAGAAGATGTCATTGAACAGCCAGAAGAGAGCCTTGAACATGAGAAAGAAGATAGTAAAGAAGACCCACAATCGACTGACTTTATGGTACACGCATTAGTCGGCTACTTAAATCCGTAGACGATGAAAGTTGGAGGCCTTCTCAAACAACAATTGATCACTGTTCTCATTAATACGGGCAGCACTAATAACTTCTTAAATAGTAAGGTTGCTGCTTAGATGGTACCCCACATCGAAGGTTGTAGTAAGTTTGACGTAAAGGTCGCCGACGGTCGAATCCTAAAGTGCGACCAAAGATGCCGTAGGTGAAACTATTATTGCATGACCAAGAAATTGTGCCGACTTCTTCCTCCTATCAATTAATGATTATAAGGCCATGCTAGGCATAGAATGGCTAATGACGCTAGGTGACATCTCTTGGAACCTTTCCAAATTAATTATGAAATTCTACTGCAAGGGCAAACAAGTCACCCTACGCGAGAAGTGCGAAGGTAACGTATCCATTATTTCGACCCAACGAATGGAGAAAGTTTTACACAAGATAAATGGTGGCTTTTTTATGTATCTCTAGCAGCAACTAGAGGAGAAGAAAATAGAAATTGAAGATCAAAATCTCACCCAATTGCTTCCTAAATTTGATGATGTTTTTACTAAACTGCGCAGTCTTCCTCCTACTCGACAACATGACCACCGAATTTCAATTCTTTCGGGCAAATCACCAGCGAACACTCAGCCATGCCACTCTACTCACCTCTAGAAGGATGAGATTGAGAAAATCGTAAAGGAGATGCTTGAAACAGGGGTGATTCGACCAAGTTGTAGCCCCTATTCCCCACCGGTGTTACTTATACGCAAGAAGGATGGAACTTGGCGGATGTGCATTGACTACCGAGCTCTAAATGGTATCACCGTCAAGGATAAGTACCCAATACTAATAGTGGATGAACTTCTTGATGAGTTAAGAGGAGCTCGAGTCTTCATGAAGTTGGACCTCCGATCCGGGTACCACTAAATTCGAGTATGTGAAGACGCATCACAAAAATAGCTTTTTGCACTCATAATGGCCACTATGAATTCTTGGTAATGCCTTTTGGACTCACTAATGCTCCTTCAACCTTCCAAAGTCTCATGAATTATATTTTTTGGAGATTTCTTCACAAATTCGTGCTGGTATTTTTCAATGATATTCTCATTTACAGCTCTTCTCTTGAGACTCACTTTCAGCACTTGCGGTTTGTTCTGATGATCCTTCGGGAGAATACTCTTTTGTTAAACTATCAAAGTGTAGCTTTCTCTAGCAAAAAGTAGAGTACCTTGGGCACATAATATTAGAAGGAGTGACAATAGATCTAATAAAAATCGAGGCAATGCAGAGCTGGCCAAAACCTACAAATGTGAAATTGCTGCATGGGTTCCTTAGACTATCGGGCTACTACCAAAAATTTGTGAAAACTATTGGAAGATCAGTGCACCCCTCACTTCTCTATTGAAAAAAGATGCCTTCCAATGGTCGGACGAAGCCTCCGCTGCCTTCGATAAACTTAAGGTAGCCATGATGACGATGTCGGTGCTAGCATTACTAGATTTCAACCGACCCTTCATCATTGAGGTCGACGTATCTGGAGTCAAAATTGGAGTTGTTCTCATGCAAGAGGGTCGACCGCTCACATACACCAACAAGGCGTTGTCTCCCTCCCATCAAAAAATATCTATTTATGATAAAGAGATGCTTGCTATTGTGCACACAGTAACAAAGTGGAGACTCTACCTAATCGATCGACGATTTTAAATTAAAACCGACCATAGAAGCCTCAAGTACTTTTTGAAGCATAAGATATCATCCCCGGAGTAGCAAAAATAGGTAACCAAACTTCTAGGATTTGATTATGAAATTATTTACAAAAAGGGGAAAGAAAATGTTGTTGCAGATGCGCTCTCACAGCTACCTCAGCAAGCAGAATTTTCAACCGTCTCTCTTTCTACCATCAGCTTCCTTAAGGACATTAGAGAGGAATGGAAGGACCCAGAGACCAGCAACATCATTAAAAAATTAGAGGATCCAGGTGCAATAGCTCACTATACTTGAGATTCGAGGGATCTACGCTACAAAGGCCATATTGTACTTATATCCGACTCCCCTTGCATCAAAATCATTCTACACAAGTCACCCTAGATTCAACTGCCCAACACTACTGATGATGGAGATATTCAAGCCCAACCACAAGCTATCCTCGACCGCAGAATCGTGATGCGTCGCCGACGTCTCTCTACTAAAGTACTAGTGCATAGGAATAATTTATCACCCGAAGATATCACATGGGAATCATATGAGGAGCTAAAGACCAAATTCCCAGAGTTCATGGAACCTTAGCCTTGAGGACAAGGCTGATTTAAAGAGGGCAGGTCTGTTAGGACTCTAGCTAGGAGAGTATTAATTGTTGGGACTCTAGCTAGGAGAGTCCTAATTGAGTTTCATTGATAAGGGCATTCATGTAAATCCTATCTAGCCGACCCTTATTAAAGAGGTGAAGAGGGCGGCTAGGGTTAGGATTAGTTGGGAGGTTGCTTCTTAGAGAAGCATTAAGAGTTTATCAGAAGTAGGAGTCTTGAGTAAGAGAGTTTATTAAAAGTAGGAGTCTTAAGTAAGAGAGTTTATTAAAAGTAAGAGTCTTGAGTAGAGAGTTTATTAAAAGTGTTGAATCTTAGATTTTGATGATGAAACTAATTGATTGTGTTTTATGGTCTAATTTCATTTTGAGCTATGCAGGTCTACTATCAATCAGGATTAGACAATTGACGCTGGAGGAATTAACGTTGCACCGGGTGATCACGTCAGGATATTAGATGTCGAGCCGGAGGTTCGGTTGACAATTGGCAGAAGGCTTCATACGTCGGGCATCGGACCAAGAAGAGTGTGTTGCACCAATGATATCGGGGTTGCGGAGGTCAACCACCGATTGGGCAACGAAACGCAAGAGAGGATGATGCGCCGAAGAATCGAACAAAGCGCCGACCAATGACGTGTCGGGCAACAGAATGTCAATTCGCATTATAATAATTGTCTAGATCAAAGTAGAGTTTTTGTTTATGTGTGTGCAAGATTAACTACGATAACGATGAAGACGTAAAGCGAAACAAAGTGACGGAAGATAAGTGTGATGGATCGTTGGGAGTTCGAGAGTTCAACGAAAGTCCAAAGATTCGTTGAGAGTGCTGCCAGAACTAGCCAAGAACGAATAGGGAGCTTACTGAAGGGTTTTTGGAAGTTCGCTGAAAGGTTCGTCGGAAGTTCGCGGAGTTTGCCAAGAAAGATCGAAGCTTGCCAAAGAAGCTCATTGGAACTCGCCAAGATCATCGTGAAGTCCAAGAGCTTGTCGGGAGTCCGAAGAATGGTTTTCGAGGGTTCATTGGAAGACCGTTGGAAGTTCATCGGAAGCTTGCCAGAAGAAGTCTTAACTTATCAGATTTTATAATAGCATAGGAAATGTCTTTAATTTTGTAGTTAGCACATTATTTAAGTTAGGATTAGGTGTTAATCCTATAAACCAAGTAGGGGCCAATTAGGCCTTGTTTTGGACTGGTTTAGGTTGAGCTTAAGGCCCAACCAATGAAGCTAGAAGAGCTGGGCAGTGGCACCGCCCAATGGCCAAGAGGCTAGGTGGTGGCACCGCTTGGCCTGGGGCAGTGGCACCGCCTAGTGCTCGAGAGCTCGGGCGGTGGCACCGCCGGGCTGGGCAGTACTACTGCCGGTGGACAGCAAGCCCAGGCGGTGGCATCGTCGGGCTGGGCGGTGGCACCGCCTAGTACACTGACATTGTCAGTGTCTGACAGGCGGTGGCATCGCCACTGACAGGCGATGGCACCGCTAGCACCGGGAAGAACGAAAGTGATTCAAATTTAGGCTCCAAATTTGAATCCTCTTGAGGCCTATAAATACCCCTCTCATTCATGGATGAAAGGGAGTCTAGAACTAAGATAAAAAGAGGAAAAACTCTATTGAAATTGTGTCAAAATCTTCCCTCTAAGTTTTAAGTGTATTCTAGTCCAAGAGAGGGGTGAGAGGCCTTATAAGAGTTATCTCCTAAGTCCATCAAAAGGAGAGGTGCTGTAAGGGAGTTTATCTTTGCTCGTTGGAAGGAGGATAGCTAGTGGAAAGCCGGTGGCCTCAAGTGAAGAGGAATCGGGATTAGATATAGGTCGTATGACCAAACTACTATAAATTGATTTACGTTTATCTTATTGTCATTTATATTACTACAAACCATCTTCACTTTGATACTCTACTTCGTTATCTCCTTCTTACATATGCTTTTAAGTTAAAATACAATCGAAATGGTTTCAAACGAAATGTTATTATTTTCGTACGAAGTTTCTGAAAGTTGTTTAAATCGTCAAAGTTTATTATATTTATCTACTACACTAATTCACCCCCCCCCCTCTGTTGGATCCCTAACACTTTAAGGTAAGATAGTTTAGAATTAGATTAAAATCTAACATAAAGTCTAACACTAAACATAATGTCTAGTCTAGTTGCGGTGAGGTATAGTAAACTACCTATCATACCCCTATAAGTTTTTTTTAACAAAGTTTTCTCAATTATCATCCATATCTAAATTAGTGGAAATGCTCATTGGTATATTGATAACCTTTGGACTATCCATATTGAATCGTTTTAGCAAATCTAATGTATATTTAATTTGACTAAAAAAAATTGCATCACTTAGTTGCTTGATTTATAAACCTAAGAAAAAGGTCAATGTTAGGACTCTAGCTATAAGAGTTCTAACCTAGTTTCATTGATAAGGGCATTCATGTAAATCCTATCTAGCCGACCCCTATTAAAGAGGTGAAGAGGTCGGCTAGGTTAGGGTTAGGTTGCTTTTTAGTGAAGGAGTCCTATTAGAAGTAGGAGTCCTATTAGAGAAAGACTCCTATTAGAAGTAGGAGTCCTATTAGAGAAATAGTCCTATTAGAAGTAGGAGTCATATTAGAGAAAGAGTCATATTAGAAGTAGGAATCCTATTAGGGAAAGAGTCATATTAGAATTAGGAGTCCCACTAGAGAAGAAGTCCTAATTAGAAGTAGGAGTTGGTTAGAATTAGGAGTCTTGAGTAAGAGTCCTATTAGGAGTTGGGGTTTAGAAGCCCTATAAATAGCCATGTATTTACCTTCTTTTTATCATGAATAGATCAATCTTTTAACAGCCTTTGAGCAGCAACTTGGAGGAAGGAACCCCTATAGAGTTCCAAGGAGGCCGATCCCCTATAGAGATCAACTCCAAGCTTAGAATCCACAAGGGTTCTAACACTTGGTATCAAAGCAACGTTCTTGGCATCTCGCTACCCTTCCATAGCCATTCACCAGCCCTCCACAATCACCCAAAGCAATTCCCACAATTGCTTAGAAGATCATCGCCGAATTCTACCATCATCTCCACCATTGTAGATTATCCTTTGATCTTCCCGTGAATTACAACAGGTTCTGGTTATCTACCTTACTGCTGCTGTAATTTAGTTATCCTTATTCAAAAATCCAAAAAATTCATTCCTATATTGCTGAATAAACTTTTCATCGTAAAGTTTTCATCTCTACAACGAAAGTTGCATTGTAGAATTTCAGCCGCATAGCACTGTATTTTTAATCTTGCTATTGCATTTTTTCTATCCAAATCTCTATGAAATTTTTAAAACGGCTTTAACACTTCCAAATAGTAGATTTTCCTATGGTTTTGTCAAAAAATTCTCAATATAAACCACTTATTTTTTACATCCAAACTGCTGCACTTTAGACGTAAAAATCTGCTATAGTACCTCTCCGTGATCATCAATTTTGCTGAACCTCTTGCTATCATTTCTTTCTATGAAATTTTTAACAACATTACCTCTCCCTTATCAGTAGATTCCCTTTGAGTTTTACTTGAATCTCTTTTGAAAATTTCTAGAAAAAATTACATCTTTACTGCTAGAATTTTTTTGGTGAAAAATCTGATGTTGCACCTTTGTCCTTTTTTCTTCTCCGTAACCTACCAAACCCTAGCCACCTTGCTACCACAAACCAAGACAGCCATCATAACCTAGTTTCATAACCCTAATAGCATCAAAAACTATAGCCTAAAATAGTAAACCATTACAACCGAACCCTTCTATCACCAATCTATTGTCCAAACCTTCCACCATCCTATGCCATTACCCCATCAACAGAAAAAAGACAAGGGCATCTCTGATCTATAGGCATATGTTATGGCTTCTCAAGATCCAATTGATGCCAAATTTGAAGCATGGGAATCTCGGATTGAATCACGGCATGAATCACGCTTGGAAGACAAATTGCACGCTTTGTTTGCAGAATTCCGAATTGGATAACCACCGAGTCCAACCAAATTACAGCAAGGAGAGAATTTAGAAAGGACCCCAGAGAAGGAGGGATAGCCCTTAGACATGCTTCAGCCATGCATGAGGGTGGCCTTCCCACGATGGGAAGAAGGAGACCCAATGGGGTGGATTTCGCGCGCCGAACATTACTTTTGCTACTACCGAACGTCAGATAATACTATAGTGGAGATTGCTATCATCCACCTTGAAGGAGATGCTATTCAATGGTACAATTGGCTGGAATATAATCATGGGGCTCCGACGTGGAATCAATTTAAGAATGCACTGCTAAACCGTTTCGGACCTACGGAGTATGAAAATATCGACGGCCAACTCACAAAGATTCGATAAACCTCTACGATTCAAGAGTACCAAACTAGGTTTGAGAAGCTATCCTACCTTACTCATGATTAGATTGACCGACCATCAATTGTTAGGAACATTCATCGAAGGACTCAAGCCAGAGATAAAAGGGGAAGTTAAGGCGCGACAGCCCCGTACCGTGATGGCTACGATTTCTTTTGGCCGAATACAAGAAGAATGGCTCAGCCAAGATGCTCGGAGGATGAGAACCACTCCTAGAACCTCAGCATATAAACCCCCTTCTGCTCCCAGCCATCCTTCACTGCTAAAAAAATTGACAAGAGAAGAACTATGTGACCGATTAACAAAGGGTCTTTATTGGCATTGCGACGAGCCGTGGAACCGCGATCATCGCTGCAAAAGGGGCCATCTCCTATTGATTGAACCTCTTAAAGACATGGAGGAGGAGGTTCAGGAGTATGAGAAAGAGGTCATGGATGAAGAATAGTAGCTAATTGATATTACAATGCATGCCCTTGCCGGTTACGCGAACCCGCAAATAATGAAAGTGGGAGGATTTCTAAAGTAACAACCGATCACCATTCTTATTGACACCAGGAGCACTAATAATTTTATGAATAGTAAGGTTTCTGTCCGGATGGCCTTACCTATTGAGAATTGCAGCAGGTTCGATGTTAAGGTCACTGATGGACGAATTTTGAAGTGTGATCGTAGGTGCCCATGGGTGAAAATGTTGCTATAGGACCAAGAGGTAATTGCAGATTTTTTTCCTCCTTCCTCTCGATGATTATGAGGCTGTGCTTAGTATCGAATGGTTGATGACATTAGGTGATATTTCTTGAAATTTTTTTAAATTAATTATGAAATTTTACAGTAAGGGGAAACAAGTGATACTATGCGGGAAATGTGGAGGCGACGACTTTTTGGTACAACTTGAGTAGCAATCTAAGGGAGAGCCAAAATTTGAAGATCCAAACCTACTTCCCTTGCTTGTTGAATTTTCAGATATATTTGACGAACCACGCAGCCTACCTCCTAACCGCTGGCATGATCATTGTATACCGATTCTTCCAAGCAAACCTCCAGCAAATACTAGACCATATCAGTATCCACATCTCCAAAAAGATGAAATAGAAAGGATTGTAAAAGAGATGCTTGAAACAAGAGTTATTCAGCCAAGTTGCAGCCCCTACTCTTCACCAGTGCTCCTCGTATGAAAGAAAGACGGACCATGACGAATGTGCGTGGATTACCGAGCTCTCAACGGCATAACTGTCAAGGACAAGTACCCTATTCTAGTAGTAGATGAATTGCTTGATGAATTAAAGGGAGCATGAGTCTTCACAAAGCTGGACCTTCGATCCAGGTATCATCAAATACGAGTGTGCGAAGAAGACATACCAAAAACTGCCTTTCGAATGCACAACGGTCACTACGAATTTCTGGTAATGCCCTTTGGTCCTACCAATGCTCCCTCCACCTTCCAGATCCTTATGAATGATATTTTCTGAATTTATCTTTGAAAGTTTGAGCTAGTTTTCTTTGACGATATCCTTATTTACAGCCCGTCTCTTAAAAGTCAGATTCAACACTTACGACTTGTTTTGACAATTTTGCGAGAACATGTCCTTTTTGTCAAAAAAATGAAGTACAGCTTTCTTCAACAAAAGGTGGAATATCTTGGGCATATCATATCAGAGGAGGGGGTGGCAGTGGACTCCTCCAAAATTGAAGCAATGCAGAACTGGCCGACCCCGAGGAACATAAAATCGCTGCACGGCTTTCTCGGTTTAACAGGTTACTATCGTAAGTTTGTGAAAAACTATGGAAAGATCAGTGCACCCATTACTTCCTTATTGAAAAAGATGCTTTCTAGTAGTCGAACAAAACCACCACCGCCTTCGATGAACTTAAAGTCACAATGATAGCAACGCCAGTACTAGCGTTACCCAACTTCGACAAGACTTTTATTATTGAAGCTGATGCCTCCGGAGTTGGAATTGGTACTGTATTAATGCAAGATGGCCGCCCCCTCACTTATACTAGAGAGGCATTATCTCCTTTCTATCTCAAAATGACTATTTATTATAAGGAAATGCTCATGATTGTGTATGTGGTGTCTAAATAGAGACATACTTGATTGGGTGACGCTTTCAAATCAAGATCGACCATAAAAGCCTAAAATATTTCTTGGAGCAGAAGATATCTTCCCCCGAGCAGCAAAAATGGGTAACAAAGCTTCTTGGATATGATTATGAAATAACTTACAAAAAGGGGAAAGATAATGTTGTTGCAGATGCGCTTTCACGGCTACCCGAGCAAGTTGAATTTTTGGCTGTTTCACTTCCAACCAGCGACTTCTTTGAGGATATTAGGAGGGAATGGCAAGATAAACTGAAAATAAGTAAAATCATAAAAAAATTGGAGGAAGCACTAAGCTCCGTGGCTCATTACAGTTGGGACTCAAAGGACTTACAATATAAGGGATGCATTGTGCTTGTACCAAATTATACTTGCATAAAGACCATCCTTCAAGAGATACATTCCACACCTATGGTCGGACACTCTGGGTTCCTTATAACCTATAAAAGAATTAAGTAAAATTTTTATTGGATAGGGATGAAACAGCAATTGGTGTAGTCCATGATGAGTTTCACCGACCTACCCATCTTATTCTAGGGATATGCCCAAGAGTCCGCAGCTTACCTTCTGAACAGAGTTGCAACTAAGTCGGTAGTATCTACACCATATGAGATATGAAAAAGTCTGATTTTAAGGTTGTTAAGATTTGGGGCTGCCCTGCCCATGATAAGAGACACAACCCTGATAAGTTGGAATCTAGGATAGAATAGTGCGAGTTCGTGGGATAACCTAAGAAAACTTATGGGTATTATTTCTATCACCCTAAGGACCAAAAGGTCTTTGTAACCAAGAGGGTAGTATTCCTTGAGAAGGAACACATTCTTGGTGGATATAGTGAGAGCATGATAGAGTTGAGTGAGGTTAGAGAACCCAGTTTACGCACCATTTCATAGCCAGAATCTGTTTAGGTACCTAGCACACAAGTTTCGACATTACCTAAGTGCGGTAGAGTATCCCATCTTCCTAAGAGTATATGGGACATATCAGAGGAGTGGATATTGAGGATATTGATCCTCAGACCTATGAGGAGCCTGTTACGAGTATAGACTCTGGGAAGTGACAAAAAGCCATGAATTCAAAGATGGATTCCATACACTTCAACAAGGTTTACTTGAGGGAATCGTACCCATTGGCTACAAGTGGATCTTTAAGAAGAAGATCAGAGTAGATGGAAATATAGAGACCTATATAACAAAGCTAGTAGCTAAGAGGTATCGTCAAAGCCAAGGTGTTGACGATGACGAAACCTTCTTATCCGTAGCCATGCTAAAATTCATCCAAATTCTATTAGCTATTGTAGCATATCTTGATTATGAGATTTGGTAGATAGACATGAAGGAGGTGTATATGAGACAACCTAAGGAATTCATATCCAAGGACAGTCTAGATAAGGTGTGCAGGTTGCTTAGATCCATCTATAGACTAAAGTAAGCTTTTCAAAGTTGGAACATAAGATTTGATGAAGTGATCAGATCTTAT
Source organism: Musa troglodytarum (assembly GCA_023547065.1). NCBI lineage: Eukaryota > Viridiplantae > Streptophyta > Magnoliopsida > Zingiberales > Musaceae > Musa > Musa troglodytarum. Next base: position 17,581,957 of record CP097507.1, on the reverse strand, counting down.
GATTTCGTTAAGAATGAAAATAAGATTTGTGTGTACAAGAAGGTAAGTGGGTGATAGAACCCTTGTGGATTCTAAGCTTGGGGTTGATCTCTATAGGGGATCGGCCTCCTTGGAACTCTATAGGGGTTCCTTCCTCCAAGTTGCTACTCAAAGGCTGCTAAAAGATTGATCTATTCATTGATGAAAAGAGGATGAATACATGGCTATTTATAGGGCTTCTAAACCCCAACTCCTAATAAGACTCTTACTCAAGACTCCTACTTCTAACCAACTTCTAATTAGGACTCCTTCTCTAGTAGGACTCCTAATTCTAATAGGATTCTTTCCCTAATAGGACTCTTTTCCTAATAGGACTCCTACTTCTAATAGGACTCTTTCTCTAATATGACTCCTATTTCTAATAGGACTCCTTTTCTAAGAAGCAACCTAACCCTAACCTAGCCGGCCTCTTCACCTCTTTAATAGGGGTCGGCTAGATAGGATTTACTTGAATACCCTTATCAATGAAACCAAATTAGGACTCTTCTAGCTAGAGTCCTAACAGACCCGCCCTCTTCAAATCAGCCTTATCCTCGAGGCTGATGCTCCATGAATTCTGAGAATTTGATATTCAAGTCATCATAGTTCTCCCAAGTGGCATCTTCTACTGGTAGGTTCGCCAATTATATTAGCACTTCAATAGTGGGTTGTCGTTGTCGAGTCATGATCCGTCGATCAATAATGGCACTCGGTTGGATCTGAAGCTCTCCTTGGGTAGTCATATTTGGTAGATGGCTTTGGGCTATCTCATTTTGTCCCAACTTGAGTTTCAAACATGACACATAGAAGACTAGATAGATTCGAGGGCTGGCGGGTAAGTCCAATCTGTATGCTACTATTCCGATGTGCTTTAAAATTTGGTAGGATCCATAGAACCGAGGTGAAAGCTTCATAGATGCTCTGGTCTTCGGATCATCTTGCCATTCCTTCCTAATATCCTCAGGGAAGTCGCTGGCTGAAAGTGAAATGATCAAAAATTTAGCTTGCTTAGGTAGCCACGAAAGTGTATCTATAACAACATTCTCTTTCCCCCTTCTGTAAGTTATTTCATAATCATATCCAAGAAGCTTTGTTATCAATTTTTGCTACTCAGGGGAAGATATCTTCTGCTCCAAGAAATATTTTAGGCTTTTATGGTCAATCTTGATTTGAAAGCGTTGTCTGATCAAGTACGATCTCCATTTGGCCATCGCATGCACAATCACGAGAATCTTCTTGTCGTAAATAGTCATCTTGAGATGGGAAGGAGATAACACTTTACTAGTATAAGTGAGGGGGCGGCCATCTTTCATTAGTACAATACCAATTCCGACTCCGGGGCATCGGCTTCAATAATAAAAGTCTTGCCGAAGTCGGGTAACGCTAGTACGGACATTGTTATCATTGCGACTTTAAGTTCGTCAAAGGCGGTGGTGGCTTTGTCCAACCACTGTTAAACCAAGAAAGTTGCGCAGCGATTTTATGTTCCTCAGGGTTGGCCAGTTCTGCATTGCTTCAATTTTGGAGGGGTCCACTACCACCCCTTTCTCTGATATGATATGCCTAAGATATTCCACCTTTTGTTGAAGAAAGCTGCACTTCATTTTTTTTGACAAAAAGAACATGTTCTCATAAAATTGTCAAAATAAGTCGTAAGTGCTGAATATGACTTTTAAGAGAAGGGCTGTAAATAAGGATTTCGTCAAAGAAAACTAGCACAAACTTTCAAAGATAACTCCAGAAAATATCATTCATAAGGCTCTGAAAGGTGGAGGGAGCATTGGTGAGACCAAAGGGTACTACTAGAAATTCGTAGTGACCGTTGTACGTTCGAAAGGCAGTTTTCAATATGTCTTCTTCACACACTCGTATTTGATGATACCCGGATCGAAGGTCCAGCTTTGTGAAGACTCATGCTCCCTTTAATTCATTAAGCAATTCATCTACTAATGTAATAGGATAATTATCCTTGATAGTTATGCTATTGAGAGCTCGGTTATCAACGAACAATCACCATGTTCCATCTTTCTTTCGTACGAGGAGCACCGGTGAAGAGTAGGGGCTGCAACTTGGCTGAATAACTCCTATTTCTAGCATCTCTTTTACAATCCTTTCTATTTCATTTTTTTGGAGATGTGGATACCGATATAGTTGAGTATTCCTGGAAGAATTGGTATATGATGATCATGCCGGCGGTTAGGAGGTAGGCTGCGTGGTTTGTCAAATATTTCTAAAAATTCAGTAAGCAAGGGAAGTAGGTTTCGATCTTCAAATTTGGTTGGCTCTCCCTTAGATTGATACTTAAGTTGTACCAAAAAGCTGCTGCATGCTTTATGCAAAACTTTCTCCATTCGTTGTGTGTAAATCATCGTTACGTCGCCCCCACGTTTCCTACACAGTATCACCTGTTTCCCCTTACTATAAAATTTCATAATTAATTTAAAAAAATTTCAAGAAACATCACCTAATGTCGTCAACCATTCAATACCAAGCATGGCCTCATAATCATTGAGAGGGAGAAGAAAAAAATCTACAATTATCTCTTGTTCCTGCAGCAACAGTTTCACCCATGGGCACCTACGATCACACTTCAAAATTTATCCATCTGCGACCTTAACATCGAACCTGCTGCAATTCCCAATAGGTAAGGCCATCCAGGTAGCAACCTTACTGTTCATAAAATTATTAGTCTTCCCAGTGTCAATAAGAACAGTGATCATTTGTTGCTTTAGAAATCCTCCCACTTTCATTGTTTGTGGGTTCGCGTAATTGGCAAGGGCATGTATGTAATATCAATTGGCTATTGTTCTTTATCTGTGACCTCTTCCTCATGCTCCTGGACCTCCTCCTCCATGTCTTCAAAAGGTTCAATCAATAGGAGGTGACCCCTTTTGCAGCAATGATCGCGATTCCACGGCTAATCACAATGCCAACAAAGACTCTTTGTTGATCGGTCACGTAGTTCTTCTCTTGTCAATTTTTTTGGTAGCGAAGGACAGCTGGGAGTAGAAGGGGGTTTATATGCTAAGATTCTAGGAGTGGTTCTCATCCTTCGAGTATTTTGGCTGAGCCGTTCTTCTTGTATTCTGGCAAAAGAAATTATAGCCATCATGGTACGGGGCTATCGCGCCTTAACTTCCCCTTTTATCTATGGCTTGAGTCCTTCGATGAATGTTCCTAACAATTAACGATCAGTTCAATCACGAGCAAGGTAGGATAGCTTCTCAAACTTGGTTTGGTACTCTTGAATCATAGAGGTTTGTCGAATCTTTGGGAGTTGGCCGTCGATATTTTCATACTCCGTAGGTCCGAAATGGTTCAGCAATGCATTCTTAAATTGATTCCATGTCAGAGCCTCATGATTATATTCCAACCAATTATACCATTGAATAGCATCTCCTTCAAAGTGGATGATAGCAATCTCCATCATAGCATTATCCGATGTTCAGTAGTAGCAAAAGTAACGTTCGACGCGTGAAATCCACCCCGCCGGGTCTCCTTCCCATCGTGGGAAGTCCACCCTCATGCATGGTTGAAGCATGTTCGAGGGCTGTCCCTTCTTCTCTGGGGTCCTTTCTGAATTCTCTCCTTGTTGCAATTTGGTTGGACTTAATGGTTGTCCAATTCTGAATTCTGCAAACAAAGCGAGCAATTTGTCTTCCAAGCATGATTCAAGCTGTGATTCAATCCGAGATTCCCATACTTTAAATTTGACATCAATTGGATCTTGAGAAGCCATAGCATATGCCTATATATCATAGATGCCCTTATCTTTTTTCTATTGATGGGTTAATGGCATGGGGTGGTGGAAGGTTCGGACAATAGATCGGTGACAGAAGGGTTCGACTGTAATGGTTTACTATTTTGGGCTACGGGCTTTATGCTGTTAGGGTTATGAAACTAGGTTATGATGGCTGAGTCTTAAAGCTAGAGAGATGCCCTAAAGACATCTTAGTTTTTGGCAACAAGGTGGCTAGGGTTTGGTAGGTTACGAAAAAGAAAAAAGGACAAAGGTGCAACACCAGATTTTTCATCGAAAAAATTCCAACAGTAAAGATGTAATTTTTTCTAGAAATTTTTAAAAGAGATTCAAGTAAAACTTAAAGGAAATCTACTGATAATAAGAGGTAATGCTGTTAAAAATTTCATAGAAAGAAACAACAGCAAGAGGTTCAGCAAAATTGAGGATTACGGAGAGGTACTATAGTAGATTTTTACGTCTAAAGTGTAGCAGCTTGGACATAAAAGATAAGTAGTTTATATTGAGAATTTTTCAACAAAACTAAAGGGAAAACCACTGTTAGGAAGTGTCAAAGCTGTCATAAAAATTTCATAGAGATTTGGATAGAAAAAACACAATAGCAAGATCAAAAAGATAGTGCTATGCGGCTGAAATTCTATAGTGTAACTTTCGTTGTAGAGATGAAAACTTTACGACGAAAGTTTATGCAGTAATATAGGAATGAATTTTTTAGATTTTTTGAATAAGGATAACTAAATTGCAGCAACAGTAAGGTGGATAACCAGAACCTATTGTAACTCACGGGAAGATCAAAGAATGATCTATGGCGGTGGAGATGACGGTGGAATTCGACGATGATCTTCTAAGTAATTGTGGGAATTGCTTTGAGCGGTTGTGGAGGGCTGGTGGATGGTTGTGGAAGGGTAGTGAGACACCAAGAATGCTACTCTGATACTAAGTGATAGAACCCTTGCAGATTCTAAGCTTGGGATTGATCTCTATAGGGGATCGGCCTCCTTGGAACTCTATAGGGGTTCCTTCCTCCAAGTTGCTACTCAAAGACTACTAAAAGATTGATCTATTTATTGATGAAAAGAGGATGAATACATAACTATTTATAGGGCTTCTAAACCCCAACTCCTAATACGACTCTTACTCAAGACTCTTACTTCTAACCAACTTCTAATTAAGACTCCTTCTCTAGTAGGACTCCTAATTCTAATAGGACTCTTTCCCTAATAGGACTCCTATTTCTAATAGGACTCTTTTCCTAATAGGACTCCTTTCCTAATAGACTCCTACTTCTAATAGGACTCTTTTTCTAATAGGACTCCTTTTCTAAGAAGTAACCTAACCCTAACCTAGCCGGCCTCTTCACCTTTTTAATAGGGGTTGGCTAGATAGGATTTATATGAATGCCCTTATCAATAAAACCAAATTAGGACTCTCCTAGCTAGAGTCCTAACAGTGGGAGCGTCATCACCTTTTTGGTGTCGTATGTGGATGACATCCTGATCATTGGGAATGATTTAGGAATACTATCCATAATAAAGGCTTAGCTATCTAGACACTTCTCCATGAAGGATTTAAGAAAAACATCCTACATATTGAGGATTTGGATCTATAAAGATATATGCAAGTGAATGCTTGACTTATCCTAGTCCAAGTATATAGAAACCATTGTTAAAACGTTTAGCATGAAAAATTTCAAGAGAAGTCTCATACCGATGAGACATTGGCTATCACTTTCTTAGAGTATGTCCCCAAAGATTCCTAAAGAAAGGTCACACATGGATAAGATATCCTATGCCTCAGCGATAAGGTCTATTATGTATGCTATACTATATATCAAGCCTGATATAACGTATGCTTTGAGTGTCACAAGTAGCTATCACGTATATCTAGGCTTGGAGTACAGGAAAGCAGTAAAGTATATCCTTAAGTACTAGAGAAGGATTAAAGATCTTTTATTTAGTATATGAAGAAAGTAGTCTCAGGATTAAGGGCTACACGGACTCGAGCTTCTAGTCTGATATCAATGATGACAAGTATAATTTAGGGTATATATTCACCCTGAATGGAGGAGTAGTATACTTGAAGAGTTCCAAGCAAGATACTACTACTAACGGAGTACACTACTGCGGCAGAGGCAACAAAGGAGGGAGTCTAGATGAAGTAGTTCATCATAGATCTAGGAGTCGTGATGAGCAACGAAGAGCTAATTCCCTTATATTGTGATAATTACAAGATGATTACTTAAATAAGGGAACCCGAGTCTCATCAGAAGTTTTCTAAGGAGGTTCCAGCTTATTAGAGAGATCGTGGCCCGAAAAGATGTAGTAATGGAAAGAGTTCTATTCGAAGATAACATTTAGATCCACTAACAAAGCTATTGACTCAAATTATCTTTGAGCATCACAGAGGTCTAATGGGGCTTAGACACGTAGGTGATTGACTTTAGGTCAAGTGGGAGATTGCTAGTTATCGGTGTCCTATAAGCCAATCACGTGAGTGATAGCACCTATAACATACTACGTCAATCTCTTTGTTTATGATTACTGACATTTTCTCATATTATCTAGATGTATATTGTGATGTTCTTGGATCTGTGTAATGGGAATCAGATCATGATGAGATCACGATAATGAGACCAATTCACTTTTAAACACAGACCCTAAATAATCTTGGTCATAGGTTACTCGAGAGAGACAATGAGATAACCATATAGACTGGTGTGTCGTATACCAATCCATATGTTGGAGGTAGCTAGTCTCATAGCTACTCATATGGGGACACTAACGGTATAGTGTAAGTGCTCATTAGAGAATGAGTTCATTGATTGATCTGCTTACGGAATGTTAGATGGTTATTGATATATGTTGTTAAATAGTGATTTCTGTTAGGACTCTAGCTATGAGAGTCCTAATTTAGTTTCATTGATAAGGGCATTCATGTAAATCCTATCTAGCCGACCCCTATTAAAGAGGTGAAGAGGCCGGCTAGGTTAGGATTATGTTACTTCTTAGAGAAAGAGTCCTATTAGAAGTAGGAGTCCTATTAAGGAAAGAGTCCTATTAGAATTAGGAGTCATACTAGAAAATGAGTCCTAATTAGAAGAAGGAGTTGGTTAGAAGTAGGAGTCTTGAGTAAGAGTCCTATTAGGAGTTGGGGTTTAGAAGCCCTATAAATAGCCACGTATTCACCCTCTTTTCATCATGAATAGATCAATCTTTTAGCAGCCTTTGAGTAGCAACTTGGAGGAAGGAACCCCTATAGAGTTCTAAGGAGGTCGATCCCCTATAGAGATCAACCCCAAGCTTAAAATCCACAAGGGTTCTAACACTTGGTATCAGAGCAGCGTCCTTGGTATCTCACTGTCCTTCCATAGCCATCCACCAGCCCTCCACAACTGCCCAAAGCAATTCCCATAATTGCATAGAAGATCATCGCCAAATTCCGTCGTCATCTTCAACACCGTAGATCATCCTTTGATCTTCCCGTGAATTGCAACAGGTTATGGTTATATATCTTACTGCTATTGTAATTTAGTTATCCTTATTCAAAAAATCCTAAAAATTCGTTCCTATATTGCTGCATAAACTTTTCGTCGTAAAGTTTTCATCTCTACAACGAAAGTTGCACTACAGAATTTCAGCCGCATAGCACTATTTTTTTATCTTGCTATTGCATTTTTTCTATCCAAATCTCTATGAAATTTTTACGATGGCTTTGACACTTCCTAAAAGTGGTTTTTCCTATAGTTTTGTTAAAAAATTCTTAATATAAACTGCTTATCTTTTACATCTAAACTGCTGCACTTTAGACGTAAAAATCTGCTATAGTACCTCTCCGTGATCCTCAATTTTGCCAAACCTCTTGCTGTCGTTTCTTTCTATGAAATTTTTCACAGCATTACCTCTCCCTTATCAGTAGATTGCCTTTGAGTTTTACTTGAATCTCTTTTGAAAATTTCTAGAAAAAATTACATCTTTACTGCTAGAATTTTTCAGTGAAAAATCTAGTGTTGCACCTTTGTCCTTTTTTCTTCTCCGTAACCTACCAAACCCTAGCCACCTTGCTGCCACAAACCAAGATGTCTTTAGGGAATCCCTCTAGCCTTAAGACACAACCATCATAACCTAGTTTCATAACCCTAACAGTATCAAAAACTGTAGCCCAAAATAGTAAACCAGTACAGTCGAACCATTCTATCACCGATCTATTGTCCGAACCTTCCACCACCCTATGCTATTAACCGATCAATAGAAAAAAGACAAGGGCATCTCTAATCTATAAGTATATGCTATGACTTCTCAAGATCCAATTGATGCCAAATTTGAAGGATGGGAATCTCGAATTGAATCACGACTTGAATCGCACTTGGAAGACAAATTGCGCTCTTTATTTGCAGAATTCAAAATTGGACAACCATCGAGTCCAACCAAATTGCAGCAAGGAGAAAATTCAAAAAGGACCCTAGAGAAGGAGGGACAGCCCTTGGACATGCTTCAGCCATGCATGAGGGTGGACTTCCCACGATGGGAAGAAGGAGACCCGGCGGGGTGGATTTCACGCGCCGAACGTTACTTTCACTACCACTGAACGTCGGATAATGCTATGGTGGAGATTACTGTCATCCACCTTAAAGGAGATGCTATTCAATGGTATAATTAGTTGGAATATAATCATGGGGCTCCGATGTGGAATCAATTTAATAATGCACTGCTGAATCGTTTCGGACCTATGGAGTTTGAAAATATCGACGGCCAACTCGCAAAGATTCGACAAACCTCTACGATTCAAGAGTACCAAACTAGGTTTGAGAAGCTATCCTACCTTGCTCATGATTGGACTGACCATCAATTATTAGGAACATTCATCGAAGGACTCAAGCCAGAGATAAAAGGGGAAGTTAAGGCGTGATAACCCTGTATCATGATGGCTACGATTTCTTTTGCCCGAATACAAGAAGAATGGATCAGCCAAGATACTCAGAGGATGAGAACCACTCTTAGAACCTCAGCATATAAACCCCCTTCTGCTCCCAGCTGTCCTTCGCTGTCAAAAAAATTGATAAGAGAAGAACTACGTGATCGATCAGCAAAGGGTCTTTGTTGGCATTGCGACGTGCCGTGGAATCGTGATCATCGCTGCAAAAGGGGCCACCTCCTATTGATTGAACCTCTTGAAGACATGGAGGAGGAGGTCTAAGAGCATGAGGAAGAGGTCATGGATGAAGAACAATAGCTAATTAATATTACGATGCATGCCCTTGCCGGTTACGCGAACCCACAAATAATGAAAGTAGGAGGATTTCTGAAGCAATAACCGATCACCGTTCTTATTGATACCGGGAGTACTAATAATTTTATGAACAGCAAGGTTTTTGTTTGGATGCCCTTACCTATTGAGAATTGCAGCAGGTTCGATGTTAAGGTCACAGATGGATGAATTTTGAAGTGTGATCGTAGATGCCCACGGGTGAAACTATTGCTGCAGGACCAAGAGATAATTGCAGATTTTTTCCTCCTCCCTCTCGATAATTATAAGGTTGTGCTTAGCATCGAATGGTTGATGATATTAGATGATGTTTCTTGAAATTTTTTGAAATTAATTATGAAATTTTACAGTAAGGGGAAACAGGTGATATTGTGCAGGAAACGTGGGGGCGACGTAACGATGATTTGCACACAACGAATGGAGAAAGTTTTACATAAAGTATGCAGTAGCTTTTTGGTACAACTTGAGCAACAATCTAAGAGAGAGCCAACCAAATTTGAAGATCCAAACCCACTTCCCTTGCTTGCTGAATTTTCAGATATATTTGATGAACCACACAGCCTACCTCCTAACCACTGGCATGATTATTGTATACCGATTCTTCCAGGAAATCCTCCAGTAAATACTCGACCATATCAGTATCCACATCTCCAAAAAGATGAAATAGAAAGGATTGTAAAAGAGATGCTTGAAATAGGAGTTATTCAGCCAAGTTGCAATCCCTACTCTTCCTCAGTGCTCCTCGTACGAAAGAAAGACGGAACATAGTGAATGTGCGTTGATTATCGAGCTCTCAACGACATAACCATCAAGGACAAGTACCCTATTCCAGTAGTAGATGAATTGCTTGATGAATTAAAGAGAGCACGAGTCTTCACAAAGCTAGACCTTCGATCCGGGTATCATCAAATACGAGTGTGCAAAGAAGACATACCGAAAACTACCTTTCAAACGTACAACGGTCACTACGAATTTCTGGTAATGCCCTTTGGTCTCATTAATGCTCCCTCCAACTTCCAGAGCCTTATGAATGATATTTTCCGGAGTTATCTTCGAAAGTTTGTGCTATTTTTCTTCAACAATATCCTTATTTACAGCCCTTCTCTGGAAAGTCATATTCAGCACTTACGACTTGTTTTGACAATTTTGCGAGAACATGTTCTTTTTATCAAAAAAATAAAGTACAACTTTCTTCAATAAAAGGTGAAATATCTTGGGCATATCATATCAAAAGAAGGGGTGGCAGTGGACCCCTCCAAAATTGAAGCAATGTAGAACTGGTCGACCCCGAGGAACATAAAATAGCTGTGCGGCTTTCTCAGTTTAATAGGTTACTACCGTAAGTTCATGAAAAACTATGAAAAGATCAGTACACCCCTTACTTCCTTATTGAAAAAAGATGCTTTCCAATGATCGGACAAAGCCACCATCGCCTTCGACGAACTTAAAGTCGCAATGATAACAACACCAGTACTAGCGTTACCCGACTTCGGCAAAACTTTTATTATTGAAGCCGATGCCTCCGGAGTAGGAATTGGTGCTGTACTAATGCAAGATGACCACCCTCTCACTTATACTAGTGAGGTATTATCTCCTTCCCATCTCAAGATGACTATTTACGACAAGGAGATGCTCGCGATTGTGTATGCGGTGTCCAAATGGAGACCATACTTGATCGGGCGACGCTTTCAAATCAAGACCAACCATAAAAGCCTAAAATATTTCTTAGAGCAGAAGATATCTTCCCCTAAGTAGCAAAAATGGGTAACAAAGCTTCTTGAATATGATTATGAAATAACTTACAAAAAGGGAAAGATAATGTTGTTGCAGATGCGCTTTCGTGGCTACCCGAGCAAGCTAAATTTTTGGTTGTTTCACTTCCGACCAACGACTTCCTTGAGGATATTAGGAGGGAATAGTAAGATAATCCAAAAACTAGTAAAATCATAAAAAAAATAGAGGAAGCACGAAGCTCCATGGCTCATTATAGTTGGGACTCAAAGGACTTACGATATAAAGGATGCATTATGCTTGTGCCAAATTCTACTTGCATAAAGACCATCCTTCAAGAGATGCATTCCACACCTGCAGCCGGGCACTCCGGGTTCCTTAGAACCTATAAAAGAATTAAGCAAAATTTTTATTGGATAGGGATAAACAATATTATTACTGAATTTGTAGCACAATGTGATGTATGTCAACGACACAAAGGTGAGACAGTGGCAAGTCTCAGAAAGTTACAACCTCTACCCATCCCAAAATCAATATGGACTGATATATCAATGGATTTCTTCGAAGGGCTTCTCTCATCACAAGAAAAAGGTACAATTTTTATCGTGGTTGATCGCCTTACAAAGTATGCTCACTTTTGTGCCATCCATAATCCCTACACTGCTTCTAGTATTGCTCGAATCTTTATAGAGAATATTGTAAAATTATATGAGATGCCGAGATCTATTGTAAGTGATCATGATAGGGTCTTCACGAGCAAATTTTGAACAGAGTTATTCTAGATGCAGGGCACTAAATTAAAGATGAGTATGGCATATCATCCACAAATCGATGGCCAAACTAAAGTGGTGAACATGTGTTTAGAGACATACCTTAGATGCTTGACCAGTGACCGACCAAAGGAATGGACAAAGTAGCTTCCCTGGGCCGAGTGGTGGTATAATACAACTTATCATTCCTCCACAAAATGTACTCCCTATGAGGCCATGTGTGGCCGACCCCCCCTTATAATTCCAAAATATATGTTGGGCACCTTTAAAGTAGAACAAATAGACAAGGAACTACAAGATAGGGACAAAATGCTAAAGTTGCTAAAAGATAATCTCACTGTAGCACAAGCAAGGATGAAACAACAATATGATCAACACAAAGGCAAAAGAGAATTTTTAGTAAGAAATTGGGTCTTCCTACGGCTCCAGCCATACAAGCAAACATCAATCCAAACCAGAGCATCTATGAAGCTTTCACCTTGGTTCTATAGACCCTACTAGATTTTAGAGCACATCAGAGCAGTAGCATACAGATTGGACTTACCCGCCAGCTCCCGAATCCATCTAGTCTTTCATGTATCATGTTTGAAGCTCAAATTGGGACAACATGAGATAGCCCAAAGCCATCTACCAAATATAACTATCCAAGGAGAGCTCCAAACCCAACCAAGTGCCATTATTGATCGATGGATCATGACTCGACGACGATGACCTGCTACTAAAGTGTTAATACAGTAGGTAAACCTACCAGTAGAAGATGCCACTTAGGAGAACTATGACGACTTGAAGATCAAATTCCTAGAATTCATAGAACATCAGCCTCGAGGATAAGGCTGATTTGAAGAGAGTGGGTCTATTAGGACTCTAGCTATGAGAGTCCTAATTTAGTTTCATTGATAAGGGCATTCATGTAAATCCTATCTAGTCGACCCCTATTAAAGAGGTGAAGAGGCTGGCTAGGTTAAGGTTAGGTTGCTTCTTAGAAAAGGAGTCCTATTTGAAATAAGAGTCCTATTAGAGAAAGACTCCTATTAGAATTAGGAGCCCTACTAGAGAAGGAGTCCTAATTAGAAGTAAAAGTTGGTTAGAAGTAGGAGTCTTGAGTAAGAGTCCTATTAGGAGTTGGGGTTTAGAAGCCCTATAAATAGCCATGTATTCACCCACTTTTCATTATGAATAGATCAATCTTTTAGTAGCTTTTGAGCAGTAACTTGGAGGAAGGAACCCCTATAGAGTTCCAAGGAGGTCGATTTTCTATAGAGATCAACCCCAAGCTTAGAATCCGCAAGGGTTCTAACAATTTCATAGTCCTAGTAGTATATCTGGTCCTTAGACTTGAGACATCAAGGACGTCCTATATGAGTACTCTACTCTTTAATACATTCCAAATCTAGTACAGCTAATTATTAGGAATGGCAGCCAACCTTATGAGAGCTATTGAGTATCAATAGAAAATCATCCACTCTCAATATCATGAAGGAATATCTCATGTGTTCTTGCTTAGGCAAATCCCTAGCCAGGGTCATTCAGATTGAGAGAGAAAGAGTTCTTCTGAAGAATTCGATTAGAGCAAGACTCGAGTGAAAGTTATATGGGCCTGACAGTACCATGCCCGATATACAGTCTTTGGGATATTAGATGGATAAGGGACCATAGGTACATAATAACTGAGGACAGATAGGTCCAAATGATTGGATTCCCCCATGTCATCTTGTTATGGATAAATTGTAAATGGTTTGTTCGGTATAATGCTTATGTATGTTCATGTCCTTTCGGTTTGTTCTAGCTTTATAAAGCTTATAAAAGGCTAGCAAAGGCTTAATAGCCCTATTTGAGTGAGTTTGGCAACCATTGTAGGCTTGTACATAAAGTTTACATTAGGTGGACACTTGTACTAGATTTTAGTCTATAATGGACTAATTTTATACCTTTGTTGTGCAACCGTTCTGAGCTTGTGATATCCATGGTTGTGCAAAGAGTTACAATCTAGCAGGTGTGTTTGCGAAGGTAAAATAGTGCACAGTTTGTTTAGTAAGGTGGAGTAGTCCAAGAGGATGGTGGTCTTCAAAAATTCCAAAGGGAAGGATGCGAAGAGAGAAATTGCTCCAACGAGACAGATATCCAAGAGGGATAAGTTATGATTCTCTAAAGGGAGAATCATGTGCAATGGACCGCACATGTTGAGGAGGAGTACCTCAAGACAAAGCTCAATAGACCGAGTAAGTAGTGAGGAGTCGTCGCATGATCTCACAAGAGGTAATGCATTGGTAGATGCATAGCAAGATCAAGTGGGGGAGCAAGCCAAGGTAACACAAAGTGAAGGTATATTTAGAGCCGATAGGAAGATCAAACTCAACATAGGGATGACTCGTGGAATGGTAGGCATGAGGACCACCATTAACTCAATGCAAATCAAGAAGTGGAGCAACTTAGGGGTAACTTAGTGATGTACCCAAGTTGCATGAAGGGAGTTGGCATAGAAGATGGAACATGGAACAGAGGCTTGGAGCTTTCCTTAGACAGAGGTCAAGGATATGGACTCTTGCAGAGGCAGGAGTAGGATCATGTCGTTCCATGGGTTCCTTATTCTAATGGAGTAGACTCATCTTGCATGGTGCCAAGGACGGAGGGAGCTTCAGGGCATATGCACCTTATCTCAATGAAACATTTGACGGAGGAACTAAGGTGACACAACTTGCAGAGGTAAAGTTGGTGTCAGGAGGCTTTGGCACGGGGCAAGAGGACATAGAGGCAGGCACTCTTGAAGAATATGTCATAATATTGCTAGTTGTGTTGCCATAAGGAAAGTGGTATACAACGAAGATTGTGCTGGTAGGGGTAGAGGCTCAGGATCCAAACAATGGTGCACCAATTTCAACGAACTCAGGGAACTTCAGAGGAGCTACTAGGTGATGGACTGTCCTACTGCTATGCTTCATTTAGGTGTGACCCGAGAGTGGGTGGACAAAGGTCGATTGTCAAAGGAGCAAACAGAATCGTAGGTGGCAAAGGCTCTGTGATGTGTTGGCGGAGGCCACACATGGAAAGATTACAATTTGAGTTCATACCACAATGATCAAAATGGAAGGAGATGTCACCAGGAGATGACATAGTACAGCGAATCATGGTGGAGAATAGTTTGAGGTAATACGACACACATAAGACTAGTCTCGGGAGGGACAAGATCATATGGAGATATGATTAGGAGAGCTATTGGGAGCTCCACTTCAGTGAATAACATGATGGCAAGAATGGCTATGGATTCAAGGAGGGAATGCCATGGTACCGTAAAGGCAGGTCTTCCGTACATGCATCGAAGGTTGCATTGAATGAAAACCTTGGGCATCAACTTATAGGAGTTGTACACCACCGATAGAGAAGTTTAGATGCAAGTACTAGTGAATCCCATGGGTGGGACTGGATCATGTAGAGGTATGATCGGAGTGGCTAAAGAGTTGGACTAATTCAGAGCTCACATTCGCTTAAGAGAGCGTGGCAAGTCAAAAGACAAGACCGAGTAAGCGAACATTACAACCAATGAAGCTAAGGAGAATAGAATCGGTGTAAGCCCTACAACATGATGGTAGAGGCCATGCATGGGAGTTGCAGTCTATCTTTCCATCGACCAAGAGGAACTGCTCAGAGAACACAAAGGTGTTGAAGCAGGTGGTCAAAAAAGGACAAGGAAGCAATGACGAGTCTAGAGAGACTCAACTATCCAAAATCAAACATTGGTTAGAATGAAAGTGGACTCAGAGGAGTACTGTAGAGGCAGATCTACCGAATGCAAAGAAGGGATGTAGATGCAAGACAACGGATAGTAGTGCCATGAGCATAGCAGCGCCATGGTACCGCAGAGGCGGGACTTTCGTGGAGTCATCAATCCCTTGCTCTCATGAAGGGAGAGCGTTTGGTCATGAGATGGGCCGAGGAGGTGGAGAATGCAGAGGCAAACTCCAAGGACTAAGACAAGGCTGAAGGGTAAAGGCTAGGAAACTTTATAAGACCGATGTCAATGGACTTCTTATCAAGATAGTCGTAAGTGAAAGGACTTCGAGTCGATGTAAGAGTGCATGACTAAGGAACAAAGCAGGCAGTATGTGGTGTTGTACCTTTGCTACTCAGAGGAGTAGATGACAGAAATGATAGAGAAGATGGTACAATCCCAAAAGCGACCAAATCTATCGGAGACTTGCTCCAAGTTGGAGTAATAACTTCTTACATTCCAGAAGTTCAATGGTATTGAGAAGGTGAATCATAGTAGCTGACTCAACGTAAAGATTGTAAACACTTCAAGTGCTTCGGAAGTGTGAGCCAAGAGCAGGCAAAGTCTAGTAACTAGCTTGACACATGGAGTACAAACCTCGAGGAGGCGGGCGAAGTCAAGTAACCTTTGCCTTCTTAACTCTCAAGAGAATGGGCGAAACCGAGTACCCGAGTTCTCTTATTTATCTAGCAAAGGAGCTCTGCATAGATTGAAGACCCTTTGAAGGAACCTGATAGAAGATAACAGTTGTCAAGTCCTCACCAATGGTAATCAATACTATTGAGAGTAGATTGTCCGCTTCATTTCTCAACTGAATGCTAATCGAAAGCAGAAATTATGCGAACCTACTTGGATGAGACATCTAAATGAAAGAAGATTTGATGAAAAAATTTTTACAGAGAAAGGACTTGAAACTTCAAAGTTTGCGAGGCAATGCTCATTAAAGCTCCAACAAGCATCTATCCAATTTAAGAGATAAGAAGAATTTGAAGACTAGCACATATTAAGGATGGTCTTTTCCTTCATCAGATAAATTCATAAGAACCAGCAAGGATCAGCCTAACTCTGTCGACCCTACACCAGAGTTAGAGTCATTGGCAAATTAACGTAGCATAGCACATTAAAGTTCGATGAGTCAACAACAACAAGCAAAGAACAACTAGGAGCCGAGGGGCGTATCACAATAGGAGCAAAAGATTAAAGATCCAGCAAAGGCAAGGAGTTACAACGTCATCAAAGGCTTCGACAAGGACTTTGAAAGAATAAGTGGGGGAGCATATCACGGACAAATTGTAAACGACTTGTTCGGTGTAATGCTTATGTATGTCCATCTCTTTTCGGTTTGTTTTAGCTTTGTAAAGCTTATAAAAGGCTAGCCAAAGACTTAACAACCTCATTTGAGTTAGTTTGGTGACCATTGTAGGCTTGTACATAAAGTTTACGTCAGATGGATATTTATACTAGATTTCAATTTGTAGTGGACCAAATTTATACCTTTGTTGTGCAATCGTTCTGAGCTTGTGATATCCATGATTGGAATTTGCATTGACTATAAAGTGTTTATTGAAAGGGTTGCTTGTGGATCTCGTGTGAAGTGCTTTTTCTATCCCGTCTTCTCTTTTACAAGCCCTAAGGGATCATAGAAGGTTTTGGGGAGGCTGACCTTTGTGGACGGACACGCAAGGGTGCCGCATGACTTAAGCAAAACTAGCTAAGTTCGTGGCAGTCTAGGGACTACGGCGTAGTGGCCTAGTACGTTCGTAGTCGATGAGTCGAGTGAATTATTATGGAGATAATAATTCACTAAGTTAGAAGGAGTTCTGATAGGTATGACTCATGGCTAACTCAATATTGGGCTTAGAGAGTCACACACATATGGTAGGTATTATGACAAGTAGAGGTTTGGGTATGAGATATCTGTCGGAGCCCCTATCTTATTAGATATCCAATAAGCCCCTATATTATTGGATCCCATGGATCAGATCTAACAAGAGCTAATAAGATATTATTGAATAGAGACCCATTAATCTAAGAGGCTTAGGTTATTCGATAGAGATCCAATACCCAATAGGGTAGCATCCATTAGGGTTAATAAGGGGCCTCTATAAATAGAAGGGATCCAAAGGTCCATATGCTAGGGTCTTCTTGGCAGCCACCTCCTATTCTCCTCTCCCTAGAGAGGAGCATCTTCGTAACCCTTGCCGTGTGGATCACCGCTAGAGAGGAGGATGCTTGACCTCCTTCATCCTTTCTATAGATCGATAGGAATTTAAGAATATACGATCTTCCTAGGTACTATATTTTCATATACATAGTTTTTAGATTCACGGATTTATTTTGCGCATTGATCTTTACACGACGATGAAGTCTTTCACAAAAAAATCTATGATATTTTGTTTTATATTCTTCTGTTGTGCATGAGATGTCGCTGTTGGATTTTCGAACAGTTGATCTAGGTGATGATTCTGACAAAGCCTCTTCGATGCTAGTGTTATATCATCCTCTTCTAAAGATATAGCCTTCTTAAGCTGCTAATTACTTTTCCAATTTCAAATCCATCCTATCATAACTTTGTTTGTAATATGACTATAGAGTTAGTAACCATTGGAATTCTCAACATAATCTACTTAGATGTATTTTTGACTTTTATCCTCAAATTTTATTCTCTTTTCTTCTTATATCTTAGGAAATGCAATACTTTAAAAATTCTCAAATGATTAACTCTTAGTTTCTATAAGCTCTATTCTTATTCTAGTATAATATTACCAATTCACCTTATTGGAAACTTGTTAAACAAATAAATTGCATAAGCAAAAGCAGCTCCCCAAACCTCTTTCCTATAACATGTATCAGACTATATTAAATATAGTCCTATTTTTTCTTTCTAAGAAACCATTTTATTGAGGTATATATAACATGGTGAAATAATGTATAATTTTATTATTTTTATAATTTTTTAAAATTTATTTGATATATATTCACCACCCCTATCTGTTCTTAAACATTTAATCTTATAACCAATTTGTCTTTCAACTAAATCATTAAATTCTTTGAATTTGATTAAAACTTCTTTCTTTTCTTCTAACATCGAAACCTAGGTTTTGCCATTATAACCATTAGTAAAAATAAGAAAATACTTGCTTCCTCTAAATGATACTAGATTGATAGGACCATAAACTTTTGGAAAATCCAGGGAGCGACATCACATGCGTAGCGAAAGAACGAAAACAAAACATCCTAGATTTCTGTGAAAAGGTTTCATCATCATGCGAAGATTGATGCGTAAAAACAAATCCGTGAATCAGAAAACTACGTGTATAAAAAGATAATACCTAGGGAGATCATATATCATTGATATTCCTACAAATCCATGGGGAGAATGAAGGACGTCAAGCATCCTCCTCTCTAGCGGTGATCCACATGATAACCACTGTGAAGATGCTCCTCTCTGAGGGGAGGAGAATAGGAGGTGGCTACTAGGAAGCCCTAGCCTATGGACTGTTGGTTCCCTCCTATCAACCCTAATGGATCCAACCCTATTAGGTATTGGATCTCCATCCAATTACCCAAGCCTCTTAAATTAATGGGTCTTACCCAATAATCTAGCTCTTATTGGATTTCATCAATGGGATCTAATAATTCATGGGCATATTGGATATCCAATAAGATAGGGGCTCTAACGGATATCTCATACTTGAACCTCTACTCTTCGCAATACCTACCATATGTGTATGACTCTCTAGGCCCAATATCAAGCTAACCATGAGTCATATCTGTTAGAACTTCTTCTGACTTAATGAATTATTATCTCCATAATAATTCACTCGACTCATCGACTGCGGACGTACTAGGCTAATACGCCGTAGTCCCCAAAAGATATAAGGAAATCCAATCCTTTGAACCTATTTGTCCTCAGTTATCATGTACCTTTAGTCCCTCATCCATCTAATATCCTAGAGATTGTATATTGGGCATGGTGTTGTCAGGCCCATATGGTTTCCACTCGAGTCTCGCTCTAATCAGATTCTCTCGGAGAACTCTTTCTCTCTCAATCCAAATGATCTTGGCTAAAGATTTGCATAAGTAAGAACACATGTGATATTTTTTTCATGATACTGAGAGTGGATGATCTTCTATTGATATTCAATTACCCTCATAAAGTTGGCTACCATTCTTGAGAATCGATTGTACTAGATCTGGATCTTTCCAAACTTGTAAATTTGGCATAAAAGAATAGAGTACTCATATAAAACATCTTTGGTATGTCAAGTCTAAGGATCAGATACACTACTGAGACTACAAAATTGTTGTTTGACATGAGGTATCAATAATCATCCAACATTATATAAACGGATCAATCAGTGAAGTCATTCTCCAATAAGCACATGTACTGTATGTACCCTTAGTGTCCTCATACAAGTAGTTATGAGACCAGTCATCTCTATTATATAGATGGGTATACAGCATACTAATCTGTTCGATTATCTCGATGTCCCTTTCGAGTAACTTATGACTGAGATTATTTAGGATCTATGTTTAAAAGTGAATCGGTCTCATTATCGTGATCTCATCACGATCAGATTTCCTCTGCACAGATTCAAGGACATCATAATATACCTCCAGATAATGTGAGAAATGTTAGTAATCATAAGCAAAGAGATTAATGTCGCATGTTACAGGTGTCATCACTCACGTGATTAGCTTGTAGGGCACCTATAACTAACAATAACATCTGAGTGCACCAAATCAAGTTGATGTCATATTCTTTTTATTCTTCTTACTTTAAAAGGCTTACTTTCTTGCTTGCCCATGACACATACTTCACATATTATACTTGGAATTCTTGTTACTATATTAAACTTCTCTCGAAGTTTCAAAGCATCAAAATTTAGGTAATATATCTAAGAAGCCATAACATAGAAATATCCTGAATATTAGTTTTAAAATAATTTGATCAATCCAAAATACATAAATGTAGATAAAACATTCTATTCTTTGTCATTTTCACATGTGATATCAATATTTTATTTTTATCACAAATTAAGAGAGCTATATCTTTTATATCAATATCATAACCTTTTTCAAATAATTATCCCAAGCTTAGAATATTATTTTTCATATCAGGAACATAATAAACATCTAAATGCATAATTCTTTACTATTATTAACTCAATGAAAAATTTTACCTTTATCTCTTTTTGATCTTTGAGATAGATCACTAAATATAATATTCTCAAAATAACTTATTTCCATATTTGAAATAACTCTTTGATGCCACATATGATTTGAGACTCTTGTATTTAAATACCATGTCATATATTGATCTTCTTTCAAATTATCATAAGTCATTAGCAAAACTTGATTTTTTATTTTTTTTCTTTTTCAATAAAATTTACCTTATCACCATGATTGTTAAGATTACAATAGCATTTAAAGGAGTAGTGCCTATACCTTTTGTAAACATAACATTGTATTTCAAATCTTTTAGAATTTTTTATCATATCTAAGGCCTCAACCACATCCTTGACCATAACCTCAACCTTTTTTGTTATAATTTTTTCTATCACTTTTATTATTTTGATATTCTTGATTGGTCTAATTTTTATCACTTTTTCCTCTTTGTTAATATCCTCTTCCTCTTTGAGGTCTTGATTCACTTTTGTTTTCAAGAGTAAGCTTGGTTTGTAGTGCTTGTTCTATAGATTTTTCTTTTCCTTTTTTTTGTAAGCCTTTGTTTATGAATTTGAAGAGAACTCATTAGTTATTCTAAAGATATTTGTTCTAAATATTTAGTCTCTTCAATCATTACAGCAATAAAGTTAAAATTTTGATCTAGAGATCTTAGTATTTTTTTTCTATTACTCTTTGAATACTGATTTGTTCACCATTTCATCTCATTTGATGAATAGTAGAAATGACTTTTGATAAGTAATTAGAAATAAATTCAGAAGTACCTTATTGTAATTTTTTAAACTCTACTCATAAAACTTATAAACGAAGCTTTTTTATCTTATCCACACCACTAAATGTTTTTCAAGCATTTCTTAAACTTCTTTTGAAGTATTTGCTAGAGCAATAATCTCGAACATTTTTTCATCAAGCCCTTGGTAGATTATGAACAAAGTTTTTTGCTTATTCTTCCTTCTATCTTTAAGTTGTTTTCTTAATTTTGCATTCATTGCTCTTTCTTCTATTGGACTTAGTTTAGCAAATCCATCTTCTACAAACTCCCATATATCTTGGGAGTCTTGAAGAACATTCATTTGAATGCACCATATATCATATTTTTTTTTATATCAATCTAGGGATTTAGAGTTGGATGGTGCTTGGAGAAGAGTCATAGCTTAACCTAAGCTCTAATACTAAATATTGAATTTGATAGGAAAAAGGGATAGGGTTATTATACAAAAGAAGAATAAGACAAGGCAAGATATTCTATCTTTCGCTCAAAATTCTTTACAACTTCCAAACTTTGTCTTTCATTACCCAATATAAGAAGTTTATATAGTCTCCAAAGATGAAAGAATAAATCATGATGAAGAAGAAGATGTGTGCTTTGTTTGATATATGCTCCCTATTTATACAAGCTAGGAGGGAGGATTTCCCTCAATAGAGCAGCAAAATTTCCTTGTATAGTTAGAAAAATCTTAGCTACTATCATGCTCTCGTAAAATAGTGCTCCTATTAAGGATGTCGATCTTGGACTGATGTGATGAAAATGATTTGTGGGCAATAGGTTTCATGAGTGAGTTTGCTAGTTGATCAACCGTATGTATATGAGAAACATGCAGTTGATGTCTAACAACTTGATTTCACACGAAGTGAATATATTTCATATATGAGTAGAACATTAGATTGGCACACAGATAAGTGTTAGGATCAATACTGCACTAAAGGAGGGGGGGGGGTGGGGGTGAATTAATACAATGGTAAAATCATCGATTTGCAATGTTTCGAAAAACTTTGTATGATGAAAGATTCATTCAATAAATAAAACAATATCGTTTGTGCTTGAACTTAAAGAGACTTGTAAGTGAATGAGGGCAATGATGAAAAGCATGAAATAGAAATTGTAAGAAGTAGAACATAAAAGAAGAGAACACACTAGATTTTTATAATGGTTCGATTGTCCAACCTACGTCCACTCCCGATTCCTCCTTCATTTAGGCCATTGATATCTACTAGTAGTATTCCTTCAATGGGTGAAGACCAATCACCCTTTTATAACCCCTTTTTAAAAGGTTTCCCTCATACTCTCACTTAGAATACTCTCTATGTTTGAGGAGGGACTATACTTTTACAAGGGTTTTAGCTTTAGATTCATAGATTTTTTGCTTTCTTTTCTACTCAATTCTTGCTATACTAAGCAAGAATAGCTGGGATATTTATAGACCCTAAATGACTTCAATACTTGGAGCCAAAATTCAAACACCCCGAGATTTTAGGGTACTGACAGTACCATCGCCTACAGCACTTTGTCATTAGGTGGTACCACTACCTAGTCTGGTGGTACCACCGCTTGACACACTAAGCTGACAGTGTATTGGGCGATACCAACGTCTAGTCTGGTGATGGTATCGCCTAATACTGGGTGGTACCACCGCCCAGACTCAGCGTGGGAGGTCGAGCCTTCAGGCGATTCCATCGCTAACCCTGGTAGTGCCACTTCTTGACATGGCTCCAGGTCACTGTTTGGGCCTTTCATCTAGCCCAACATAGCCTTGATTCGGGCCTAATTGGTCTCTAATTGAGTTGGCCAGATTCTAACTCAATTATACCTTAAACCTACTTCGATCTAGACAATTATTACAAAGCTTTGAATTTGTTGTTCGACATGTCATTGATTCATCGGCACTTCATCCGATTATTCAACACATCGTTCTCTCTTGCAGCCTATTGTCCAATCAGCCAACTTCGATCTCCTTGTTGTAATTTTGCTCTTCTTAGCCTGATGTCCAAACTCATCGTCTAAAGCCTTCTACCGATACGTCGACTTATCCTTCAGCTTCACGTCCAATCTTCTGACATGTCCTCCTCCAACTCAACATGGATTCTTCCAACTTTAATTGTCCCTCCCTGATCAAAGCTTCTTGTGTCACTCAAAACATAGATCATATCATAAATACTATCAATTGGTTTTATCATTAAAATTAGAGATTCAACAATCTCTCTCTTTTTTATGATGACAACCAATTGATGATGGAGTTAACTTTAACTCCCCCTATTAATATTATCATATTGAAAGAAAATTCAAAATTTAAATTTTTTTGAATAAATCATGCATAATCAAAATGTTCAATACACCAAACAATGCATGAAATCATCATCATACTTCTCCCCGTTTATCATCAATAAAAAGGAGAAATGCATCTAGCTAGTATTTAAGATATGCAAGTTTTACAACTACAAGCTAGCAATTATTTTACAACATTCAATCTAATAAGTTCTTTCTTCTCTAGCAATTCTTGCTTTCTTTTTGAGATGTGGAAGTTCGCAAATTTGCTTCTTGAGATAGGCAAACTTTTGCTTCTCTTGAGAAAGCAACTTTTTGCTTCTCTTTATAATGTTCATGCTAGCAAATTTTGTTTCTTTTTTTTTTTGAGAAGTGCAAGCAAGTTTTGTCTTTGCAAGTTAGCAAATTTTTGTCCTTTGTAATAATCAAGCTAGTAATTTTTCTTTCTTTTGAAGTTTGTAAGCTAGCAAATTCTTTCTCCCCCTTTATCATTGTCAAGAAGGGAAGAATGCAATGATATAGTTTCTTCTTTTTGCAACAACTTTTCACATTAATTAAAAATTTATATTAATAAAAATTTATATCATCATTTCAATCATCACATGAGGCATACAAGCTATAATATAAAGAAATTATGTTATGAAGGATATAATATCGAAGATCATGAAGGATGAATGCCAAAAGACATGATTTATTTTAACAAATATCCTTTTAAATAGAAAATGATCTTGATTCATTCAATAGAAAATTCAAATTATAATTACGAGAAATCAAGATCATAATTTCAATAATGTTTCTCTTTAATATATAGTAAGTAGAATTATAAGAGAATAATGAAAAATCTTGATTCATATAAAGAAAATATGAACTTATCATGATTTGATAAATATTCTCTTAAAAGAGTGAATCATACATGAATCAAGAAAAATGTTTCATGTTGAATATATCACAAGTCATAAATACGATAAATGATTTAGTTAGATATATCATCTCATTAGTAAATGGAGTCATATTAAAATAAATCCAAAATTATCATCAAAATCACTTTTCAGAAAATTCTATAAAGGCAACATAGATAGATTCACTAGAGAACTTGATTCATACATAATATGTCTCAATTCATAATAAAAAAATTAAGTTATAATTTTGAAAAATCCATGATTCATCTAGAAAATCCCCCTCTTTAGTAAATAATAAGAAGAAGCATAGGATAAATTGGTTCATGCATTCGAAACATTGAGTCATCAAGATCATAAAAAAAAATTCGAGTATCGAATAAAAAAAATTATTGATTCATGCATTCAAACCATCATTACTTCAACTCATCATAAACATTCATCATTATTTTCAACTCATTCAATTCAAATCATGAAATCATCAAAATCACTTTTTAGAGATTCACGAGATTCATAAAATAACATAAGTGGATTCATTAATCTCGATACAATAGAAAATATATTTTCGTTTTATATGTTTTAATTTAAGTGATTGATCTCATATAGGCATACTCAAGTTTTTCATACGAAAGTCAAATCCATGCATCAATATTTAGGATTGAAAGATAAATTTCATCATAAAAAACCATCAAGACAAACATATTAAGCATCTTCAAACAAAAGATATATTATTTCAATATATTATTTCAAAACATAAGATTTTATATTATCATTACTTCAAATTATCAAGCATGATACTAAAACTTTTATTCATTACATCATCAAAATTATCAAACATGATTCCATAAAGCGTCTTCAAAATCATTTTAATTCCAATGATCTTTTTTTTATTATTGTTAGTTGTAAATAAGACATTTTCCTTCTTAAATGAATCTAGCTTAGTGTGAACATGCAATTTCCATTCATAATTTTTAATTTTTAAAAATCACTAAAAAGAAAAACATGATAAAATAATAATATTATTATTATTTTTAACTAATTTAAATCATGGAAAAACACTAAGTAACTTCATGGTAAGGTAAATAGGATTTGATTGAGTCATATACCTTATTGTCGAAGGCTATCAAGGCGTAGTTTGCCACTTCGTCTTCGGATGTACTTGATTCTTCTTTGTATGTTTTCTTCTTCTTCACTTTTGTATACTTGTCTTTGGAGTGCCCTAGCTTCTTACATTTATAACAAGTGATTGTGTTTAGATTGAGTTCATTTTTATTCTTTAATTCTTATTTTATGAACTTTTTAAATTTTATAGTGATAAGTTCAATGTCATCATCACTTGAGCTTTCGCTTAAGTGGTCATCTATAGTTCGAAGTGTCAAATCCTTCTTATTCTTTGGAAAGTGGTTCTCATATTTATCAAGTTCAACATAAGTCATTTCAAAGGTCATTAAAGACTCAATAAGTTCTTCGATAGAATAATAGTTGAAGTTCTTTGACTCTTATATAGCCATTATTTCAGGATCCTAATATTTAGGAAGGGATCTTAAAATCTTATTAATAAGTTTAAAATTAGAAAAACCTTTACCGAGATTTTTGAAACTATTGATGATATCCATGAAATAGGTGTACATGTCACCAATAGTTTCACTTGGTTTTATTCAAAATAATTCAAAATTATACATCAAAAGATTAATTTTTGAGTCTTTGATTCTACTTGTGCCTTCGTGTGTGATTTCAAGTGTGTGTCAAATACCATGTACAGTTTCGTAAATCGAAATCCAATTAAATTTATTTTTGTCTAAGGCACAAAATAAAGCGTTCATTGCTTTGGCATTCAAGGAAAACGATATTTTCTTAAAATTCGTCCATTCATTCATAGGTTTAGAGGGTTGTTGAAAATCATATTCAATAATATTTCATAAATCAAAATTCAAAGAAAGTAAAAAAAACTCTCATTCGAGTTTTTCAATATGTGTAATCCGCCCCATTGAACATAAGAGGACAAACGATAGAATGACCCTCTTGAAAGTCGAAAAGAGCTATTTCTCTTAGGTATTAATCCAAATTAGAAATACCATAGCTCTGATATTAATTGTTAGGATCAATATAGCACTAAGAAGGGGGGGGAGGGGGTTTGAAATTAGTGCAGTTGTAAAATTGTCGATTTGCAATGTTTTGGAAAACTTCATATGATGAAAGATTCTTTCAATAAATAAAATGATATCAATTGTGCTTAAACTTAAAGAGACTCGTAAGTAAATGAGGGCAGTGATAAAAAGTATGAAATGGAAATCGTAAGGAGCAAAACAAAAAAAAATAAAACATACCAGATTTTTATAGTGGTTCGGTCATCCGACCTACGTCCACTCCCGATTCCTCCTTTGTCGAGGCCATCGGTATCCACTAATAGTCTTCCATCAATGGGTGAAGACCAATCACCCTTTTATAACCCTTTTTTATAATATTTTCCTCACACTCTCCCTTAGAATACTCTCTATGCTTGAGGAGGAGGGACTCTATACTTTTATAAGGGTTTCAACTTCGGATTCACAAAGCTTTTACTCTCTTTTCGGCTCAATTCATGTTATGCCAAGTAAGAATAGCTAGGGTATTTATAGACCCCAAATGGCTTCAAAACTTAGAGCTAAAATTTAAATATCCTAAGATTTCGGGGTATTGGCGATACCACCGCTTGTGCTAGGTGGTACCACCACCTAACACTAGCGGTACCACCGCCTAGATCAGCTTGGGAGACTGAGCCTTCAAGCGGTTCCACTGCCAACCCTAGTGGTGCCACTGCTTGATGTAGCTCCAGTTCACTATTTGGGTTTTTCATCTGGCCCAACATAGCCCTGATTCGAGCCCCGTTGTCCCCTAATTAAGTTAGCCCAATTCTAACTCAATTATATTTTAAACCTACTTCGATCTAGACAATTATTACAAAGCTTTGAATTTGTTGTCCGGCATGTCATTAGTCCATTGACGCTTTGTCCGATTCTTCAGCGCATCATCCTCTCTTGCAGCCTATTACCCAATTGGCCAACTCCGATCTCCTTAGCATAATTCTGCTCTTCATAGCCCAATGCCCGAACTCATCATCCGAAGCCTTCTGTCGATACGTCGATCGATCCTTCAACTCCATGTCTAATCTTCTAACATATTCTCCTCTGGCCCAACATGGATTCTTTCAGCTTTAATTGTCTCTCCCTGATCGAAGCTTCCTGTGTCACTCAAAACATAGATCAGATCATAAATACTATCAATTGGTTTCATCATCAAAATCCGAGATTCAATAAGAAGTAGCTCCGACATTATCATAATATATTATAGGAGTAGAGATGGAGTTAATGTCAAGTTCCTTGAGTAGATTTATGGCTCAATTGAGTTCTACAATAGTGGTAGCAATGGCATGGTATCCAGCTTCAATTGTAGATCGTGCAACTATCTTTTGCTTCTTAGAACTTCAACTGATTGGATAGAGAACTTTGATGATAGAACATCTATATCAGGGTACATTATCTTCGTAACTTCACCAAAGGCCACACTTAGTATGCTATTGCGATGTAGACTGGGCCCAACGCATGCTTGGTAAGGATGGGTATCCCTTGGCAACACAACTGTGGTAATCAATGAGGAAGAGGAACTAGTATTGGCGAAGAGGTTCTATTCATTGCCGAAGTATGCAACGAGATCACACAGGAGGAGTGTCATTGAAGAAGAATTGCAATTGGTGTAGTTCAGAGAGCAACGATAGAGAACTACAACTACTCGCTTGTTCCTAGTGAGGAGGAGGGTCAACTGCAATTGGTGCAGATTATAGCGTTCGACTGAGAAAGGCAACAGCAAGATGCATCCAATGGCTGACTTCAGAGTCGGGGAGAGCATTGACGTGGATGTGGCAGTTGGTGAGGAAGAGATTGGATGGTTACAATAGTGTCACCGACGCTCTCGAGGAAGATAGGAGATTGGATGGCTAGTTACCAAGGGAAAGGAAGAAAAGTGAAAGATCGTCGAGAGGAGGAGCGGGAGTCTTGCTCACTGCTCTAATACCATGAAAGAATAAATCATGAAGAAGATGTGTGTTTTGTTAGATATATACTCCCTATTTATACAGGTTAGGAGGAAGGATTTTTCTCAACAAAGCAACGAGGTTTCCTTGTATAGTCAGAAAAATCTTAGCTGCTATCAAAAAATATATTGCATTAATTATACATAAAATAAAGCATTAATTTTCAAGAAATTCTTTCAAGAATCAATAATTAATTTGATTTTTTTAGATGATTAATCTATTTTTCTCTTCGTACAATGAACCTTTAATATCATAAACCTATTTTTCGATAAAATCAACCTCTTTATAATACTTTTAACAAGTTTAAATCCAACGTTACGATATCATATACCAAAGTCTCTTTGAGCACGTGGTATCGAGTGCTCCTATCCCTGTTCACGCATCGCCACAAGGCCCTCTCCCATTGCAGTAGGTGGCAATAGATGCTGATTCCCACAAGTACTGCCATGTCAGCAAAAGTACATGGCCATTTGTTTTATGGTTACAGAGAGTCAGAGAATAAGCAGTGCTATTTGTCGGTCACACCTCTCTATTGATCATCTTGCTGTTAGATAATATGACCCTTTATAATTGGATAAGATATATGATAGAACTAATTGGATTCTAATGATAGTATTGGCCAATAGAAAAGAAGTTCATATTATAGTAGGATTCCTTAGGGGATGGCCCTTGATAGAAGGAACTCCCCTAATAACTTATCCTAGACCCTTTGCCCTCGCCTATAAATAGACAAGACCTCTTGGGATCTAGATAGAGACAAATGCATTTGAGAGTTGTATTAAAGAAAGGCATCTCACAAGCATAAGTTGAGAGATTATAATTTTTCTTTCAATCTCTCTAAGCCATCAATCTAAGTGGTCCTATGAAAGGATAGGAAGAAAGGAGAAGAATCTATTTCCTCTTGCAGATTGACAACGATATTGGATCTAACGAAGGTACTCAGATCAGAGATCTTTTCCCTTCTTTTTAGATGGCATCAAAAGATACATATCATAAAAACTGATCTATTGTTATTTAATTTCAATCCTAGAATAAAAATTTTTTGCATTACAAAAAGCATGATTATAGTTTTTATGTTTACAATTAGTATCAGAGCCTAGGTTCTTGAAATCAAAACTTTAAATCTGTTATTTTTTTATTTACAATGTTTGGATGATCCGTATTCTGTCAATCTATATTTCTATCTATTTTGGTTTTGTCTCATGATTGTGTTTTGTCATCTGCTTATTATTGATGTTAGCGAAGCAACGATGATCGTTGTGTGTGCCGCTGCTGATCTCGCTGCGTATGGCCATAGAGGCCGCGGGCAGTGGGTGTGTGAGGCAGTAGTCGCACACAGGCATAGGCCGCACCAGCGGAAGCTTACGCGAGTAGAGGTCGCGTGCAGGTAGCAGTCGCACTGGCAGTAACCGCCCGCAGGCGAAGGCCGCACCGGCAGCAACCGCCCGCAGGCGAAGATCGCACCGGCAGTAAGCCATGCGTAGGCAACGGTCGCATGGGCAGCAACCGCCCACAGGCAAAGGCCACACCAGCAGCAAGCCGGGCGTAGGTAGGCCATGCGCCAGGCGGCGGTCGCACGACGTAATGTCCCACTAGCGACGCCCGCACACGGGCACCGTCGGTAGCTGCGCAAGCGCAAACCGCCACATCGCCAGGCACAAGACGCAGAGGTCATCGCGACCGGCAGCAGCGGCACGACAGCCACCGCACTGCGTGGCAGACCCACCCGTGGCGCGGCGAGCGAGGCAGAGGCAGGCAAAATTATAATTTTGTCGTTAGGGTTTTGTTAAAATAAAATTTATAAGTTTGCCCTTAAGCATTTTATTAATACTTTGATAGTTCTGCCCTTTACAAATATGATAATTTTGATTTATATCTATCAACATATTTACAATTTTACCCTTATGCAATTGAGAATTTTTTTATTTATATTCTCAATTATAAAATTGATCGATAAAATTTAATTAAAATTGATCATGATTAAATTTTGATTAATTATTTATTTAATTTAATTTTGATCAAATTTAAAAATGATTAAATTTTGATCAATTTTTTATTTTGATTGACTTATTTAATTTAGCTAATATTTAGTCAATTCTAGACTTGTCCAAATTAAATTAAATAAATTAGTTTTATTTAATAAAAAATATAAATTATTATTTCTTTTATGATTTTTCTCATATGATTTATTGATTGCATGTGGTAAATAAAATTCAATTATTGTTCTTAGATATTTCTTTATTTATTCACATATATGTAATTGAAATTATAAAATAATATCTATCTTTCACAAGAATGCATGATTTATATGTTATCATAATTTATGATTATCATATGAGTTTTTCCTTTTGCTGATTAAAGTTCAATAATTATTATGGTTATTGTTGTATTAGTAAACTACTTAACGTAAATTAAATTAAAGAAATTTGATGAATATTATTTATAGCTCATCTTCCTAAGTTTTATCTGACCAGTAACTACTTGGGATTATAGGTTTTTGGGATATGAATTATAATAAAAGTCTTATCATTTGTAGGATATTTTAAATTATATTTTATATTATTGAATTGGTCTTGTAGCTATCAAAGTGACATAGACCAATAACTTATAAAATGACATTAAGGAACTAGTCCTAAATGATATAAAGAAAATAATATTCATAATGACACACATAACTAGGAGATTTAGATAATCCCAAAAGAAAATCTACTTTAAATAGTTATGTGATGAGGTAGGATGATACTATTTTAGATATCCTTGCAGTTTAGGGTTGTATACCCAAAGGTAACAATACTATTCCATAAGGATGGTATCACTCCTCCATAGATGATTTTGAGTGAACACTAGATATGTCAATATTTCACCCAAAGATGAAATGTAGATGATATCAATAGTTCATCATATTTTGAAACTCAAAGCATTAATGTTATTTTATATTTTTACAATGGTACTTTCATTCATGCATTTTTATGCTTCCAATATCCTTGTACTCTCTGGATCAAATTATTTAGAATGGTTAGAGCATGTGCAATTCACACTACGTGTATTAGATCTTGATTTTGTATTACTTATTGAAAAGCCTATAGACTTAACTGATGAAAGTACTATAGAACAAGTTAATGAAATGAAGGCTTGGGAAAGATTTGATAGGCTTAGTTTAATATTCATAAGAATGACGATTGCAAATAATATAAAGACTTCATTACCGATTGCAACTAGCACATGGGAATATTCTACTGATAAGTCATTGGTTGGTACACTAATAAAAGAACTGACTACGGCTCAGTACGATGGCACTCGAAGAATTCAGGATCATATCCTCAATATGACTGATAAAGCTATAAAACTTAAAGGATTAGGCATGAATATTGATGAGTCTTTTCTTGTGTAATTCATTCTTAATTCTTTTCCTTCTTAATTTGGCTTATTCAAGATTCACTATAATACAAATAAGGATAAGTGGGATTTGAATGAGTTAACTAGTATGTGTGTTTAGGAAGAATCGAGATTAAGACAGGAAAGTTCATATGATATCATGACTACTACTCAAGGAGTTGGTAACAAAAAAAGAAAATTGAAATGTCATCTATCAAAGAAATTTGCTGGGTTTGGAAATGTTAAACAGACTAATGAAAAGAAAATTTTTATAATAAAGTGTTTCTTTTATGGCAAGAAAGGACATATGAAAAAGAACTGTATTAAATGTAAAACTTGGTTCGAAAGCAAAGGTATGAATTTGACTTTTGTATATTTTGAATCAAACATTACAAAAGTTCTTTCTAATACTTGGTGGATTAATTCTGGTGCTTCAACTCACGTTACCAATAATATGCAGGGATTTCTTTCAATCCGAAAACCAAAAAAAACATGAAAGATTCATCATTATGGGAAATCGTCTCAAAGCGAAAGTTATATCAGTAGGGACTTATCACCTACACCTAGAGACAAGTCATCTGATGGATCTTATTGATACATGTTATGTTCCTACTATTTCTAGAAATTTGGTTTCTCTATCTAGAATTGATGAGTTAGGATATTTTCTTTTTTTTGGAAATGGTAAACTCAGTATATTTTATAATTCAATAAAAGTTGGTTCTGGAATTCTGTGTGATGGTTTGTATAAAATTAATTTGAATCTTGAGTTTGCAAAGATATTATTGACTCAACAATCAAATGTTGGATTGAAATGTAGTTTCAATAATGAAAGATCTTCTACACTGTGGTATAGACGATTGTGGCATATCTCCAAGGAAAGAATTGAAAGATTAGTGAAGGATAATATTTTGAAAGATTTAGACTTCACTGATTTTGATGTTTGTATAGATTGCATTAAGGGAAAGCAAACTAAACATATAAAGAAAAATGCCACAAGAAGTAAAAAAACTCCTTGAGATTATTCATACTGATATCTAAGGACCACTCCATATTTCTTGTTTTAGTGGAGAAAGGTACTTCATCACATTTATAGATGACCTATCCAGATATGGCTATATTTATCTAATACATAAAAAGTCTCAGGCCGTTGATACTATTGAAGTATACATAAATGAGGTCGAGAGATAATTAGATAGAAAAGTTAAAACTATCAGATCGGGTGGTGAATTTTATAGTAGATATGATGAATTCAGTTAGAATATTGATCCTTTTGCTAGATTCCTAGAACAACAGAGTATTTATGCTCAATATGCCTTACTAGGTGTGTCATAGTAGAATAGTATTATTAAAAGGTGAAATCGTACTCTTATGGATATGATTAGGAGCATGATGAGTTATTCATTTGTACCTGAGTTAATGTGGGGTGAAGCTCTTAGGACAGCTATATACATCTTGAACAGGGTTCCTAATAAGTCGGTTCCATCAACTCCATTTGAGTTATGGACTAATAGAAAGTCCAATTTGAGACATTTACATATTTAGGGGTGTCATGCAGAGATAAGAATATTCAATCCACATAAAAAGAAATTGGATCTAAGAACTAATTTTGGATATTTTATTAGTTATCTAAAAAAGTCTAACGTATATAGATTTTATTGCCCTAATCATAGCACGAGAATAGTAGAATCTGATAATGTAAGATTCCTAGAAAATGATAAAATCAATGAGAGTGAAAAATCTCGAAGGATCAATTTTGATATTGAAGAAATTTAGGTTAATTCTCACGTATCATCTCCTATTCGAGAAATTGTTGTTCCTCAAATCAATGAGAGAATTGACGAGGGTGAATACCAAAATAACATTGATGAACTCTCATATGATGTTGATGTCGCCGTTGATGATCTTGTAGAATAATCATAATTGGCAGCTTTGAGAAGGTCTTAAAGGAAGAGGAAACATACCACTTTTTATGATTATGTGATATATCTACAAGAATTAGATTGTGATATAGGAATAAAAGGAGACCCCTTATCGTTTTCACAAGCCATAGAAAGTATTGATTCTGAAAAGTGGTATGATGCAATGAAAGAAGAGCTAAAATCAATAGACCATAATGGTATTTGGGAACTCGTTGAATTACCTAATAATTATAAAAGAGTCAGTTGTAAATGGGTCTTTAAGACAAAATGTGACTCAACAGATAATATCGAATGATATAAAGCTAGACTTGTGGCCAAAGGTTTTTCTCAGAAAAAAGGTATCGACTACAGTGAGAATTTTTCTTCGGTTTCTAGAAAGGACTTGTTAATAATTGTCATGGCACTAGTAGCTCATTATGATCTTAAGTTACATCAGATGGATGTGAAAACAGCATTTCTAAATGGGAATTTGGATGAAAAAATCTATATGAAACAACTTGAAGGATTCATAGAAAAGGGAAAAGAAAGTTGAGCTTGTAAACTTAAGAAATCCATTTATGGCCTTAAATAAGCTTCCAGACAATGGTATATAAAGTTTCATGATACCATTACTTCCTTCGAATTTAAGAAAAATATTATTGATCAGTATATATATCTGAAGATAAGTGGGAGCAAGTTTATCATATTGGTCTTAAATATGGATGATATTTTACTTGCCAGTAGTGATCTTGGTTTATTGAACGAAACCAAGATATTTCTCAACAAGAACTTTAAGATGGTTGATATGAATGAGGCAGCCTATGTTATTGGTATTAAGATATTTAGAGATAATCTCAAGAATTATTAGGATTGTCTCAGAAAGGATATATTAATCATATCTTGGAGAGATTTAATATGTAGCTTTGCTCAGCCAGTGATACACTTATTACTATAGGTAAAAATTTTAGCCAAAACTAATACTCCAAAATGACTTAGAAAAGAATCAAATGAAAAATATTCCTTATGGGTACGCAATTGGAAGTCTATTATATGCTCAAACCTATACAAGACCAGATATTAGTTTTACAGTTGCAATGTTGGGTAAATATCAAAGCAACCCAAGAATGGAATATTGGAAAGCTGCAAAGAAAGTAATGAGATATCTGCAAGGGACAAAAGATTATATGCTCACATATAAGAGATCAGATCAGCATGAAGTAACAGGATATTCAAATGCTGATTTTGTGAATTGCCTCGACAGTAGGAAGTCCACTTCAAGATTTATATACATGTTAGCTACTAGAGTAATTTCTTGGAAAAGTGCAAAGAAATCACTTATTACATCATCTATAATAGAAGCTAAATTTTGAAAGGATCTAAAAGGCACTAAGAGAGGGGGGTGAATTAGTGCAGCGGATTAAAATCGTATTCTTGAAACCGATTTGCAAAAACTCACGTTCGTAGGAAGATCTCGATTTGACGAAAGAGAACTTGAAAGTAATTGCTTATGTAAAGGAAATCACTATGAACTAAATAACTTGCAGCAAAGTAAAGAAATGCTTCAAGAATGTAAACACTCACACATTCATGGACACAATGATGTATAGTGGTTCGGTCAAATGACCTACATCCACTCTTGAAGCCTTTACGATGAGGCTCCGCTCTTCCACTAGCAATCTCTTTGAAGGGGAAGGATCAAACACCCCTTTACAACCCTTTACAAGATGTTCACACTTGTACAAGATCTCTCAAGAAAAGGAAGAAGGTGAACACTAGCAAAAACAAGACTTTACAACACACTTCAAGAACTCAAGATTTAGAATTTTTTGCTCAAAAGGGTGCCCTTTCAGTTGGGAAAGGGAGGGGTATTTATAGATCCAAAGTGGATTCAAAATTGGGCTCCAAATTCAAAATCAATTTGGAGTTCCAAGATCTGGTGGTCAGAGGCGGTGCCACCGCCTGTCAGGGGCGGTGCCACCGCCTGTCACAATCCCTTGATCGACGTGATGGCGGTGCCACCGCCCAAGCAAGCGTGCTACGCCTCTAGTCTGCAGTGGCAGGCGGTGCCACCGCTTGACCAGCGGTTCCACACTTTGTTTATGCAGGCGGTAGTGCTACGCTGCATGTGCGATGCCACGCTTTGCTGTGAACAGGGCGTCGCCGCCCCAGCCAGGCGGTTCCACCGCCCCAGGCTGGGCGGTTCAACCGCCCCAGGCTAGGCGGTTCAACCGCCTCCCTCATTCGGTCAAGGCCGAATGAGCCCTGTTTGAGCCTTAACTTGACTCAGTAGAGACCTGGTTGGCCCCTACTTAATTTAGGTAGGATTTTCCTCAAATTCTTGCTTTACTCATATGCAAACTACGAACATAAAACACAACTAAACGTGATTTTATCTGACACGCTTCAAGTCAACTTCCGGCAAGCTTTACGGCGAGATTTCGGCAAGCTTCCGATGCTTCCCTCGAATTGCTTCCAGTGGACTCCCAACATACTCCGGATTGTATGGCGAGCTCAACGAGTCTTCGGCTAGCTTCCGAATCATCCCGGTGAGTTCCGCGAACCTTCGACGATCTTTGAGAAGAACTTCTGAAAACTTCGGCAAGTCCCTGATTCGATCTTTGATGGTTCCGGCAACACTTCCGAAAATCTCTCGGACTTCCGATGAACTCTTGAACCCCCGACGGACTTAACCTCGGTAAATCACTTTATGTTTTCTTCCCATCGTAGTTGTTCCTGCACACTTATCTTGACAAAGTGGATTAGCACAAATATTTCACCAATTGACTTCATCATCAAAATCCGAGATTCAACAAATTTGTGGCATGCTTTGAGGCCACAAATCAAGCTTTATGGTTGTAAAATTTTATCTCAGGACTTGGTGTGGTCGACTTAATTGCTAAGCCGCTGAAGATATTTGATGATAATACCATAGCAATTTTCTTCTCTAAGAATGACAAGTACATCAAGATAAAGTACTTGGTGGTTAGAGAAAGAGCCCAGAAACAACAAGTGTCAATTGAAAACCTGAGCACCACTATAATGATTGCTGATACATTTACTAAAGCTTTATAATATAAAATATTTAAAGAAAATGTTCTTAGAATGGGGCTTGTTAGGCAAGTCATAAAAGATATGGTGATGTATGTTTAAGTGAATACTATTATTGATATT
Source organism: Musa troglodytarum (assembly GCA_023547065.1). Taxonomy (NCBI): domain Eukaryota; kingdom Viridiplantae; phylum Streptophyta; class Magnoliopsida; order Zingiberales; family Musaceae; genus Musa; species Musa troglodytarum. The sequence continues at coordinate 17,545,008 of CP097507.1, read as the reverse complement.
TTTTCTTACATAATTAAAGTTATTTATTTCTATTGTCTTGTTTACATTTATGTTTATACATATTATAGTTGAATGTAATAACAGGATTATCTTGACAAAAAAAATTACAAGGGTCATTATGGACTATATTAGAAAAGACTAACGATGTTGTAGTACATAAAAGAGAGTATGACATTAATGATATACAACCGCTATGACTCGCATTGATGGTTGGACTTAATATAGTATTATTATATTTATTGGATTTATTGGCTTATTTTAAAAATTCATGATCATGTATAAAATGCTTTTCTAAATTTTTCAGGATCCAATTAGGTAAAAATATTTTCAAAAAAATTTATTTTATTTATTCTGACTTTGAATATCTTTTATATCTTATAAATTAATGGGTCAATTGGGAGAATGTTAGATAATGTTGTCCTTTATAATTGGATAAGATATATGATAGAACTAATTAGATTCTAATGATAGTATTGACCAATAGAAAAGAAGTTCATATTATAGTATGATTCCTTAAGGGATGCCTTTGATAGAACGAACTCCTCTAATAACTTATCCTAGATCTTTTGCTCTCGCCTATAAATAGATAGAGACAGATGCATTTGAGAGTTGCATTATAGAAAGACATCTCACATGCATCAGTTGAGAGATTATAATTTCTCTCTCAATCTCCCTAAGCCATCAGTCTAAGTGGTCCTGTGAAAGGATAGGAAGATAAAAAAAAAGTCTAGTTTCTTTTACAGATTGATAGCGATATTTGGATCAGAGATCTTTTTCCTTCTTTTCAAATGATATCAAAAGGTACATATCGTAAAAATTAATCTATTGTTATTTAATTTTAATCCTAACATAAAAGTTTTTCACATTATAAAAAATATGATTATAGTTTTTATGTTTACACTCGCAGCTATTAAATCCTATTGTGTCAGATTCGCTAGTGGATTCAAGGTTTTCGGATTGGTTCTCACAAACTTAGAGGACAGAAAATTACAGCGACAAGGGCATCCGGATGCAGTACGATATGAGCTCTCAATTCACATTCCATCCTCGGGTTTGGTTGGCCAAAACTTGGCTCTGAGACTGCAGAAACATATGGCTTTCTTCCTCCATCAATCGTAGGGTCAATATGACAGTAAAAAAGATCCTCCTGAGTTAGCATGCTTATTGATTAACGGGAACCACTAGATTCTTGCAATGCAACGAATTGAGTAACATCAATTGATCTATGAGTGTATGAAGTAACCTGGAAAGTGTAAGTTGCATTTCTTGAGATTAAATTTTTTTATATATTTTTTATTTAAAGATGTCAGATAACTTAGTTGATAAAGATTTTGATTATATCTGAAAATTATATAACTTGAAGAATAACAAAAAAAAAAACAGACATTAAGTGTATCTTGTGCTCTAAATGTTAGAAAAAACTTTTAACAAAAGCATACAACTTTGAAAAAATAAGAAGTGATGAAGATAAATGAGTGAAGACGATGATAATAATAAAAAATAAAATTATAAATCCTAATTACTTAAGGTTGCTACATGAAATCTTTATTATCAATAAGAAAAGATCAAAATAAATGAGCCAAGAAGAGAGATAAATCAACTTCCCCTAGTACCCTTTTTCTTTTACATTAATTATTATATTCACTTGGTAATCTTACGATAATTACTTAATATATAATTGAATCCTTTTGCTCAATTTGACTTTTTAATCAAATTGAAGAATGAATGGCAGAAACGGATGCGTCCTATCTGACAAAGGACAGAAGCCCCTCATCTGCGATGATATACCACACAAGACAAGAAACTTATGGAGAGAGAAAGAGAGGGGGGCGACACATGATTCAATTCCTCGTACATGAGTCGTTGGTTGGCTAGGCCCAAACTGAACTGGCCCGCACAAGTTGCACCCAACCGAAACACACATGATTATATTGATCACTGTTGGTGGTTGGTAGAACATAACATTACGGCCTACTAAATTGTACGGATAACGTTCTTGCATCTCATCGCTTTCCCATCCCATGTTTTGGACCGACAACCTTTTTGGCTCTCCCACTCCTCGCTCCTCACGTGATTGTCTTCCTAAGAGTCAAAAGCCAACATGCACATTGCAGCTCGTCAGACCCTTGTCACTTAATGCAATTGGTTAGAGTAGCGAGATGGCCATGGAAATCAATGAGAGAGCAAATGGAAGCAATGAGTGGATTGCATTGCATGGAAATCGAAAACAGTCTTACTGCCCACATGCATGCATGCATGATAAGATAGCGCGCAAATGGCAAACGGAGGCATTGCATCGGTGCTCACGACCACCACAAAGGTACAGTGACCACTTGGTGGGCATGCCAAGTTGCCACGGCACCTCTGAACTCCTCCGAATAGATCAAATCTATAATAAACTTAAAACTAATTTTGTATAAAAAATATTAAAATTTAATAATATAAAGTATATATATAATTCTATACACGAGACTGAACTATATATTAAAAACGGCTACGTAACATTTATATTACAAATAGTCAATATTCCATTGACACAAGAACTATATACATGAAGCTCCTAAATCTCACCATCCAAGTACATGGCTATATATGACACCCATAACAAGCTACGGGCAGCTGATTACCGCAACCTTATCGACATCTCGAAACGGCTCGGCTTTCGTGGACCGTCTTGTTGATTGAGCCGGCGAACCCGACCCTACTTTTGCCCGCGCAACTCATCCGCCCTCACAAACGTGCCATGGAACCCGTACGGCACCCTCGACGGCATCCTCACCGTCGCCTCCAGCTCCATTGTCGACCCGTTCACGATCACCAGCTCCGACTCGCCCCTCCGCTCGTCGCGGACGAAACCCACCACGTGGCCGTCGTCCTCCTCGGACCCGCACCGGGCGGGGATGAACGTCGGCTCTCCCCCGAACCGGCCATGTCCGTACTCGAACCGCCTCACCTCTCCCGTCTCCAGGTCCACCTTCGCCAATCCGCTGCACCTGGGCCATGGCTCCGCCATCGCAAGGTACGCGAACCGGGTCCTCCTCCCGAGTCGGTGCCGATTCACTTGACCCGCCTCCAGGTTCATTCCGTTCGCGATCTCCCTCCTGCTCGATTGTCCGGTCCTCAGGTCCAGCCGGATCTCCGATAGCACGCTGCGCGTCGGCTGCGAGTCGTCCTCCTCCGAGAATATCGCGTCCGGCGGCGACATGCACGACCCGATGATCACCACAGTTCGTCCATCGCCGCCGCAAGAAGGTTCCTCCCACGCGTTCCACAGGTGGAAGCAGAAACAGCCGGGCACGTCAATCCATTGGATCCTTGACACGTCAGCGTCGTACCTGGGGAGCACGCCGAACCTCGGTGTCTTCCGGCCGTCGCACTGGACCGGCGAGCGGCTACGCAGCATCTGCTTTAGATCGAACACGACTTGTTGGTCGGGAATTATGGCGTAATTCTCAGTGATCGCAAAGTCATGGATCATCGTAGGTTGCTTGAGGGTGATGGCCACGTCGGCAGACTTCTTCCCGGATTTGGAGTCCACGTGAAAGTACTTCAAGTAAGGTTTGCGGACGACGTCGTAGCTCAGTGCAAACAGTTCCCCTGTCAAGGGGTCGATCTTTGGGTGTGCGATCATCGTTGAGTTGAGCTGGCCGGAGAAGTCGAACCGTCCGGCTGTCTCGAGGTCGCCATCCGGGGTGAGACGTACGTGGTACGGGAGGTCGTTCTCTGACATGGCCAAAAGGCGGCCGCCGAAGTACGTGAGCCCAGCATTAGCAACGCCGCTGCCCTTCGTGGGATCGACAATTCCGGCAGCAGCTCGGAGGCCGAACAAAGCGAGTCGAGCAATCCCCGTGTGCCCGTGGAGCTCCCCAATGGCCTTGGGGAAGACAGCCCGGCCGATGGCTGCCTCCTGCGACAGGCGGCTCGTGCGGGTGAACCGGCAGGCATAAGATGCCTCCGTCGGACCCGAGAGCGTGACCGCGTGAATCATGCCGTCTCCATCAAAGAGGTGATGCCCACCGGTCGGCGTGAACATCGGGTTGGCACCGTTTCGTAGATACACGCCATGAAGATCCGGCGGGATACGGCCAACCACTTCGAGACCATACTCGGGCGCTGACTCGGGAACTGGTGAGAAGTTCCCGGAGATCTGCACCGCGGGGTCTGCGGACCGAGGGAGAGGCCGTCTCTTTTCCAGCTGGACAATGAAACCGCTTTCTACGGCGTCGATGGTACGAGCGACAACTTTCTGTACCGGGTTAAGAGGGGAGGCAGTAGAAATGAGAGTCGGGTGCTCCGCAGGAGCTTTCGGTGGTTGTAGAGTAGGGGGAGGAGGAGGAGGCGTGTGTGGAGCGTCGTTCTTCCTGCTCAACTCTTTAGGAACAGCAACGGACGGAGAGAGGAAGTTCCCGCACCCAGTGGTTGAGCGACGGAACTTGCGAGTATGGGTGGCAGAGACATGGTTGGAGAGTCGGATACACGACTGAGTCATGGCGGAGAGCGACAGCTTTAAGTGTTATTTGCTACGACGACCAGGACTACCAGCAGTCGCAAGACTATATTGTGGTGAAGAGAGAGAGAGAGAGAGAGAGAGAGAGAGTCCAGCTCGCATAAACGCGACGGGACAACGTTGTAACGGAGGCGCAGGAGGGACGAACTCTTTACGGCGACGGTGGGCCCACAGGAGACCACGGGGAACCACATGGGACTCGGGGAATCCACAAGGGTTCCCCGTGGGCTTCCGCCACGCCATTGGATGGCAAACCCCCACACGCCATTGGGGGGACGGTGGGGCACGTTGCACAACCAGGTGTCACCGCCTGGTGGTGGCGGAGCTCAAAGGGACAAGTCACGCGCAGACAGATGTCGCCGTCTCCCGGAGCCTGTGGGCTGCTTGCTGCTTGCACTGGGGCTTGCGTCGGTGGGGCCGTGGGAGGTGATTCTTACGCCCCTGGCGCGGAAGCTCATGCTTGGTATCATCCGGGACGAAGGATACACGTCGCCGTCGCATGACTTCGATGACGACTCCTTAACAAACTCGTCGCGGAGATGGTTGCTGGCCTCTTGATGAAGACAATACATGTTGGGCGCTGCCGATGGCCCGTGGCTTCTTCATGCATAGCATGTGAAGAGAGGTAAATAGACCAACTTGCTAATGAAGCATCACCTTCTAGAGCTATCACAGTTCACCTGGAGTCCAATTTCATTGACTCTGTTCACCGATCATGAGGAGATGGGAGTCAGTTGCTGTTGGCGGAAGCGATAAGGAAGCCACCTCAGCCACCAATGTTCATCAAGTTTATAAGTTGCTGTAGCAGAGATCAACAATAATTGACCAGAAAGAGAAACCTTTCAAAATATAAAATGGATGCATAATGCTTACACATGATCTATCAATACATACATAAAGTTCATGTATGTATCTAAGCAGAAAATTAAGGCCATTCATGGGAAACAAAAATATATTTTAGAAAATGAAATGTATTCTTGGAATAAATATTTACATTAATACTCTGTTTAAGTTTCCAAAGTGCCTTAATCTCCAACACTCCCCCTTAATGCACTTAGCTCTTTCAGATAGTAAAATCTTTCTTTTGGCAAAGCTTTGGTGAAGAGATCTACGAGATGGTCTTGAGTGTCGCAGTGTTGTCATTGGACTTCGCCATCCTTCACTGCTTCTATGATAACATAATACTGAGATTGTTGTATACTTTGTGCCATCACGAACAATTGGATTTCTTCCCATTGCAATTGCAGATTTATTATTACTGATAGAAGACATTCCGGGATCATCCACGATAGCAGACATATCAATATAAAGATACCCCACATGTATTATCATGTCCGACTCACCACCTTGGGTCGGATGAGACGGCACCCGCACGTTGCCACGTCGCCCAAATCTAAACAAAGCAGCCGCTCCTAAAATCCCGGGATGACGACGCATGGAGCAGGCCACCCCAAAATCCCAGGACGGCGACGCATGGAGCAGGCCACCCCTGAGAAATCGGAACGGCACCATGCAATGCCAACCTGTACAGTGTCGCCCTATATGACTTCGCTGTCATCCGGACTACAGTACGCCTCCGGACATGCCTATATAACCCCCACCTAGCTTTAGGATGAGAGAGAAAAAAAGGAGAGATCTACTGACTTTAGTATCGGAGGGGCTCGGTCGGGAAAAACTCGACCCAGGCCTTCCTGCAGGAATCAAGCCCAAGACGCGCCTGGAACCCATCTCAGCAGCAAGCGACGACCGGACACCCTTGGATTTCGGTGACTGAACAAGGCCAGCCCGACACGTCATCCGGTGGCTACATTCATTCCGTAACATTTTTGACGCTAGAAGGAGAGCTGATCTCGCAGGAGTGTCCCATGACCAATTCGGGAGTTTGCCCGATTGAAGGGCAACCTGTTGCCCCATCCCCACTTCGGGATCAACTTTCGTTGCTCAATTAGGAGGCGTTCAAATCCAGATCCCGAAACGCTACTGTTGACTGTTCAACGATCCCGGGCTATCACCCCCCGGAATGCCTTAGCACCCTTGGCCATCTCGCCCGAGGCGTTTCTCAACCTGTTGAGGTAGGTCCAAGCTCTGACCGGGATGATCCAAATGGTCGTCCCCCTCATCCCACAGCTCATGCACCTCGTGGGCCCCTAAGCGCCAAGTCCATCTATTTATGCCCCAGAGCCCCTCGACGATCCCCCGATGAATCTAGCCACGCATGAACAACCATGGGAGGAAGCCGAAGGACATCCCAGGGGTCGGGGAATGACTCCCGAACCAAGCATCCACGATCTCCCCTCGACCGACATGCCACTTCTCGAGCATGACACGGTGTCCACCGACTCGACCGATGGCACGTTCAGAGCCCAACTCAACTCGGTGAATCGGCATCTGGACAAATTCCAGCGAGAGCTTCGCAAGACCAAGGGAGAGGTCTGGGACGACGTCTCGGGAGCATCCCCTTTTACCCCCGAGATACAAGACAAGCCAGTTCCCCTCAACTTCAGACTCCCTACCCTTGAAGCATACGATGGCAGCTTCGATCCCACACAACACGTTGCTGCCTTCTAGGCCCAGATGGCCCTCTATGGCACATCCGACACCTTAATGTGCAAGGTGTTTCCCACTACCCTCAGAGGGCCGGCTCGGATGTGGTTTAGTTGGCTACGACCAGCCTCCATCTCTTCATTCGAACAGCTAGCACGGGGGCTCGAGCAGGGCTTCATGGCCAGTATATGGCCGAAACCCTCTATGGTCGCACTTCTCGCACTAGCCCAATGAAACGGTGAAACACTCTCACAGTTCATTGCGCACTTTGCTACCGAGGCCAGGGGGATGCCCGAGGCCCATCCATCCCTGGACATGTAGGCCTTCTTGATGGGGCTACGCCCCTCCAAACTTTTTTGGTCTCTGGTGGAGAGACCGCCAGTGATAGTCCCTGAAATGCTCTAGCGCGCCAACCAGCACGTCGCTGCCGAAGCCCTAGTGGCGAGGAAGTGCGAGGATAGCAAGAGGCCCAGGACGGACCTCACCTGAACAATGGCTCCGAGGTCATTCCTCGAACCACCCCGAAGGAAGACCGACCGTCCTGAGCCACCACGCCCAAGGCTCCCCCTAAACGCTTCTCGAACTGAAATTTTCCTCCAAATCCGGGAGAAGGGGCTCTTGCGGGAACCCAACCCGGTGAAAGCTACTAACAAAGATCGATCTAAGTACTGCAGGTCTCATCAGGAATACAGCCATGACACAGAGGACTACCGAGACCTACAAAACCAGATCGAGGAGCTGATCCGACAAGGGCATCTCGGATGCTTCCTTAAGAAACCAAGGGAGTCGCCACCTCGACTCCAGGGTACGGTCGAGAGACAAATTGACATCATCATTGGTGGACTAGCTTCTGGCGGCAACAGTTCTATCGCCAGGAAGGCATATGCATGGAGCACGATGGAGAAGCGTCCAAGGATGCATTCCGAGGAAGAAATCAGATTCGGCACGGAGGGAGGGGAGTTCTCGGACCATGACGACGCTTTGGTAGTCTCCGTCTACATCACCAATGCCAAGGTGAAGAGGGTGATGGTTGACACTAGGAGTTCCACCGATATTCTATACCTGGATGCCTTCAGGAAGCTCGGGCTTACGAACAACGATCTCTCCCATATGATGACAACACTTACTGGTTTCACCAGGGAGTCAATCTCCCCCCTCGGGACGACTTCCCTTCCCGTCACCCTAGGGAATGAACCAAGAACGAAGACGGTGATGATTGCCTTCATGATGGTCGACTTACCCTTGACATGCAACATCATCCTCGGGCGGTCGACCCTCAACAGGATAAGGGCGATCGTCTCCACCTATCACCGGGCCATGAAATTCTTGACTTCGTTAGGAGTCGGGGTAGTGCAGAGCGATCCCAATGAATCCAAGAGATGTTATCTGATGGCTGTGTCAATGCCAAAGAAGACACGACTCGATCCGACCAACTTCGACCCTCGAGATGACCCAAAAACACCTACACACCCGCAGCTGACCGAGCGGCTCATCAAGGTTCCCCTGAAGGATGATTGAACAGATTGGCATCAAAATCGGAGCCGCGCTTTCGGAAGTTGACCAGGTCCAACTGGTGGAATTCTTGAAGCAAAATGCCGACGTCTTCGCCTGGTCCCTGAAAGACATGCCAGGGATCGACTTCGAGGTGGCGCAACACTATCTGAACATCCACCACGAGGCACACCCAATCAAACAGAAGCCTCGGAGATTCACCCCAGAGCAGCGGCAAACGACTAACCGTGAAGTCGACCAACCACTCAAGATCGGATACATAACCGAGGTGAAATACCTACAATGGTTGTCCAGTGTAGTCCTCGTTAAAAAATGTAATGGAAGCTGGAGGATGTGCGTTGACTACACCGATCTCAATCGGGCAATGCCAAAGAAGATATGACCCGATCTGACCAACTTTGACCCTCGAGATGACCCAAAAACGCCTACACACCCGTAGCTGACCAAGTGGCTCATCAAGGTTCCCCTGAAGGATGATTGACCAGACCAGCATCAAAATCGGAGTCGTGCTTTCGGAAGCTGACCAGGTCCAACTGGTGGAGTTCTTGAAGCAAAATGCCGACGTCTTCGCCTGGTCATTGAAAGACATGCCAGGGATCGACTTCGAGGTGGCGCAACACCATCTGAACATTCACCACGAGGCACACCCAATCAAACAGAAGCCTCGGAGATTCACCCCGGAGCAGCGGCAAGCGACTAACCGTGAAGTCGACCAACCACTCAAGATCGGATTCATAACCGAGGTGAAATACCTACAATGGTTGTCCAGTGTAGTCCTCGTTAAAAAATGTAATGGAAGCTGGAGGATGTGCATTGACTACACCAATCACAATCGGGCAATGCCAAAGAGGATGCGACCCGATCCGGCCAACTTCGACCCTCGAGATGACCCAAAAATGCCTACACACCCGTAGCCGACCGAACGGCTCATCGAGGTTCCCCTTAAGGATGATCGACCAGATCAGGTTGTCAAAATCGGAGCCGTGCTTCCGAAAGTCGACCAAGTCCAACTGGTGGAGTTCTTGAAGCAAAATGTCGATGTCTTCGCTTGGTCCCTGAAAGACATGCCAGGGATCGACTTCGAGGTGGTGCAACACCATCTGAACATCCACCACGAGGCACACCCAATCAAACAGAAGCCTCGGAGATTCACCCCAGAGCTGCGGCAAGCGACTAACCACGAAGTCGACCAACTACTCGACGTCAGATTCATAACCGAGGTGAAATACCTACAGTGGTTGTCCAATGTAGTCCTCGTTAAAAAATGTAATGGAAGCTAGAGGATATGCGTTGACTACACCGATCTCAATCGGGCAATGCCAAAGAGGACGCGACCTGATCTGACCAACTTCGACCCTTGGGATGACCCAAAAATGCCTATAGACCCACAGCCAACCGAGCGGCTCATCGAGGTTCCCCTGAAGGATGATCGACCAGACCGGGTCGTCAAAATCGGAGCCACGCTTCCGAAAGCCGACCAAGTCCAATTGGTAGAGTTCTTGAAGCAAAATGCCGACGTCTTCGCCTGGTCCCTGAAAGACATGCCAGGGATCAACTTCGAGGTGGCGCAACACCATCTGAACATCCACCACAAGGCACACCCAGTCAAACAGAAGCCTCGGAGATTCACCCCGAAGCGGCGGCAAGTGACTAACTACGAAGTCGACCAACTACTCGACGTCGGATGTCATGCCCTTCGGTCTGAAGAATGCCAGAGCCATCTATCAGAGGATGGTTAATGAAATGTTTAAGTCCCAACTCGGGAGAAACATGGAAGTCTATGTCGATGACATGATTGTCAAAAGCAAGCCGGCCACAACCCACTTAATCGACCTGGCAGAGACCTTTCGAACCCTCAGACAATACAATATGCGCCTCAACCCAGCAAAGTGTGCCTTCGGGGTTCGATCGGGAAAGTTCCTCAGCTTCGTCATCCACCAAAGAGAGATAGACGCCAACCCGAACAAAGTACGAGCCATAATGGAGATGTAATCTCTGCACTCGGTAAAAGAGGTACAATGCCTCATAGGAAAGCTAGTAGCACTTAGGAGGTTCGTATCACGCTCGAGAGACAAATGACTCCCGTTCTTCTGGGCCTTGCGCCGAGCGTACAACTTCAAATGGACCCCAGAATGTGAGGATGCCTTCAGCAAAATGAAGACCTACCTCGGAAGGCTTCCCCAGCTCGTCTCACCCCGACCGGGCGAAATCCTGGGCCTTTATTTAGTAGCTTCGGAATAGGTGGTCAGCTCGGTGCTAGTGAGCGAGGACCAAGCTGCACAATAGGTAGTCTACTACACTAGTCATATTCTCGTTGGACCTGAAGAGCGCTACCCATTGATAGAAAAGCTGGCGCTGTCATTGATTGTGACAGCCCGAAAGTTGCGACCTTACTTCCAGGCCCACACGATAAAGATAATATCCGACCAGCCACTCTGCCAGATCCTCTCTAAATTCGATGTCTTGGGTCGGATGCTCAAATGGTCGGTAGAGCTCAGGGAGTTTGACATCCAATACACACCTCGGATGACCATAAAGGCCTAGGTATTGGCTGATTTCGTTTCTGAACTAACCCCCCAGGATGGCCCGACTATGAAGGAGTCGGATCCGCCAGCTTGGGCCCTGTACGTTGACGTGTCCGCCACGTTGGGAGGAGCCAGAGCTAGGATGATTCTCAAGAACCTGAACAGTGAAACTTATGAGCACTCGCTTCAGTTAGAATTTAAAGCCACCAATAACGAAACCGAATATGAGGCGCTATTGTCGGGACTACGCCTCGCTCTCGAGATGCATGTGCAGAACCTGGAAGCTTTTACCGACTCCCAACTGGTGCTAGGCCACATTAACAGAACCTATGAAGCTAGAGAACTGACCATGACCCGGTACCTCGCCGAAGTCCGACGACTTTCAGCTCACTTTAACCATCTGGTGGTCATAAGGATACCCTGTGCTCAGAACGTCCAAGCTGACGCACTGGCCTGAATAGCATCTAGCCAACCACCTAGGGAGCCCCCGAAGAGAACTGAGGTCCTCTCCGCACCGACCTTACCAGTCTCGGATGTCAACATGATGGAGGTGACCCTGAATTGGATGGAAGAAATACTTTGCTACAAAGAGAAGGGCGAGCTACCCGATGACCTGCCGGCTACGCGTCGGCTCAGACGAGCCTAAACATGGTACATCGAGATCGGGGGCAAACTATACCGAAGAGTCTTTTCTCAGTCATTGCTCTGCTGTCTGTCCCCACCTGAAGCGGAGACAGTCCTCGTCAAAGTTCATGAGGGTATATACGGGGAGCACATCGGGGGCCAAGCTTTGGCCTTCAAGATACTCAGGCAAAGATTTTACTGGCCAACGCTATGATGAGATGCCTTATCCTACGTGCAACGGTGTCACCAGTGTCAGGTGCATGCCCGGGTCCAACACCAACCGACGATGCCCCTCACCCTGATCGACGTGGCTTGGCCCTTCGCACAATGGAGCATGGACCTCCTTGGCCTTTTCCCCCCGGCTTTGGGCCAATGATGTTTTCTCATAGTCGGGGTCGATTATTTCACCAAGTGGGTCGAGATCGAACCACTGGCATCCATTACCACAAAGCAAGTCAAGAGTTTCTTGTGAAAGAATATTCTCACGCGCTTCGAAATCCCGAGGGCCATCATAACTGACAATGGGACCTAGTTCAACAATGCAAGGTTTAAGTCCTACTATCACTTGTACAGGATATAGCTGAAGTTCAGCTCGGTCGCCCACCCCCAGACCAATGGCCTCGCCGAGGTCATAAACCGGTCGATCCTCAAAGGGCTGAAGAAGAGGGTGGGCGAAGCACGTGGAGCTTGGGTGGAAGAGCTCCCGAGCATCCTGTGGGCATCTCGAACCACTCCAAAAATAGCCTCGGGAGAATCTCCATTTAGCCTCGCATATGGGACCGAGGTCGTCCTTCCCCCTGAAATCACATTCCCGAACTTACGAGTGGAAAACTTCGGTGAGGGAACTTCGGAACTCGGACTCTGAGCAAGACTCAACCTCCTCGACGAACGAAGAGCTGAGGCCCACCTATGTGCTTTGGCGTACAAGAAGGCAGTGGCCCGAATCTATAATCGAAAGGTTCGACCGTGAAAAATTCGGGTTAGGGATCTGGTCCTCTAAAAAACTGAGGTGAGTGATCCGACCCGTGCCAGGGGAAAATTATCCCCGAACTAGGAAGGCCCTTACCGGGTCTATGACATGGTCTGAGAAGGCACTTGTCACCTCGAGACCATGGACGGGACCCCCATGCCAAGGACTTAGAACGTGTCAAACTTGAGAAAGTTTTACCCATAATTCCAGGTAGAAACCTTGTACTTATATTCAAAAACTTTCCATTCATATAAGTAGAATCTTTACACTACGATCGGTTTGGGTCTTATAAAACTCCAACTCGGCTTGACCGAAAAAATGTAGGCCTTACAAACAAAAGACGTGAACCCACTCGAAACCCCGACTTGGCTTAAGAATCCTTAACTCGAAGGTGGATCCATCGGGCTATCATCGAAAGGCACCTCCTCGGGCATGTCGACGTTGCGGTCCTTGGGAAGATCCATGAACAGATCGACCTCCAATTCCTGATCTAGGTACTTGGCACGGAAGCGGGCGAGAGCTAGCCAGTAGCCATACTCGAAGGTCGCTTGACCCGACCTCTGGAGGCCGAGCTTGAACTCGGGTGACTTCTTCTACTCTCGATCGCCCTCTTCGCCTGTTCTTCCATTACTTGGCATTCCCCTTGCAGCGCCTCCTCAGCAGCCTTGGCCGTCACCCGCATGGCCTCAGTGTTCCTTGTAAGCCTGAGCAGCTCATCGTCTAGCCTCCGAACCGCCTGCGACTATCCTTCAGCTAGTGTTGAGAGTCCTCCAGTTCCGCCCTTAGTCGCCTAGCCTCAGCCTCGACCGCGATAGCATGCTACTCGGCCGCTGCTACTGCCTCGGGGTTGGCACCACTCCTCAACTTCTCGACCTCCCGACGGAGGTCGGAGTTTGCCTCCCCGAGATGCTCGATTACCAAACCCGCGTCTTGCACTCGGTCGATCAGTGCCATTGTATAGTGTTGACTCTGTGACAAATACAAGGTCAAAATTGGATGTCAAAACTTAGCTCTCGGATACAAAGCATAGGATGCGATGCTTACCCAGACTAGTGACTTCGCCACACGATCCACCAGCACCATGGAAGGTGAGCAATATAGCTGTCTAGCTAGGGTCGGATGAAGTACGCCCTAGCCAAACTCTTGGGCCGTCGAGCCGTCGAACCAAATGCGGGTGTTGGCCTTCAGGGATGGCAGTCGGACCCCGTAGGGCACCCCTGGCTCCTCCTCCGATAGATCCGCGAACTCCAAAGCCCGAAAAGGCTTGCCCTTGCTCGAGGCTTGGACCCGACACAAGTCCTTCATCGACTTGGGATGGTCTGCTTGCCTAGTCTAGGGCTCGTCCTTGGCCGGGCCGGCACACCTCTTTCCTTTTGCATTGCCCGACCTGACGGTAGCTCGTGCGGCCGCCTCACGAAGTGCCGCCCCCTCGGACGACTTCCGAATCACCCCTTTGGCTTTCTTCTTCGGACGCTCCACCTCAGCCTCGTCGGGACCCCAGCACCCTGGAGGCCCTTCTGAATCGGGGTTTGGTCCTTGCCTTCGGTGCCCCCTGAGAAGGTTGTGCCATGCTCGAAAGGCACGGAATCACCCTCATCGCTTGGAAGTTCGTCATATCTGCAGAACAGGTGGATCAGTAAAGCAAAAGAATAGAAATTGACTGGGAACAAAGTGCTTAAAAACCACAGGTTGGGTCATACCCCTAGAGGTTGGGCTGAGACCCACCTCGACCAGCCGCACCTCGGACATTTCCCTAACTGCCCGAGAAGAAGAAAGGACCCCCTTCAGATGCTCTACGTAATCAGACTCCTCGGGGGAGAGACATGGAGGCACATTGTTGATGGCTCGGGAAGTGCACCCCACACAGGACCCCTATTCTCGAGAGCGACTTGTTAGGGATCGAGCGAAACTAAGAGGGGGGGGGGGGGGTTGAAGCGGTTAAACACGATAATTTTTCAACGATTTAAATAACTTTTGAAAACTTCATACGATAAAAAATATGTTTTGATTAAACTCGATTTCGATTGCGTATAAACTTAAAATGATTCATAAGAAAGTGAGGAAGAAGCAAAGTAAGCAAGGCAGCAAGGTGAAGATGGTTTGCAATATAGTAAGTTGCAAGAAAGTAAATGCAAACAGATTTATAGTGGTTCAGTCATCTGACCTACATCCACTCTCGATTCCTCTTTGCTTGAGGCCACCAGCTTTTCCACTAGTTATCCTCCATCCAATGGGTGAGGATGAACTCTCTAACAACTCCTCTCCTTTTGACGGGCTTAGGAGAAAACCCTTACAAGCACTCTCTTTTCTTTCGGTGGAATACAAGTGAAAACTAAGGAGGATTTTTTAGAGAGATTTGAACAGAGTTTTCTTGCTTTTAAAGTGTTGTCTTTTTTATAAGAACACTTGGATTATTTATAGACCCCAAGAGGATTCAAATTTGGAGCCTAAATTTGAATCTCCTTCATTGTTCCCGGTACCGGCACCGCTTGTCAGTGGCGGTGCCATTGCCTGTCAGTTGTCAGATTGACAATGTACAGGGCGGTTCCACCGCCCAAGGTAGCGATGCCACTACCCAGCTTTCTAGTCATGGGCGGTGCCACCGCCCAACCTATTTCAGCTCACTGGTTTGGGCCTAAAACTCGGCCCAAACCGATCCAAATCAAGGCCCAATTAGCCCCTACTTGGGTTATAGGATTAACACCTAATTTTAACCCAAATTAACGTGCTAACTACGAATTTAAAGACATTTCCTAAGCTATTACAAAGTCCGACAAGTCATGACTTCTTCTGGCGAGCTTCCAGTGAACTTCCGGTGGTCTTTCGACGAACCCTCGGAAACCATTCTGCGGACTCCCAGCAAGCTCCCAAACTTTACAATGATCTTGGCGAGTTCTATTGAGCTTCTTTGGCAAGCTCCGATCTTTCTTGGCTAGCACCACAAACTTCCTATGAATCTTCCGGCGAACTTCCGAAAACCCTTCGATAAGCTCCCTACTCATTCTCAGCCAGTTCCGATAGCACTCCCAATGAATCTTCAGACTTCCGTCGAACTCTCGAACTCCCAACAATCCATCACACTTGTCTTCCGGTATTTTGTTTCGCTTTAAGTCTTCATTGTCATCATAGTTAATCCTGCACATACAAACAAAACTCTACTTCGATCTAGATAATTATTACAACACGAATTGACATTCAGTTGCCCGGCACGTTATTGGTCGGCGCTTTGATTCTTCGACACATCGTCCTCTCTTGCGGCTTGTTGCCCAATTGACGATTGACTTCTGCAACCCCGATATCCTTGGCGCAACTCCACTCTTCTTGACCCGATGCCTGACATCCGAAGCCTTCTGCCGATTATCGACTAAACCTCCAGCTCGACATCCAATACCCTGACATGATCACTTCCGGTACAATGTCCTTCAGCATCAACTATCTAATCTTGATCGATAGTAGACCTGCGTAACTCAAAACGCAGTTAGACCATAAAACATAATCAATTAGTTTCATCATCAAAATCCAAGATTCAATAATCTCCCCCTTTTTGATGATGACAACTAATTGATGACTAACGGAGTTAACCGTAACTCCCCGGAGTTTAACCAAACTCCCCCTATTAATATGCCATTGATAGAACACTTGGATTATCCTAAATCTAAGAAACATGTATCACAAGTTAAGAGAATACATTTAAACCATCATGCAAATATATAAAATATTCAATTCAATGCATGAAGTCATCAATCTACTTCTCCCCCTATGCCATCAACAAAAAGAAGTTGCATCATAGCTAATTTTCAAGGATATGCAAATTTTACAGCACACTAGCTATTAACCAAGATATTCAACATATAATCATGGTAAGATTTTTAAAGATGTCCAAGCATAGCAATACAACACTTGCTTCTTGTGCAAGTTTGCACTTTGATTTCCTTGTAAAAGATAGGCAAGATAGTAATTTTTCATTCAATTCGTGAGATGTGCAAGTTGTGCTTTCTTTGCTTCCTTTGTGATATGCAAGCAATCACTTTAAATATGCAAACTAAATTTTCATTACAACATACAATCATATAGAAGCATGGCAAGTGTAGGGAAGCAAATTTTCTAAGTTTTGCATTTTATATCTTTTGAGATAGCACTTCTTTGCTTCTCTTTAAATTGCAAGATTGCAATTGTTGCTCCCCCTTTGTCATTGACAAATAGAAGTTGAGTACAAATAGCCTTTTACATCAATGCTTTGATCATGACAAAATAACAAATATACAACATGAATTTTCAATATATTAAGCTATGAATTCAAGGGAGTCAAAAACCATGATACGAGGGAAAAAGATGATAAGCAAGCAATCAATAATGATAAGCAAACTAATATACTTTGCGATATACAAGCTAGCTTCCTTTCAATTCCTCTCTTTGTAACTAAGTTTCGCCTTTGCAAGCTATCAACTTTTTGTTTGCAATGAGCTAGTAATTTTTATAAAATTTTACAATATTTTTAACTATACAAGCTCATGAGTTTAAAAAATAATATAACTTTGTAATTTTTTTCTTCTCATTTTGAGAAGTGAAAGTTTTATCTTTTTACAATTTCTAGCTAGCTATGTTTGCCACTTTCTCTTGTGATATCTAAGCTAGTATGCTAACTCCCCCTTTGTCATTGTCAAAAAGAAGAGAAGACTCAATGGCTAAAAATTTCAATCATTATTTTACATCAACCAATATTTCAAATTTTCACATGATGTATACAAGCCATAGATGCAAAGAATTCATGAAAACAAACCAAAGTAATCATGTCATTTCTAAGTCATGAAAAATATAAAATCAAAGCTCAAGAAAGTCAAGAGGGACATGATTCATTTGACAAGTCCTTTTAGTAATGATTCATCATAAAACAAATTTCTCTTACATCAAGGTAAAGAAAGATCATGTCAAAAATTTCAAAAAGTATTTCAAGCCAACAAGATCACATTTGAAGGATAAAATATATCACAATCGTAAATGTCAATAAGTGATTCATTTGTGTGCAAAACCATTTGATTCATGCATAGGAATTCTAAATATCAAACATCAAGATATCAAGACTTAGATTGTGATAAAGCTCATTCAAGTTCGAATCATCAAAATCATTAATACAGTTTTTGAGATTCATAAATGACATAGATTTGAATTATTTTTCTCTTTGGTAAATGATAAAAAGAAGCAATCATAGAGGAAAGTATTTTGATTCACAAAAATATGTCAAGTCAAGAATTTAAAGTCATGATTTCAAGAGATCAAGAGAGGAGTCATAAAATCATTCATACTCATTTTGTAAACTCGAAACTCATAATCAAATTATCAAAATCATTATCGAGATTTAAGAACATTGATGAACATAATATACATAGATTCATCATTTCTCTTTCATAGAAAAATTGAAAACTTTATTGAAGGATTTTCAAGAGACATGCATTTCTCTTGCATTAATTTTATATGAACATGCCTTTACCTTTTTAAGTTAAATAGAAACAAGCATGATCGTTCAAGACATAAAGGCTAAATCTCATAAAGCAAATTGTCAAGAGGATTTTAAATATTCATTTTCAAGCCATGATAAAAAGAGTAAGTCAAAGATTCAATCATATCATGTCATGAATTCCAAAGGACATCTTAAGTTATTAACATCACATTAAAAAGATATTTCAAAAAGATATATCGATAAGTGATTTATTTATATCATTTCATTTGAATTCATGATTCATATTTAAAATGTATCTCATGTCGTAAATATGAATCAAGCATTTGTCAAATTCGAAATCATCCTCAAAATTACATTCAATAAATTCATACATGACAAGCATTGAAATATCGATAAGATAGAGGATTGCATTTCATTTTTATAAATTTCTATTCATGTGATTTGCTTCTTATAAGCATGCCTTTACTTTAAAAAGAAATATTAACATTCAAGATTGGAAAGGCAAATTTTGTCATAAAGATCATTAAGCCAAATCACATTAAGTATGTGGCATTTTCCAAAAGATTCGATTTAAGAGATTCACATGGATTCATCAAGACCGAAAACTTTAGAGATAGAAGAATTTTCAAGATCATTCATTTTTTTTTATGATTCATTTCATATAAGTATGTCTTTATCTTTTAATGTTAAATTGAGACAATCATGAAAGTTCAAGACGTAAAGGCAAAAACCATCATCAAGATTCTTAAAGTCAAAAAATATAACACGCCATATAAATAATTCATCATAAAATGATTAAGACCAAAAACACATAAGTTCAAAGTGTAAGAGTCACTCATCACACATAATATGTTTTATTTTAATTTGTTTGTTTAATATGAGTGTGCTCATGTTTTAAAAGATGAGTATTATTATTTAAAAATAACACATGAGTTTCGTCATCAAGATATTATATCATAAAGTCATTAAGCATGATAACAATCTTTTAAATCCTTACGCATGATATCATGAAAATAAACTTTTTATATTTTTATTTCATCATTAACAATGATGATTTCATAAGATATATTTTGATATTTATATGAAAGCCATCATTGTATAAATTTGAAATACAAGTTTTGTCATTAAGGCCATTAAGATCAAATGCATCACACATAAAACATCATGATAGTATATTTTCTTATTTTTTGAGTTTCATTTATGTGATTTGATCTTTCATAAGAATGATCAAATTTTTGTATGAAAATGTTATGCAACATATTTAAACACGAAGACATCATCAAAATCATTTTAATTCTTTCTTTCATTAGTTATAACAAGATGATTGATGCTCAAATTTTTGCTAAAATTATTTTATAAATTTCATCATAAAAATGATTAAGACCTATTAATCAAGATTTTCAAATCATAAGCATGATACTATAAAATTATCATCAAAACATTTTCAAGAACAACATACATAGATGTGTAGTTGACGTATAATCATTATTACAAATCATTTAAAATTTCAAAACATAACATGCATGATATAAAATCATTAAACATCATGTTTAGAATAAAAAACCAATGTAATTCATCAAAATACACATGCATGGATTAGTCCTCATAGGTGTACACACATTATCACACATCATACAATCATCATTCAAATTTTTATTTTTCAAAAATTACTAGAAAGAAAAAGCATAAAAAAAATTTCTACTAACTATATCAAGCAACTCATGAAATGATCATGTAATTTTAAAATAAGGTGAAAGCATTTCGAGTGAGTTACTTACCTCATTATCGAAAACTGATAAGGCATAGTTTGTCGTTTCGCCTTCGGAAGTTCTTGATTCGTCCTTGGGTGCCTTCCTCTTCTTTGGCCTCTTCCTCCGTTCAAGTTCATTATTTATTTTAAATTTTTATTTAATGAATTTATTAAGATTTAGTGTTAAAGTTCAAAGTTCTCAATAGTGTCCTCATCACTTGAGTCATCACTCAAGTGGCATTTCAAAGTTCAGAGTTCCAAAACCTTCTTGTTCTTTAAAAGGTGGTTCATGTGTTCATCATATTCAAGAGTCATTTCATAAGTCAATAAAGACCCGATTAGTTCTTCAAGTGAATAAACGTTCAAGTCTTTAGACTCTTGAATAGTCGTTATTTTTATATACCAACTCTTTGGGAGGGATCTTAAAATCTTGTTAGTGAGTTCAAAGTTTGAAAAATATTTACCAAGACTTTTCAAGCTATTGACGACATCCGTGAAACAAGTGTACATATCACCAATAGTTTCACTTGGTGTCATTTGGAAGAGCTCAAAATCATGTAATAAGAGGTTTACTTTCGAGTCTTTGACTCTACTAGTTCCCTCATGCGTGATTTCAAGTGTTCGCTAAATTTCAAAAGCCATTTCACATGTAGAAATCCGATTGAACTCATTCTTGTCTAAGGCACAAAATAAGGTATTTATAGCCTTTGCATTTAAAGAAAAATATTTCTTCTCCAAGTCCGACCATTCGTTCGTCGGTTTAAAGGGAAGTTGAAAATGATTTTCAATAACATTACATAAGTTTAAATTGAGAGAAATCAAGAAAACTCTCATACGAGTTTTCTAAAATGTATAGTCTGATCCGTTAAAGAACGGTGGATGAACAATCGAAAAGCCCTCTTGAAAGCCATGAAGAGCCATTTCTTACAGGTGTAAATCCGAATGAAAAATAATGTGGCTCTGATACCAATTGTTAGGGATCGAGCGACACTAAGAGGGGGGGGGGGTGAATTAGTGTAGCGGTTAAACACGATAACTTTTTTACGATTTAAATAACTTTCGAAAACTTCATACGATAAAAAATATATTTCGATTAAACCCAGTTTCGATTGCGTATAAACTTAAAATGATTCGTAAGAAAGTGAGGAAGAAGCAAAGCAAGTAAGGCAGCAAGGTGAATATGGTTTACAGTATATTAAGTTGCAAGAAAGTAAATACAAACTAATTTATAGTGGTTCAGTCATCTGACCTACATCCACTCCCGATTCCTCTTCGCTTGAGGCCACCAGCTTTTCCACTAACTATCCTTCTTCCAACGGGTAAGGATGAACTCCCTTACAACTCCTCTCCTTTTGACAGGCTTAGGAGGAAACTCTTATAAGCACTCTCTCCTTTCTTTCAGTGGAATATAAGTGAAAACTAAGGAGGATTTTCTAGAGAGATTTGAACAGAGTTTTCTTGCTTTCAAAGTGTTATGCTTGTTGTCTTTCTTGTAGGAACACTTGGGGTATTTATAGACCCCAAGAGGATTCAAATTTGGAGCCCAAATTTGAATCTCCTTCATTGTTCTCGGTATCGGCACCGCTTGTCAGTGGCAGTGCCATCGCTTGCCAATTATCAGACTGACAATATACAGGGCGGTTCCACTACCCATGGTAGTGGTGCCACTGCCCAGCTTTTTGGTCATGGGCGGTGCCACTGCCTAGCCTATTTCAGCTCACTGGTTTGAGCCTAAAACTCGACCCAAACTGGTCCAAATCAAGGCCCAATTGGCTCCTACTTGGGTTATAAGATTAACACCTAATCTTAACCCAAATTAACATGCTAACTACGAATTTAAAGACATTTCCTAAGCTATTACAAAGTCCGACAAGTCACGACTTCTTCCTGCGAGCTTTCAGTGAACTTCCGGTGGTCTTCCGACGAACCCTCGGAAACTATTCTACGGACTCCCGGCAAGCTCCCAGACTTCACGATGATCTTGGCGAGTTCCACCGAGCTTCTTTGGCAAGCTCTAATCTTTCTTGGCTAGCTCCGCGAACTTCTGACAAACCTTCCGATGAACTTTCGAAAACCTTCGTCAAACTCCCTACTTGTTCTCAGCCAATTTCGACAGCACTCCCAACAAATCTTCAGACTTTCGTCGAACTCTCGAACTCCCAACGATCCATCACACTTGTCTTACGGCACTTTGTTTCGCTTTAAGTCTTCATCATCATTGTAGTTAATCCTGCACATACATAAACAAAACTCTACTTTGATCTAGACAATTATTATAATGTGAATTGACATTCAGTTGCCCGACACGTCATTGGTTGACATTTCGTCCGATTCTTCAGCACATTGTCCTCTCTTGCGGCTTGTTGCCCAATCGATGGTTGACTTCTGTAACCCCAATATCCTTAGTGCAACTCTACTCTTCTTGGTTCGATGCCCGACATCTGAAGCCTTCTGCCGATTGTCGATTGAACCTCCGGCTCGACATCCAATATCCTGACGTGATCACTTCCGACGCAACATCAATTCCTCCAGCGTCAATTGTCTAATCCAGATCGATAGTAGACCTGCATAATTCAAAATACAGTTAGACCATAAAACATAATCAATTAGTTTCATCATCAAAATCCGAGATTCAACACGACTCACAAAGAAGTGGCGAGTCTTCCAGCCCTTATTATTCGAGGGGGCACCACTGATCTTGAATCTGCCTCGAGCGATTAGATAGTAGCCACCTTGGCCCTTGCACAGCCAAAATTATGCTAAGAACAGGGTTCGGGTCGGCTCGATCCTCGCCCTGTGATACTCTCAATAGCGCCAAGAATTGGACGCCATCTATGAAGGAGAAATCCCCCACCACCGAAGGCATTCCATGACCACAGGATGCAAGGGGAACCTCAACCCCGCCAACCGGGCATCCATGGTCAACCCGAACCCTCTTGGAAATGGATCGTAAGCATGTTCCCCCGACTTAGGGGCATGGAGTTGATACTCCTCCAGGATGCTATAGCGATCCCGAACCAGCCCCAAGAGCTCCTCGGTCACCACCGAGTCTATGTCGTGCCACGATCGCATCACCTGAAGGGCCGCGAGGGCCTTTGAGTCCACTAGGGACACCCCACCCGACGACGAGCTTAACACCTCTACCCTGGAACTACTTGAGGTCGACTCGTTGACCTCGGGGACCGACCGACTCGATGATGATGAGGAAGGAGTCATCCCGACCTTGATTTAGATTCCGAAGGGGAATAAGAGTCCGAGAAGACACGCGAAAGGCTCGATGACAAATGAAGATGCGAAGACCTTCCGCTCATAGGGATGAACTTATAAGGGAAAAGCCTCGTCGCCACCTGAGCGATGTTTGGGCACCCCGAGGTAGCAATTGATGGTAACCCCCACCAAGGAACGTTGCATCATTCAGTTGCCTTGGTGAAAGCCAGCGGGGATTACCACCAAGGGTCACCTCGATTGACGTGACCACCCAACCAAGATTCCTGCCCAATGACCCCAACTGCGATCCCCACCAAGTGCCCACGCCCCTAATTTCCCGCCAACAAGATAGCACGTGACCCTCTCCTGAAGACAAGCGACGTCAGCCCTCTGTGCCGCACGTACCACTAGTAAGTGCTTTCAAATATCAAGTATCAGAGCATCTCACACACGTCATCCATCTGTGCTCGAGTTCACTAGCTCGGGCACCAGTCCATTTGTGCCCGAGATCACCAACTCGGGCACCAGTCCATTTGTGCCCGAGTTCACTAGCTCGGGCACCAATCTATTTATACCCGAGTTCACCACTTTGGGCACCAGTCTATTTGTGCCCGAGTTCACCACCTCGAGCACTAGTTCCTTTGTGCCCGAGTTCACCAACTCGGGCACCAGTCCATCTGGGCCCAAGTTCACTAGCTTGGGCACTAGTCCATTTGTGCTTGAATTCACTAGCTCGAGCACCAGTCCATTTGTGCCCGAGTTCACTAGCTCGGGCACCAGTTCCTTTGTGCCCGAGTTCACCAGCTTGGGCACTAGTATATTTGTGCTTGAGCTCACCAGCTCGGGCACTAGTCCATCTGTGCCCGAGCTCACCAGCTCGGGCACCAGTTCCCTTGTGCCCGAGTTCACCAGCTCGGCCACCAGTCCATCTATGCCCGAGTTCACCAGCTCGGGCACCAGTCTATCTATGCCCGAGTTCACTAGCTTGGGCACCAGTCTATCTATGCCTGAGCTTACCAGCTTGGGCACCAATTCCCCTGTGCCCGAGTTCACCAGCTTGGGCACTAGTCCGCTTGTGCTTGAGTTCACTAGCTCGGGCATCAGTCCATCTGTGCCCGAGTTCACCAGCTCGGGCACCGATCCATCTATGCCCGAGTTCACTAGCTAGGGCACCGATCCATTTGTGCTTGAGTTCACCAACTCAGGCATCAGTTCCTTTGTGCCCGAGTTCACCAGCTCGGGCACCAGTCCATTTGTGCTCGAGTTCACCAACTCGGGCACCAGTCCATTTGTGCCCGAGTTCACCAGCTCGAGCACCAGTTCCTTTGTGCCTGAGTTCACCAGCTCGAGCACCAGTCCATTTGTGCCCGAATTCACCAGCTCGGGCACTAGTTCTTTTGTGCCCGAGTCCATCAGCTCGGCCCAATCATCCAAGCAGCCCCTCGATGCATTATTCCATCCTGGCACCACCGATACAAAAGCAACAACACTACAAGGCGACTCGCTAACTCCTGCAGGGCAAATGATACAGTTGAAGGAACAAGCCAGACATGCCCTGAGCCCCTCCTTGAGAACCTTAGAACATGCCTTGTTTGGGGGGGGGGGGGAGGGGAAGTGATAGGGGACATCCCGGGATCATCCACGATAGCAGATATGTCAGCATAAAGACATCCCACATGCATCACCATGTCTGACCCACTGCCTCAGGTCGGATGAGATGGCACCCACATGCCGCCATGTCACCTGAATCCAAATAGAGCAGTTGCTCCCGAAATCCCGGGACGACAACGCATGGAGCAGGCCATCCCCAAAATCCTGGGATGACAATACATGGAGCAGGCCGCCCTAGAGAATCTGGAACAGCACCGTGCAGCGCCAACCTGTACAGTGCCGCCTTGTACGACTTCGCTATCATCCGGACTGAGGTATACCTTCGGACATGCCTATATAACCCCCACCTGACTTCAGGGCGGGAGAGGAAAAAAGGAGGGATCGACTGACTTTAATATTGGAGGGGCTTAGTCGGGAAAAACCCGACCCAGGCCTTCCTGCAGGAATCAAGCCCAAGATGCGCCAAGAACCCATCTTAGTAGCAAGTGATGATCGAACATCCTTAGATTTCGACGATTGAACAAGACCAACCTGACACGTTATCCAATGACCATATTCTTTTCATAACAATTACAAAAAGAATAGTGTTTCCTTCTTGCTTTTCTCCAATATCTTCAAAAATTCTTTTCAATCATATTATATGATAAGTAGCTTTGTCTATTGCAGTATACTCTGCTTCAGCTAAAGATTAGGCTACAGTATTTTGCTTGAAATACAAGAATAAACTCAGTATCATCAATGCTTCTTGCCCAATCACTGTTAGAATAACCAACCAATCTTGAATTTCTTGTTGCCTTGTATAGAATACCATGGTCAAGTGTTTCTTAAATAAATATCAGCACTTTTTTAGCTGCACCAAAATCTTGAGAGTAAACTTGCAGTAAACATAATGTCAGCAATTAAATACAAAAGACTTCCAATTAAGCTCTACAAACTGAAGCATCAACTTTTTTTTGCACCATCATCCTTCTTCAACTTTTCACTGGCTATCAAAGGAGTGTCAGCAGCCTTGTAATTTGTCATATTAAATTTTGCAGCATATTTTTTTTTATAATTTTTTTGAGAAATAAAGATTCCTTCCTTCATTTGAGGGACTTCTATTCCCAAAAAATAATGAAGCATGCCCAAATCAGTCATCTCATTTATGTTCATCATATCATCTTTGAATTCTTACAACATATTGATATTATTGTCAGTAAAAAATAAATCGATACACAATAAGGACATAATCACCTCTCTTCTTGACATATAAAGTAGTTTCATTTTTGCTCCTTTCAAATCCACTTTGAACAAAATGATTATCAATCTCATTATACCAAACACAATGGGCTTTTTTTTCTCAATCCATGAAGAGCCTTGGACAGTTTATAAACTTTATCTTCTCCCTCTTTCACCAAAAAAACCTTGCTCAACGAAAATGCCTTCTACAAGCTTTCCATTTAGAAAGGCCGATTTGACATTAAGCTGAAAAATATTCCATTGCTTCTGTGCAGCAAGAGCAATAAAAATTCTTATTATTTTAAGTCTGATAATATGAGCAAATGTTTCAAAGAAATCTATACCTAATTTTTTAGTAAATCCTTTTACCATCAATCTTCCTTTGTGTTTTTGTAGACTTCCATCTCGGTTGAATTGTCTTGAAGTTCCACTTCACTTTAACTACTCTTTTTTTGGTCAGTCCACTAATTCTCAAGAATTGTTTCTTTCAATCATATGTAGGTCCTCTCTGATAGCAGTGAACCAAACCTTTTCTTTTCCTGCTTCTTCAAAGCACTCAGGTTCCATGGCTGAAAAATTGCAAGACACATAAATGTCACTTAGTCTTCTTATTCTTCTCGGAGGAGAGTCTGAATATGACGCTGATGTATCTTTATGTGCAGGTACTGAAGTGTCATTTTCAACAGCCCGAGGCATCATTGGGCAGATAGCCCAATTAACTCATAGGTTTTAATAGCTTACAGCTCATTTTTTTAATTTAAATCTTAAATCTAATTATAAATCTAATTAAGAGCTATAGTGGTTGAAAAAATAAAAAATATAACAAAAAGGTAAAAAATTACAATAATAAAGTAATTCAAAAAGAGAAAAAAAAGACAGAAAAATAAGAAAGAGAAAAAAAAACAAAGGCATCATAGAGGTTGTTCTCAATCATCCAAACAGTATTCTTATCTCATGTTAGATCAGATCTGTAGTGAATTTTTACTATGATTGCTTGAGGAGGTTTTAGATATTATGTATAGTGACAAAATCCTTGTATCACAGTTATTCTTTTGTAATTGTTAAGGAGGTTTTGGGTAAGAGATTTTGATATTTATATATTCATTATTCTTATAGTGGATTATTTCTAGTTTACCCCATAGTTTTTATCCTTCACATTAGAGAGGTTTTTCACGTAAATCTTGGTATCCTATTTGATTATGATTTCCGTTTAATTCTATTGTGTGTTACGGCCTGCTTGTATTTGTTCCTATACAAAAATTCTTTCTTATTTTTTTTATCCCATCAACTAGTATCAAAGCAAGTTTTAGTGATTTAATTTTTGTGTTCGAATATAGAGGCTGGTAGTGTTTCTCGCATGATTAACTTGAATAGAAATAATTGGATGATATGGAAACTAAGAATGAAAGATCTCTTATATTGCAACAATTTATATGAACCTTTGCAAGAGGATAGTGCAAAACCGATAACTATGACAGATGATGAGTGGAAAAGGTTAGATCAAAAAACGATGGGGTTTATTTGATAGTGGCTCGATGACAGTGTCTTTTACTATATTTCTACTGAAAGTTTTGCATATTCTCTTTGGAAAAAGCTAGAAAGTCTCTATGAAAGAAAAATAACTTGTGACAAAGCTTTCTTGATCAAAAAACTTATAACCTGAAATATAAAGATGGTGCTTCTATTGTTGAGTATTACTGACCAGTTATTCTCTATGAAAATGTCTCTTGAATATGAGTTACAAGCATTATTACTTCTCAGTTCATTATCAAAAAGCTGGAAAACACTGGTGGTTTCCCTCAGTAATTATGCGCCAGATGGTATTATCACCATGAGTCAAGCAATAAGTAGTTTATTGAATGAGGAGTTGAGAAGAAAGAACTCAGTAACATCTCAGATTGATTCATAGGTACTTATCTTAGAGAATAGAGAAAAGACAAAGTTTAAAGATAGAAGCAGTTCACGTATAGGTAGAAGAAAGTCAAGATCAAGGAAAGATATTGTTTGCTATAACTATGGTGAGAAAGGACATTATAAGAATCAATGTAAGCAATCTAATAAGAGCAAAAAAAAAGGAAAAAGAAGTGGAGTCTACAGAGTCAAAAGAGAATACCATAGTTATAGTACAGTGTGGTGATTATTTGATTTTGTCCTTTTCTGATGATATTTTTTCTTTTGTGTGTCAGGATCTTGAGTGGATAATTGACATAGGTACTTCTTATCATGCTATACCATGGAGGGAGTTCTTTACTACCTACAGGTTTGAAAATTTTGGTATTATTAATATGGGCAACTATGGCACAACCGACATCATTGGCATGGGTGACATCCATATAAAGACCAACCTTGGCTGCAAGTTAGGTGTTTAAGGATGTAAGACATATGGTTGACTTGAGACTGAATTTAATTTCAGTTGGAAGACTAGATGATGAAGACTATGATAGCAGGTTTCATAGAGGACAATGAAAGCTTAGTAAGAGTTTTCTTATTATAGCTAGTGGAAAGAAATATCAGACTTTGTACAAGTTGCAGACTAAAGCTTATGGTGAGTAGTTAAATGCTACAAAGAAAGACTTCAGTATGGAGTTGTGACATAGGTGACTAAGACACATGAGCGAGAAGGGACTACAAGCTCTTTTTAATAGAGAGGTACTGCCAGACCTCAAAGGTACATGTCTGAACTCTTGTATTGATTATTTAGCTATTAAACAATATAGAGTTTCTTTTATAAGTCTTGCATTATATAGAAAAATACATGTCTTGGATCATGTTTATACAAATATATGTGGTTCTTTAAGGATAAAAACTCATGGTAGTTCTATTAATGTTCCTAGTATCAATGGTGCATTTTATTTTATCACTTTTATAGATGATTTTTTTAGGAAAGTTTGGGCCTATGCTTTGAAAATCAAGGATCAAGTTATTAATGTCTTCAAAGAGTTTTATGCTATAGTTAAAAGGGAGACAAAAAGACAACTGAAATATATAAGATCATATAATGGTGGTGAGTACACAGGATTGTTTGATGATTATTACAGGTCACATGACATCTAATATGAGATGACAGTCCTTGGTACACTTTAGCATAATACTATTACAGAGAAGATGAATCATACCATCATAGAAAAGATCAAATATATACTTTTATAGGCCAAACTATCCAAAAAATTTTGGGATTAGGCTTTGAGAACTATAGTTAATGTAATCAACTTATCTCCTTGTATAGCCCTAAATGATGATGTTGCAGAGCATGTATGGTTAAATGGTGATGTTGAAGAGTATGTATGGTTAGGGAAAGATATTTTCTATAAGCATTTAAGAGTGTTTAGTTGTCGTGCATTTGCACATGTTCTAGACAATGAGAGGTCCAAGCTGGATGGTAAGACAAAAGAATATATATTTTTTGGTTACTCACATGATTAATTTGGTTACAAACTTTAGGATCCAAAAAAGTAAGTGTTTAGAAGCAAAGACGTGGTCTTCTTTGAGGATCAAACCCTTGAGGATTTGAATAAGGAGGCACCAACCAAGATTTCTGTAGAAGGATTAATAGATTATGACTCAGTTATTCTTCTAGTATATTAATGTGATGGGGGAAATATACAGGAAGATGGTGTAGAGCCTGATGTTGATCTATTTGCAGGACATATTGAGCAAGAAGAAGTTAAGGAGCAACTTCCTGCATAACCTTAGTTGAGAAGATCTTCTAGACAATGTCAACCTTCTAGAAAATACTTTACAATTAAGTATGTGATGCTTACTGATGTAAGTGAAATATATAAGAAAGTAATTGAAAGTGAGCAGAAAAAGAAGTGATTAGCTGCTATGCAGGAAGAGATGAATGCTCTGTAGAAGAATCATATATATGATTTGGTGAAACTACCACAGGGAATGAAGGCCTTGAAGAATAAGTAAATTTTTAGGTTGAAGACTCAAAAATATTGTTCTTAACCAAAGTACAAAGTTAGATTGGTTGTGAAAGGCTTTGGTCAAAAGAAATGTATTGACTTTGAAGAGATTTTTTTTCCTATTATTAAAATGTCTTCTATTCATGTTGCTCTTGGTATTGCTGCTAGCGTGGACTTGGAGATTATGAAGTCAGATGTGAAGACAGCTTTCCTTCATGGTGATTTGGAGGAGAAAATTTATATGGAGCAACCAGAAGGTTTTAAAGTCAAAGGTAAAAAAAATTTGTCTACAAGTTGAGAAAGAGTTTACATGGGTTGAAGCAAGCTCCAAGATAGTGGTACAGAAAATTTGACTCATTTATAACTAAAAATAGATATAAAAGAATGGCTTCAGATCATTGTGTTGAATCTCAAATTTTGATGATGAAGTCAATTGGTGAATTATTTATTCTAATCCATATTATCAAGATAAGTATGTAGGATTAACTATGATTGGATGAAAATATAAAGTAATTTACCGAGGTCAAGCTTGCTGGGAGTTCGAGAGTTCACCGGAAGTCCGAAGGATCGTTGGAAGTATTACCGGAACCAATCGAGATAGAATCAGGGACTTGCCGAAGGTTTCGAAAGTTCACCGGAAAGATCGTCAGAGGTTCGTGGAGATCACCAAGAAGGTTCGAGAGCTTGCCAAAGACTCATTGAGCTCACCACAGAATCCAGGAGCATGTTGGGAATCCACCGGAAGAAATCCGAAGGAGTGTCGGAAGTCCACCGGAAATTCGCCAAAAGCTCGTCGGAAGAAAAGACTTGAAGAATGTTAGTTTAATTCATTTAGAATTATGTTTAAATTTATAGTTAGCATGTAATTAGGGTAAGGATTAGGAAATAATCCTTTTTTAATTTAGTCGGTGTCAACCGGGCCCTTATTGGGCTGATTTAGGTCGAAAATATGGCTTATTCAGCTTTGCTAAAAGGCCCGGGTGGTAGCACCGCCTAGGACCCGAGAGCTGGGCGGTGGCACTGCCCTGCACTAGAGAGCTCGAGCGATGGAACCGCCTAGGTTGGGCGGTGCCACCGCCCAGTACTCTGTCAGTCTAACAACTAACAGGCGGTGCACCGCCAGCACTGGGAAACCCAAAATGAATTCAAATTTGGAGCCTAAATTTGAATCCTCTTGGGGTCTATAAATACCCCTCTTTTCTCAGCTAAAAGTGCAACCTTTTGAGAGTTAGAAATTGAGCAAAAGCCATAGCAAAGCTTTGTTGTCGATAGCTTAAGTGTTCACCTCCCTCTCTTTGCAAAAATCTATAAGAGTGTAAACCGCTTGTAAGAAGGTTGTAAGAGGGGTATTTGGTCCTTCCCTTTCAAAGTGACTTACTAGTGAAAGTTGGGAGCCTCATCGAAGAAGGCTTCGAAAGTGGATATAGGTCATTTGACCGAACCATTATACATCGTGGTGTTTCTTGAATGTGTGAGTGTTTAAATTTCTAAATCATTTCTTTACTTAGCTGTAAATTGTTCGATCTTCATCTCCTTTACTCGAGCTACTTTAACTAAGTCATTTTTCATTGAATTGAAATTTCCATACGAACTAGCTATTTATGAAAATAATTTCAAACTTACTAGTTTTAATCCGCTGCACTAATTCACCCCCCCTCTCTTAATGCCACTCCAATCCTAACAATTTGTATTAGAGCAAGGTTCACTCTCATATTTGGTTGAAAACCCAACAGAGATGACTTACTCTAGTATGCAAGAGGGTCACTCCATTACACGTCCTCCTATGTTTAATGGGTCGGATTACACATATTGGAAGACTCGTATGAGGATCTTTCTTATTTCCATGGATTTTGAGCTTTGAAATATCGTCGAAAATGGATTTAAAAAATCTTCTCTTCCGATGAGTGACTGGAATGAATTGGAAAAGAAGGTTTTTGCTTTAAATGCAAAGGATATGAATGTCTTATTTTGTGTACTTGATAAAAATGAGTTTAATTGTATTTCGATTTGTGAATCGACTTTTGATATTTGGCGCACTCTTGAGATCACTCATGAAGGCACTAGCCAAGTGAAAGAGTCCAAAATCAATATTCTTGTGCATTCTTATGAGCTTTTTCGAATGAAACCAAGCGAGTCCATCAGAGACATGTACACCCGCTTCACGGATGTCATCAATAGACTCAAGGCACTTGGTAAAGATATTTCTAATTTTGAACTAGTAACAAAAATTTTAAGATCCTTTCTAAAGAGTTGGGATCCAAAGGTTACGACCATTCAAGAGGTCAAAGACCTTAAAATTTTTCCTATCGAAGAACTCATAAGGTCTTTAATGACCTATGAAATGATATGTCATGCTCATGATGAGCTAGAGACCCCCCTTCTAAAGAACAGAAAGGATATGACATTAAAAACACAAGAAGACCACTTGAAAGAAACATCAAGTGATAAGGACTTTGATGAAGACATTGCACTCTTAACTAGAAAATTTAAAAATTTATTAAAAAATATAAATTTAAAAATGAATCTAAAAATAAAATTGAACCAAAAAAGAACTAAGTCATATGTTACGAATGTAAAAAGTTGGGGCACTTCAAAAATAAATGCCCCCAGGCCAAGAAGAAGCAACTCAAGAAGAAGAATGCATTGAAGGCTACATGGGATGATACAAGTGACTCCGAGGATGAAGAAGCAAGCAACAAAGAAGAGGCAAACTTCACACTAATGGCCTTAGGAGAAGAGGTTAGTGAGTTATTTAATGAAGAGTTATCTTTCGATGAACTTTCTATCGCTTTTAATGTTTATTTGATGAATGTAGAACTATTAGTAAGAAGTTCAATTTATTAAAGAAAAAGCATACTTTATTACAAGATAAGTTTGATAGTCTCCAAATTCCTTCTTTACCCCCATGCTCTAAGCGTAAACACTTAGAAGCAATAAAAAAATGAGAACTTGCTACTTAAAGAGACTCTAAACAAGTTTAAGGTCGGTAGCAAGGGCTTGGACATGATCCTTGCAAACAAGAGTCACATTGGAAATAAAAGTGGAATTGAATTTGTGAGTGGATCTCACCGAAATCCTACCACCTTCATTAAAGGACCCACATTACATGTATCACCTCATTTAAAATGTAATTTTTGTTATAAATCTGGACATGTTATTTTCAAATATTCATTTAGGAAAATTAGTCCACAAAAATTTATATGGGTTCCTAAAAGAACCATAAATAATTCTATACTAAATGATAAAGTTAGTAGATCAATATATGAGGCACCCAAAATCAAATGGCTATCTAAAAATCATCCTCTTTTGTAGAACCATTCACCATCACAAGCTAGGAGCAAGAGATGGTATCTTGATAGTGGATACTCAAGGCACATGACCAGAGGTCCATCTCAATTCTCTATGCTCATTAGCAAAGAAGAAAGGTATGTTACCTTCGGAGACAACAACAAGAGTAAAATTATTGGCAAGGGAACCATAAATAACAAATCAACTTTTTTAATTGATAATGTGTTATTGGTAGATAGTTTAAAGTATAATCTTTTGAGTGTTAGTCAATT
Source organism: Musa troglodytarum (assembly GCA_023547065.1). Classification (NCBI taxonomy): domain Eukaryota; kingdom Viridiplantae; phylum Streptophyta; class Magnoliopsida; order Zingiberales; family Musaceae; genus Musa; species Musa troglodytarum. Next base: position 17,511,614 of record CP097507.1, on the reverse strand, counting down.
ATGTGATAAGGGATATGTTGTAAAATTTGAATCTAATGCTTGTATTATTGAAAAATCACACAATAATATATCTATGAGTGCACTAAAATAAAATAATATCTACACCATCAACATTGATGATCATAGTAGTGAAATGTGTTTTTCGGCATTGAATGATGGAGCTTGGCTTTGGCATAGGAGATTAGGTCATGTTAGCATGAAGCTAATCAATTAAATCACATCCAAAGCACTTGTAAGAGGCATTCCCAATGTTAAGTTCATTAAAGATAAAGTATGTGATGCTTGTCAACTAGAAAAATAAATTAAAACTAGCTTCAAGCTAAAGAATCAAATAAGTACCTCTAGACCATTACAATTGATCCATATGGATTTATTTGGACTAATTGACACAAGAAGCCTAGGAGGAAGCAAATATACCTTTGTAATTATAGATGACTATAGTAGATACACTTGGACCTATTTCTTAGCTCACAAAAGTAATTATTTTAAATATTTCTTTAAATTTTGTAAACTTACTCAAAATGAAAAGGGTTTTATGATTTCATCCATTCGGAGTGATCACGGTGGTGAATTCCAAAACTATAACTTTCAAAATTTTTATAAATCAAATGGGTACAATCACAACTTCTCTACTCCAAGGAATCCTCAACAAAATGGAGTAGTAGAAAGAAAGAATAGAAATTTACAAGAAATGATAAGAACCATGTTAAATGAACATAGTTTACCCAAATACTTTTGGGTCGAAGCCGTTAATATGGCTTGCTATATCATGAATAGGGTTCTAGTAAGACTATATCTATCCAAGACTCCTTATGAATTATGGAATAACAAAAAACCTAATGTTTCTTACTTTAAAGTTTTTGGTTGCAAATACTTTATTTTAAATGAAAAAGATGCTTTAGAAAAATTCAATGCTAAATCCGATGAAGGCATCTTTCTTGGTTACTCTTCCGTTTCTAAAGCTTTTCGTATTTTTAACAAAAGAACATTAATTATAGAAAAGTCATGTAGTTTTTAATGAAATTTCTGAATTTAAGAAAAAAAAATTTTGATGATGAGTTTGGTTTTGATGGTTTGAATTTAAATGAACCCTCTCCTCAAAATAGCAAGTTGGATGCATCTTTTTCCTAAATTTCCTTACTTAAGGAATGGAAGTATGTAGATGCCCATCTCAAGGAGTTAATTATATGAGACACATCGAAAGAGGTTCAAACTCGTTCTTCTTTTAAAAATTTTTGTGCCTATGCCGCTTTTATTTCTCAAATTAAACCTAAGTGCATTGATAATGCCTTGAAAGATGATTCTTGGGTTATCGCAATAAGAATTGAATCAATTTGAGAGGAATGAAGTATGGAAGCTTGTTCCTAGACCTAGAGACCATTTAGTTATTGGTACTAAATGGGTCTTTAGAAATAAGTAAGATAAATGTGGTACAGTAGTTAGAAATAAGGCTAGACTAGTGGCCAAACGTTTCAACCAAGAAGAAAGTATTGATTATGAAGAGACCTTCGCTTCTGTGACAAGATTAGAAGCCATTAGGATGCTCCTTGCCTATGCTAGTAGTAATAATTTTAAGCTTTTTCAAATGGATGTCAAAAGTGCTTTCTTAAATAGCTTTATTTTTGAAGAAATATATGTTGAACAACCGCTCAAATTTGAAAACTCTCTTCTTCCCAATCATGTGTTTAAACTAACTAAGGCTCTCTACGGATTAAAACAAGCCCCTAGGGCTTGGTATGAGAGGCTTAGTTCTTTCTTAATTTCAAATAATTTTACTAAAGGTAAGGTTGATACTATATTATTTATCAAATATTTTAAAAATAATTTTCTTGTTATTTAAATTTATGTTGATAATATTATTTTTGGTTCTTCGGATGAATCACTATATGAATCATTTGCCAAGTGTATGAGTCATGAATTTAAAATGAGTCTAATGGGAGAATTAACCTTCTTTTTAGGATTGCAAGTTAAACAACTTAGTGATGGTATATTTCTTAATCAAACAAAGTATACATTAGAATTGTTAAAACGATTTAACATGGATGGTTCAAAAGCCATCAATACTCTAATGAATACTTCCACCAAGTTAGACTTGGATAAAAGTGGAGAAAATTTTGATCAAAAAACATATAGGGGAATGATAGGTAGTTTACTTTACCTCATCGCAACTAGACCAGATATCATGTTTATTATAGGTCTATGTGCAAGATTCTAAGCTAATCCTAAGTTATCTCACCTCAAAGCTGTTAAAAGAATCCTTAGGTATCTTAAAGGAACTCCTAATCTAGGATTATGATATCTAAAATCTGATAACTTTGATTTAAAAGCCTATGTGGATACGGATTTTGGTGGATGTAGAATAGATAGAAAGAGCACATCCGAAATATATCAATTTTTAAGACATGCACTTATTTCTTAGACTTTCAAAAAACAAAATTTGGTTGCACTATCTACGATGGAATTCGAATACATAGCTGCAAGTGCATGTTGTGCACAAGTTGTTTAGATGAAAAACACGTTAGAAGACTATGGAATTTATTTAAAGAACATTCCTATAAAATGTGATAATACAAGTACTGTTTATCTAACCAAAAATCCAATTCAACACTCTAGAACTAAGCATATTGACATTAGGCATCAATTTATATGAGATCATGTCAATAATAATAATATCATTCTAGAATTTATTGATACAAAACATCAATTAGTGGATATCTTCATAAAACCCCTAAATAAAGAATAATTTGACTTCATTAGAAGAGAATTAGGCATGCTAAATTGTTCTAATACATAATGTTGTATGTTTCTTTTTTGAAATTTTCCAACTTCGATTTTGATTGTATCATCTTAATATTATCTCTTCATTTTTGAATGACATCTTTACAATATCATCTTGGCATTTTGATGAAAGCTCTCATTTTTATCTTCCTATTTTGATTCTCCTCTTCAATTGATAAATTTTTGAGTTATGCCATGACTTTTGATGGAATGATAAAATTTTCAGTTTTGATAGTTTCACATTGATATTATATTTTTCACATTTTGATGACATCTTTATATCATGGAGCTCACATTTTTATCTTTCGATCATACTCTTGATGAAAGCTTTCATGAGGTTGTTTTCCTCTTTCTTTAAATAGTAGATACTAATGATGTAGTAAAAACTAATTTTATACCCTCCTTTAAGTATGACTAAAGATATTTCATGACTTGCACTTTATATGAAGCTTAACATATGCATAAATTAATGTCATGAATTGTGCAAAATTAAGTTCTTAAATGTTCATTTTTTATTTTTATTCTTGTTCTAATCGGCATGATTCAAGGTTTTATGATTTTCTCCTCATGAATCACTACAAGAATGCCATGTCGAATTTTTTTCTTCAAATTTTTGATATTGATATATTTCATTCGTTGAAGTTTTATGAATTTTGACATCTCATTCTCATGAAGTTTACTTTAAAATATGAAATCTTTGATGAATGACTTTAATGATCTATCCTTTCACAATTCTATGCTTGAATTCTCAATCAAAAATTGAGTCTTAAAATTTTCATGTATGAATTCTTCATGAGCATTTTGAAACTCTAATGTTTTTTTTTCGGATCTCATGAACATGAATAAAAATGGTCCAAACATTTTTCGAATTTATCCGTCAAGGATGACATATTTTGCATTATGTTCAACTCATTTATCATATGCTTGATAATTGACCACTCATTTTTTTTGTGGTATGATACCTTGTGGTGGCTACTTCACCTCCTTTTTGTTGATGACAAAGGAGGAGAAGAATATGTAAATTGATGACATATAAAAATAACTTGATAAAATGTCTTGTATAGTATTAAGAAGATTGAATTCAAGTGTTTTGAGATCGATATCATATCATGTTTAAAAATTGGGTTCTTTTTATTGATATGATAAGCCAATATTTCATTTGATATCATACCTTGATCTTGTGCACTTCATTGATATTATTTGATCCTTGTGGTAATTCAATTTGTAATTAGTTTCTCTTATCGAAATGATGAATGTCTATCATTCGACTAGAAAATGCATATCATGCCATGACATTGTGAAAAATATGAAGTTTCATATTTATGGATGAAAGATCATGCTTGTTAAGCATGATGGTAAGTTTAATGAATGAAACTTATTGGGTTTAGGATGAATTCAAGAAGATTGAATTCAAGTATTTTTACCTTCTCATAATATGGTATATAGATAGGGAGAGTTAAGATTAACTCCATCATCAATTGATTGTCATCATAAAAAAGGGGGAGATTATTGAATCTTGGATTTTGATGATAAAGTCAATTGATGAATTATTTGTTCTAATCCATATTGTCGAGATAAGTGTGTAGGATTAACTACGATAGAATAAAAACATAAAGTGATTTACTGAGGTTAAGCTCGCTGGGAGTTCGAGAGTTCATCGGAAGTCTGAAGGATCGTTGGAAGTATTGCTGGAACCAATCGAGATAGAATCAGGGACTTCCCGAAGGTTTCGAAAGTTCACCGAAAAGATCGTCAGAGGTTCACGAAAATCACTAAGAAGGTTCAGAAGCTTGCCAAAGACTCTTTGAACTCACCACAGAATCTGAGAATCTACTGGGAGTCCGTCAAAAGAAATTCGAAGGAGTGTCGGAAGTCCACCGAAAATTCACTGAAAGCTCACCGGAAGAGAAGACTTGAAGAATGTTGGTTTAAATCACTTAGAATTATGTTTTAATTCATAGTTAGTATGTAATTAGGATAAGGATTAGGAAATAAACCTTTTTTCAACCTAGTAGGGGCCAACCGAGCCCTTATTGGGCTGAAAATATGGCCTATTCAGCTTTGCTAAAAGGCCCAGGCGGTGGCATCGCCCAGGACCCGAGAGCTGGGCGGTGGCACCACCCAGTACTCTATTAGTCTAACAACTGACAGGAGGTGGCATCGCCACTAACAAGCGGTGGCATCGCCAGCACCGGGAAACCAAAAATGAATTTAAATTTAGAGACCAAATTTAAATCCTCTTGGGGTCTATAAATACCCCTTTTTTCTCAACTGAAAGTATAACCTTTTGAGAGTTAGAAATTGAGCAAAAGCCATAGCAAAGCTTTATTTTCGATAGCTTAAGTGTTCACCTCCCTCTCTTTGCAAAAATCTATAAGAGTGTGAACCACTTGTAAGAAGGTTGTAAGAGGGGTATTTGATCCTTCTCCTTCAAAGTGACTTGCTAGTGGAAATTGGGAGCCTCATCGAAGAAGGCTTCGAAAGTGGATGTAGGTTATTTGACCAAACCACTATATATCATGGTGTTCCTTGAATGTGTAAGTGTTTAAATTTTTGAATCATTTCTTTACTTAGCCGCAAATCATTCGGTCTTCATCTCCTTTACTCGAGCTACTTTAACTAAGTCATTTTTCGTTGAATCGAAATCTCCATACGAACTAGCTATTTATAAAATCGATTTCAAACTTACTAGTTTTAATCTGCTGCACTAATTCACCCACCCCCCTCTTAGTGCCACTCTAATCCTAACACATTGTGTATACATCAAACGGTTTGGTAAGGATTTTATTATTCTCTTACTTTATATTGATGATATGCTTATCCTTGGGAAAAATATGTACAATTGATAGGTTGAAGAAGGAACTGAGTGAGTTCTTTGCAATGAAGGATATGGGGCCAGCAATATAAATACTAGACATGTAGATTTCCCATGACAGAAAAAATAAGAAGATTTGGTTATCATAGGAGAAATATATCGAGAAGGTATTGGAAAGGTTAAGTATGAGCAATGCAAAGCCAATTGATTCTCCTCTTTCAAGTCACTTCAAGTTGTGCTCAAAGTAGAATCCGTCAAGTGATGAGAAGGAGAAAATATAAAAAGTTCTTTATACTTCAGCAATTGAAAGTTTAATATATGCAATGGTATGTACGAAGCCGAACATCGCATATATAGTAGGTGCTACTAGTAGATTTCTTACAAATCCAAGTAAGGAACATTGGACAACAGTGAAGTGGATCTTGAGATAACTCAGAAGAAGCTTGAAGGTTTGTTTAAGCTTTAAAGGTGGACCACCTATATTGGTGGGTTACACAGATGCAGATATGACAAGAGATATTAATACGAGAAAATCCACATCAGGTTTTATACTTACTTTTGTAGGGGGAGTTATATCATGGTAATCCAGATTGCAAAGGTGTATTGATCTCTTTATCATAGAGGCAGAATATATTGCTGCTACAGATGTTTACAAAGAAATATTATGGATGAACGAATTCTTACAAGAATTGAGACTAAAATAGGAAAACTATGTGATGCATTGTGACAGCCAGAGCGCCATCCATTTATGTAAGAACCCAACTTTTTATTCCAAGTCAAAGCATATAAATGTCAAATACCATTGGATTCAAAATGTACTTGAAGAGAAGTAGTTACAACTTTAGAAAATTCATACAGATGATAATGGTGCAGAGATGTTAACAAATACCTTATCAAAAGAAAGACGAGATATGTCAATAATTGGTTGGCATGGCTTTACACTGAGGAGTTATAGAACAACTTTCCTTATGGGCTGAAGGGGAAGGTTGTTGGGCAGATGGCCCAATTCAACCCATAATGGGCTTTAACAACTTATAGCCCACCACTTCTTTAACCTAAACCCTAAGTCTAATTAGGGGGCTATGGTGGCTATAAAAAAATACAAGGAAAAACTACAATAAAAAAAATTACAACGACAAGGTGATTCAAAAAGAGGAGAAAAAGGGTATAAAAATAAGAAAAAAAAGAAAAGAGAAGAAGACAAGGACATCACAAAGGTTGTTCTCAATCATCCAAATAGTATTCTCATCTCATGTTAGACCAGATCTACAGTAAATTTTTACTTTGATTGCTTGGGGAGATTTTGGATATTGTGTATACTGATAAAATCCTTGTATCCCAGTTGTTCTCTTGTGATTGTTGGGAAGGTTTTGGGCACGAGATTTTGAGATTTGTATATTCATTATTCTTATAGTGGATTATCTCTAGTTTGTCTCATGATTTTTACCCATCATATTGGAGAGGTTTTCCATATAAATCTTGGTGTCCTATTTGATTGTGATTTTCATTTAATTCCATTGTGTATTATGGTCTACTTGTATTTGTTCCTATACAAAAGTTCTTCCTTATTTTTTTAATCTCATCAGGCATCTCGTTTTATCCTTAATTTGTAGTATCAATTAACTATACTTGAACATCAAGAGAAGCGTCCTGCACTTTCTTTTATTTTGGTCCCAAGCTGTTTTTTCATCAAAAATTATGTCTCTACTAATAGCCAACTTGTTAGTTCCAACATTATACAATCTATACCCTTTAGTATTCACACTATAGCCGACAAAAATACATCTTCACTCTTTTTATCAAATTTGATCTTTTTCAGCAGGATTATGAGCATAACAAAGGCTACTAAAAATTTTGAGATGACTTACAGAGGCTTTAGTTAGACATCTATTAATGTTACAAGTCATGTTCTTTATCTTGATTTCACTCTAAGCTTCAATAGAATTCATGATAATAAATAACAGCATCAAGCTCTTCCAGTTTGGTAATTAGAATGAGTATATTTTAAATCCCTTAAAGAGAATCCATTAATTTTAAAAGATATTCATGTGTAACAAGAAGATTGAGAAAGGTGATGAGAGAATAGTCCTACATTATTAAATATTAAAAGAGATAGATTATATATATTTGAGTCTAACCCATAATCTAATAACTTAAGTTTTTAGATTAAATTGGTATTGATATATGTTAACCTTGAACATTGACTCACTCATCATTAATGGATTTTAAATATCATATCATAGCAAGTTTTGTAAGCAAGAAGAATGAGTAAACAAAAAAAAAAGATTGATAAAGAAAGAAAGAGGAAAACTAGGATGATTTTAAGAAAAGAGAGAAAAATCAGGATGATTTAAATATATATTTAAATGTAGTCCATAATCTAATGTAACGCTATATAAATATATATATATATATATATATATACTAATTTGACTCACTTATGAATTTTTAATAGTTGTCGATATTGTTAGTTATATGTGCTTTACAAACCAATCACATGAGTGATGACACTTGTAACATGTTATGTCAATTTTTTTATTAATAATTATTAATATTTTCTCACATTATTTATGTATATTGTGATATTATTGGATTTGTGCAATGGGAATCGGATCGTGATGAGATCACAATAATGAGACCAATTCACCTTTAAATACAAACCCTAAATAATCTCGGCCATAGGTTATTTGAGAGAGACATCGAGATAATCGGATAAACTGGTGTGCTATATACCTATCCATATAATGGAGGTGGTTGATCTCATAGTTACTCGTGTGGGGACACTAAGGATATAGTGCAGGTGCTCATTGGATTATGAGTTCACTGATTGATCTGCTTATGTAATGCTAGATGATTATTAATACCTGTTATTAGATAGTGATTTCATAGTTCTAGTAGTATATCTAATCTTTAGACTTGAGATACCAAGGATGTCCTGTATGAGTACTCCACTCTTTGATACCAAACTTACAGGTTTGAAAGTTTCAAATCTAACACAACTAATTATTGGGAGTGACAACCAATCTTACGAGGACTATTGAGTATAAATAGAGGATCATCCACTCTTGGTATTATGAGAGAAATATCTCATGTGTTCTTGCTCATACAATTCCATGGCCAGAGTCATTCAGATTGAGAGAGAAAAAGTTCTCCAGGATAATCCAATTAGAGCGTGACTCGAGTGGAAACCGTATGGGCTTGATAGCACCATACCCGATATACGGTCTCTGAGATATTAGATGAATGATGGACTATAGGTACATGATAACTGAGGACAGATAGGTCTAAATGATTAGATTCCCATGTATTGTTTGGGAACTGTGACGTAGTGGCCTAGTATATTCGCAGTCGATGAGTCGAGTGAATTATTATGAAAATAATAATTTACTAAGTTAGAAGGAGTTCTGACAGGTATAATTCATAGTCAACTTGATATTGAGCCTAGAGGGTCATACACATATGGTAGGTATTGCAACGAATAGAAGTTCGGATATAAGATATCCGTTAGAGCCCATATCTTACTAGATATCCAATAAGCCCCTGAATTATTGGATTCCATGGATTAGATCTAATAAGAGCTAATAAGAGATTATTGGATAGAAACCTATTAATCTAAGAGGCTTGGATAATTGGATAAAAATCCAATACCCAATAGGGTAGGATCTATTAGGGTTGACAAGGAGCCTCTATAAATAAGAGAGAACCAAATTTTCATAGGCTAGGGTTTTCTTAGTAGCCACCTTCTATTCTCCTCTCCCTAAAGAGGAGCATCTTTACGATCCTTATTATGTAGATCACCACTAGAGATGAGGACGTTTGACCTCCTTCATCCTGTCTGATAGATCTATAGGAATCTCAAGGATATATAATCTCCATAGATACTATTTTTCTAACATATGCAGGTTTTGATTTTGCGAATTTATTTTTATGCATCGTTCTTCATATGATGATGAAATCTTTTCATGAAAATCTAGATTTTTATTTTATTTTTTATTCTTCCGTTACATATATCATATCACCCCTAAATTTTTTAATTGATATCCAATCCAACTTTTCATTTGGAGCTGAGAATGCTGATCTAGTACCATATTATAGCATCTGTTGTATTAACATGGCCACGAAATTTAGCAACAATTCTCCCATGGAGCCACAACAATTCTCTTCTGATGATAAATGGTCCTTCATCAAGGAGGTGGCGATCTTGGGCCTGCTGCTGGAAGCTACTCGTCCAGTCCTTTTGGAGGACTGTTGATGTTTTTGGTAAGGTATAAATTGTATCTAGTATGTGGTTTAATCAGATTTGTCAATGTATCTGTGCAGCATGTTCTAGTTTTTTTGGTTATATTTTCATTATACTGCTACTCTTCAGGGATCTTTTACAGCTCAGTTGGAGCCACTCGAGTGAACATTTTGAGTTTGGATGAGTTCTGGTAATTAAGTTGCAGATTAACTTAGTCATTTAGCAATTAATTGTAAAAGATTAAAGAAGCTCGGAAGGTCTCATTGCTATCTTCAGCAGTTGCTCTTTCTTTTCTCTGTTACATCAAAGCTGTTCTCCTGTTTCCTTCTGCAACGACACGAAGTCTGATGAATTGGAACAGTACTTCCTTCTTGAACTGCGGATACATTTTTCTCCTTTTGATATTGGAACATATGACCAACTATTTGGCTGTCAACTCAGTTGTACAGTAACTCTATTAACAAAAGGTTGCTAATGTTTGATCATGCTTTAATAATCCAATCTACTTTAATCTTAACTATCTTTTTTTTATAATCTAAATCCTAGCTTTTTTTTTACCAAAAATATAGTAACTAGGAAAAAAATAGAAGATAGTGTTTGTGAAAAAGGGAAAAGCAGCAACAACAGATTAGAAAAATAAGAAAAAAAAACAAAGAAAACAAGGACAATACCTGTTATCAATCATTAGATTTATAGTAGATTATTACTATGATTATTTGGAGATATTTTAGATATTATGTATAGTGATATAATCCGTGTATCACAATTATTCTCTTATAATTGTTACTTATTTTTTAGACAAGAGACTTTAAAATTTATATATTCATTATTCTTATAGTGGATTTTCTCTAGCTTACCCCATGATTTTTACCTTTCACGTTAGAGGGATTTTTCACATAAATCTTGGTATCCTATTTGCTTATGATTTTCATTTAATTCTAGTTATGACCTGCTTATATTTGTTCATATATAAAGTCTTTTTTTATCTCATAACTAGTGTCGAAGTAAGGTTTTGGTAGTATTTAATTTTTATGTTCAAACATAAAGGTTGGTAGTATTTTTTGCATGATTAGTTTGAACGTAAATAATTGGATGATATAAAAACTAATAATGAAAGATCTATTGTATTATAAATATTTGTATAGATCTTTGCAAGAGGATAGTGTAAAGTCCATAACTATAATAGATGATGAGTGGAAGATGTTAGACTAAAAATGATTGGGTTTATTTGACAATAATTTAATGACAGTATCTTTCACTATATTTTTACTAAAAGTTCTACATACTCTCTTTGGAAAAAGTTAGAAAGTCTTTATGAAAGAAAAACAATTGGCAACAAAACTTTCTTGATCAAAAAACTTGTAAACTTAAAATATAAAGAGGATGCTTATATTATTGAGTATTTGAATGAAATATAGAGTATCACTAACTAGTTATTCTCTATAAAAATCACTTAATGATAAGTTGCAGGTATTGTTACTTCTTAGTTCATTACTAGAAAGTTAGGAGATACTAGTGGTTTCCCTTAGTAATTCCATGCTAGATGATATTATCAATATGAGTCAAGTAATAAGTAGTTTATTGAATAAGAAGTTAAAAAAAAAAAATTAAGTAATATTTCAGATTAATTCACAAGCACTTATCTCAGAGAACTAAGGAAGGTCAAAGTCCAAGGATAGAAGTAGTTCACACATAGATACAAGCAAGTCAAGATCAAGAAAAGTTATTGTTTACTATCATTATAGTAAGAAAAAATATTACAAGAATCAATGCAAGTAACCTAAGAAGAGTAAGAAGAAGAAAAAAAAAAGTAGAGTCTATAGAGTTAAAAGAGAATACCACAATTATAAGTACAAGGTAGTGATTATTTGATTTTGTCTCTTTTTGATGGTATATTTTTTTTGTATGTATCAAGATCTTGAGTTGGTAATTAACATAGGTGCTTCTTATCATACTACACCACAGAGAGATTTCTTTGCTCCATATAGGTAGCAAAGTTTAAAGTTAGAGGTATTATCAGGCTTTATAAGTTTAAACCCATGTATTAATTGTTTAGTTGGTAAACAATATAGAGTTTCCTTTGTTAGTACTACTTTATCTAAAAAAATGTATGCCTTGAATTGTGTTTATATATATGTATGTGGTCCTTAAGGATAAAAATTCTTGGTGGATTTATTAATATTCCTGGTATCAACTTTATTTTATTATTTTTATATATGATTTTTCTAGGAAAGTTTGGATTTATACTATGAAGACTAAGGATTAGATTATTAATGTTTTCAAAGAGTTTCATACTAGAGTTGAAAGGGAGACATAAAGGTGATTGAAATACATAAGATTAGATAATGATAGTGAGTACACAGGATTATTTGATGATTATTGTAGGGTATATGTCATCCAAAATGAGATAACAGTCCTTGGTACACCTCAGTATAACACAATTATAGAGGGGATGAATCGCACTATCATAGAAAAGATCATATGTATGCTTTCACAGGCCAAGCTACCCAAAAAGTTTTATGATGAGGCTTTGAGGACTATAGTTGATATGATTAACTTGATATCTTGTACAGCCATAGATGGTGATGTTATAGAGTATATATGGTCAGGGAAAAATATTTTTTACAAGCATTTGAGTGTATTTAATTATCTTACATTTGTACATGTTTCAAACAATGAGAGATCCAAGTTAGATAGTAAAACAAAATAATATATTTTTCTTGGCTACTCACATGATCAATCTGGTTCAGGCTTTAGGATCCAGAAAAGTAGAAGATGTTTAAAAGTAGAGATGTAGTTTTCTTTGAGGATCAAACCCTTAAAGATTTAAAGAAGGAGGCACTAGCCAAGACTTTTGTGAAGGATTAGCAGCTTGCAACCTACTCACTCCTCTGGTACATTAGGGTGATGGGGGAGATATACAGGAAGATAGTATAGAGCTCGATGTTGATCTACCTATAGGACATGTTGAGCAAGAAGAAGTTATAGAACAACTTCCTGCAGAACCTTAGTTAATAAGATCTTCTAGACAACATTAAACTTCCAAAAGATACTCTACATATGAGTATATGATGCTTACTAATGCTGGTGAACTAGAGAATCACTAGGAAGTAGTTGAAAGTGAGCATAAAAAATAGTTAGTTGCTATATAAGAAGAGATGGATGCTCTATAGAAGAATCATACATATGATTTGGTGCATCTACCAAAGGGAATGAAGGTCTTAAAGAACAAGTGAGTTTTTAGATTGAAGATTCAAGAACATTATTCTCAACCAAAGCACAAAACTAAATTGGTTATGAAAGGCTTTGATCAAAAGAAAGGTATTGACTTTGAAAAGATTTTTTTTTCTTTTGTTAAAATGTCTTCTATTTGTGTTGCTCTTGGTATTGCTGTTAGCTTAGACTTAAAAGTTGATTAGTTAGATATGGAGATAGCTTTCATTTATAGTGATTTGGAGGAGAAAATTTATATAGAGCAAACAAAATACTTCAAAGTCAAAGGTAAAGAAAATTTTATCTATAAGTTAAGAAAGAGCTTGTATGGGCTAAAGCAAGCTCTAAGGCAATGGTACAGAAAGTTTGATTCATTTGTGACTGAGAATAGATATAAAAAAATGGCTTCAGATCATTATATGTACATTAAATAGTTTGTAGATGATTTTATTATTCTCTTACTTTATGTCGATGATATGCTTATCCTTGGGAAAGATATATTTATAATTGATAGATTAAAGAAGAAATTGAGTGAGTCCTTTGTAATGAAAGACATAGGGCTAGTAAAGCAAATACTAGGCATGCAAATTTTTTGTGATAAAAAAATAAGAGATTTGATTGTCATAGGAGAAATACATTGAGAAGATATTGGAAAGATTTAGTATGAGTAATACAAAGCCAGTTCGTTCACATCTTTTCGATCACTTTAAGTTATGCTCAAAGCAGAGTTTGTTAAATGATGAGGAGAAAGAGAAAATGCAAAAGGTTCTTTATGCTTCAATAGTTGAAAGTTTAATATATATGATGGTATGTATGAGGTCGAACATTACATATATAATGAGTGTTGCTAACAGATTTCTTACAAATTCAAACAAAAACCACTAAGTAGTAGTAAAGTGAATCTTTATATATTTCACAAAGAGCTCTAAAGTTTATTTAAGCTTTGGAGATGGATCACTTATGTTAATATGTTACATAGATACAAATATAATAAGAGATATTAATACGAGGAAATCCATATCATATTTTGTACTTTTGCAGGTGGAGCTATATCATGGCAATCTAGATTATAAAGGTGTATTGTTCTTTCCATCACAGAGGTAGAATATATTACTACTATAGAGGTTTACAAAGAAATATTATGGATGAAAGAATTCTTATAAGAATTGAGACTTAAATAAAAAAACTATATAGTGCATTATGATAACTAAAGCGTTATCCATTTATATAATAATCAAACTTTTCATTTCAAGTCTATCAGATGTCATTGGATTCGAAATATACATGAAGATGAGTAGTTGCAACTTCAGAAAATTCATACAGATGATACTTGAGCAATCATGTTGATAAAGTTCTTACCGAAAGAAAGATAAGAGATGCCTTGATAGTTGATCGGTATAACTTCATATTGAGGAGCCATGGGATAACCTCCCTTATGAGCTAAAGGGGGAGGTTTTTGGACAGATAGCCCATTATTCAACCCATAGTGGGCTTTAATAACTCACAACACACTTTAGCCTTCACTCTTTCTTCTCTTTTAACCTAAACTCTAACTTTTATAACAAAGAGATATGATAGCTAGGGAAGAAAAAAGGGACAATGGTGGCTATGAAAAATGGAAAAATAGTAATGATAATTGAGGGTAAAAAACAAGAGAAGGGAAGGGAAAAAGATAGATAATACAGAGGCTATTCTCAATCATTCAGGCAGCATTATCACCTAAGGTTAGATCATATTTATAGTGGATTCTTATTGTAATTACTTGAAAAGATTTTAGATATTATACATAGTGACATAATCTTTATATCTTAGTTATTCTCTTGTAATTTTTACTTGGGTTTTCGATAATAGACTTTGAGATTTGTATATTCATTATTCTTATAGCGGAGTTTTTCTAATTTATCCAGTGACTTTTTATCCTTCATGTTTAGATTTTTTTACTTAAATTTTGATATCTTATTTATTTATAATTTTTTATTTAATTCCATTACATGTTATAATGTGCTTATATTTGGTCCTATATAAATTTTTTTTATCCCTTCATATAATGACGCTAAAAGAACTTATTATTTTCTTTCTAATGTCGCCTTACATGGGAAAAAGAAGCTGTTGAACGTGTCAGCACACTGGTGTAAAACTCTAAATGCATTACTGATGGAACTGTTCTATGTTTATGCTTTAAACTTTCATCAAATTATCTTGAACTGTATGGTGTTCTTCATAAATTGTTCAGAGCTTCGTTTTATGCTGCCTCTGAAGCATGGCCAGCTGCAGTACAGCTCTCTCTCTCTCTCTCTCTCTCGATGATACAGTACAAGAGAATCCTTACTGTCAACTGATGGCAAAAGCACCTTTTGTACCATAGTTGATGCGGTGGGGATCTCTGAGTATATCGAAAATCCAATGTAAGCTACTGACGTGTAAAGGGTGATGACACCTTGCACATTGCTGATTTCATCTTCAGGCATTTTCTCAGTAAAACCGGATGCAGAGAAGGAAGTCAAGACTAAGGGTTCCTGGAATCAACATGCTTCATTCAACTACATACCACCAAAGCCCGACTTTAGACTGGTTATTCAGAGATGAAACAGAGTTCGATTCAGCTCATTTTGGATGACGGTGATGATGCTTCTTCACTCTCAAATTCTTTACAACATAAGTTCGTTCACAGAGGATTTGATCCTGTACTAAAGCTCTGGCTTTTGTGCTCAGACAAGTTTAGTTGTTCTTGGACATGCGATCTCAAACCAGACCAGGCAGCAGCTTGGCAACGATTCTTCTCGTTCATCTTCTTCCATGCGTCAGTCTACTACATGGAACCAAGTGAAACGGATGCACTTGGTGCGGCAATCGGCAGCCTGTATCACATGCTACACACGGAGAGGAGTCATGCCCTATCACTCAGTTGTCCTATCTTTTGGGTGTTCTGCTTCCCTTGTGCTAACTTTGGAGATTCATTCCTCATGATGCAGCTACATCATTTGATACAAAAACTGGGATCAAGATGTTCCTAAGATAACCTTCTCATACTTTTGCCTGTCTCCCATTAGAAGAGTTTCTGACGAGAAAATCAACCGAAGTAGTGTAGTGTATACAAATGAAACGGCCGAGAACTGTAGGCCCCATTATCTAATCACATATTATATCTAGCTTGTATGTTGCCAATTGTTTCTACCTACATGAGAATTGCAGGTGCTATTGTTCCATGGCAATAACTGCAAGAGATATACTTTGTTAGTAATCAGCAGACATACAAGTGCACAAGGCAAACCAATCCTAAGATTTATTATCCACCAATGGAGGCATTACCACATACGATACGTGTGCACAAGGACGATCATCAATGGAGCGGAGGCAAATAATTTCTGTGGTGTGCGTTCATAACTTCTTCGATTAAAAGAATTTAGATTTAATGATTATTTTTAGATATTTTATTACTTATTCAAAAAAATTAAAGAGATATAAATTTCATTATCCTAATTATAGTAAAAGAATAATTAATATAGTAATACAAAAATAGTAAATAAGTGAGAGTAAAAAATTTAAAAATTAATTTTGATATTGAAAAAATATAGATTGATATTTCTTTATCATTTTATATTTGAGAGATTATTCTTTCTCAAATCAATAAAAAAATTGATGAGGATGAATGACAAAATAATATTAATGAACTTTCATATGAAGTTCATGTCATTGCTAATAATCTTGTAGAACAAACATGATTGATAATTTGGATAATATTTAAAAAGGAAAGGAAACCTACTATTTATTAGTATTATGTAGTATATCTATAAGAATCATATTATCACATAAAAATGAAAACAATTGTTTATTTTTTTCACAAGTCATGAAAAAAAATGATTTTAAAAAAGATACAATACAATAAAAGAAGTTAAAATCAATAGACCAAAATAGTATCTAAGAACTTGTTTAATTACCTAATAACTATAAAAGAGTATGTTACATAAACATAACTAAATAGACAATATTGAATAATATAAAGACCAGACTTGTAGTTAAGGGTTTTACTCATAAAAAATATATTGATCATAACAAGATATTTTCTTTATTTTTTTAAATAAACTTATTAAAAATTATCATGATATTAGTAGTTCATTATGATTTTGAGTTTTATTATAGGGATATAAAAATGAGTTTTTTGAATAAGGATCTAGATTCGTATAGATTAACCTAAATGATTCACAAAGATATAAAATTTGGTATGTAAATTTAGGAAATGTACTTATGACTGTAACCAAGCATCTAGAAAATGATATATAAAGTTTTTGATACCATTATTTTTTAATTAAAAAATACTATTAATCAATATTTTTATCTAAAGATAAATATGAGCAAGTTTATTATATTGGTCTATATATATAAATAATATTTTGCTTGCCAATAGCGATCTTGGTTTATCATATAAAACTAAGATATTTCATACTAATATATGTTATTAACATTAAGATATTCATGGATAGATTTTAAAGATTGCTAAGATTATCTCAGAATAGATATATTGATTGAGTCTTGAAGAGATTTAGTATACAACTTTGTTTTATAAATAATAATTAAAAATTTTAGTCAAAATAAATATTTTTAAAATAATTTAAAAAATCAAATGAAGAAAAATATTTATTATGCATGTACAGCTAAAAGTCTATTACATGCTTAAGCCTTATATCAGACCAGATATCAATTTTATAGTTAGAATACTAAATATATATTAGAGTTACCTAAGAATGAAATATTAAAAGGCTACAAAGAATGTATTAAGATATCTAGAAGGAACAAATAATTATATGCTTGCATATATAAAAATAGATCAACTTGAAATAATAGTATTTTCATATGTTAATTTTCTAAATTATCTCGATAACAAAAAGTCTACTTTATGTTTTACATTTATTAGTTGAAAGGATAATTTGTCAAAAAAAATTAATAATGTATTATTATATTATCAACAATAAAAGTTGATTTTATGGTATGCTTTGTGACTACTAATTAAACTTTGTAATATAAAATTTTATCTTAGGAGTTGATGTGATCAGACTCAATTATTAAATTGGTGAAGATACATCGTAATATATCGTAGTAGTTTTTTTTCTCTTAAAATAACAAGTACTCTCGCAATTATATGTATTATTGTATACAGTACATGATAATTAGAAAAAAAAATATAAATATAATTAATATCAATTAAGAACTTGAGATTCACTTTACTGATTATCGATCTATTCACTTAGGACTTACAACCTAAAGTGTTTAAAGAAACATATTTATATGATTGGGTTTGTGAATAACCCATAAAAAATATAGTGATACATATATGAGTGTACATTATAAATGAGTATACTTTAAGTAATTTATTTTTATTATCTTATTTAATATATATATATATATATAAATTATGATTAAATATATGTAATAGTATTATCTTGATAAGATAAATTATATGTATAATTTTGGATTACATTAAGAATGTCTAATAATATTATGATATATAAAAGAAAATATGATATTGATGACATATGACCGATATAACTTATATTGACAATCAAAGTTAATGTGATATTATATTTATTGAACTTATTAGCCTATTTTATAAAATTCGTATACATGTATAAAATAATTTTTTAAAATTTCAAGATCTAATTAAGTAAAATTATTTTTAAATAAAATTTTATTTTATTTATTTTGATTTTTTTATATCTTACCAATTAAAGAGTCGAGTGAGAGAATATTAAATTATGTGATCCTATCTAATTAGGTAAAATATATTATAAATATCATTGGATTCTAATTATAGTTACTAGGCAATAGAAAGTAAATTTAATTATGGTAGAATTCGTTAGAAAATGACCTTAATAGGAAGGACTCTTTTAATTATTTATCCTAAACCCTTTACCCTCGCAAATTGACATGACCTCCTATAGATTCAACATGAATACATGACGTGGCATTTTTAAGAGATTATAAATCTTCCCTTATCTCTTTCTAGTATCTTGAACTAATCATTGAGAGATTATAAATCTTCTCTCATCTCTCCTTTGTCTCTAATATATCGCTTATAACAATGATAGGATGAGCTAAGAAGACGAGTCTAATTTTCTTATAGATCAATATATAATTAGGTAAGATATATTATAGATATGATTGGATTCTAACTATAGTTACTACTAATAAAAGTAAAACCAATTATGATAAAATTGTTAGGATCGAAGAGGCACTAGGGGGGATTAAAATTGTTAAGATTAAAAGTAAAACTAAAATTGTTAGGATTAAAACTCCTAAGTTTGAAACCGATTTCGTAAATAGCTAATTCATATGGAGATTTCGATTCGATAAAAGATGACTTAATTGAAGTAGCTTGAGTAAAAGAGATGAAAACCGAATGATTTGCAGCTAAGTAGAGAAACGATTTAGAAATTTAAATCCTCACATATTCAAGAACACCACGATGTATAGTGGTTCGGTCAAGTGACCTACATTTACTTTCGAACCCTTCTCCGATGAGTCTCCAAACTTCTATTAGCAAATCTCATTGAAAGGGAAGGATCAAATGCCCCTCTTACAACTATTTTACAAATGGTTCACACTCTTATAGATTTTTTAAAGAGAAAAAGAGAGGTGAACACTAACTATTGAAAACAAGACTTTGCCAAGGCTTTTGCTCAATTCTAACTCTCAAAAGGGTACACTTTCAGCTGAGAAAGGAGGGGTATTTATAGACCCAAAGAGGATTTAAATTTAGGCTTCAAATTTGAATTCTTTTTGAATTTCCCGGTGCTAGCGGTGCCATCGCCTATTAGTGGCGGTACCACCGCCTGTCAGTGTCAGATTGACAATGTACTGGGCGGTTCCACCGCCCAGGGCAATGGTGCCACCGTCGAGACTTTCGGGTGCTGGGCGGTGCCACCACCCAGCATGGGCGGTTCCACTGCCTGGGCTATTCAGTAAAGTTGAATGGGCCCTATTTTAGGCCCAAATCAGTCCAATAAGAGCCCGGTTGGCCCTACTAGGTTTAAATAGGATTATTTCTTAATCCTCATCCTAATTATATGCTAACTATAAAATTGAAACATAATTCTAAGTGATTTAAACTGACATTCTTCAAGTCTACTTTCGACGAGTTTTCCGGCAAAATTCCGATGGACTTCGATACTTCTTCGGATTTCTTCTAGCGGACTCCTAGTAGGCTCCCGGATTTTGTGGCAAGCTCAATGAGTCTTTGGCAAGCTTTCGAATCTTCTCAGTGATCTCCACAAACCTCTGATGATCTTTCTAGCGAACTTTCGAAACCTTCGGTAAGTCCCTGATTCTATCTCGGTTGGTTCCGGTAACACTTCCGACGATCCTTCGGACTTCCGGTGAACTATCAAACTCCCAGCAAACTTGACCTCGATAAATCGCTTTATGTTTTCATCCTATCATAGTTGATCCTACACATTTATCTCGACAATATGGATTATATCAAATAATTCACTAATTGACTTTATCATCAAAATCCGAGATTCAACAATCTCCCCCTTTTTTATGATGACAATCAATTGATGATGGAGTTAATCTTAACTCCCCCTATTTATATGCCATATCAAGAGAAGGTAAAAACACTTGAATTCAATCTTTTGAATTCAAGCCGAAACCGATAAGTTTCATTTATCGTCAAGCTTAATAAGCATGCTTTAGCATAAAAACAAAATTTCATATTTTTCTTAATGAATACAATGCCAAGGTATAACACCTATAAACATTCATCATTATAACAAGAGATATCAATTATTAATTAAAATAAGACAATGATCAAATGATATCAGGAAAAGTGCTTAATATCAAGGCATGATATCAAATGAAATAATAGCTTATCTCAAGAAAATTTACATTTTAAGTATTTGAGATATAATGCAATCAATACATTGTGATGCTTTTAAGCATAGAAATAATTTTTAATTTCAAAGCATGGCAAAAGTAATTTGTAATATGAATTGTATAAGTTATTGCGATGCAATACGATACATTAAATCATTTTTCATTCCATCATATTGCTATATATAAGTCATTGTCATCAATTTCATATTTTTCTTCCCCTTTTTATCATCAACAAAAAAGGAAAAAGGAGGTGAAGAATGTTAGGGATTAAGCGGCGCTAAGAGGGGGGGGGGGGGGGAGGGCGGGGGTATGAATTAGTGCAGCGGTAAAGAACGATACACTTTCAGCGATTTAAAACAAGTTCGGAAAACTTCATACTATTGAAAGCAATGTTTTGTTTGAAATCGTTTAGATTGCATTTTAACTTGAAGGAATACGTAAGAAGGAGACAATAAAGTAGAGCATCAAAGTGAAGATGGTTTATAGTAATGTAAATGATAATAAGATACACACAAACTGATTTATAGTGGTTCAGTCATACGACCTATGTCTACTCTCGATTCCTCTTCACTTGAGGCTACTGGCTTTCCACTAGCTATTCTTCTTCCAACGGGCAAGGATGAACTCCCTTACAGCACCTCTCCTTTTGACGGGTTTAGGAAATAACCCTTACAAGGCCTCTCAACCATTGCTCGGGCTCTCGGGCACTGGGCGGTGCCACCGCCCTAGGCCAGGCAATGCCACCGCCTAGCCTCTCGGCCACTAGGCGGTACCACCGCCCAACTCTTCTAGCTTCACTGGTTGGGCCTTAAACTCGGCTCAAACCAGTCCAAAACAAGGCCTAATTGGCCCCTACTTGGTTTATAGTATTAACACATAATCCTAAATCAAATTACGTGCTAACTACGAATTTTAAAGATATTTCCTTAGTTATTATAAAGTCCACAAGACAAGACTTCTTTCGGTGAGCTTTCGGTAAACTTTTGGCGGTCTTCCGACGAATCCTCGAAAACTATTCTGTAGACTCTTGGTAAGCTGCTAGACTTCATGATGATCTTGGTGAGTTCTAGTAAGCTTCTTTGGCAAGCTCCGATCTTTCTTGATAAGCTTTGTGAACTTTCGACGAACCTTCCGACGAACTTCCAAAAACCCTTCGGCAAGCTCCCTACTCATTCTCGGCCAGTTCCGGCAATACTTCCAATGAATCTTCAGACTTCCGTCGAACTCTCAAACTCCCAACAATCTATCGCACTTATCTTTCGACACTTTATTTCGCTTTACGTTTTTATCGTTGTCATAGTTAATCCTGCACACACACACAAATAAAACTCTACTTCGATCTAGATAATTATTACAACGCGAATTAACATTTAGTTACCCGGCATGTTATTGGTCGGTGCTTCATCCGATTCTTCGGTGTATCGTCCTCTCTTGCGGCTTGTTGTCCAATTGGTGGTTGACCTTCGTAACCCCGATATCCTTGACGTAACTCCACTCTTCTTGGCCCGATACCCAATGTTCAAAGCCTTCTGCAGATTATCGACTGAACCTCCGGCTCGGCATCCAATATCTTGACGTGATCACTTCTGATGCAACGTCAATTCCTCCAGTGTCAACTATCTAATCCTGATCGATAGTAGACTTATGTAACTCAAAACGTAGTTAGATCATAAAACACAATCAATTAGTTTCATCATCAAATTCTGAGATTCAACAATCTCTCCTTTTCTGATGATGATAACTAATTGATGACTAATGGAGTTAACCATAACTCCCTAGAGTTTAACCAAACTCCCCCTATCAATATGCTATTGATAGAACACTTGGATTATCCCAAATCTAAGCAACATTCATCACATATTATGAGAATTATCAAACATCATGCAAGTATATAAAATATTCAATTCAATGTATGAAGTCATCAATCTACTTCTCCCCCTATGTCATCAACAAAAAGGAAAAGTTGCATCATAGCTAGTTTTCAAGGATATGCAAGTTTTACAATCATACTAGCTATCAATCAAGATATTCAACATACATCACTTTAAAACATTCAATCATAGCAAGTTTTTTAAGGATGTCCAAGCATAGCAATCCATCACTTGCTTCTTGCAATTCATCACAACAAGTTTGCACTTTTCTTCTCCTTAGATTGCAAGATTGCAATCGTTGCTCCCCCTTTGTCATTAACAAATAGAAGTGGAGTACAAATAGCCTTTTACATCAATGCTTTGATCATGACAAAATAACAAATTTGCAACATAAATTTTCAACATATTAAGCCATGAATTCAAGGGAGTCAAAAACCATGATATGAGGGAAAAAGATGATAAGCAAGCAATCAATAATGATAAGCAAGCTAACATACTTTGCGATATGCAAGCTAGCTTCCTTTTAATTCTTCTCTTTTGTAACTAAGTCTCGCCTTTGCAAGCTATCAACTTTTTTGTTTGCAATGAGCTAGTAATTTTTATAAAATTTATAACATTTTTAACCATGCAAGCTCATGAGTTTAAAAAATAATATAACTTTATAATTTCTTTCTTCTCATTTTGAGAAGTGAAAGTTTTATCATTTTGTAATTTCTAGCTAGCTATATTTGCCACTTTCTCTTGTGATATCCAAGCTAGTATGCTAACTCCCCCTTTGTCATTGTTAAAAAGAAGAGAAAACTCAATGGCTAAAAAATTTCAACCATTATTTTACATCAACCAAAATTTTAAATTTTCACATGATACATACAAGCCATAGATGTAAAGAATTCATGAAAGAAAATCAAAGTAATCATATCATTTCTAAGTCATGAAAGATATGAAATTTAACAAGGATCAAAACTAAGAGATATCATTCATGGTAAATTTTTTGATAAGATCAAGATCATGATTTAAAATGAATTTTAAACATATTTTCTTTACATTCAATTTTCAATCATCACAAGTGATATTCAAACGTTTGCATCAATATTTTAATCAAGAAGTATTGAAATATAAGAGAAAAATCAAAATAATGCATGTAAAGTTTCAATCATCAAAGCATATTTTCTCAAGTTGAGTATCGAAAAGTCAAAAGAAAACAATTTGTATTTTTCTTCATATAACATGGGAGAATCATAAGAGAGTGTAGAGTAAGAGATAAAAACTCAAGTTATCAAGATCATGATCTCATAAAAGTAATTCAAAAATATAGTTCCGAGAAACAAGAGACAAGTCATATTTCATTTAAAAAATTCTCTTTTGATAAATGAAATAATCATGGTATGCGATCTTGATCTATAAAAGTTTCAAGTTCTAATTATCAAGATCAAGATTTCAATAAATATTTTCTTTAGCAAAGAATCACATAAGTACTTCATTATTGCATAAGAAATCTCATTGCATCATGATTTATAAATTCTTTCTCTATACATGAATCATAGGAGATATAATAGCAATGATATAGATCATGATTCATTTGGTAGCAAATAGCAAGGAAAACAATTTGTTTCATGCATAAGAAATTTTGTCAAGAAATCAAAAGAAGGTTCATGATTTGCTTGAAAAAAATGATCTCATTCAAATCAATTTGTCAACTTGACAATCCATCACTAAAATTTTATTCATAGGATATTCACATAGATGGATTATTTAACACATCATCAAGATCTCATTCATAAATCAAGTGATTCACAAAATATCATAAATGAATTCATCACTTGTCTTTCATTGAAAAATCAAAAAACTTTTAGAGATAATAAAATTTCAAGAATCATGCCTTTCCTTTTTATGATTTATTTCATTTGAATATGCCTTTGTCTTTTAATGTCAAATAGAGATAAGCATGAATATTCAAGACGTAAAGGCAAAATCTCATAAAACATGATTTTAAATATAAATTTTCAAGGTATGATAAAAAGAGTAAATCAAAGATTCAATCATATCATGTCATGAATTCCAAAAGGCATCTTAAGTTATCAACATTACATTAAAAAGGATATTTTAAAAAGATATATCGATAAGTGATTCATTTGTATCATTTCATTTGAATTTATGATTCATTTGGAAGGTTCTCTTCTTTAGTAAATAAAAAGAAATTGTAAAAGAACAAAATGAATTAAGGGAGAAAACATGATTGTAGCATTGAGCATGATTCATATTTAAAATGTATCTTACATCATAAATATACATCATGCCTTTGTTAAATCCGAAATCATCCTCAAAATTACATTCAATAAATTCATACATGACAAGCAAAGATTTATTGAAAAATCGATAAGATAGACGGTTGCATTTCAATTTTATAAATTTCTATTCATGTGATTAGCTTGTTATAAGCATGCCTATGCCTTAAAATAAAATGTCAACAATAAAATGTCAACATTCAAGATGGAAAGACAAATTTCGTCATAATGATCATTAAGTCAAATCACATTAAGTATGTGGCATTTTCCAAAATTGATTCAAGAGATTCATATGATTTATGAAATGAGTTCATTAATTTCAATAGGATAGAAAATGTATTTTCATTTCATGTAATTAATTTCATGTGAGCATCTTCAATTTTTCATGTAAAGACCATGCATCATTTTTAAAACTAAAAGCATCATAAAAAACATTAAGATTCATAGATTCATCATACATATTATTTCAAAATATGAGATTTTAAGTCATCAAGTATGATACAATCATTAAGTATGTTTTTATAAAAATCATTTTAATTCTTTCTTTCCTTTGTTATAACAAGATGATCAATACTCAAACTTTTGCTAAAATCATGCATTATTTTATAAATCTGAAAAATATTTTTTGTCATGAAAATCATCACGTCCAAATATAATACAAGGCAACATCAAAACCACATTTCTTTCATTTTGAAAATTTGTGGGTTAGGTCTTTTGATTTCATGAAGGCAAGTATCATCCAAAAATTTTATCATAAAAATAATTTAGACCAATTAATCTAAAATAGAAGATTTCATATCATAAGCATGATACAAGCATTATCATCAAAAAAACATTCAAGAATAACATACATAGATGTGTAGTTGATGTATAATCATTATTACAAATCATTCAATCATCATTCATAATGTTGTATACACCATTCAAAAATTTTACTTTTTAAAAATACTAGAAAGAAAAGTATAAAAAAAATTCCTACCAACTATATCAAGCAACTCATGAAAGGATTATGTAATTTCAAAATAAGGTAAAAGCATTTCGGATGAGTTACTTACCTTGTTGTTGAAACCCGTCAAAGCCTAATTCGCCGTTTCGTCACTTGATTCTTCCTTGGGTGCCTTCCTCTTTTTTGACCTCTTCCTCCATTCAAGTTCATTATTAGTTTTAGATTTTTGTTTAATGAACTTTTTAAGATTCATTAAAAGTTCAATGTCCTCTTCATTGTCCTCATCACTTGAGTCATCACTCAAGTGGCATTTCATAGTTCGGAGTTTCAAAACCTTCTTATTCTATAGAAGATGGTTCATGTATTCATCATGTTCAATATGTTCCAAGAAACTCATTTCATATATCATTAAAGTGCCAATGAGTTCTTCTATTGGAAGGTCATTTAGATTTTTAGGTTCTTGTATTGCGGTTACTTTAGGATCCCACTTTTTTGGAAGGGATCTTAAGATCTTGTTTACGAGTTCAAAATTCAAAAGACATTTACCAAGGCTTTTCAAGCTATTGACGATATCCATGAAGTGGGTGTACATGTCGTTGATAGACTCGCTTGGTATCATTTTGAAGAGCTCAAAATCATGCAATAAGAGGTTTACTTTTGAGTCTTTAACTCATGCATGATTTCAAGTGTTCGCCAAATGTCAAATGCCATTTCGCATTTGAGGCCACCGACTTTTCACTAGCTATCCTCCTTCCAACGAGCAAGGATGAACTTCCTTACAGCACCTCTCCTTTTTTACGGGCTTAAGAGATAACCCTTACAAGGCCTCTCACCCCTCTCTTGGACTAGAACATAGTTAAAACTTAGAGGGAAGATTTTGACACACTTTCAATAGAGTTTTCCTTCTTTTTATCTCAGTTCTAGACACCCTTTCATCCATGAATGAGAGGGGTATTTATAGGCCTCAAGAGGATTCAAATTTGGAGCCCAAATTTGAATTAGTGGTGCCACCGCCTATCAAACACTGACACTACTAGTGTACTGGGCAGTGCCACCGCCCAGCCCGGCGACGCCACTGCCCAGGCTCTCGGGCATTGGGTGGTGCCACCGCCTTAGGCCAAGCAGTGCCACCGCCTAGCTCTTCCAACTTCATTGGTTAGGCCTTAAACTCGGTTCAAACCAGTCCAAAATAAGACCTAATTGGCCCCTACTTAGTTTATAGGATTAATACCTAATCCTAAACTAAATTACATACTAATTACAAATTTTAAAGATATTTCCTAAGCTATTACAAAGTCCATAAGACAAGACTTCTTCCGGCGAGCTTCTGGCAAGCTTCCGACGGTCTTCCAATGAATCCTCGGAAACCATTCTATGGACTCTCGGTAAGCTCCTGGACTTCACGATGATCTTGGCGAGTTCGAACGAGCTTCTTTGGTAAGCTTCAATCTTTCTTGGCAAGCTCCATGAACTTCTGACGAACCTTCTGGCGAACTTTCAAAAACCCATCGGTAAGCTCCCTACTCGTTCTCGGCCAGTTTCGGTAACACTCCCAACGAATCTTCGAACTTCTGTCGAACTCTCGAACTCCTAATGATCCATCACACTTATCTTTTGGTACTTTGTTTCACTTTATGTTTTCATCATTATCGTAGTTAATTCTGCACACACACAAACAAAACTCTACTTCGATCTAGACAATTATTACAACGCGAATTGACATTCAGTTGCTTCATCCAATTCTTCGGTGCATCATCCTCTCTTGCGGCTTGTTGCCCAATTGGCGGTTGACCTCCGTAACCCCGATATCCTTGGTGCAACTCCACTCTTCTTGGCCCGATGCTTAACGTCCGAAGCCTTCTGCCGATTGTTGACCGAACCTCCGGCTCGATATCCACTATCCTGACATGATTACTTCCGGCACAATGTCAATTCCTCTAGCGTCAATTGTCTAATCCTGATCGATAGTAGACCTACATAACTCAAAATACAGTTAGATCACAAAATACAATCAATTAGTTTCATCATCAAAATCTAAGATTCAACAAAGAATTCATGCATTGCTCCAAAAAAAAATCTTCATTTATCAAGCTATGAGTAGGAGATATAAAGATATGATCAATTTTTGAGTAGGAGATATCAAAATTTGATTAATCATCAACTTGACATTTATAATACCATGAAGTAAAACATGCTTAAAGTAGGTGAAGGGAGCATGAAATCATTCGAGAAAGATATCAAATTATATAAAATATTATAACAATATGAAAGCGTCATCCAAATGTTATGATCGAAAGAAAAAAATTCAAGAGATGTCATTCAAAATCCGAGTAGATGATATGAAAGAAACATACATCATCATACTTAGAAGTATTTCAAAAATATGTCCATAGTAGTCATAAGGTTTACAAAACAAGAGTTAAAGGCAACAACTAGTCCTTATGAGGAATTCTAAAATGCCTATACAGGTGATCTATCTTTCGGTTCATCTATCGTACTTCCTTCAAAATTTTAGCTTGCTGTAAGTTGATTTGATCTTGCTGTGATTTGATTTGATTTAATGCTAACATGATTGGATCTTCAATGGATGGAGAAGGAGCTGGCTCGGATGGTGCTAGACCAAAGGGACTAGGCGGAGGAGATTCACTTCCCCTAATGACTAGTGTTTCAGGTCGCTCTACTAGTGGGGGAGCTAGATCAATCTTTCTAGGTTGCCTAATCCATATACTATTTATAAAGGTGCATCTAAGTCTCTTGAGGAGGTTTCTGTTGATAGTGTTATATCTATAGACTTGTATTATTTCCTCATCGGGTGACACACAAATATCATGTGCAAGTATTAATCTAGTGACCAACCCACCATATGATAACATTAAGTCTTTAGAGATAATTTCTATCATATGTTGCCGAATCAAGTATCCAAAATAGTTGTTTTGTCTAGTTATAATCCAATACATGGTGCTTAACTCTAGCATACTAATCTCATCATGGTGATATTGTTTAGGAAGAAGGATGCTTATGATGATATGATAAAGAATTTTTAAATTAAAGGGTAACAAGTGCTTGTAGCTTTTGCGAACAATGCTTAGGTTAGGATTTGCAAAAATCGTTTCTAAAGCCTTGGAGTGGGTTGCTCCGATTGCATCTATATCCCATTGGTCTCTGAAATAACAACTTCGATCATTTTCTTCAATTCCAATTAGCTCACATATTGTATGATCAAAAATTCAAATTTCGGTTCCTAAAATATAGGTAGTCAATCTATCATTTTCCACACCCAAGTTTACATAGAACAACTTAACCAACCTAGGGTAAATCGGTTCATCGATTTGTAAGATATGCAAGACATCTAAATCGGCAAACCATCTAATGGGTTCTAGGTTTCCTAGTTCATCTAGATCAATATGTTTTCCCTTATGTATGACTTTTGATTCGAAAATGGGGTACCTTAGAGCTACTTCATTAGATCTAAAGAGGATTGGGTCATAGGAATCTCCTTCCAACCTTTTCCCTTTGCCTCTAGATGATTTCATAGGAGCCATATCTAGTCATGATGATGGATCAAGAAGAAACATTAACGAATAGACCAAGTAATGTGAAGAGAAGAGAAAATTTTTGATTTAACCTTGTTTGAGTTTCCTTGGGAGGTGAAGATCTTAATTCAAGATGAACCTCTTTCTTAGGATTTTAGAGGAAGAAAATGGGGTGTGAAGAGGATTAGAGGGCTTTGAAGGAGGAGGAGAAGAAATTTTTTGGGTTGGGGGCAGTTCCACCACCGACCCTAACCCACCCCTTAAATATAGGGGTGTTCGGGCGGTGCCACCGCTTGGGGGCCGAGCACCTAGGCAATGTTACCGTCGGTTCTTGCGGTGCCACCGCTGGCACCAAAAAAGATTTTTTTTAATTTTATTTTCAGAAGTTTTAATGTGTTGATTTAAGATAGGATGATGTCTTAGATCACTCTTTAAAATACAAAATCAAAAAGAGGAAGGCAAATCCACGAAAGTCAAAATTTCGAAAAAGACATACAGTGAAGCTCATTTACGAGGATAATTCAACATGCCTAATTCCCTTATAATAAAGTCAAATTATTCTTCATTTAAGAGTTTATGAAAATGTCCGTTAATTGATGTTTTGTATCAATAAATTTCAGAGTGACATCATTACTATTGACATGATCTCATATAAAGTGATGCCTAATGTCAATATGCTTAGTTCTAGAGTATTGAATAGGATTTTTGGTTAGACAAATAGCACTTGTATTATCACATTTTATGAAAATGTTCTTTAAATAAATTTCATAATCTTCTAATATATTTTTTATCCAAATAATCTGTGCACAACATGCACTTGCACCTATGTATTTAGCTTCAACTATAGATAGTGCAACCAAGTTTTATTTCTTGGAAGACCAAGAAACGAGTGCATGTCCTAATAATTGACATGTTCCGGATGTGCTTTTTCTATCTATTCTACATCCGCCAAAATCGACATCCGCATAAGCTATTAAATCAAGGTTATCGGATTTTGGATATCATAATCCTAGATTAGGAGTACCTTTAAGATATCTAAGAATTCTTTTAACGACTTTAAGATGAGATAGCTTAAGATCAGCTTGAAATCTCGCATAAAGTCCTACGCTAAATATGATATCCAGTCTAGTCGCGGTAAGATAGAGTAAGCTACCTATCATTCCTCTATATGTCTTTTGATCAAAATTTTCTCCACTTTCATCCAAATCTAACTTAGTGGAAGTACTCATAGGAGTATTTATAGCTTTTGAACCATCCATATTAAATCTTTTTAACAATTCTAATATATATTTAGATTGATTAAGAAATATGCCATTACTAAGTTGTTTAATTTATAATCCTAGAAAGAAGGTTAATTCTCCCATTAGGCTCATTTTAAATTCATGACTCATACACTTGATAAATGATTCACATAGTGATTCATCCGAAGAACCAAAAATAATATCATCAACATAAATTTGAACAATAAAAAATTTATTTTTAAAATATTTGATAAACAATATAGTATCAACCTTGCATTTTGTAAAATTATTTGAAATAAGAAAAGAACTAAGCCTTTCATACCAAGCTCTAGGAGCTTATTTTAGTCCATAGAGAGCCTTAGTGAATTTAAACACATGATTAGGAAAAAGAAAATTTTTAAATCTGAGAGGTTGTTCAACATACACTTCTTCAGAAATAAAGCCATTTAAGAAGGCACTTTTGACATCTATTTGAAATAATTTAAAATCATTACTACTAGCATAGGCAAGGAGCATCCTAATGGCTTCTAATCTTGCCACAGGAGCGAAGGTCTCTTCGTAATCGATACCTTTTTCTTAGTTGAATCATTTGGCTACTAGTCTAGCCTTGTTTCTAACCACGATATCGCATTCATCTTGCTTGTTTCTAAAGACCTATTTACTACCAATAACTAAATGGTCACCAGGTCTAGGAACAAGCTTCTATACCTCATTCCTTTCAAATTGATTCAATTCTTCTTGTATTGCGATAACCTAAGAATCATCTTTCAAGGCATTGTCAATGCACTTGGGTTCAATTTGAGAAAGAAAAATGGCATGGGCATAAAAAATTTTAAAAGAAGAACGAGTTTGAACCCCTTTCGATGTATCTCCTATGATTAACTCCTTGGGATGAGCATCTATATACTTCCATTCCTTGGGTAAGGAAATTGGGGAAGAAGATGCATCCAAGTTATCATTTTAAAAAGAGGGTTCATTCAAATTCAAATCAACAAATCCAAGATCATCATCAAAATCATTTTTCTTAAATTTAAAAAATTTATTAAAAACTACATGAATAGACTATTCTATAACTATGGTTCTTTTGTTAAAAACCCAAAAAGCTTTAGAAACAAAAGAGTAACCAACAAAAGATGCCTTCATTGGATTTAGCATCGAATTTTCCTATGGCATCTTTTTCATTCAAGATAAAGCATTTGCAACCAAAAACTTTAAAGTAAGAAACATTAGGTTTTTTATTATTCCATAATTCATACGAAGTCTTAGATAGAGATGGTCTTACTAGAACTCTATTCATGACATAGCAAGCCATATTCACGGCTTCGACCCAAAAATATTTGGGCAAGTTATATTCATTTAACATGGTTCTTGTCATTTCTTACAAATTTTTATTTTTTCTTTCCACTACTCTATTTTGTTAAGGATTCCTCGGAGTAGAGAAGTTATGACTATATCCATTTATTTTACAAAAATTTTAGAAGTCATGGTTTTGAAATTCACCACCGTGATCACTCCGAATTGATGAAATCATGAAACCTTTTTCGTTTTAAGTAAGTTTACAAAATTTAGAAAAATATTTGAAACAATCACTTTTGTAAATCAAGAAATAGGTCCAAGTGTATCTACTATAGTTATCCATAATTACGAAGGCATATTTGCTACCTCCTAGGCTTGTTATGTCAATTGGTCCAAATAAGTCTAAATGGATCAATTGCAATGGTCTAGTGGTGCTAATTTGATTTTTTTGGTTTAAAACTAGTTTTTATTTGTTTTCTTAGTTGACACGCATTACACACTTTGTCCTTGACAAACTTCATATTGGGAATCCCTCGTACTAATTCTCTAGATGAAATCTTAGATATTAGTTTCATGTTTGCATGGCCTAATCTCCTATGCCAAAGCCAAGCATCATCATTCAAAACTGAAAAATATATTTTATTACTTAGTTCATCGATATTAATGGTGTAGATATTGTTTTATTTTAAAGCAATCATGGATATGTTATTGTTTGATTTTTCAATGATGCAAACATTAGATTCAAATCTAACAACATAACCTTTATCGCATAATTGACTAATGCTTAAAAGATTATATTTTAGTCCATCAACTAGTAACACATCATCAATTGAAAAACTTAATTTGTTATCAATGGTTCCCTTGCCAATGATTTTACCCTTGTTGTCTCCGAAGGTGATATACCCTTCTTCTTTGCTAGTAAGCATAGAGAAATGAGATGGATCTCTGGTCATGTGCCTTAAGCATCCACTATCAAGATACCATCTCTTGCTCCTAGCTTGTGAGTTTGTCTACAAAAGAGGATGATTTTTAGGTACCAATTTGATTTTGATGCTCCACAAATTAATCTACTAATTTTGTAATTTAATATTAAATTATTTATGGTTCCTTTAGGAATCCATATCAATTTATGTGGACTAATTTTCTTAAATGAACATTTGTAAATAATATGTCCAGTTTTACTACAAAAATTACATTTCAAATGGGGTGATACATGCAATGTGGGTCCTTTAATGAAGGTGGTGGGATTTCGGTGAGATCCACTCATAAATCCAATTCTACTTCTATTTTCGATGTGACCCTTAGTTGCAAGGATCATGTCCAAGCCCTTGCTACTGATCTTAAAATTATTTAGAGTCTCTTTAGGTAGCAAGTTTTCATTTTTTATTGCTTCTAAGTGTTCACACTTAGAGCATGGGGGTAAAGAAGGAGTTTGGAAACTATCGAACTTATTTTGTAATAAAGCATGCTCTTTCTTTAATAAATTGAACTTCTTACTAATAGTCCTACATTCATCAAATAATTTATGAAAAGTGATAGAAAGTTCATCGAAAGATAACTCTTCATTAAATAACTCACTAATCTCTTCTCCTAAGGCCATTAGTGTGAAGTTAGCCTCCTCTTTATTGCTTGCTTCTTCATCCTCGGAGTCACTTGAATCATCCTATGTAGCCTTCAATACTTTCTTCTTCTTTAGTTGCTTCTTCTTGGCTTGGGGGCATTCATTTTTGAAGTGCCCCGGCTTCTTGCATTCGTAGCAAATAATTTGGTCCTTTTTATGTTCAAGTTTGTTTTTAGTGTCATTTTTAAATTTGTTCTTTCTTATAAATTTTTTAAATTTTCAAGTTAAAAGTACAATGTCATTGTCACTGTCCTCATCACTTAATGTTCCTTTCAAGTGGTCTTCTTATGTTCTTAGTGTCATATCCTTCATGTTCTTTGAAAGAGGGTTCTCGAGCTCTTTATGAGCATGGCACATCATTTCATAGGTTACTAGAGATCCAATAAGTTCTTCTAGAAGAAAAGTTTTAAGATCCATGGCCTCTTGAATGACCATAACTTTTAGATCCTAACTTTTTGGAAAGAATCTTAAAATTTTAGTTATAAGTTTAAAATTAGAAAAACCTTTACCAAGTACTTTGAGTCCATTAATGACATCCGTGAAGCGGGTGTACATGTCTCCGATAGACTCACTTGGCTTCATTCAGAAAAGTTCATAGGAATGCACAAGAATGTTGATTTTGGACTCTTTCACTCGGCGAGTGTCTTCATGAATGATCTCGAGATTATGCCAAATATCAAAAGCTGATTCACAAATCAAAATGTGATTAAATTCATTTTTGTTGAGAGCGTAAAATAAGGCATTCATAGCCTTTGCATCTAAAGCAAAAGTCTTCTTCTTCGATTCATTCTATTCGCTCATCGAAAGAGAAGATTTTTGAAAACTATTTTCGATGATGCTCCAAAGCTCAAAATCCATGGAAATAAGGAAGATCCTCATACGAGTCTTCCAATACGTGTAATCCAACCCTATTAAACATAGGTGGACGTGTAATGGAGTGACCCTTTTGCGTGTCAAAATAAGCCATCTCTCTTTGGTTTTAAACCAAATATGAGAGTGAACCTTGCTCTGATACTAATTGTTAGGATCGGAGAGGCACTAAGAGGGGGGGGGGTGAATTAGTGCAGCGGATTAAAACTCATAAGTTTGAAATCGATTTCGTAAATAGCTAGTTCGTATGGAGATTTCGATTCGATGAAAGATGACTTAGTTGAAGTAGCTTGAGTAAAGGAGATGAAAACTGAACGATTTGTAGCTAAGTAGAGAAATGATTCAGAAATTTAAATGCTCACACATTCAAGAACACCACGATGTATAGTGGTTCGGTCAAGTGACCTACATCCACTTTCGAAGCCTCTTCCGATGAGGCTCCCAACTTTCACTAGCAAATCTCGTTGAAGGGGAAGGACCAAATACCCCTCTTATAATCCTTTTACAAGTGGTTCACACTCTTATAGATTTTTTAAAGAGAAAGAGGGAGGTAAACACTAGCTATCGAAAACAAGGCTTTGCCAAAGCTTTTACTTAATTCTACCTCTCAAAAGGGTACACTTTCAGCTGAGAAAGGAGGGATATTTATAGACCCAAAGATGATTCAAATTTGGGCTCCAACTTTGAATTCTTTTTGGGTTTCCCGGTGCTAGCAGTGCCATCGCCTGTCAGTGGCAGTGCCACCGCTTGTCAGTGTTAGACTGATAATGTATTGGGCGGTTCCACCGCCCAGGGCAATGGTGCCACCACCTAGGCTTTCGGGTGCTGGGCGGTACCGCTGCCCAGGCTCTCGGCCACTGGGCGGTTCCATTGCCTAGCATGGGTGGTTCCACTGCCTCGGCCATTCAGCAAAGCTGAATGGGCTATATTTTAGGCCCAAATAAGCCCAATAAGTGCCCAGTTGGCCCCTACTAGGTTTAAATAAGATTATTTTTTAATTCTTATCCTAATTAAGTGCTAACTATGAAATTAAAATATAATTCTAAGTGATTTAAATCGACATTCTTCAAGTTTACTTCCGGCGAGCTTTCCAATGAAATTCTGGTGGAATTCTGACACTCCTTTAGATTTCTTCCAACGGACTCCCAGCAGGCTCCTAGATTTTATGGCAAGCTCAACGAGTCTTTGGCAAGCTTTTGAATCTTCTCGGTGATCTTTGCGAACCTTCGACGATCTTTCTGGTGAACTTTCAAAACCTTCGGTAAGTCCCTGATTCTATCTCGATTGGTTCTGGCAACACTTCCGATAATCGTTCGGACTTCTGGTGAACTCTCGAACTCCCAACGAACTTGACCTCGGTAAATCGCTTTATGTTTTCATCCTAACATAGTTAATCCTACACACTTATCTCGACAATATGGATTAGAATAAATAATTCACCAATTGACTTCATCATCAAAATCCGAGATTCAATAAGAATTTCTTAGGAAATGATCTTGATGGAAGTGACTCTCCTAATTATTTATCCTAGACCTTTTTCTCTTGCCTATAAATAAACATGACCTTTTAGGGATTTAATGTAAATACATTATGTGATTATAAATCTTCTCTTATATCTCTTTTGTCTCTAATCCATCGCTCATAACAATGATAAGAAAAGCGAAGAAAACAAGTCTAATTTTCTTGCATATTGATATCACTTCAACTTTCAGATCCAACGATAGTGTACTTACAAATCAGACAAAGACTTTCTTAATAACATCAGAAGGTATACATTATAAATTTGATCTATTATTATTTATTTAATTTTATTTTTTGATATTAAATTTTTTCACGTAACACTAATATATTATAATTTTTATACCTACAACTTTTACATGTAGATCACCTTCCAAGAGCTTGGTGATCCCCTTTATCTCCAAATCGCCCTCTTCGACACTTATTGTTAGGTTCTACAGTAGCACTAAGAGAAGGGAGGGGGGGGGGGGGCGGCGGTGGGGTGGGGGGGAGGGGTGAATTAGTACAACGGATTAAAAATCAAAGATTTAAACTAATTTCGAAAAAACATTGTGCGTTGAGAAGTTTTGTTCGATGAAAACGATTTCAGCAAAGAAGTTCGATTCGAGTGGATACGTAAGAGATTTGAGAGAAGGAGATTGAAAGATTACAGCCAAGTAAAAATTAAAATGCAACAATTTAAAACTTACACCCCAAAAAAAGTACACAGCGATTTATAGTGATTTGATCAAATGACCTACGTCAACTTTCGAAACCTCCTCCGATGAGGTTCTCACCTTCCACTATTAATCCTTCTTGAAGGGGAAGGATCAAACACCCTTCTTATAGACTTTTACAAGTGGCTCACACCCTTTTATAGAATTTTTACAAGTGAGACTTTGGGAGGTGAACACTCAAGCTTTTGTTGGGATCTAGAGTGGCACTAAGAGAGGGGGGTGAATTAGTGCAGCAGTTAAGAACGATAAATTTCGATGATTTAAAATATATTCAGAAACTTCATACGAAAAGAAAGATATTTTGTTTCTATTAAATCTGTAATGAATGATGCTTTAAATTTGAAGTGATTCGTAAGAAGAAGATGAGGAGGTAGAGCATCAAAGTGAAGATGGTTAACGGTAAAGTAAATTACAAAAATATAAACGTAAATCGATTTATAGTGGTTCGGTCATCTGACCTACGTCCACTCCCGATTCCTCTTTACTTGAAGCCACTAGCTATCTTCCTTCCAATAGGCGAGGACTGACTCCCTTACAGCACCTTCTCCTTTTGATGGGCTCAGGAGATAATCTTTACAAGCACTAACATATTCCTCTCTTGAATACAAGTGAAGACTAGAGGAGAAAAAGGATTTTAACAGAGTTTTCCTACTTTTTGGTTTAGTGTGCTTGTATATTCAACCCAGGGATGAGAGAGATTTTTATAGGTTCCAATCTAATTCAAACTTGGAGCCAAAAACCTTCCCATCCTAGGTTTACCGGGTACTAGTGGCACCACTGCTTGTTATTGGCGGTACTATCGCCTGTTTGACTCTAACACTAGTGGTACCACCACTTGACACACTAACATGGTCAGTGTATTGGCGGTACCATCGCCTAGAACAACCTAGGGAGCTGGATCTGAGTGATGCCACCGCCCCAGTCTGGCAGTGCCACCGCCAGACAGGGTCTAGCACTTCTGGTTGGGCCTTAAACCTGGCCCAAACCAATCCATTATAGAGCCCAATTGGCCTCTACCAGGGTCATAGGATTAATACTTAATTCTAACTCTAATTATGTGCTAACTATGAAATTAAAGATATTTCCTAAGCTAATACAAAGTTCGGCACATCAAGTTTTTTCTCTAGCAAGCTTCCGACGAACTTCCGATGGTCTTCCGGCGAACTTCCGACGGTCTTCCGGCAAACTTTCGGCGATCTTCCGACGAACTCTCGGACACCATTCTGCGGACTCCCGGCAAGCTCTTGGACTTTACGATGATCTTGAAGAGTTCCGACAAACTTCTTCGGCAAGCTCTGATCTTTTTTGATAAGCTTTGTGAACTTCTAAAAACCTTTTGGCAAGCTCCCTACTCATCTCGGCCAGTTCTGGCAGCACTCCTGATGAATTTTTGGACTTTTGTCAAATTCTTGAACTCCTAACAATTCCATCGCACTTGACTCTAGCACTTTGTTTCGCTTTATGTCTTCATCGTTATCATAGTTAATATTGCACACATAGTAAATCTTAACCCTACTTCGATCTAGATAATTATTATATGAATTAACTTCCTATTGTTTGGCACGTCATTGGTCGGTACTTCGTCTAGTTCTTCGACACACCATCCTCTCACGTGGCTTATTGCCCAATCGGTGGTTGACCTCCGCAACCCCGATCTCCTTGGCACAACACCACTCTTCTTAGTCCGATGCCCGATGTCCGAAGCCTTCTACCGATTATTGATTGGACCTCCAGCATGACGTCCAATATACTAATTTGATCTCTTCTAGTGCAATGTTGATTCATCCTATGTCAACTGTCTAATCCTGATCGATAATAGATCTACGTCACTCAAAATGTAGTTAAACAACAAAATATAATCAATTAGTTTCATCATTAAAATCAGAGACACAACAACTTTCCAAGGCTATTTCACTAGAGTTTTGGCTTAGTTTTGATCACTTCTCAATGTGCTAGTAGTTGAGAAGTAATAGATATTTATAGGCCTCAATTGGCTTTAAAAACAAAGTCAAAATTTAAATTTTCGGGTCTTTTGGGTATGGGCAGTTCCCATTGGGTAGTACCACCACCTGTAGAATCTTGAAAACAGAGGTTCTAGTGGTGCTACCACCAGCCTGGGGTGGTACCACTGCTTGCAACCTGAAAAAGTATACTTTTTCACTTTTTTGGTTCATAGGTGGTTCCACCGCCAGTTTGGCAGTGCCACTGCCTGCAATAACTTTTGGGTCACTAAATGGGCCTCCCAATGAGCCCAAATTAGTCCCAATTTAGGCCCAATTGACTCCTAATTGAATTGGTATGATTACACCCAAAACCAACTCAATTTTGACCTAACTTTCGATAATTAAGACATAAACAACTACAAGACACGAATCTAAGTTATTCGGCATGTCATTGGTTCTCCCAATGAACTTCCGGCGACGTTCTAGTGAATTTTCGATGAACCTTCGGTGCATCATCCAAACCTTCGGTGTATTATCCGATCCATCAGCATGTTGACTCTTGCAACATCTGTTCTCGACGCATTGTTCGATTCTTCCAACCCGATGCCCGAACTTTGACTTCGGCCTAACATTTGATTCTTTTTGCTTTAATTATTTTGCCTCTTTTGATTGAAGTTAGTCTTGTATCACTTATCTCAAAGCATAGATTAGATAATAAACTTATTAATTGATTTCATCATCAAAATTCGAGATTCAACAATCTCCCCTTTTTTGATGATGACAACCAATTGATGACGGATTTAAACTTAACTCCCCCTATCTATATGCTATACTTGAGAAAAGACACTTGAATCCAAAGCTTTTGAATTCAAGCCCAAACTAATAACTTACATTCATTTGAACATATTGACATACTCAACAAGTATGATTTTTCATCCTAAAATACGATACATGGTATCATTCATAATACAAAAATGATGTCAAGGTATGACATCCATTTTCAAGTCCAATGTTGAATGATAATAGACAATCATCATCTCAACAAATGATACAAACTTTAATTTTGAAATATAGCAAGAATCAAATGATATCAAATAAAAAGTTCACAAGTCCAAAGCATGATATCAATTGATGATACATCATTCAATGATACAAATGAAACAACATTATCGTATCAAGGGAAGATACCAAATTTAAACATGATACAATGATGATCACAGAAAATTTTCATTTTAAGCATGATTCATTTGCGATGCATACAATATAATTTATATATTTGCAATACATTACAATATACTTCGAGTATTTGCTATACCAATCATATTTCAAGCATTTGCAATCCATCCAAGCATTTACAATCCATCCAAGATATTTACGATACAAGCATGGCAATTTACGATATAAGGCATGTCATCAATTTGCTTTTATGCTACAAACAAAGCATTTTATAAATTACATTTTTCGATACAAATCATACCATCAAGTCATCAATTTGCCACATTTTCTCCCCCTTTGTTAATAACAAAAAGGAAATGGGTCATTTATACCAAATGTTATGATAGAGTTTTTGTGAAAGTGGCAAAAAGAGAAGGCTTTGTTGAATCTTGAATTTTGATGATGAAGTCAATTGATAGGTTATTTGATCTAATCCATATTATTGAGATAAGTGTATAGGATTAACTATGATAGCAATAAAGACATAAAGCAAATTACTAGAGTTAAATACATTGGGAGTTCGAGAGTCCACTGGAAGTTCGAAGGATAGTCGGAAGTGCTACCAGAAATGACCAAGAATGGATCAGGAACTTGCTGAAGGTTTTGGAAGTTCCTTAGAAGATTCATCGATGATTCACAGAGCTCACCGAGAAAGTTCAGAAGTTTGCAAGAAGATTCATCGGAACTCGCCATAAAGTCTGAGAGCCTGCTGGGAGTCCATCGGAAGAAATCTGAGGGTGTGTCGGAAGTCCATCAAAAGTTTGCTAGAAGCTCGTCGAAAGAAGACTTGACGTTCTCATATTATAATTTGCTTAGAAATATATTTTAATTTTAGAATTAGTATATAATTAGAGTTAGGATTAGGTGATAATCCTAAATAACCCTTGTAGGGGCCAACTGGATTTTAATTGGACTGAATTGGGCTAGATTCAGGGTCCATTCAATAGTGCTGGACCATGTCTGGCGGTGGCACTACCAAACTGGGGTGGTGGCACCACCAGACTAGGGCGATGGTACCACCCCGGGAATTAGTTCCCAAGTAGTCTGGGTGGTGGTACCGTTCCAGGTCAGCGGTGGTACCATTGGTAATTATTACATGTTAACGGTGGTACCATTGGCAGTTATTATATGTTAACGGTGGTACCGCTTGACAAGCGATGGTACCGTCCCTCCACAAAGTCCGAGGACCCTGTCAGGCGGTAGTACCGTCAAAATGAGTGATGATACCATCCAGTACACTGACAGATCAAGGTCAGGTGGTACTGCTTGACAAGCGATGGTACCGTCCCTCCACAAAGTCCGAGGACCCTGTCAGGCGGTAGTACCGTCAAAATGAGTGATGATACCATCTAGTACACTGACAGATCAAGGTTAACTTGCAGTAGTACTGCCAATGCTAAGCGGTGGTACTACTAGTACCCGAAAATTTTGGATGTGACTCTTTTTTGCTCTAATTCTGAAGCCAAATTGAGTCTATAAATACCCCTTACTTCTCAGTTAGCTAAGCACATTGAGAAGTGATAAAAACTAAGTCAAAGATCTAGCAAAATTATTTTTGATAGCTTGAGTGTTTACCTCCCAAGTCTTATTTTTAAAAGTTTTGTAAAAGAGTGTGAACCACTTATAAAAGTTTGTAAGAGGGGTGCTTGGTCCTTCCCCTTCAAGAAGAATTGATAGTAGAAGTTGATAACCTCATCGGAGGAGGTTTCATAAGTGGATGTAGGTCATTTGATCGAACCACTATATATTGTTGTGTACTTTTCTTAATGTGTGAGTTATAAATTGCTGCATTTTAATCTTTACTTAGCTGCAATCTTTTGATCTCCTCCTCTCTATTTTTTGTTGTATTCACTCGAATCACTTTGCTGAAATCATTTTCATCGAACCGAAACTTCTCAATGCACAACTCTTTTTGGTAATTGTTTTGAATTTATAGTTTTTATCCGCTGCACTAATTCACCCCCCTCTTAGTGCCGCTCTAGATCCTAATAGACTTATATCCATGAATTCATCAAGAAGACTTATAATTCATCAAAAATTCATATCATAGATATAATTCAGCATTAAAAGTTAATTCAGCAAAAGTAATCCTTGAAGTGGAAAAATGAATCATTCAAGTTAATAAAAATTCATACAAGAATCATTTTCACCAAATAAAATTCGTGAGGTAGAAAGGAGAGATCATTTCAGCACAAAGCTTATGGTGTATACTTAAAAACTTATGAAAAGAGCATCCAAAAATTCATAAAGGGCTCACAACATAAAGAAGAATTCATGAGAGCTAACTTGGCATTTTCATGGAAAATTCATCAAGTGGAAAACAACCAATCAAGCCATGAAAATTTTATAAATGTTCATGACATCCGAAATCTTCAAATTCATCAAATTCATAAAAGTTCATAGAATTTTAGAAACCTAAATGAATGATATCTGAATTGATTTCAAGAGAGTTTTCAAGCTATAAAAAAAAAGAGAGCTCCTTTTCATATAGAGTTCATGACACAAAAAGAAAATGTATTAAAGAATAGTTCCATGTGTCATAAAGATAATTTGTTTAAGTTATCATTAATTTATCAAACTTCAAATTTCATGATATGAAAGTGTGAAAAGTGGATCATTTATTCATGCCAATTTATTCATGCCAATTGAAGTAGAGAGAGTATAAAATTGATAGAATCAAATTTACCAAGTCATTAAATGGGCATGATATTAATTCAAAAATCACCAATCGTGAGACATGTATATGATATAAAAAATCATCAATAGATAAAACAATAGTATCAATCCAAGATTGGAGAAAGATTAAAATGAAAGCTCCGTTAAAAATACGAAATTAAAAAGATGTCATCCGAAATCCGAAAAGATAATATCAAGATAGGTGAGGGATTAAAATGAGTTCATGAAAACCGAAAAAATGATACTAAA
Source organism: Musa troglodytarum (assembly GCA_023547065.1). Taxonomy (NCBI): domain Eukaryota; kingdom Viridiplantae; phylum Streptophyta; class Magnoliopsida; order Zingiberales; family Musaceae; genus Musa; species Musa troglodytarum. The sequence goes on along the minus strand of CP097507.1, from coordinate 17,468,719 downwards.
GAAAAATTTTGAGAATAGATAAACTAATGCAATAGGACAATTTAACATGCCTAATTCCCTTCTAATGAAATCAAATTATTTTTCATTTAAGGGTTTTATAAAGATATCTGTCAATTGATATTTTGTATCAATAAATTCTAGAGTAACATCATTGTTATTAACATGATCTCGTATAAAATAATGCCTAATATCAATATATTTAGTTCTTGAGTATTGAATAGGATTTTTAGTTAAACATATAGCACTTATGTTATCATATTTTATGGGGATATTGTTGAATCTCGGATTTTGATGATGAAGTCAATTGGTGACATATTTGTTCTAATTTACTTTGTCGAGATAAGTGTGCAGGAACAACTACGATGGGAAGAAAACATAAAGTGATTTATCGAGGTCAAGTCCGTCGGAGGTTCAAGAGTTCATCGGAAATCCGAGAGATTTTCGGAAGTGTTGCCGAAACCATCCAAGATCGAATCAGGGACTTGCTGAAGTTTTCGGAAGTTCATCTCAAAGATCGTCGAAGGTTCGTGAAACTTACCGGGAAGATTCGAAAGCTAGCCGAAGACTCGTTGAGCTCGCCATACAATCCGGAGTATGCTGGGAGTCCACTGGAAGCAATCGAGGAAGCATCGGAAGCCTGCCGGAATCTCGCCGTAAAGCTCGTCGGAAGTTGACTTGAAGAGTGTCGGATCAAATCACGTTGAGTTATGTTTTTAAGTTCATAGTTTGCACATGAGTAGAGCAAGGATTTAGGAAAAGAAAATCCTGCCTAAATTCAGTGGGGGCCAACCGGGCCTCTACTGGGCCAAGTTGGGGCTTAAACAGGGCCCATTCGGCTTTGGCCAAATGGGCCAGGTGGTTGAACCACCTAGCCTGGGGCGGTGGCACCGCCTAGCTGGAGCGGTAGCACCGCCCCTATACACAGACAGGCGGTGGAACCGCTTTGGGCGGTGGCACCGCCACATGCGTCGATCAACGGTGACACGGCGGTGGCACCACCTCACGGCGGCACGCCCAGGAACCAATTTGATTTCAAATTTGGAGCCCAATTGAATCCACTTTGGATCTATAAATACCCCCTTTCTCGGTGAAAGGGCACCCTTTTGAGAGTTAGAATCCTAGTCTTGAGCTTTTGAAAAGTCTTGAAAAGTCTTATTCTTGCTAAGTGTTCACCTTCTTCTTCTTCTTGAGAAATCTTGTAAAAGTGTGAACTTCTTGTAAAGGGTTGTAAAAGGGGTATTTGGTCCTTCCTTGAAAAGTTTGCTAGTGGAAGAAGCGGAGCCTCATCGTAAAGGCTTCAAGAGTGGATGTAGGTCATTTGGCCGAACCACTATACATCATTGTGTTCATAAATGTGTGAGTGTTTACATTCTTGAATCATTTCATTACTTGGCTGCAAGTTGTTTAGTTCATAGTTATTTCCTTTACGTAAGCAATTACTTTCAAGTTCTCTTTCGCCAAATCAAAATCTTCCTACGAACTTGTGTTTTTGCAAAATCGGTTTCAAAAGTACGATTTTAATTCGCTGCACTAATTCACCCCCCCCCCCCCTCTTAGTGTCTTTTAGATCCTTACAATTGGTATCAGAGCGAGGTTTGCTCTCATATTGGTTTAAAACCCAAGAGAGATGGCATACTCCGGTATGCAAGAGGGTCACTCCATTACTCGTCCACCTATGTTTAATGGGTCGGATTATACGTATTGGAAGACTCGTATGAGGATTTTTCTCATTTCTATGGACTTCGAACTTTGGAACATTATTGAAAATGGCTTTGCAAAATCTTCTCTTTCGATGAGTGAGTGGAATGAGTCGGAGAGGAAGATTTTTGCTCTCAATGTAAAGGCTATGAATGCCTTATTTTGTGCGCTTAATAAGAATGAGTTTAATCGGGTTTCTATTTATGAATCGGCATTTGATATTTGGCGCACTTTTGAAATCACTCATGAAGGCACTAGTCGAGTGAAAGAGTCCAAAATCAACATTCTTGTGCATTCCTATGAACTTTTTCGGATGAAACCAAATGAGTCTATTGGAGACATGTACACCCACTTTATGGATGTCATCAATGGACTTAAAGCTCTTTGGTAAAGGTTTTTCTAATTTTGAATTGGTAACTAAAATTTTAAGATCCCTTCCAAAGAGTTGGGATCTAAAGGTCACGGCCATTCAAGAGGCCAAGGATCTTAAAGTATTTTCGCTTGAAGAACTTATTGGATCTCTAATGACCTATGAGATGACGTGCCATGCTCATGAAGAGCTTGAGAACCCCCTTCCAAAGAACAGGAAGGATATGGCACTTAGAACACAAGAAGACCACTTGAAAGGAACATCAAGTGATGAGGGCGATGACAATGACATTGCACTTCTAACTCGAAAGTTTAAGAAATTTATAAGAAAGAACAAATTTAAAAATGACACAAAAAGCAAATTTGAACATAAAAAGGACCAAGTTATTTTCTACGAATGCAAGAAGCCGGGACACTTTAAGAATGAATGCCCTCAAGCCAAGAAGAAGCAATTCAAGAAGAAAAAAGCCTTGAAGGCCACGTGGGATGATTCAAGTGACTCCGAGGTTGAAGAAGCTAGCAACAAAGAGGAGGCAAACTTCGCACTAATGGCATTAAGAGAAGAGACAAACTCACAAGCTAGGAGCAAGAAATGGTATCTTGATAGTGGATGCTCAAGGCACATGACCGGAGATCTATCTCATTTCTCTATGCTCACTAACAAAGAAGAAGGATATGTCACCTTCGGAGACAACAACAAGGGTAAAATCATTGGCAAGGGAACCATAGGTAACAAATTGAGTTTTTCAATTGATGATGTGTTACTAGTTGATGGTTTAAAACATAATCTTTTAAGTATTAGTCAATTATGTGATAAAGGTTATGTTGTTAGATTTGAATCTAATGTTTGCATTATTGAAAAACCCAACAACAACATATCCATGATTGCTTTAAAACAAAATAATGTCTACACCATAAATATTGATAAATTAAGTAATGAAATGTGCTTTTCGGTTTTGAATGATGATGCTTGGCTTTGGCATAGGACGTTAGGCCATGCAAGCATAAAACTAATCTCTAAGATTTCATCTAGAGAATTAGTAAGAGGTATCCCAAACATGAAATTTGTTAAGGATAAGGTATGTGATGCATGTCAATTAGGAAAACAAATAAAGACTAGTTTCAAATCAAAAAATCAAATTAGCACCATTAGACCATTGCAATTGATCCATTTGGACTTATTTAGACCAATTGACATAACAAGCCTAGGAGGTAGCAAATATGCCTTTGTAATTGTGGATGACTATAGTAGATACACTTGGACCTATTTCTTGGCTCATAAAAGTGATTGTTTCAAATGTTTCTCTAAATTTTGTAAACTCACTCAAAATGAAAATGGTTTTATGATTTCATCAATTCGAAGTGATCATGGAGGTGAATTTCAAAATCATGACTTCCAAAATTTTTGTGAAATAAACGGATACAATCATAACTTCTCTACTCCAAGAAATCCACAACAAAATGGAGTAGTGGAAAGAAAAAATAGAAGTTTGCAAGAAATGGCTAGAACCATGTTAAATGAATATAATTTACCAAAATATTTTTGGTAGGCGTGAATACGACTTGCTATTATGAATAGAGTTCTAGTGTGACCATCCCTATCTAAAACTCCATATGAATTATGGAATGATAAAAAACCCAATGTTTCTTATTTTAAAATTTTTGGTTGTAAATGCTTTATTTTAAATGAAAAGGATGCCTTAGGAAAATTCGATGCAAAATCCAATGAAGGCATATTTCTTGGTTATTCTTCGATTTCTAAGGCTTTTCGTGTTTTCAACAAAAGAACCTTACTTATAGAAGAATCTATTCATGTGGTTTTTAATGAAATTTCTGAATTTAAGAAGAAAGTTTTTTATGATGATTTTGGTCTTGATAATTTGAATTTGAATGAACCCTCTCCTCAAAATGACAACTTGGATGCATCTTCTTCCCAAACTTCCTTACCCAAGGAATGGAAGTATGTAGATGCTCATCCCAAGGAGTTAATTATAGGAGATGCATCGAAAGGGGTTCAAACTCACTCTTCTTTCAAAGATTTTTGTGCCCATGCCGCTTTTCTTTCTCAAGTTGAACCAAAATGCATTGTTGATGCCCTGAAAGATGATTCTTGGGTTATCGCAATGCAAGAAGAATTGAATCAATTTGAGAGGAATGAGATATGGAAGTTTGTTCCTAGACCTAATGACCACTTAGTTATTGGTACTAAGTGGGTCTTTAGAAACAAGCAAGATGAATACGGTATCGTGGTTAGAAACAAGGCTAGACTAGTGGCCAAAGGTTTCAACCAAGAAGAAGGTATCGATTACGAAGAGACTTTCGCTCCGGTGGCAAGATTGGAAGCCATTAGGATGCTCCTGTTAGGGATCGAGCGGCACTAAGAGGGGGGTGAATTAGTGCAGCGGATAAAACGATAGACTTTTCAGCGATTTAAAACAAGCTTCGAAAACTTCGTACGATGAAAGCAACGTTTCGTTTGAAACCGATTTTTGCGTTCTAACTTTAAAGCATGCGTACAAAGATAAAAAGGAAGTGGAGCAAGTAAAGTAAAGGCTTGCAGCAAAGTAAAATAGAAATTTAAATACTCACACAATCAAGACGCAGCGATGTATAGTGGTTTGGTCAAAGTGACCTCCATCCACTTCCGAAGCCTTCTCCGATGAGTTCCTTCTTCCACTATCAAATCCTTTAAAGGGGAAGGATCAAATACCCCTCTTACAACCCTTTACAAGTGGTTCACACTCTTACAAGATTTCTCAAGGAGAAGAAGGAGGTGAACACTTAGCAAGAACAAGACTTTTCAAGACTTTTCAAAAGCTAAAAACCAAGATTCTAACTCTCAAAAGGGTTCTATTTTTCAGCTGAAAATAAAGGGGTATTTATAAGCCTCAAAGTGATTCAAATTTGGAGCCCAAACTTGGAGCCAAAAATTTGAATCTTTTGAGTTTTTCGGTGCTGTCAGTCTTGGCAGACTGACACACCCAAGCGGTTCTACTGCCCCAGCCAGGCGGTGCTACCACTTGGCTTTCCACGCACCAGGCGGTGCTACCGCCCCAGCCAGGTGGTACTACCGCCTGGCTATAGTAGCCGGCTACAGTACCGACTACAGTGCCATGCTACAGTGCTATGCTATAGTGCCATGCTACAGTGCCATGCACGTAGCATGCGTTGGTGCTGTTTGGGCCAAAAACTTTGGCCCAAACTAAGGCCCAATGGCCTACAGTTAACCTCTAATCCTAACCCAAATTAATGTGCTAACTACGAAATTAAAGACATTCCTAAGCTATTACAAAGTCCGCAAGTCAAGTCTTCTTCCGTCGAGCTTACGGTGAACTTTCGGCGATCTTCCGACGATCCCTCGAAAACCATCCTGCGGACTCCCGGCAAGCTCTCGGACTCCACGATGATCTTGGCGAGTTCCCTCGAGCTTCTTTGGCAAGCTCCAATCTTTCTTGGTAAGCTCTATGAACTTCTGACGAACCTCCCGGCAAACTTCCGAAAACCCTTCGACAAGCTCCCTACTCATTCTCGGCGATTCGGCGGCCTCCCAATGAATCTTGGACTTCCGTCAAACTCTCGAACTCCCAACGATCCATCGCGCCGGCTTGACCCTTTATTTCGCTTTACATCTTCATCCTTATCGTAGTTACTCCTGCACACAAACAACAAACACTCTGCCGATCTGAAGCGGTTATTACAACGCGAATTGACATTGATTGCCCGTCACATCATTGGTCGTAGCCGTCCGATCCTTCGGCACATCACCCTCTCTAGTGGCTTGTTGCCCAATCGGCGGTTGACCTCGCAACCCCGATATCCATAGCGCAACTCCGCACTTCTTGGTCCGATGCCCGACGTACGAAGCCTCCTGCCGATAGTCGACTGAACCTCCGGCTCGACATCCAATATCCTGACATGATCACCTCCGGTGCAACGTCAATTCCTCCAGCGTCAACTGTCTAATCCAAATCGATAGTAGACCTGCGTAACTCAAAACGCAGTTAGACAACAAAATACACTCAATTAGTTTCATTATCAAAATCCGAGATTCAACAGCTCCTTGCCTATGCTAGTAATAAAGATTTCAAATTATTTCAAATGGATGTCAAAAGTGCATTCTTAAATGGTTTTATTTCCGAAGAAGTGTATGTCGAACAACCACCCGGATTTGAAAACTCTCTATTTCCTAACCACGTGTTTAAGCTAACTAAGGCTCTATATGGTCTAAAACAAGCCCCTAGGGCTTGGTATGAGAGGCTTAGTTCTTTTTTAATTTCAAATGATTTCACTAAAGGCAAGGTTGATACTACATTGTTTATTAAACATTTTGAAAATAATTTTCTTATTATTCAAATTTATGTTGATGATATTATTTTTGGGTCTTGTAATAAATCACTATGTGAATTATTTGCTAAGGATATGAGTGATGAATTTGAGATGAGCCTAATAGGAGAACTAAATTTCTTTTTATGACTACAAATCAAGCAACTAAATGATGGTATATTTCTAAATCAATCAAAATACACATTGGAATTGTTAAAACGATTTAACATGGATGGATCAAAAGATATTAGCACTCCTATGAGCACCTCCGCTAAATTAGATATGGATGAAAATGGAGAAAGTTTTGATCAAAAAACTTATAGGGGCATGATAGGTAGCCTGCTTTATCTCACTGCAACCAGACCTGACATCATGTTTAGTGTAGGGCTATGTGCAAGATTCCAAGGTAATCCTAAGCTATCTCACTTGAAAGCTATTAAGAGGATTCTTAGATATCTTAAAGGGACCCCTAATCTTGGATTATGGTATCCAAAATCTGATAACTTTGATTTGAAAGCTTATGTAGATGCGGATTTGGTGGATGTAAAATAGATAGAAAAAGCACATCCGGAACATGCCAATTTCTAGGACATGCACTTGTTTCTTGGACTTCCAAGAAACAAAATTCGGTTGCACTATCTACGATAGAAGCTGAATATATAGCTGCAAGTGCATGCTGTGCACAGGTTATCTAGATGAAAAATACACTAGAAGACTATGAAATTTATTTAAAAAATATTCCTATAAAATGTGATAACACGAGTGCTATTTGTCTAACTAAAAATCCGATTCAACACTCTCAAACTAAGCACATTGACATTAGGCATCATTTTATACGTGATCATGTAAGTAGTAGAGATGTCACCCTTGAATTTGTTGATACAAATCATCAATTAGCGGACATTTTTATAAAACCTTTAAATGAGGAACAATTTAATTTTATTAGAAGGGAATTAGGCATGTTAAACTGTCCAAATAAGTAAGCTCTATTTGATGATATCTTTCCTTGAAATTATGGTTTTCATCGATTTGATTCCATACATTTTGATTTTTCTTCTTGGATTTATTTTCATCAAATTCTTTTTGACTTCATCCCATCTCTAAGAATAATTTTTTTAAAAATAATAATAATAATAATGAAATGCGGATTTTTGTGCTACAGTGTAGCACCAAATAGTCGGCCCAGGCGGTGGAGCTACTCTTTGGGATAGTACCCGAACACCCCTTTTATAAGGGGTGAGTTAGGGCAATGAACCACCCCCCCCCCAGAGAATCTCTCTTCCTCACCACTCTACACTCCTCTAAACCCTCCCAAGCATCATTTCTTATCTCTAGAAGCCTAAGAAGGAGATCTTACTTTGATTCAAGCTCCCTACATCTCAAAGGAACAATCTAAGGTAAAAACCGAATTATTTCTCTTTCCTTTTCTTGTCTAGTTTAATTCTTTTCTTTAATTGATTATTGATCTATCCTAAATAGAAATGGCTCCTAAAAGAACATCAAGAGACAAAGGAAAAAGGATGGAGGTAGATTCATTTGACCAATCCTTGTTTAAATCACAAGAAGCTTCCCTTAGATTTTCTGAACTTGGTTCTAGACCCATTCATAAAGGAAAATATGTTGATTTGAATCAATTAGGAGCCTAGAACCTATCATGTGGTTTGCAGACTTAGAGGCCTTACCCATTTTGTAAATTGTTGAACCATCCACGCTTAGTTAAATTATTCTATACTAATTTAACTGTGAATGATGATAGCTTGTCAACTTATCTTCTAGGTAATGAGATCCAAATATGTGATAATACTATATGCTCATTAATTGGAATTATTGAGAAAGAGTTAGGGTGTTATTTTAGAGGAAAATGGGATATGGACACAGTTGGTGCCACCCACTCTGAAGCTTTAGAAACTGTGTTTGTAAACCCAAATTTAGGTATAATCCCTAAGAGTTGTGAACATTTACTACCTTTTAACTCTAAAATTTTACATCACATTCTTGTAAGCATTGTCATTCCTAAACAGTTTCATCATGATGAGATCAGTTTCACTGAGTTAGGTACCTTATATTGGATCATGACCAGAAAAACATTTTTATTTTGGATACCTAATCCGGCAGCACATGATAGAGGTCCTTTCTAAAGGATCAATATTACCATATGGAGGTTTAATAACTAAACTATTGCATGCCCATAATATTTGCATTCCACCAAATGAAGAAGCAATACAAGTGGACAGATTTAATATCATTGACGTTAAACTACTTAGGCGACTTAGGTGTACATTCGAGCATGGAATAGGGGTTAGACAACCTAGGAGAAGTGATATACCTCCCCCACCAGTAGACCATCCTGAAACACCAGTCCTTAGGGGAAATGAATCTCCTCCTCCTGATCCTTTTGTTGCAGCTACATCAGTGCCAGTTTCTGCTCTATCTTTTGATGATCTGATCATGAGAGAGTTAAATGAAGTAAAATTACAGCAAATTAAAATTTTGAAGGAAATACGGAAGATGAACCAAAAGATAGATCACATGTATAGGTATCTTGGCATTCCTCCTGAGGAATAGCTTGCTGTATTTTCTTTTTGAACATTGTAAACTTGTGTGCAACTTTTACATCTATGCAATTAGACATATATGTTGTATTATCTTCATTACATCTTCTTGGCCATTATGAAATGATTTTCGGCTTTCTGATTGATTTCCTTTTCCACATTTGTGATATTTTTCGGCCATCCTTTATTGTTACATATGAATCCCTCGTTTCCTTTTTGTTGATGATAAAGGGGGAGAAATAATATGTGTATTGCCATATGTTGACAGTTATATGCATTTTGCATGCTTTACAAGTTATTGCAAGTTACAATGCTTATTTAGATTCTTGATATCATGTTTTTAATTATGTATACTTCATTGATATCTTTGATACCTATTTGACATCTTAATGTCCAACATCGACTTTGTCATCATTAAGTACATCATGAAGTTAAATTTATTGTGTTGAATTCAAAAATTGAATTCAAGCAATTTTATGGCATATAGATAGGGGAGTTAAGAGTAACTCCATCACCAATTGATTGTCATCATCAAAAATGGGGGAGATTGTTGAATCTCGAATTTTGATGATGAAGTCAATTGGTGAAATATTTGTTCTAATCTACTTTGTCGAGATAAGTGTGCAGGAACAACTACGATGGGAAGAAAACATAAAGTGATTTACCGAGGTCAAGTCCGTCGGGGGTTCAAGAGTTCATCGGAAGTCCGAGATTTTTGAAGTGTTGCGGAACCATCCAAGATCGAATCAGGGACTTGCAGAAGCTTTGGGAAGTTCATCTCAAAGATCGTCGATGGTTCGCGGAACTTACGGTGAAGATTCGGAAGCTAGCCGAAGACTTCGTTGAGCTCGCCATACAATCCGGAGTATCTTTGGGAGTCACTTTGGAAGCAATCCGAGGAAGCATCGGAGCTTTGCGGAATCTCACCGTAAAGCTCGGAAGTTGACTTGAAGAGTGTCGGATCAAATCACGTTGAGTTATGTTTTAAGTTAAGTAGTTTGCACATGAGTAGAGCAGGATTTTAGGAAAAAAATTCTGTCTAAGTCGGTGAGAGACCAGCCGGGCCTCATAGGCAGAGATTGAGACCGCGGGGGCCCATTCGGCTTTATTTGAGATGGGCGGCCAGTTAACCTTGACTGAAGGCGTGCTTTTACCGTAGGTACGGAAGCGTGCTTACGCTCCCTATTACCTGGTGACCCGATTGGAACGCTGGTGAAAACGATGTTACCGCCCTATCGTCGATCCAACCTTGACCCGGCCGCGAGCGTGTAGCGCCTCTGACACGGTAGGAACTCCAAATTTGATTTCAAATTTGGAGCCCAATTTGAATCCACTTTGGATCTATAAATACCCCCTTTTCTCAATTTGAAAGGGCACCCTTTTGAGAGTTAGAATCTTAGTCTTGAGCTTTTGAAAAGTCTTGTTCTTGCTAAGTGTTCACCTTCTTCTTCTTCTTGAGAAATCTTGTAAAAGTGTGAACTTCTTGTAAAGGGTTGTAAAAGGGGTATTTGGTCCTTCCCCTTCAAAGGATTTGCTAGTGGAAGAGCGGAGCCTCATCGTAAAGGCTTCAAGAGTGGATGTAGGTCATTTGACCGAACCACTATACATCATTGTGTTCATAAATGTATGAGTGTTTACATTCTTGAATCATTTCATTACTTGGCTACAAGTTGTTTAGTTCATAGTTATTTCCTTTACGTAAGCAATTACTTTCAAATTCTCTTTCGCCAAATCGAAATCTTCCTAATGATTTGTGATTTTGCAAAATTGGTTTCAAAAGTACGATTTTAATCCGCTGCACTAATTCACTCCCCCCCCCCCTCTTAGTGTCATTTAGATCCTTACAGATATTCTTTAAATAAATTTCATAATCTTCTAATATATTTTTCATATAAACAACTTGTGCACAATATGCACTTATGGCTATGTATTCAGCTTTGGCCATAGATAGTATAACAGAGTTTTGTTTCTTAGAAGTCCAAGAAACAAGTGCAAGTCCTAAAAATTGACATATTCTGGATGTGCTTTTTTTATCTATTCTACATCCAACAAAATTCGTATCCGCATGAGCTATTAAATCAAAGTTATCGAATTTTGGATACCATAATCCTAGGTTATGGGTTCCTATAAGATATCTAAGGATTCTTTTAACAGTTTTAAGATGAGATAACTTAGGATTAGCTTGAAATCTGGCACAAAGTCCTGCACTAAACATGATATCCGGTCTAGTTGCGGTGAGATAAAATAAGCTACCTGTCATTCCCCTATATATTTTTTTATTAGAACTTTGTCCACTTTCATCCATGTCTAACTTAGTGGAGGTATTCATAGGAGTGTTGATGGCTTTCGAACCATCCATATTAAATTATTTTAATAATTTTAATATATATTTAGTTTGATTAAGAAATATACCATCACTAAGTAGTTTAATTTGTAATCCTAAAAATTGTTAAATCTCGGATTTTGGTGATGAAACTAATTAATCGTGTTTTGTTTATCTAACTATGTTTTGAGTCACACAGGTCTACTCTCGATCAGGCTTAGATAATTGATGCAGGAAGAATCAACATTGTGTCGAAGGAAAATACGTCAGGAGATTGGACGTCGAGCCGGAGGTCCACTCGATGACCGACAGAAGGCTTCGGACAAATAAATCGAGCATCAGGCTAAGAAGAGTGGAGTTACACCAAGAAGATCAGGGTTGTAGGCGTCAACTGCTGATTGGGCAACAGGCCAGAAGAGAGGACGATGAGTCGAAGAAACGGATGAAGCGTCGATGTGCCAATGACGTGTTAGGCGACATTTTGATTAAGCATTGTAATAATTATCTAGATCGAAGTAGGATTAATGACTAATTGGGTTATAATTGGGCTAACCCAATTAGGGGCCAATTGGGCTTGTACCCGGATAAGTTTGGGTCGGACTCAAGGCCCAAACAGGGTTGCTAACCCTTGTCTGGCGGTGGTACCGCTAGATTGGGGCGGTGGTACCGCCCAATATATTGACCATGTTAGTATGTCATGTAGTGGCACCACCAGAGTAAGCGGTGATACGACCTAGTATCAGTGTCAAACTAGCGGTGGTACTGCTAGTGACAGGCGATGGTACCACTAGAACCCGATAGACCCGGGATGGGATGGTTTTTGGCTCCAAATTTGAATCCAATTAGAGCCTATAAAAACCTCTCCTATCCCAGGGTTGAAGATATAAGTACAGAGATCTTGAAAGGAACAAAATGCTATAGAAATCTTTCTAAAATCCCTCCTCTAGTTTTTATTCATTTTCAGCTTCAAGAGAGAAGTGAGTGAGTGCTTGTAAGAGTTACTTCCTAAGCCCGTCACAAGGAAAGTACTGTAAGGGAGTTGGTCCTCGCCCGTTGGAAGGAGAATAGCTAATGGAAAAGCTGGTGGCCTCAAGAGAAGAGGAATCGAGAGTGGACGTAGGTCATATGACTGAACCATTATAAAAATCAGTTTGCATTTACCTTATTGCTTTTTATCCTTCTGCAAACCTATTTCCTTTACTAGTTCACTACCATCTTTCTTCTCTTAATGCTTTCAAGCTAAACATGTTTCCGATACGCTTTAATCAAAATCAGTTTTATCATACGAAGTTTCCGAAAGTATTATTTTAAATCACCAAAATTTATCATTCTTTATCCGCTGCACTAATTCACCCCCCCTCTTAGTGTCGCTCTCGATCCCAACAAAAAGAAGGTTAGTTCACCCATTAGACTCATTTCAAACTCTAGGATCATACACTTGGCAAATGATTCAAATAAAGATTTGTTTGTAGACCCAAAGATAATATCATCAATATAAATTTGAATAATAAGAAAATTATTTTTAAAATATTTAATAAATAATATAGTATCGATCTTACCTTTAGTAAAATTATTTGAAATAAAGAAAATGTTAGGATCTAAGTGGCACTAAGAGAGAGAGGGGGGTGAATTAGTGCAGCGGATAAAAACTGAAAATTCAAAGTGATTTCGAAAAAAGTTATTCATCGAGAAATTTTGATCTAACGAAAATGATTTCAGCAAGGTGATTCAAGTGAATGCTATAGAAAGTAGAGAAGAGATCAAGAGATCGTAGCTAAGTAAAGATTGAAATGCAGTATGTTAAAAACTCACACATCAATAGAAGTACGCAGCGATGCATAGTGGTTCAGTCAAATGACCTACGTCCACTTCCGAAACCTCCTCTGATAAGGTTCCCAACTTCTACTATTAACTCTTCTTGAAGGGGAAGGACCAAGTACCCCTCTTACAAACTTTTACAAGTGTTCACACTCTTATAGAATTCTTACAAAGTAAAACTTGAGAGGTGAATACTCAAGCTTATTGAATGTAATTTGCTATAGCTTTAACTCAGTTTTTTCATTTCTCAATTGTGCATAGCTAGCTGAGAAGAGAGGGATATTTAAGACTCAATTGCCTTCAGAATTAGAGCAAAAAAGAGTCATATCCCAGATTTTCGGGTACTAGTAGTACCACCGCCAGTTGACCCTGCTCTGTCAGTGTACTGGATGGTACCACCACCCAGTCTAATGGTACTACTACCTGACAAGGTCCTCGGACTTTATGGAGGGGTGGTACCACCGCTAGTTAGGTGGTACCACTACTAATAGGTAATAATTGTCAACGATACCACCGTTGACCTAGGGCGGTATCACCACCCAGACCACTTGGGAACTAGTTTTCGGGGTGGTGCCACTGCCAAACATGGTCAGCACTAGTGAATGGGCCCTAAATCCAATCCAATTCCTCCCAATTAAGGTCCAATTGACCCCTACTAGGCTTATTTAGGATTATCACCTAATTCTAACCCTAATTACATGCTAACTATAAAATTAAAAATATATTTTAAGTAAATTAAAAACCGACAACATCAAGTCTTCTTCCAGCGAGCTTTCCGGTGAACTTTCGGTGGACTTCTAACATACCCTCGGATATCTTCCGACAAACTTCCAACAGCCTCCTGAACTTTATGGTGAGTTCAATGAATTTTTTTGGCCACCTTCCGAACTTTCTCGGTGAACTCCGCGAACCTCTGACAATCCTTCCGGTGAACTTTTGAAATCTTCGGCAAGTCCCTAATTCATTCTCGGCCTATTCCGACAGTACTTCTGATAATCCTTCGGACTTCCGATGGACTCTTGAACTCCCAACGTACTTGACTCTGGTAATTTATTTTATATTTTCATTGCTATCGTAGTCAATCCTATATACTTAGCTCAATAATATGGATTAGATCAAATAATCAATCAATTGACTTCATCATCAAAATTCGAGATTCAGCAATCTCCCTTTTTTTATGATGACAATCAATTGATGACGGAGTTCACCTTAACTTCCCCTATCTATATGCCATATTATGAGAAGGGAAACACTTGAATTCAATCTCCTTGAATTCAAGCCGAAACTATTAAGTTGCATTCATTGAACTTATCATCATGCTTAGCAAGCATGATCTTTTTATCCATAAATATGAAACTTCATATTTTTCACGATGTCAAGACATGACACATCAAAATAAAATTGCACAAAATGCAAAGCATGATATCATTTTATGATACATCATCAAATGAGATGAAAACTTATCATGTTAATGAAAGATACCAAATTTAAACATGATATAATAATGGTTTTACAAAATTAACATGTAAAGCATGTATGAACCATTTGCGATGCATGTAATATATTTTAATTACGATATGCTTCATATTGCGATATATTGCGCTTTTAAGGATATCAATCAATTTTTGATACAATGCAATTGTAATACATTGCAATACATGATACATCATTCAATATGATACATATAAGGCATTTATTATTTCATCAATCAAGTCATCAATTTATCTTGCCATATTCTTCTCTCCCTTTGTAATCAACAAAACGGGAATAGGCCTTGATAAAAATGGCAAAAGGAAAAGAATACCAAAGAGCAATTCAATCATTCTTTTTGAAAATTGGTGCCAATGAAATCATAAGATAGATCATTAAAGCCACAGTTCATAAAATTTTCTAAGATCTCATGAAAAATTTACTATTTTTGCATAATAATTCTTGAATTGAATCATTCAAGTCAATAAAAATTTATTCAAGAATTGTTTCTACCAATTGAGACTAGAAAAAAGATGAAATCAATAAAACTATAAGAGTTCATTCAAGAAGGATTGAAATGAATGGTTCAAGAGCCAATTTGAAAATTTAAGTCAAAAAATCATAAAGTGAAAAAGATACATCATTGAAGCCAAGACATTCATCAAATATTTCATCAAGAACTCATGAAGTTAATTTTAAAAACTTCGTAAAGAAGAGAGATGAAGTTTTCATACTAAACTCAAAATTCATGAAAGAGTCATGATGAAGTTTTTATATTTTAAAGTTTCAACTTGCTATTTTCATTACAAATTTATGAGATGGAGCACAATATTATAAAAATTTCATAAAAGATTCAACTTGGCATTCTCATTAGAATTCATGAGATGAAAGATAAACAATCAAGTCATAAAGGCTCAAGATGTAGAAATTAGCACAAGAGTTAAGAGTTTATCAAATTTACATGAATGAAGTCCGAAGAGAGTATAAAAACTTAAGAGCTTCTTCTTTATGCAAAGACCATGATATTGATATATGTATTGTTGTATGTGATATGATGACCATTGTTGTATGTGTCAGGAAGACTAGATTATGAAACTTCAAATGATATGAAGGTATGGTCAAAATAAATCAAGAAACCTATTTATTCATGTCAATAGAGGTAGGAGTATAAAATTGATTTTACCAAGTCATTAAGAGGGCATGATTTTAATTTAAAAAATCATCAATGGAGAAACATTAAATAATGAAAGAGGAGTATCAATGCAAGATCAGAGAAGGATAAAAATGAGACTTTCATTCAAAAATATGATATTGTAAAGATGTCATTCGAAATCTGAAAAGATAATATCAACAGAAGTTGAAAAGCTTCGGAAAAGAAATATACAACGTCTTCATGTATTAGGACAATTTAGCATGCCTAATTATTTTCTAATGAAGTAAAATTATTCTTCATTTAAAGGCTTTGTGAAGATATCCGCTAATTGATATTTTGTATCAATAAAATTCTAGAATAACATCATTATTATTAACATGATCTCGTATAAAGTGATGCCTAATGTCAATATGCTTAGTTCTAGAGTGTTGAATGGGATTTTTAGTTAAATAAATAGCACTTGTGTTATCACATTTTATGGGAATATTCTTTAATTGAATTCCATAGTCTTCTAAAGTATTTTTTATCTAAACAACTTATGAACAATATACACTTGCGGCTATATACTCGGCTTCGGCCGTAGATAGTGCAACCGAGTTTTATTTCTTGGAAGTCCAAGAGATAAGTGCATGTCCTAAAAATTGGCATATTCTGGATGTTCTTTTTCTATCTATTCTACATCAGCCAAAATCCACATCCACATAGGCTTTTAAATCAAAGTCATCGGATTTTGGATACCAGAATCCTAGATTATGAGTTCCTTTAAGATATTTAAAGATTCTTTTAACAGCTTTAAAGTGAGATAACTTAGGATTAGCTTGAAATCTTATACAAAGTTCTATACTAAATATGATATCCGGTCTAGTTGTGGTGAGGTAAAGTAAACTACCTATCATTCTACTATATATTTTTTGATCAAAATTTTCTTAACTTTCATCCATATCTAACTTAGTGAAAGTACTCATAGGAGTGTTTATGGCTTTTGAACTATTAATGTTAAATTATTTTAACAATTCTAATGTATATTTAGATTGATTAAGAGATATACCATCACTAAGTTGTTTAATTTGTATTCCTAAAAAGAAGGTTAATTCACCCATTAGACTCATTTTAAATTCATGACTTAGACACTTGGCAAATGATTCACAAAGTGATTCATTAGTAGAACCAAAGATAATGTCATCAACATAAATTTGAACAATAAGAAAATTATTTTTAAAATATTTAACAAGCAATGTAGTATAAACTTTGCCTTTAGTAAAATTATTTGAAATTAGAAATAAGCTAAGTCTCTCATACCAAGCCCTTAGGGCTTGTTTTAACCCATTAAAAGCCTTAGTCAATTTAAATACATAATTAGGAAAAATAGAGTTTTCAAAACTGGATGGTTGCTCAACAAACACTTCTTCGAAAATAAAACCATTTAAGAAAGCACTTTTGATATCCATTTAAAATAACTTAAAATTATTACTACTAGCATAAGCAAGGAGCATCCTAATGGCTTTTAATCTTGCCATAGGAGAAAAGGTCTTTTCGTAATTGATATCCTCTTCTTAGTTGAAACCTTTGGCTACTAATCTAGCCTTATTTCTAACCACGATACCGAATTCATCTTGCTTGTTTCTAAAAACCCATTTAGTACCTATAACTAAATGGTCACTAGGTCTAGGAACAAGCTTTTACATCTCATTCCTCTCAAATTGGTTCAATTCCTCTTGCATTGTGATAACCCAAGAATCATCTTTTAAGATTTCGTCAATGCACTTAGGTTCAATTTGAGAGAGAAAAGCGGCATTGGTATAAAAATTCTTAAAAGAAGAATGAGTTTGAACTCTTTTTAATGTATCTCCTATAATTAGCTCCTTTGGATGGGCATCTATATACTTTTATTCCTTAGATAAGGAAATTTGTGAAGAAGATACATCCAAGTTGCTATTTTAAGGAGAGGTTTTATTCAAATTTAAATCATCAAAATCAAGATCATCATCAAAATTATTTTTCTTAAATTTGAAAACTTCATTGAAAACAATATGAATAGACTCTTCTATAACTAAAGTTTTTTTAAAAAAAATATGACAAGCTTTAGAAGTAGAAGAGTAACCAAGAAAGATGCCTTCATCGGATTTTGTATCGAACTTTCCTAAAGTATCCATTTCATTTAAGACAAAGCATTTACAACCAAAAACTTTAAAGTAAGAAACATTTGGTTTTCTATTATTTCATAATTTATAAAGAGTTTTGGATAGAGACGGTCTTATTAGAACCCTATTCATGACATAGCAAGTCGTATTAATAGTTTTGGCCCAAAAGTATTCAGATAAACTATGTTCATTTAATATGGTTCTTGCCATTTCTTATAAACTTCTATTGTTTCTTTTTACTACTCCATTTTGTTGAGGATTCCTTGGAGTAGAGAAATTATGATTATATTTATTAGATTCTTAAAAATTTTAGAAGTCAGTTTTGAAATTCACCACCGTGATCACTCTGAATTGAAGAAATCATAAAAGCCTTTTTGTTTTGAGCAAGTTTACAAAATTTAGAGAAACATCTAAAACAATCACTTTTGTGAGCTAAGAAATAGGTCCACGAGTATCTACTATAGTCATCTACAATTACAAACGTATATTTGCTATCTCCTAGGCTCATTACGTCAATTAGTCCAAATAAATCCATATGGATCAATTGCAATGGTCTAGAGGTGCTTATTTGATTCTTTAGTTTGAAGCTACTTTTTATTTGTTTTTCTAGTTGATAAGCATCACACACTTTGTCTTTAATGAACTTAATATTGGGAATGTCTCTTACAAGTCCTTAGATGTGATTTGAGAAATTAGTTTCATGTTAGCATGACCTAATCTCCTATGCCAAAGCCAAGCTTCATCATTCAAAACTGAAAAACATATTTCATTGCTAAGATCATCAATGTTGATGGTGTAGATATTATTTTATTTTAGTGCAATCATAGATGTGTTATTGTATGGTTTTTCAATAATGCAAGCATTAGATTCAAATTTTACAATATATCCTTTATCACATAATTGACTAATGCTCAAAAGATTATGCTTTAAGCCATCTACCAATAATACATCATCAATTAAAAAGCTTAATTTGTTACCTATAGTTCCCTTGCTAATGATTTTACCCTTGTTGTTGTCTTCGAAGGTAACATGCCCTTCGTCTTGGCTAGTGAGCTTAGAGAATTGAGATGGATCTCTAGTCATGTGCCTTGAGCATCCACTATCAAGGTACCATCTCTTGCTCCTAGCTTGTGTGGGTGAATGTATCTACAAAAGAGGATGGTTTTTAGGTATCCATTCGAACTTGAGTGCCTCAAATTTTAATCTACTAATCTTGTCATTATTCATTGAGTTTCTTATAGTTCCTTTAGGAACCCATATCAATTTATGTGGACTAATTTTCTTAAACAGACATTTGTAAACAACATGTCCAGGATTACAACATAAGTTACATTTCAAATAAGATGATACATGTAGTGTGGGTCCTTTAATGAAGGTGTAGGATTTTGGTGAGATCCACTCACAAATCTAATTCCACTTGTTTTTCTGACATGACCCTTGTTTACAAGGATTAAGTCCAAGCCCTTGCTACCGACCTTAAACTTATTTAGGGTCTCTTTAAGTAGCAAGTTCTCCTTTTTTATTGCCTTTAACTTTTCACACTTAGAGCATGGAGGTAAGGTAAAGAGAGACTTTCAAGTTCAAGACTTTCAAGTTTATTTAATAAGATAACATGCTCCTTTTTTAATAAATTTAACTTTTTACTAATAGCTTTACACTCATCAAATAATTCATGAAAAATAATTGAAAGTTTGTTGAAGGATAAATCTTTATTAAATAACTCACATACCTCTTCTCCGAGAGCCATCAATGTGAAATTAGCCTCCTCCTTATTGTTTGCTTCTTCATCTTCGGAGCCACTTAAGTCATCCCATGTTGCCTTTAGAGTCTTCTCCTCCTTCGTTACTTTTTTTTGGCTTGGGGGCATTCACTTTTGAAGTAGTCTGGCTTCTTGCATTCGTAACATGTCACTTGTTCTCTTTTAGGTTCAAGTTTATTTTTAGTGTCATTTTTAAATTTATTCTTTCTTATAAATTTTTTGAATTTTTGAGTTAAGAGTGTAAGTTAATCATCAAGGTCCTCATCACTTGAAGATTTTTTCAAGTAGTCTTCTTGTGTTCATAATATCATATCCTTCTTATTCTTTGGAAGGGAGTTCTCGAACTCATCATGAGCATGATATGTCATTTCATAGGTCATCAATGACCCAATGAGTTCTTCAATCAAAAATTTTTTTTAAGTCCTTGGTCTCTTGAATGGTCGTAATTTTTGGATCTCAACTCTTTGGATGGGATCTTAAAATTTTAGTGATAAGTTTGAAATTAGAAAAACCGTTACCAAGTGCCTTGAGTCCATTGACGACATCTGTGAAACAGGTGTACATGTCTCCGATGGACTCACTTGGTTTCATTCAAAATAATTCATAAGAATGGACCAAAAGATTGATTTTGGACTCTTTCACTCGACTAGTGCCTTCATGAGTGATTTTAAGAGTATGCCAAATATCAAAAGTCGATTCACAAATCGAAATATGATTAAATTCATTTTTATCAAATGCGTAAAACAAAGCATTCATAGCCTTTGCATTAAGAGCAAAAATCCTCTTATCTGATTCATTCCATTCATTCATCAGAAGTTATTGAAATCCATTTTCAATAATATTTCAAAGTTTAAAATCCATAAAAATAAGAAAAATCTTTATACGAGTCTTCCAATAGGTGTAATCCGACCCATTAAACATAGACGGATGTGTAATTAACTAGTCCTCTTGCATGTTGGAATATATCATCTCTCTTGGGTTTTAAATCAAATGAGAGTGAGCTTACTCTGATATGAATTATTAGGATCTGAGCAGCACTAGGGGGGGGGGTGAATTAGTGCAGCCCATAAAAACTGAAAATTCAAAGCGATTTTGGAAAAATTATTCATCGAGAAATTTTGGTCTGACGAAAATGATTTCAACAAAGTGATTTAAGTGAATACTATAGAAAGTAGAGAGAAGGAGATTGAGATATCGTAGCTAAGTAAAGATTAAAATGTAGTAAGTTAAAAACTAACATATCAAGAGAAGTACACAACGATGTATAGTGGTTCGGTCAAATGATCTACGTCCACTTTCGAAACCTCCTCCGATGATATTCTTAACTTCCACTATCAACTCTTCTTGAAGGGGAAGGACCAAGCACCCCTCTTATAAACTTTTACAAGTGGTTCACACTCTTACAGAATTTTTATAAAGTAAAACTTGCGAAGTGAACACTCAAGCTTATTGAATGCAATTTGCTATAGCTTTAACTTAGTTTTTTTCACTTCTTAATTGTACATAGCCAGTTAAGAAGAAAGGTATTTATAGACTCAATTGACTTTAAAATTGGAGCCAAAAATAGTGACATCCCAAATTTCTGGGTACTGGCGGTACTACCGCTTGGCACTGGCGGTACCATCACCAATTGGCATTGCTCTGTTAGTGTACTGGGTGGTACTATCACCTGACAGGGTCCTCGGACTCTATGGAGGGGCGGTACTATTGCTGACAAGTAATAACTACCAGTAGTACCACCGATGACCTAGGGCAGTACCACTGCCCAGACCCCTTGAGAACTAGTTCCTAGGGAAGTGCCACCGCCTAGTCTAGTAATGCCACCACTAGACATGGTCAGCACTAGTGAATGAGCCTTAAATCCGACCAAATTCATCCCAATTAATGGCCAGTTGGCCCCTACTATGGTTATTTAAGATTATCACCTAATCCTAACCCTAATTACATACTAATTATGAAATTTAAAACATATTCTAAGTAAATTAAAAACTGATAAAGTCGAGTCTTCTTCCGGTGAGCTTTCCGACGAACTTTCGGCGGACTTCCGGCACACCCTCGGATATCTTCTGGCGGACTTCCAACAGCCGCCTGAACTTTATGGTGAGTTCGACAAATCTTTTGGCCACCTTCCAAACTTTCTCGGTGAACTTTGTGAACCTCCAACGATCCTTCCGACAAACTTTCGAAACCTTCAGCAAGACCTCGATTTATTCTCGATCAATTCCGGTAGTACTTCCGATAATCCTTTGAACTTTCAACGGACTCTCGAACTCCCAACGTACTTGACTCTGATAATTTGTTTTATGTCTTTATTGCTATCATAGTCAATCCTGTATACTTATCTCAATAATATGGATTAGATCAAATAAACAATCAATTGACTTCATCATCAAAATTCAAGATTCAACATAAAGAGCTATATCTCTAATACCAAGCTCTTGAGGTTTGTTTTAACCCATATAGAGCCTTAGTCAATTTAAATACATGATTAGAAAAAAAAGAGTTTTCAAATCTAGGTGGTTGTTCAACATATACTTCTTTAGAAATGACCATTTAAGAAGGCATTTTTGATATCCATTTGAAATAACTTAAAATTATTACTACTGGCATAAGCAAAGAGCATCCTTATGGCTTCTAATCTTGCCACAGGAGTGAAGGTTTCTTCGTAATCGATACCTTCTTCTTAGTTGAAACCCTTGGCTACTAATCTAACCTTGTTTCTAATCACGATACCAAATTTATCTTGCTTGTTTCTAAAGACCCATTTAGTATCGATAACTAAATGGTCACTAGGTTTAGGAACAAGCTTTCATACCTCATTTCTCTCAAATTGGTTCAATTTCTCTTTTAAGGCTTCATCAATGCACTTAGGTCCAATTTGAGAAAGAAAAGTGGCGTTGGCATAAAAATTCTTAAAAGAAGAATGAGTTTGAATTCCTTGATGTGTCTCCTATAATTAGCTCCTTTGGATGGGCATCTACATACTTCTATTTCTTAGGTAAGGAAATTTCGGAAGAAGAAGCATCCAAGTTGCTGTTTGGAGGAGAGGTTTCATTCAAATTTAAACCATTAAAATCAAGATCATCATCAAAATTATTTTTCTTAAATTCAAAAATTTTATTAAAGATAACATGAATAGATTCTTCTATAACCAAAGTTCTTTTATTAAAAACACGAAAAGCTTTAGAAATGAAAGAGTAAACAAGAAAAATACATTCATTAGATTTTGCATCAAACTTTCCTAAGGCATCTTTTTCATTCAAGATAAAGTATTTGTAACCAAAAACTTTAAAATATAAAATGTTTGGTTTTTTATTATTTCATAATTCATAAGAAGTTTTTGGAGAGAGATAGTCTTACTAAAACCCTATTCATGACATAGCAAGTCGTATTAATGTTTTTGGCCTAAAAGTATTTAGATAAACTATGTTCATTCAATATGATTCTTGTCATTTCTTGTTAATTCTTATTCTTTCTTTTTACTACTCCATTTTGTTGAGGATTTCAGAGTAGAGAAATTGTTATTATATCCATTGGATTCACAAAAATTTTAAAAATCATGATTTTAGAATTCACCACCGTGATCACTCCAAATCGATGAAATCATAAAACTTTTTTCATTTTGAACAAGTTTACAAAATTTAAAAAAATATTTAAAGAAATCACTTTTGTATGCCAAGAAATATATTCAAGTGTATCTAGTATAGTCATCTACAATTACGAAGGCATATTTGCTACCTCCTAAGCTCGTGTCAATTAGTTCAAATAAATCCATATAGATCAATTGTAATGGTCTAAAGGTGCTTATTTGATTCTTTGGTTTGAAACTACTTTTCATTTATTTTCCTAGTTGACAAGCATCACACACTATCTTTAATGAACTTAACATTGAGAATGTCTCTTACCAGTTCTTTAGATATGATTTGCGAGATTAGTTTTATGCTAGCATGACCTAATCTCCTATGTCAAAGCCAAGCAGCATCATTCAAGGCTGAAAAGCACATTTCATTGCTAAGATCATCAATGTTTATGGTATAAATATTATTTTGTTTTAGTGCAATCATAGACATGTTGTATGATTTTTTAAATATACAAGTATTATATTCAAATTTTATGATGTATCCTTTATGACTAATGCTCAAAAGATTATGCTTTAAGTCATATACTAATAATACATTATCAATTAAAAAGGTTAATTTGTTACTTATGGTTCCCTTGCCAATGATTTTACCCTTGTTATCTCTAAAGGTGACATATTCTTCGTTTTGGCTAGTGAGCTTAGAGAGTTAAGATGAATCTCCGGTCATATGCCTTAAGCATCTACTATCAATGTATCATCTCTTGCTCCTAGCTTATGAGGTTGAATGTGTCTATAAAAGAGGATGATTTTTAGTTACCCACTTGAACTTGGGTGCCTCAAAAATTGATCTACTAATTTTGTCATTGTGCATTGAGTACCTTATAGTTCCTTGAGGAACCCATATCAATTTATGTTGGCTAAGTTTCTTAAATGGACATTTGTAAACAATATGTCCGGGTTTACAACAAAAGTTACACTTTGAGTGAGATGATACATGTAGTGTAGGTCCTTTAATGTAGGTGGTTGGACTTCGGTGAGATCCACTCACAAATCTGATTCCACTTCTCTTATGGATATGACCCTTATTAGCAAGGATTATATTCAAAGACTTGCTACCAACCTTAAATCTCTCTAAGGTTTTCTTGAATAATAAGTTCTACTTCTTAATTGCCTCTAAGTGTTCACATATAGAGCATGGATTTAACATCCCTTATTTCTGAAATTTATGTAAGGAGTTATTTTGAATCATTCATAAGGACTTATTTGTAAAAGTCAAGGACTTATTTGTCAAATTGGAGGACCTATTTATAAATATAGAAATTTCAGGGATTAAACTGTTAAGTTGAAGAAGAAGAAGAAGAAGAAGAAGAAGAGAAGAGAAGGAGAATAAGAAGAAGAGGGAGAAGAGCTAAGGCTGTGCACCTCTGTTTTCCGTAGAATGAAACAGAGGAGAAGTGGTGTGGTGTGTCGGGGAGAAGGGAAGAAAAGAAGAAGAAGAGAAGGAGAGGGAGAAGAAAAGAGAAGAAGAAGAGGAAAGAGGGCTGCAGCAGTGGCCGTGGCTGCGGCTGTGGCTGCGATTGTGACAACTACAGCTAAGAAAGAAAAAGAAGAAGGGAAGAAGAGGAGAAGAAGGAGAGGGAGAAGAGGAGAAGAAGAAGAAGAGAGGAAAGAGGGTTGCGGCTGTGGCTGCGATTGTGGCAACTGCAGCTAGGAAAGAAAAAGAAGGGAAGAAGAGGAGATGAAGGAGAGGAAGAAGAGAGGGAAGAAGAAGAAGAGAGGAAAGAGGGTTGCGACTGTGGCAGCTACAGCTAGGAAAGAAGAAGAAAAAGGGAAGAAGAGGAGGAGTAGAAGAAGAGGGAAAAGAGGAGGAAGGGAAGAGGAACGAGGGCTGTGGCTGTGGCTGCGGCTGTGGATGCGTTAGTGACCGCAACTGTGGCTGGAAAAGAAGCAGAGGAAGGAAGGAAGGCTGTGGTTGCTGTGTGGCAGCTGTGGCTGGAAAGAAAAAGAAGAGGAAGGAAGAAGAGGAGAGGAAGAAGAGAGGGGCTTGTGGCTGTGGCTGCAGCTGCGGCCATGGCTGCGATTGCGATTGTGGCAACTGCAACTGCGACAACTATGGTTGGGAAAAAGAAAAGGAAAGCAGGTGACTGCAACCTCTTATGTTCTGCACGAGCTGCAGCTACGAAGAAAGAAAGAAGATAGGTGCAGAAAATGACACACGGAGAGGAGATGAAGGATAGGTAGAAGGATTTGGGCTTATAATTTCGTTGGATCGAAATCTTTGAAAGGCAAGCGTTCCACTCCTTTTTACTGCAATTCCAATCTTTGCTTTTGCTTTGAATATGAGATATTTGAATCATTCTCACCTTGAAATCTAATATCTCTATTGTTTGAAATGTAAATTTTTTATCTGGAAAATTATCAAGATTTGACCCTTCTATTTTTTTTTAGTGATAAATCCCTGTACAGAATTCTAATTTAGGTAAAACTTATTTGATCTGAATATAGACTTGTAAACTTTTTTTTTTTGACAGCTTACCTGTATGATTTGGATTAAATTTGCCTATCCAAACATCAAATTGAATTAGCTCTACAAAATCTGTAAAACAGAGATAATAAGCTCTGACCTTTTGATACTAAACTGCCTATAACTCTCTATTGGAAACTCTGATTTATATGCAACTTACTTTGTTGAAAACTAGACTTATTTATCGTTCTTTTAGTACCTAGATTGAAAGGTTTGGAGTCCAAATGACTGCCCAGAATTTTATTGAATTCGATCCTATCATTTCTGAAAATATAGATTTTGTTTCTTAACTTTTGGTTACCGAATTATTTGTAACTCTTTGATTGAGATTCCTATTTGTATGAAACTTATTTTATCTGAAAATTGTTCAATTTAGCTTTCCAATAATACCTTTCTTGAGTAATTTGGAGTATAATTGATTATCTAAATAATCTATGCAATGTATCTTTCAAATTCTACCAGAATCAAGTTCTTTTGTTGATGTTGTCTATTCATGCTTCATTCTATTGGAAACTGATTCAATCTAAATTCTTCTTCAGTTGAGTTTTATATTAGTCCTTTATAATTCTTGTATTGTTCATCCTAAAATTGTTTATATACCTAAAATCTATTATGTAATGTTCATGTTTACATTACCTTGATTTTTAAAGGCACACACATATTTTCGTTGTTCCGCATGTGCTTCCGATATGTGCTAATGTTATTGTTCATGCTACCCTTTTATACTCTGGTGTTTTGTGGGATAATGTGAACCTTTACCAGAAATGATAAAAGGAGTTATGATGAGAGCCCCGCGATTGCTCTGCCGGCCCCATTAACTTCACTTAGACGTGGGTAGATGGAGCTCCCAAACGTAGGAGACTTATGTTTGGTGGTCATCCAGAAATGGATGAACCATATTATGAATGTGGTCCCACAACGCCCTCTATGTTATTGATATGATATCCAAAGCTTTGGTTATGTGATTCTATATGTGCTTTGGATAAGAATGAAATGAATGTGATTGCCAAATATGACATTCGAGCTTCTGTTTCTTATTATATTGCTATGCTCTGAAATATTTCATATGCTATTGATATTATTTCGAAATGTTTCATTTGTCATTAATATGCTTCAAAATATTTTATATGCTATTGATATACTCTAAAATATCCTGTATCATTGATATGCTTCGAAATGTCCTATGCGCCATTGATATGCCCCAAATTATTTTATTTGCTCTTGATATGCTCCGAAACCATTTCATACGCCTTTGTTATGTTCCGAAACATTTCCCTTGCCCTTGATATGCTTCAAAACATTTCATATGTCTTTGTTATATTCTGAAATATTTTATTTGCACTTGATATGCTCCGAAACATTCCCTATGACATCGATATGCTCCGAAATATACTAAGTGCTATTGATATACTCCGTAATGTCCTATATGTCATTTGATATACTCCAAAATGCTTCTTTTACCATTGATATGTTTCGAAATGCTTCTTATACCATTGATATGCTCCGTAATATCCTATGTGTCATTTGATATGCTTCGAAATACTATTTACGTCATCTGATAAGTTCTAATTCCTCTTTACTGTCTTTATTACGAATCAAATATGTTTGATTGAAATGATATTTGTGATTCTATATCTAATGAGCTTATAACCATGAATTCATATATCTCTACCTTGTATTTGGATACCACGTCTGTTTGAAGCTATTCTCCTTTTATTTTGGATTTGTTTGCCACTTACTGAGCTTTGTAGCTCACTCCGTTGTTATATAACTTTTTTTTCAGGTTAGCTTGTCATGCACTAAAATGTTAGAATTGAGCTGAGATAGTGAGAAGCTATTCAGATTATGACAAGCCATTGTGGATTATTATGTTATCATTCCATAAATGTATTTTATATGAAATGAGACATTGTCGACAAATTTAGAATGATGTATCATGTAAAAGTTTTAAAAGACCTTGCACGATTGAAAATTTTGGAATGTTGAGTTTATTTTACGATGATATGAATTTATGGTAAATGGTTGGAATTTTGCTTTATATAATTCTTATGCTTGTGGAATTATAAGTGAGGTTAATAATTTCTTAAGTTGGTTTGAGTTTTCATAAGGGTTTGGGTGATGTAATGTATGATTATATATGCATAGGTTTATGGATATGATTGATATTTGAATGATTCTTTGTATCCTCAAATGTTAGTTTGGATCCTAGGATTGGATCGTTGAAAAAAAAAATTTAATGTTATGGATTTTTAAGATAGGGTCACACCTCCTGAATGAGATTAAAAATTCGGGGGGCGTGACAATGGAGGCAAAGAAGGTGTTGTACTTTAGATTTTTAAATTTATCAACTAAGATAGCATGCTCTTTTTTTAACAAATT
This sequence comes from Musa troglodytarum, assembly GCA_023547065.1. NCBI lineage: Eukaryota > Viridiplantae > Streptophyta > Magnoliopsida > Zingiberales > Musaceae > Musa > Musa troglodytarum. The sequence continues at coordinate 17,440,630 of CP097507.1, read as the reverse complement.
AAACCCAAGTGCTGGGCGCGAAGGCAAGTTTCCGTCAAGTTGACGTGCAAACTTGTGAAAGTGTTCAACGCTCGACACTATACTGAAGCCCCATCCAGCCATGTGCCACCCGGGGGGTTCCAAGGTGTTGAGATGGCTAACAAAATTTTCATGGCCGCGGGCTGCAGAAATCAGCCCGTGGCACACGAAAATGGAGCTGTTTTTGGATTTTTGGGCAGATGCAGCGAGCGATCATTCTGCTATGCTGCAGTTGTTGTTTCCTACATTTTTATAAGAAAAAATATATCAAAACATGGCAAAACATGCTACCAAGGATATGTACAAGCATGGGCAAGCGACGAACGAAACGTTGAACGAAGTTGCTGCGAGTGCGCGACGACCGCTCGTGACATTCTCCCCCACTTAAGCTGTCGACGCCCTTGTTGACACTCTTTGGTAGGCTTTGATAGTTGCTTCTTCATGTAGGAGGGTGTCTTCTGGCTCCCAACTGGCTTCAGTTTTGAGAAATTTTTGTCACTTCACCAAGTATTCAATCTGTTCAGCTCCATTGGGTAGCCTTGTCCTGCGATCTGCTAAAATGGTTTCAACTCGCTTCTCGTAGGAAGCTCTGGTGGGTGGTTGACGAGTTGAAATGCCTCGAGAAGCATCTTGCGGATCAGAGTGGTAGGCTTTCAAGTTGCTGGCATGGAAAACATTATGAATCTTGAGCCACGCCGGCAGTTGCAACTTGTAGGAAACATTGCCCACCCTACTGATAATTGGGAAGGGGCCATCATACTTGCGCACCAATCCTTTATGCACCTTGTTTCTAAAGAATTGGAGTGATGCTGGTTGGAGCTTCACCAACTCTGTATTCCTGGGGTCGCCTTCCCAAGTCTGCCCACTTCTTCATCTTTCTGGTCACCTTCTCCAAGTAGGCCCGCGCAATATCTGCATTTCGATGCCATTCTTTTGCCAAGTGATATACGGATGGACTACTCCCTGTATATCCAATAGCCAAAGTGTGAGGAGTCAACGGCTGTTGTCCAGTGATGATCTCAAAGGGGCTCTTGTTGGATGCAGAGCTTCACTGCAGGTTGTAGGAGAATTGGGCTATGTCCAATAACTTCACCTAATCTCATTGGTTGGCACTTACGTAGTGCCGAAGATATTACTCTAGGAGCGAGTTTATTCTCTTAGTTTGGCCATCCGCCTGGGGGTGGAGGCTTGTGGAGAAGTATAGCTTCGACCCCAACAATTTGAACAACTCGGTCCAGAATCGTCCCAGAAACCAAGCATCTCGATCACTTATAATATTGTGCGGGACTCCCCAATACTTCACCACATTCTTCATCATTAGCTTCGCTGCTTCCTCTACTGAACAGTGTAGGGGTGCGACAATGAAGGTTGCATACTTCGAAAATCGGTCGACCACCACAAGTATCGATCCGAGTCCCCCTACTGCCGGCAAGCTAGATATGAAGTCCAGAGAAATGCTCTCCCACGGCCTTTCTGGTACAGGCAACGGCTCTAAAAGTCCCACCGGCTTGCGTTGCTCCACTTTGTCTTGTTGACAAGTTAGGCACGTTCGAACATATTCCTCCACGTCTGTCCCCATCTTTGGCCAATAAAAGGCCCTCTCCACGAGAGCCAATGTTCTGTGAATGCCCGGATGTCTTGCCCAAAGGGAAACATGACACTCCTTCAAGAGTTCACGCCTCAAATTATCCACTCGAGGGACATAAACTCTATTCCCTTAGGTGTAGATAAATCCCTCCTGGATCCAAAATCGTCGTGTCTTGCCTTCTTGGATCAATTGTATTAAGGTAACTACCTGGGGATCGCTGTACAGTCCATCCTTGATCCGAGAAAGGAAGTTAGAGTGCAACTGGCTCATTTGGCCTCCGCCCTCCAGTTGCATAGCATTCACCGCCTCCACTTTTCGACTCAAGGCATCGGCTACGACATTTGCTTTTCCGGGCTTGTACTCCATTGCCATGTCAAATTCCGCCAGGAAGTCCTGCCATCGTGCCTGCTTTGGGGAGAGTTTCTTTTGAGTCTGAAAGTAACTCAAAGCGATGTTGTCTGTCCTCAGCACAAATCGCGAGCCGAGAAGATAGTGTCGCCACACTCGTAAACAGTGGATCACCGCTGTCATCTCCTTCTCGTGCACTGGATACCGCCGCTCGGTCTCATTGAGCTTGCGGCTTTCATAGGCCACTGGATGGCCCTCCTGCATGAGTACTCCCCCAATGGCAAAGTCTGAAGCATTTGTATGGACTTCGAAGGGCTTCCCATAGTCTGGCAATTTGAGCACCGGTTCTTCCAGAATGGCAGCCTTTAGGTCTTGGAATGCTGCTTCACATTTGTCGGACCATCTCCAAGGCTGCTCTTTCTTCAACTCATTAGTCGAGTTGCGCGCCAATACCCAGTATGAAGCGTCGATAGTAGTTCACAAACCTAAGGATGGATCTCAGTTCAGGCACCTTCTTTGGAGTTTGCGATCCTAGCTTGCACCTTTGCTTTATCCATATGAATGGAACCGCCATCCGATGCCCCAAGAAAAAGATCTCTTTCTGAGCAAAGTAGCACTTCTCTCTTTTTACGAACAAAGAATTCTCTCTGAGAACTTTAAAGATTGTTCGGAGGTGTTCAATATGCTCCTCAAGTGTTCGGCTGTAGATGACGATATCGTCCAAGTAGACAATCACAAATTTGTCTAGATACTCCTTGAATAGCTGGTTCATAAGGGTGCAGAATGTGGCTGGAGCGTTGGTTAAGCCGAAAGGCATCACCAAGAATTCAAACACTCCATACCTGGTCACACAGGTAGTCTTTGCTTCATCACCTTCAGCAATGCGCACCTGCCAATACCCCGACCGAAGGTCGAGTTTCGAGAAATACTTTGCTTTGCCCAGTTGGTCGAACAAGTCCGCAATAAGAGGGATGGGATATTTGTTCTTCACAGTCACCTTGTTAAGGGCTCGATAGTCGACGCATAGTCGGAGACTCCCATCTTGTTTCTTCTGGAAGAGAACTGGAGCTCCGAATGGTGCTTTGGAACTACGGATGAGACCACCGCTGATTCATCTAGCGCTACGAGCTCACGCCAACTCAGGAGGGGGCATGCGGTATGGTGGTCTCGCTGGAGGCTTCACTCCTAGCTCCAGCTCAATAAGATGATCTACGCCTCTACGTGGTGGCAGATTTTTCGGCAACTCAGGTGGCATAACATCTTCGAACTCCTTCAGGACATTTGCCACCACAGCAGGTTCTTTGCGGGCCTCCCCATCGAGTGTTTCAAGCTTCATCACAGCCACCAAGGTTAACTCTCCTTTGCGTACACCCTTCTTCAATTGTAACGTTGATAGTTGCTGGGGATCCTGGGTTCTTTTTCGAGTGACAGAAACTACACAGGAATTGTCACCTCCCATTAGACATATGGAGTCTAGGAACGACATCGGCACTAACTTTGCTTCATGCATGAACTCCATTCCAAGAATCACTTGGAAGTCATCCAATGGCACCGCCATCATGTTTGTGCACCCGCTCCACGATCCGATCTTGATGGAGACTCCCTTTGCTAGCCCAGAGATTCGCTTAGCCTCCGAGTTAACCGCGTTCATCCGACTTGGGTTCTTCTCTAAGATTAACCCAAGTCGCTTTGCTTCTCGGTTAGCGACGAAGTTGTGAGTAGCACCCGTGTCCACCATTGCTCGGGTGGTTTGGCCATTGAGTCTGATGTTTACGTACATCAGCTCACTACTTCCTGCTTTTTGTTGCTTTGGCTTCAGGTTCTCCCCCACTTGACCCCGCAATGCATTCAACAAATGCATCGCACCCATTCGGGGTTCTTGCGACTTCTCATCGTCGCTGCCCGACTCAGAGCTACTCGAACTGAGGATAACTGCCTTGCCCTTATCTAGCTTAGGGGTTTTGATGGAAGCCGACAAGGCATTGAGTGCTTGTTTTTGTGGGCACTCCCATACACTATGTGGTCCTCTGCACAAGAAACATCTCCTAGGCTTTGAGGCCCTGCCGTTTGAGTTCGGCCCCTTATGGAAACTCTTCTTCCTTTGCTCACCCCTAGGTTCCTTCCCAGGTGGGTGCCTTGGTTGGTGATTTCCTGTGGACTGCTTCTTCTTCCTCGGGTCCTCTGAAGAAGCAAAGTCGGTAAGTCTTTCTGCGGCGACAATTGCTCCGACCAAATCAGTGACATTCCGTCGATGAAGTTCCTGTTGAGCCCATGGCTTCAGGCCATCAAGAAAGCTGAACAGCTTATCTTTTCTAGACATATCTTGAATGTCCAACATTAGTGCAGAAAATTATTTCACATAGTCCCGAATGGAAGTCGTTTGGTGGAGTTGTCTCAACTTCCTCCTTGCGACGAACTCAGTGTTCTCAGGTAGGAATTGAGTTCTCAACTCATGCTTCAAGTCGTCCCATGTGTCCACTCGGCACCGACCTTGCTGAATCTCTTCCCAACGGGTTCTCCACCAAAGCTTTGCATTATCGTTCAGATACATAGTCGCTATCAAAACTTTGGTGTCCTCAGAGTCTGGTCGCGTAGCTCGAAAGTACTATTCCATATCAAACAAGAAATTCTCAAGCTCCTTCGCATCTCTAGCACCCCCATAACAATGTGGGTCGGGCGCCCTGAAGCTTTGTGTTGGTGCCACGCGGGTGTTGCTTCCCCCCGCATTCAACGCCCTTGTGAGCATTGCCACTTTGGAAGTGAGTTCCGTCACCATTTCTTGCAAATGTTGCACGGAGTCCTTTATGTCATCCGTCAGTCGGTCGACTAAGGCTTCAACCTTGTCGGTCCGGGATTCAGCTTCTTCTTGCGAGCTCTCTACGCCAAGAGGCCTACTTTGACCTTGGTAGAGTTCATCCAAGCTCGCTTCAAGAACATCCAAGTGGGTTTCCACCGCTGTGACCCTCTCTCTATGGCTCTTTCTTCCGGTTGGTGCTCTAGATTGCGCCTCCTCCGCTCGTGGTGAGCAATCCACTTCTCGTTCCTCATGCTCACTGCCCCGCTCCTCATGAGCGGCTCCTGCAGCGTGAGAGCGAGTTTGCATATGCAACCCTCCTGTAACTGCTTGGGGCAACATTCCGGCTTGCCCCATCTTGCTCGATTCACCACGCTGTTTCGCCATGGCGAGATTGCAAAATTTCTTCGCTGCTTGCTCAAATTGCTTGCCTGCTCTGATACCACAATGTCACGCACTTAGCAAGAATTGCCTAAGTGGTGAGGCACCCTTGCGGCAAGCCACCGACTTAGCTGAAGTTGCCTAAGTCAAGAATCGCCTTTGCGCCCACTTCGATCGGACTTAGCTTGGATTGCCTAAGTCTTGAGGCACCCTTGCGACATACGCGTCCGCAATGGGTCAGCCGAGCTGCAACCTCATGCAGGTCTCGTAGGACCTGTAAAAGAGAAGTTGATTAGTTGTTGGAATGAGCGACGGACAAGTCCCGATGTCTCGTGAAGAGGGAAGCTTTACAAGCAATTGAGCGAGCACTTGGAGTGCAAGAAAGCAGAGAAAGAGAGGAGGAAAAGAAGGACTTTAGAGGGGTGAATGAGCAGCTGCAAGTCCGCAAACAACTACTCCCCAAGTGCCGAGCGCAAAGGCAAGTTTCCGTCAAGTTGACATGCAAACTTGTGAAAGTATTCAACGCCCGATACTATACTGAAGCCCCATCCAGCCATGTGCCACCCGGGGGGTTCTAGGGTGCTGAGATGGCTGACAAAATTTTCATGGCCGCGGGCTGCAGAAATCAGCCCGTGGCATACGAAAACGGAGCTGTTTTTGGATTTTTGGGCAGATGCAGTGAGCGATCGTTCTGCTACGCTGCAGCTGCTGTTTCCTACATTTTTATAAGGAAAACACACCAAAACATGGCAAAACATGCTGCCAAGGATATGTACAAGCATGGGCAAGCGACGAACGGAACGTTGAACGAAGTTGCTGCGAGTGCGCGACGACCATTCGTGACAGAACACTCAAGCTTTCCAAGGCTATTTCACTAGAGTTTTGGCTCAGTTTTGATTACTTCTCAATGTGCAAGTAGCTGAGAAGTAAGGGATATTTATAGGCCTCAATTGGCTTAAAAAACAAAGCCAAAATTTAAATTTTTGGGTCTTCCAGGTACAGGCGGTGCTACCGCCAACCAAGAGTGGTACCACCATCTGCAGCTTTAATGTTGGGTAATACCACCACCCAGACTAGGAGGTACCATCGCCTGTAGTCTGAAAAAGTATACTTTTTTACTTTTCCAACTCATAGGTGATTCCACCGCTATTTTGGCGATGCCACTACCTACAACAACTTTTGGGCTACTTAATGGGCCTCCCAATGAGCCCAAATCAATCACAATTTAGGCTCAATTGGCTTCTAATTAAGTTGGTATGATTACACCCAAATCCAACTCAATTTTGATCTAACTTTTGATAATTAAGACAAACAACTATAAGACACGAATCTAAGTTATCCGGTATGTCATTGGTTCTCCCAGTGAACTTCCGACGATGTTTCAGTGAACTTTTGGTGAACCTCCTGTCACGGACAAATTGTAAACGACTTGTTCGGTGTAATGCTTATGCATGTCTATGTCCTTTCGGTTTGTTCTTACTTTGCAAAGCATGTAAAGGGCTAGCCAAAGGCTAAACAACCCTATTTGAGCAAGTTTGGTAGCCGTTTAAGGCTTGTACATAATGATGGTGTCATGTGGACATTTATACTAGATTTTGGTCTGTAGTGGACCAATTTTATACCTTTGTTGTGTAACCATTCTGAGCTTGTGATATCCATGGGTGGAATTTGCATTGGCTATAAGGTGTTTGCTGAAATGGTTGCTTGTGGATCTTGTGTGAAGCGCTTTCTTTGTCTCATCTTCTCTTTTGTAGGTCCTAAGGGATCGTAGGAGATTTCGGGAAGGTTGACCTTTGCGGACTAACACGCAATGGTGCTGCATGGCTTAGGCAAAACCAACTAAGTTTGTGACAGATGGTATCAGAGTGGGACAAGCACACATAAAAAACACTTAGTATGCAAATGTGGGGGACCTAGCAGGGCTGCGTTGAGGGCAGCCAACATGCATGACCATTTGGAAATAGACATAGAGTTGTAGAGGAAGGAGTCACTCAGAGGAGCAAACATCCAAGAATGAAATTCAAAGGAATGGCCAACCCTTCATGCAAGAGGCACCACGAGGACAAACAAGCTAAGAAGAATTACATAGCACACAAAGGTTGGGATGGCTGAGTTCAAGCAGTGGCTCAACGTTGGCACCCAAACTTGATGGTGCTCGAGGTAAATGAGGTGCTTGGCAAAGGATGAGACTGTGCAAGGTGAAATGGGTTGTTCAGCGATCGAAAGAGTTGTGCAAAGCTCACAGAGGTGAGGGGAGTTGCAAACTCAAGGAATTCGATACTCATACAAGGGCTTGTATATGGGCAATGGACTGTTCATGACCGTCCCAAGGTGGCCGAAGGTCAACATCATGGAGCATTAAAACTTTCTCTTCGGTATGAGCAGAATACGTTCATAAGAGGTTGAAGTGTGTAGTAGGTTCAGCATGTTGCTAGACCTAGAGGGGTGCAGTGGGAGCTGTATTGGCAAAGAGTCACAATCTAGTAGATGCATTTGCGGAGACAGAATAGTGCACCGTTTATTCAGTAAGACAAAGTAGTCCAAGGGGATGGTGATCTCCAAAACTCCTAAAGGGAAGGATGCGAAGAGAGAAGTTGCTCCAACAGGACAGATATCTAGGAGAGATAAGTCTCGATTCTCTAGAGGGAGAATCATGTGCAATGGACCGCACACGTTGAGGAGGAGTACCTGAAGACAAAGCTTAACGGACCGAGCGAGCGGTGAGGAGTCGTCGCATGATCTCGTAGGAGGTAATGCGTTGGTGGATGCATAGCGAGATTAAGTGGGGGAGTAACCCAAGGCAATACAAAGTGAAGGCACACTTGGAACCGATAGGGAGATCGGACTCAACAGAGGGCTGACCCGTGGAATGGTGGGCGCGAGGGCTACCATTAACTCAATGCAAATCGAGAAGCAGAGTAACTTGGGGGTAACTTAGTGAAACACCCAAGCCACATGAAAGGGAGTTGGCATAGAAGATAGAACATGGAGCTGAGGCTTGGAGCTTTCCTTAGATAAAGGTCAAGGACACGAACTCTTGCAGAGGCAGGAGTAGGATTATGTTGTTCCATGGGTTCTTTATTCTGATGGGGCAGACTCATCTGGCATGGTGCCAAAAATGAAGGGAACTTCGAGGCACATGCACCTTATCTTAGTGAAGCATTTAATGGAGGAACTAAGGTGACACAGCTTGTAGAGATGAAGTTGGTGTTAGAAGGCCTTGGCATGGGGCACGAGGCAAGAGGATACAAAGGCAGGTACTCTTGAAGAATATGCCATAGTGTTGCTATTCGAGTTACCATGAGGAAGCAGTACGCAGCGGAGATTGTGCTGGTAGGGGCATAGGCCTAGGATTCAGACAATGGTGCACCAATTTCAATGAAGTCAGGGGAATTCAGAGGAGCTACTAGGCGACGGACTGTCCTAGAGCTAGGCTTCATTCGAGTGTGACTTGAGAGTGGGTGGATAAAGGTCGATTGCTAAAGGAGCGAACAGAATCGAAGGTGGCAAAGGCCCTACGATGTGTTAGCAGAGTCTACACATAAAGATATTACAATTCAAGTTCATACCACAGGGATCATAATGTAAGGAGATGTCATTAGGAGGTGACATGATGCAGCGGATCATGGTGGAATGGTTCGTGGCAAGGCGACACACAGAGTGTCCCATAAGGGACAAGGTCATACGGAAGTATGATCGGAAGCATGATTGGGAGCTCCACTTCGGTGAACAACACGATGGCAAGAAGAGCTATGGATTCAAGCAGTGAATGCCATGGTACCACAGAGGTGGGTCTTCCGTGCATGCATCGAATGTTGCATTGAACGAAAGCCCTAGGTATCAGTTTATGGGGGCTGTGCACTATCAAGGAATAAGTTCAGATGCAAGTACCAATGAGTCCCATGGGGGGACTGGATCATGCAAAGGTATGATCGGGAGCGCGATTGGGAGATCCACTTTGGTAGTCAACACGACGGCAAGAAGAACTATGGATTCAAGCAAGGAATGTCATGGTACAATAGAGGCAGGTCTTCCGTGTGTGCATCGAATGTTATATTGAATAAAAGTCTTGGGCATCAGCATATGGGGGCTATACACTACCGAGGGAGAAGTTCATATGCAAGTACTAGTGAGTCCCATGGGGGGACTGGATCATGCAGAGGTATGATCGAAGCAGCTGAAGAGTTAGATTACTTCAGAGCTCACATTCGCTTAAGGGAGCCCGACAAGTCAGAGGACAAGGCTGAGTAAGCGAACATTGTAACTAATAAAGCTAAGGAGAATAGAAGTGGTGCAAGCTCTGCAACATGATGGCGGAGGCCATACATGGGAGTTGCAGTCTATCTTTCCATCGACGAAGGGAAACTTCTTAGAGAATACAAATGTGTTGAAGCAGGTGGTTGAAAAAGAGGCAAGGAAGTAATGACGAGTCCAGAGGGACTCAACTACCCAAAAAAACCAAGCATCGGTTAGAATGAAGGTAGACTCAGAGGAGTGCCATAGTGCCACAGAGGCGGATCTACCAATCACGAAGAATGGACGTAGATGCGAGCCAACGGATAGTAGTGCCATGGGCATGTCAGCGCCCTGGTACTGTAGAGATGAGACTTCTGTGGAGTCATCGATCCCTTGCTCTTATAGAGGGAGAGCGCTTGGTCGTGAGATAGGCCGAGGAGGTGAAAAATGCAGAGTCAAACTCCAAGTACCAAGACAAGACTAAAGGGCAAAGGCCAAGAAACTTCGTAAAACTGGTATCAATGGACTTCTCATCAAGATAGTTGTAAGTGAAGGACTTTGGGTCGATGCAAGAGTGCATGACCAATAATCAAAGCAGGTAGTACGCGGTACTGTACCTTTGCTACTCAAAGGAGTAGGCGGTAGAAATGATGGAGAAGGCGGTACAATCCCAAAGGCGACTAAATCTATCAGAGACTTGCTCCAAGTTGGAGTGATAACTTCTTACATTCCATAAGTTTAATAGCATTGAGTAGGTGAATCAAAGTAGTTAACTCAGTGTAAGAATTACAAATACTTCAAGTGCTTCAAAAGTGTGAGTTAAGAGCAGGCAAAGTCTAGTAACTAACTCGATGCATGAAGTATAACCTTGAGGAGGTAAGCGAAGTCAAGTAACCTTTTCCTTCTCAATTCTTAAGAGAATGGATGAAACCGAGTACCCCAACTCTCTTAGTTATCCTGTAGAGGAGCTCTACACAGATTTAAAAACCCTTCGAAGAGACTAATAGAAGATAACAGTTGTCAAGTCCTCACCAATGGTGATCAGTGCTACTAAGAGTAGATTGTCCGCTTCATTTCCCAACTGAATGTCAATCGAAAGTGGAAGTAATGTGAACCTACTTGAACGAGACAACTAAGTGAAAGAAGATTCGATGGAAAAATTTTATGAAGGAAGGACCTGAAAACTTCAAAGGTTGCAAGGCGATGCTCCTTAAAGCTCTAACAAGTATTTATCCAGTTCAAGAGATTAGAAGAATTTAAAGAATAGCACATATCAAAGATGGTCTTTTCCTTCATCAGATGAATCCACAACAACCAATAAAGATCAGCACAACTCTGCCAACCAGAGTCAAAGTCATTGGCGAGTTAAAGCAACATGGTAGATTAAAGTTCGATGACTCAACAACAACAAGTAGAAAACAACTGAGAGCTAAAGGGAAGCATTGCAACAGGAGCAAAAGATTAAAGATCTAGCAAAGACAAGGAATTACAGTATCAACGAAGGCTTCGACGAGAACGTCGAAGGAATAAGTAAGGGAGATTGTCACAGACAAATTGTAAATGGCTTGTTCGGTGTAATGCTTATGCATGTCCATGTCCTTTCGGTTTGTTCTTACTTTGCAAAGCATGTAAAAGGCTGACCAAAGGTTAAACAGCCTTATTTGAGCAAGTTTGGTGATTGTTCAAGGCTTGTACATAATGATGGTATCATGTGGACACTTGTACTAGATTTCGATCTATAGTATACCAATTTTATACCTTTATTGTGCAACCATTCTGAGCTTGTGATATCCATGGGTGAAATTTTCATTGGCTATAAGGTGTTTGCTGAAAAGGTTGCTTATGGATCCCGTGTGAAGTGCTTTCTCTGTCCCATCTTCTCTTTTGCAGGTCCTAAGGGATCGTAGGAGATTTCGGGGAGGCTAACCTTTGCGGACTGACACGCAATGGTGCCGCATAGCTTAGGCAAAACTAATTAAGTCCGTGACAGATGGTGCATCGTCCGAACCTTCGATGTATTGCTCGATCCACCAGTATGTTAACTTCTACAATATCTGTTCTTAGCGCATTGTCTGATTCTTCCGACTCGATGCCCAAACTTTAACTTTGACCCAATATTTAATTCTTCTTACCTTAATTGTTTTACCTCTTTTGATCGAAGTTAGTCATGCATCACTTATCTCAAAGCATAATTTCCCACAAGGTTAAGGAGGTGACAAACGCTTTAGCAAGGCAACAACATTGGCCATTAAGGCAGAGGTTCAATAAGAAGTCACCACTATATTCCAAATGAACATCTTCCGACTAGGGATCAATGTCATGTAGGCCATGCTGTTGAGAAATAATTTATAGATAATTATGTAAGTAGTTATCATGTTTTATATAGATATAGACATATTCTAAGTAGTGACTCAAGATCTAGAAGTAATGGGGGATAGTTCCTATACCTAACTCAATCATAAGTGATATGATAAGGCAAGATAGTTACCACTAGGTCTTATAAATAGGACCATAGTTTATGAAGTAAGGTAGTGTGCACTTGGAAATGTCTTGTAAGTGTTTGAAGTCTTACCTCTTATTTAATGATACTTCGGTTATCTTGAAAGCATTCTCTTTTAATTACATAGTATTATATTTTTATCATTTTTTTGCTCCTCTATCCCTAACATTTGTGGTATCAAAGCTAAATTTCAAATCTTAATTAGGCATTATGACTTTTAATGATAATTTCAAATCTAATCCCTTATTCTCATCTTCTTGGGCAAATATTATAAATTTTGGAGTATAAGATAAAGACACTATTCAAGTCTCAAGATCTTTGTGATTTAATAGAGAATGGATATGTAAGTCCAGATGAAGAAACTAGGTTAAGGGAAAATAGAAAGAATAACTTAAAAGTATTGTTCTTCATTCAACAAACTGTACATGAGATAATCTTATCAAGAATTACAATAGTGATAACCTCAAGACAAACTTGGTTAACATTTCAAAATGAATTTCAAAACTCATCAAGAGTGATTATGATAAAATTTTAAATTCTTTATCATGAGTTTGAAATTTTGTTTATGAAAAGCAATGAATTGGTTCAAGATTTTTTTCTCGAGTGACTAAAACTATTAGTCAAATACAAAATTATAGTGAATATTTTCATGATCATATAATTGTTACAAAAGTTTTGAAAAGTTTAACTCCAAAATTTGATTATGTTATTGTCGCATTTGATGAACTAATGGATTTCTTATAAGCACATAAAGTAAGATTGAACAGGTCACTTAAGAAAAGCAAAGAAAAAATATTTCAAATTAAGAGAGTCTTTTACTTCAAAAGACGAGATAAAAAAAATCAAACAGAAGAGGACATGACAGAGGAGGATTTTGTGATAGAGAAAATAAAAAGAAAAAAGAAATGGACATGATAAACAAAAGTAATCAAATTATAATAAAAAAATATAAGAGTTGAATTCAATATCACTATTATAAAATGTTTAGTTACATAAAGACAGATTGTTGGAAAAAGAGAAAATCAAGCAAGCTATGTGGAGGAAAATAAAAAATAATAATAAGTTATTTATAACTCATTCATAAATTAATAATATCTCAAATAATATTTAATTTTTGGATAGTGGCTATTGTAATCATATGTCAGGCATAAGATCAATATTTAGAGATATTGACAAAACTCCCAAGTTGAAAATTAGATTTAGAGATAACAAGCAAATCCAAGTAGAATGAAAAAGAACAATTGAAGTGAAGACAAGTTAAGGAAAGGTAAAACACTTTGATAATATTTTTTTATTCCTAATTTATCATATAACTTGTTAAGCATTGGACAATTAATAGATGATGAATATTTAGTTATATTTGATGATAGTTCATGCACTATTATAAATAAAACTCTAGTTTGATTATAGTAAATATTTGTATGATGTAAAACAAGATGTTTTCACTTGATATTTTTAATATTGAAAAGTATACTTTTGTTACAACTCAAAATAATGAGCCTAATTTATAGCATTTAAGATATGAACACCTTAACATTAAGGGTTTAAGGTTGTTAAATTAAAAATAATAATTTTTAAATTATTCAAAATTAATACACTTAATATGTGTGAAGGATGCATTTATGACCAACAAAGTAAAAAATCATTTCCTATTAGAAAATTAAAGAAGTTTACTTAAAGGAAAGCATATTCTAAATTAGCTTTATGTAGAATTACAATAGTAGTTTATTTATTAAATATTTCACCAACAAATTTTGTTATAAATTAAACTCCTTTTTAGGCTTGGTATAGTATAAAGCTAAGTGTAAGCCATCTCAAAATTTTTGATTGTATTGCTTATACTTTGGTAAATTTATAAAACTATCATAAGCTTGATAAAAAAATCTTAAAAAAACATCTTAATTAGTTATTATTTATAATTCAAAGCATATCGATTGTATAATCATATTAGTGGTAAAGTTATTATTAATAAAAATATTGTTTGATGAAAGGGCAAGTTGGAATTAGGAGATCAATGAAGGTGAAATATAAATTCAGATTCTAGCAGAATTAGATACTCCACGTAATCAAGTGACAATCCTGCTCCAATGAGTTCATTATCACCTAACCCAATAATAGTTCAAATTTATTAAATGATTCCTCAAATGAAACCCCTCCAAGAAAATTTAGATCACTAATAGAAATTTATGATTCAACATTTACTTTATTTATTTTAAATCTTATAACTTTTGAGGAAGTAATTGAAATAGAGGAATGATGAAAGAGAATGAAGGAGGAAATCAAGTCAAATGAGAAGAATGAAACTTGGGAGCTAATAAATCTATTGAAAGAAAAGAAAGTTATTGAATTGAAATAGGTGTTCAAAATAAAGTACAATGCATATAAAGTATCCAAAAGTATGAGGCTCGACTTGTAATAAAAGGATATTCGTAGCAACAAGATATTAATTATAATGATACTTTTTCTCCAATTGCTAGATTGAAAATCATAAAAACTTTTTTAGCTTTAGCTACTCACTTGAGTTAGCCTATTTATTAATTTGATGTGAAATCTATATTTTTAAATGGAGATTTAAGAGATTTTTATTACTCAACTCAAAGGTTTTTAAGTTAAAAGACATAAAAAAGAATGTGTATAAGTTAGAAAAAAGCTCTTTATAAGCTTAAACAAGCTCTAAGAACATGATATAATAAAATTAATTATTATTTTCATCAAAATAAATTTAGTAGGAGTGATAATGTACCTACTCTTTATCTAAAGAGGAAGATAAATATAATATTCTTATGGATTTTTTTATGTTGATAATATTATATATATGGGTTCATCTAACTCTTTTATGATAGAATTTAAAAAATATATAATAAATAAGTTTGAAATGTTAGATCTAGATTTACTATACTATTTTCTTGGGTTGGAGGTAAAGCAAGGACTAGATGAAATTTTTATTTCACAAAAAAAGTATGTAATCAATTTACTCAAAAAAATCTAACATGATTAATGATTAATTACAAAAAAACAACAATACTTATGAATGTCAATAAGAAATTTTAAATTGAAGATAGTACATATTTGATAAATACAAGATACTACAAAATTTTGGTTGGAGGTTTAATTTATCTAACTCATACTCAACTAAATATTACTTTCTTGGTGTAGTATCTAAGTTTATACAACAAATATCATCTATGAGCTATTAAAAGAATTCTGTATTATGTTGCTAGAACTACATATTATAATATTTGGTATTCTCATAATTTTAAATATAAATTATTTAGTTTCACTAATAGTGATTGGGCAAGAGCTCTAGATGATAAGAAGAGTACTTCAGTCAATATTTTTACTCTTGAATCAAGAGCTATATATTAGAGTTCAAAGAAGTAAGTAATAATTATATATAGCTGCAACATCAATAGCTTGTCAAGTAATATGGTTTAAAATACTTCTTGAAGATTTTTATTAAAAATAAAAAAGCAACTAAAATATTTTACAACAGTAAAGCTATAATTTTAATGACGAAGAATCCAGAAAGAATGAAGCAAATAGAGATATGCTATCATTTTATCCAAGATCTTATAGCAAGAGGAGTCATAATAATAAAGTATTATGACATAGATAAATAAGTTATAAATATTCTCACTAAGTCACTTCTGGTTTAGAAGTATGTTTATTTTATATCTTAAATCAATATATATAAACTAGGAATTAGGGAGGAATATTAAGAAATAATTCATAGGTAGTTATTTAGATAGTTATTATGTTTTAAGTAGTTATAGACAAGTTCTAAATAGTGGCTCATAATATAAAAGTTATGAAGATAGTTCTTATACTTAATTCAGCAACATAATGGGACAAGGTAATTACCATTAGGTCTTATAAATATGATCATAGTTTATGAAATAATATAATATATACTTGGGAATGTCTTATAATTGTTCTATTTCTTACCTGTTATTTAATACCATTTTTATTTTTAAAAATATTTTTTTAATTATATTATAATATTCTATTTTTATTGAAGAGGCAGGAGAGGTTGGACTGTGGAAGGCGAAGGTGTATTACATGCATCACGTTGTGTGAGCGTCAAGTCCCGGCCGGTGCCAGGGGCGATGACGAACGAAGAGTTCCTCTCAGCCTGTACTGACATCGATACAGAAAGCGAAGAGCTCGAGGACAGACTGATGGAGGTGGAGCGGAAGCAATTGGAGAATGCCCTCAAAATGGATTCCCCTGACATAGTTGATGATGTTTAATCGGATGTGTGCATTGCTCGCCGGCACAGTTACTATGAGCTACGGGAGATGGCCATGGACGACGTTTGCAGCAGTAGCAACAGTGACATTAGACAGGATAGGAGAAGATGGTTTGGAAATTGGGGAAAGAGGAGCAGTAATCACAAGCAAGGACAGTAAAAGGTTGTGCTTCCAGGTAGCTCGCTATGCGTGGAGAAGGTGAGCGATCTACTTGGTGATTCTGCATGTAGATGCCAGAGTAGACCGGGAAGGGGAGGATCTTAGAAGGGGAAAGGATAGAATTTCCAAAAGGTCAACAACGAGCTTGGAGAATGGATATCGATACAAGGAGGGTAGCAAAGAGAGTGAGTCTAAGAAAGGTCCAAGGCCTAATCTGTGGCTCTCTTCTCTACTAGTCTCCTCTTCTTTTTTTATTTAATGTATTCTTATTGATCTTTTTCGGACGAGACTCTGATACCACACTTATTGGTTTTCTATAGAATTTCACCGAGAAAAGAGAGAAAATAATAAAAGAAACGAGGAGTACTTCCAATTTATAGCATTAAAATAGATATTTATAAGTTTCTTTCTGGCACAGCCAGAATAGGGATGTCTATTACTTGCGATGTGCAGATGTGCCAACGGTGAGCTAAATATACTTGTAAATTAGTGTTTGTGAGGGGAGCCATCTCTCTTCAGTAAATGTTGATTATAGATGTAATCTACTATTGTTGCAGCAGTGCTGTGATACCCTTGCTTACTCCATTAACTACTAATCATAGGTTGTCCATGGTAAATTTGATCTCTATTTGGCACATGCTTGACATAATGATTAATTTTTGTGTAGCATATGGTAAGTGGGAGTAGTTTGCAGGCTTTCTATTAATTGTATAGCAATCTGAAGTATACTAGAAAAGAAATATAGCGTACTCATTTGCTTATCTATGTAGTAATGAAACTGGAAGTGGTTTTTGATTGCTGCATATTGCGATTGCTGGTCTAGTTGGTGGAATTGAAAACCTATATTTGAAGCATGGTCTCATTTCTTCCATGCTGTGTCAACATCAAGCTTCACAGATATCTTCAGCTCTAATTTTTCATCTCAAGTACTATACATATTTTCCTGTATTTCAAAACTGCAGTTGCTTCAACTCTATGTATTATTCCAGTTGATCTATCCAACACACTCTTTGGATTGCCAGTTTTTCCATCTTACTGTCATGAAAGAAGAAAATATAAGTACAGCAGAAATTTAATGTTCATGCGACATTTTGTCAATGCAGGTACACCAAGGTTCTTGAAATGGCATCTATTTGATGATTGTTGGGCATGGAATTATCTTAATTCATGGAGGTGGTAAGCATCCTTTCACAGTTCTAAATTTCATAGCATGTTGGTGTAAGATTGCCTATTTATGCTGTACTTTATTGATTAGTCCCTTATGATCCTGGATTCTTGTCACATAGCCTGTATTTTTAATGGGAAAAAAAAAGGCTGGGAGTTGTGAAACATTGAGAAGTTATCAGGAAACATTCCATGAATTTTGTTATTAGTTCTTTAAGTGCTTATGCAAGTACTGGAATTCTTGAGCATAGACAAACCCTTCTTATAACATGTTGTCAAAGATAATTTACCTCTTACAGGTATACAGTGTGTGGTGGTCTAAATAATTCACGTCCGATTGAAATCTTGTTAACCATGCCAATTTGAATTGCTAACAACCAAATAGTTTGTGGATTGACTACAAGAGGCTTGGTACATAGTTTTCATTATCAGGTTGGGTGTGAATTCCTTTTCTAGAGGGAGGTCAAAGATTAAATTCTTCTGTTGAAACCAGACAGTTATTTTCACATTGAGTGTATTATCTGTTGCATTTATTTGATCTCATCCTCAATAAAAAAAGGTCTAATTTTCTGAGAAAGAAACTCCAAACATAATCAACTAAATCTTATTTATAGTAGTCCCGTTCTGTGCTTTTTCTTTTTTCATGTTTTTATTAAATCAAAATAATATAACGTGACTTATAAACTTTGGTCTTGATAACAAAATGAGTACGTAGTCCCATTTTGTGCTTATGCTCCTGCCATGTGTTTACTAGAAAAAAAAAAAAAATCTAACATGACTTAAAACCTTCGGTCTTGACAACAGAATGAGTTGTCCTCTCACCTACAGGACATAAACGTAACAGATTAGGTGTGCTTATTTGACTTGCATTGGATTAGCCTCTCTCAGGTTTCACGCTTAATCTACGCAATATATGATTTCAATGATCTTGTCTATCTTAGAAGTCTGTAATGTGCTTGCCAATCCATCTTCTCTTGAAGATAATTTGATTTGTATAGAGAATTGACTATTAATATCCAGAAATATTTGTTTGCACCATTAGATCATTCAAGCAAGGTCTGTTGTGTTACTCCAACTTGAGAGATTTTACCTCTACTGTTCACAAGTAACTAATTTAATTAACATTCTCAGCCACTCACGGCACCTATTACCGTAATTAAGCTTCATAAGTTACTATGAATTAGCGAATAACAAATTTTTGTAGTTGGGTAATCATCCATTTTCTTGAAAGTAAAGTTCTGTCATGTAATTGTTTAAATATTTCATGCATTTAGGAGAAAGTGATTAGGCGTCTTTGGGCTTCATACAGAGAATGATTTAGGGGGAAAAGATCAAACTTAAATTAATTGCAATCAAATACCTACTTGTGTTTGAAATTTTTATCAAATATTATTAGGCAAAGGTTTTGATAGCAATATCAACAAATCCGGCACACACCGCGAGCCTCAACCTCGTCCAGTCTCAACCTTGCAAAGTTCGGTGAAGTCTGGGCCACATCAGCGACGTCGCAATGTCATTTGGTACGAGATGTTTGGGTTTAGCGATGAGTTTGCATGCAGTGGTTTTATGGGCAGTATGAGGTGGAACTGTCGAACAGATAGATGTACAATTGCAGTTGTTGGCCTGAGATATGGATGATAAGAAGTGCAAGTGCAACTAAACCAAAATTCATACATAATCGTGATGTAGAAATTTATCTACTAACTTTACACATATATACGTAATATTAAGTAGAATTTTCGTCGTAGAGGGAACGGGGGAATCTGTTGAAGATGGTAACATAAAATATTTTGCTTGATGCCTTATTTTATGTGACAGTTTGCTTATAATTTTCAAAGACAACCCAAATTTTACTGCTTCACAGTTAATAATCTTGTAATCTATACAGACCAGCAGACCTGAGTTTACTTGTTTTTGGGTTATCGAACAGCCCATTAGAAGTGAGAGTAGTGACTGTCTGAAAACTTATGACTTTTGGAAGCATTCATAGAATTGTTGTAATCTGCTAATGCTCTGATAATACAACAATAACAACCTATAAAATGCTCCGACAATAATGCAAAAAAACCTATGACTGTAACAAATCTATAGTTTAATTTGCTCCCTGATGATATAAATGATCTGTATTAAGATAAACGTGAATCAAAAACACATGAGCCCGAGTTAATAATGACAATGAAACAAGATGTATAAATAACAAGCTAACATACTAAATTACGCATTCAACTACAAAAAGGTTAATATAAATAAGACTATTAGACTAAATTAAGCATTCAACCACAAAAAAGTTGATGCATACTCGCATGACAAACAAGTCTCATCATAAAACCTGCCAAAGACAACTAGTTTGAATAGATGAAGTCTTTAAGCAAACCAAGGATCAAGCATAAAGCCAAGATTGACCAATGGAGACTAGTAGCCGCCCTTGAGATCATTGACCACATCATAAGGAATAGGAGTAACGGTCTCAAGTGTAGCGCCTTCCACCATGAAACCGGGCTTCGGGCCATCTGGCTGCCGTTTGGTGCTGATGACCTCACCCCGTGCCTTTGCCTCGGCCTTCAACTGGTCATTCTTT
Source organism: Musa troglodytarum (assembly GCA_023547065.1). Taxonomy (NCBI): domain Eukaryota; kingdom Viridiplantae; phylum Streptophyta; class Magnoliopsida; order Zingiberales; family Musaceae; genus Musa; species Musa troglodytarum. Next base: position 17,420,614 of record CP097507.1, on the reverse strand, counting down.
TTCACCCTTGCACGGAAATCTTCCTGGCACCTTGAAGGTTGCACATGCTCCACACGGACATGGATCCTTTTCTTGATGATCCGGTTACCAACCTGAAGAACAAAAACTTATTCAACCAATTACTTGGCATAATACCAAAGCGCATAAAATTAACAGTAGGTATAGGCAGCTTGCTTGCTGTTTAAAATGGATCAAACATATATTAGATATCAAATAAATGAATCTGGTTTGATTGCCTTTTCTTCCCCACATTGATTGAATTTATCTAACATCGCAAGATTTCCATCTAGGAATAAGGGCTCATATATTTGTTTTAATTTCATTGAATGAATAGAAAGAATCCCTAAGCATCAGGCATCTCTTCGGGTGTAAATTCATCAACCAAACCCTATATGTGACTTCCAAAACCTACCAGACCACAATACCAGTATATTGAACATTTCACCAACTTATACCATCTTGTATAATTGAATAGAACAATAAACAAATAAAAAGTAAATGGGTAACAAGCTATGTATTTCAATACTAGTACTTCGTCAGACCATTAAAAACCAGTCCTTCGTCGGCTATTGGAGTGAGATTGATACTGAATGCCGGACCAAAAAACTGAGATGTCATGTTCCTCAATGTCCCAAGATGGCATCACGCCTCCATTTTGAATTCAAAACAGCAGCACTATTAAGTCTTCCGTGACCAAAAGAAATACCTTTATAGAGCCATAATGAGACTCTCGACTGCAACTGCTAACCATGACTAACAGTTTCACCTGATGTGAAGGTCCTTGATTTCTCAAATCTGTTTTCCACACCATAGTGTTAACTACATAGTATTTATTTCCAGAATGTTTTGCCCACACCTTAGCTATTGTATTAGGCACAGAAACAAACACACACATTCCCTACATCCAACATATCTAACGTAATTAACGAGTTATGAACAGAACTCCAAAAAAATCACAGTTTCTATAGTAGCTTAATCAAACATAACGAACAAACCAACTTGTCCAAATCTGTTCCAAGATTGAGACTTTTCCCAAGACTGTACATGATCAGTCCACAAAAACCTCTTTTTAACTTATTCCCATCTTATTATTAAAAAGGTGCCATTTGCTTCTCCGAAGGACAATGAAAAAGGACATCTTTTTCTTAAGGAAATCAAGCAGCAGTTGAAAACTAAGAATCACAAACAGATTAGAAACAAGAGAGTGAAACTCGGACCTGTTTGTTGATCTCGACGCCGATGGCGCGCTTGGTGACGTTCCAGACCTTGCCGGTGCGGCCGTGGTAGAACTTGTGGGGCATACCCTTGTGGACGGCCCCATTCACCTTGACATCGACATAGTCGCCGATCTTGTAGGTGCGGAGGTAGGTGGTCAGGGGGATGTATCCCTTCTTACGGAAGGGCCGGGAGAAGAGATCCCTCGTCCTCGACCTCAGCCCGTGCCCAGCCGGCATCTTGCTCCCTCCTCTTTCGCTCCGCCGCCAGCTGCCGCTGCGAGGAGACTGAAGAACGACAAGGGGGGATAGGGTTTACGCGTCGTCATATATAAATATAAAGAGATACTAGTGGGCCTCCTGGGTGTGGTGATCCGACCCATCTCTTAGATTTTGGGCCAGATAAGCTGGTGTCTTGTTTACATCCGTAACTTGTGGAGCTTCAGATATATATATATATATATATATATATATATATATATATATATATATATATATATATATATATATATATATATATATATATATCTTATAAACCTATCTTTTTTTAGGTAAAATATTCGGCTATGCAATATTGCTATTCTATTACCATAATAGCTTGTGCAATTTGTCATGAAGTTTTTAAAACTATCAACGAAGTGAAACATGTAATATAGACCGATTATGTATAAAATTATATCCGTCGTTGTTCATGCAATGTGAATTGGCACAAGACTTTTGATGTTGATACCTGAATATGTTCCAACGTCAACTCTTATAGGAGTTAACCTATCCTCATATCGGTAATTATCATGACCATCATATCCCTCGACTCAATCAATCATGTTTGTTTCATAACCTAATCGATAATTACTTAATATTTGAACTCTTTTTTTAATAGAAATTTTCATTTATGTGATGTAGACCGAATCAAATTCTCTCATAGCCACCATTTCTAATTTTTCAAATTCCCGACAAGCTAGAATTTCAAGAGATTCGTCCTGAGAACAATTCAATATGGTTTTTCTTATCTCCGGTTGAACTCATTTTGGCACCACTAAGAGGACAACTAAAAGCAATGCAAACAAGAAAAAACCCTAGTAAATGTTGCTAGCTAAAGATAGAACCATCCTTTGTTCTTTATGAGACTCGGGTTGATCCTTCAGAAAAAAAGGCTGAGAGGCCTCTAAAACCTGCTTATGTCTCGTAGTTGCCAATGCTTTTAAAGTAGTAGAATGGAAGTGCAAGAGAAAGAAATTTGTATATCTTATAATTTCTTCAAACTTCCAAAATCAACAATCAAATTTCACAAGTTTTTTTGGTTAATTTTGCATCAGTTTCGCAGAAATTATTAATTTGAACTAAGCATATGGGGTCAGGTTTGACACAGATAACATAAACCTTATTATCTCCAACAAGATTTTCTCTCTCTCTCTCTCTCTCTCTCTCTCTCTCTCTAACTTGATTGCAAATGGGGCCAGATTTGATACAGATAACATAAACCTTATTATCTCCAACAAGAATTGGTTTCTCTGTATCTCTAACTTCATTCTTGCGTATGATAAGCTTTCGCTTTGCAAGAAAATTCGGTTCTTCTACGAACCCACGAAGAGGGCATTTGCATTCAAGTTCCATTCTTGCTTCTCACTACAGCCTTTGAGAAAAGGTCAGACAAAAATCTGACTCATTCACCCTATTGCGACTGAAGTCGGTTCCGCACATGGTTGAGTCATAAGATCAATTAAAACTTAATTTAATGTGTCGTTAGATGAAAAATATATATATGATCGTCGTAGGAAAGAAAAAAAATTCGATATTGGATAGTCAAATTCAAATATGCTAATCTATGTATTATTCGTCTCAAATTGATGGGCATTGATCTTTAAAATTTCTTCTTATATTTATTTTGTTCTTATTTTTATATTTCTCATGATATTCTCTTGTTAGTCTAGAGAAAACACTGTAATCTCTCATAAGTTTTCCCTTCACCTTGAAGAGTTTCTAACGTAAATCTTGTCTAACTATAAGAGGATGCATCTTTTAGCTTTGGACACTACCACTAAACCAAAATTAAATGATAGCCTTGATATTCATGATTTGTATCACACTAGGTTTGCACTGCATGCCAAAAAAGTTCATCTTTATCTTAATAAGGCTGATAACCTTTGGAATAGTGTTGTCTTGGCTAAGTGTGGACTGGTTTCTTCTTGGAATACTCAGAAACATCATTAGTTGGACTTGGAGAATTTTTCTCCCGGCTCATGTCTGAGCTTGTTAATGGTTTTACTCATGTTATTGATACTGGAAACTCGATAAAAGTTTTCTATGACAATTGGTTTTATGATTCTCCTTTTTCTTTAAAATCAACTTATTATAATACATCTCTCTTTTTTAATGATATAATTGTAGCTGATTTGATATTCTTGGAACTATATTTTGACAACATACTTGTGGAGCAAATTTCTAAGATTGAAATTTCTCAATCTCCTTATGATGATAAGATTGTGTGGAAGTCCAGTATCAAAGGGCAACCATCAAACATATTCAAGATAAGGAAAATATCCCTACTATGAATAGGAAAGTTCGGAAATTGCTATGGTGCATTCCTACTCTTCCTAGAGTTCTTTTACTATGTTGAAAATTATTACATAATCGTTTACAAACTTCTGCTAGACTTTCTTCCTTTGGCGTTATCAATGTTTATTGTTGTTATTTTGTGATCAATTTACTGATGACCCAAATTACATATTTTTTAGCTGTTTCTTTTCTAAAATCTTTTGATCATTTTATGAGAATTGTTTATATTTTCAATCTGAATATATAAATGAATGACAGAATGCTTCTTGGCTTAAAGAATGAGATAAACTATCTAAAAGTAGTAGATTACTTCTCAAATCTCTTATGACACATAACTAACGGTTGATTTAGAAAGCTCGCAATGATATTGTTTTTGATGGGAACAAGACCTCTCCTATCAATTTAGCATATAGAGCTATTAATTATGTGATGAATTCTGTGACATCTCATGTATCCGAAGGGTTTACTAACTTACCTTGCCAAAGTAGTATCAAATGAAAAAAAATAAACTCTGGTTGAATCAAACTAAATATTGATTATGCTTATAATATGAAAACTAAGAAGAGTGGGAACTGTTTGTTGTTGTTGTTGTTGATAGTATAAAACATGCAATTTCAGAAGGAATCAATTACATTATGATTGAAGCTGATAATAAAAACTTGATTAGAATATTGAAGAAAGAGGACAAGCCTCTATCACAATTTACCAATGTAATTTCGTAACCTCTTTTTATTGTTTCCCAAGTTCATGGGTTTAGAAATTTCTCAAATCCACGGAAGACAATTAGTGTACTCATTGACATACCATGCATGCTAGGGTCTTACGATTAGAACAGTCGTGGCATGTCAATTGGCCACCCGATTTGTGTTCATTGTTAAGTTCCGATGAGCTTGGACTTGATTGTATTAAATTCTCTTAATTAATTTAGTTTATATTAAAAAATTACTTCATGATTTACTTATTATTTTATCACTTATCTGATTGACATGTGCACCATTAAATTATTTACGACATCATATTTGGTGTTAAAAATATATATCCTGCTTAATTCACATAAATTAGAAAAAAAATAATGGTATTTATCGCTTCCACGTATTCAGAACATCTTTTCCTAACACGTGTTACCATTCTTCTGGTCTTTAATGGATCAGAGTGAAAACTCATGAGCTTCTCATCAAGCCCCTGTTGTTATCATCACACATTCAAGCAGATTAAGCTACTTAACAATTTCGTTTCCTCTTTCCTTAGCTAATATTGACATACTGCTCCATGTCAAGCAGTCATAGGAGCGTTTGGAGACGATCACATGGTGGAATTTTGCGATCCATCACCTTCAGCACCTCCTTCTCCATCATCGTCCTCCTCTGCGTACCACAGGAACTCAGCATACGCAGCAAGAACATGGCTGCATGGAAAATAAGCTTCAACTGTATAAGATTTTTTCTGTTTATAATTGAATAGGAAAGGATTCATGGATGATTTGCCTGTCATGAGGTGCAGCTTGAACTGCCTGTTGAAAGTAGCTGGAAGCTCGTTCTTCATCCTGGTGCAGCTCCCACACTAATCTAGCGTATTGTGACAGACTTTCTCCATCATCAGGGTCTGCAAGTATAGCACGAGAGTAGTACTCCTCGGCTCTTTTAATGTCTCCCTTGGCCTACATATGATGGAAGCAAATAATATGTTTCTTGATATAAAATCAAAGAAAATATGGATAAAAAAATGTGTCTTAATTATTCTTCGCAGAGAGAAGGCGGAAGCAATGGAAATATTACCTGGTAGAGAAACTCCGCGTAGTCTCTCAGGAACAGAGCATTTCTTGGGTTCTCCTCCACCATCCGCTTGTAGTGCATCTCCACATCCGACTGCTCTCCTCCGTTCCCCATCGGAACGTCGCATATCCCAACACCACCACCACCGCCAGCGGTCAAGAGCCCTGACCCGATCCGGTCGATCCCGAGCCCTCTCGCGAGGAACAACGGAGGCGGCTGCGGCCAGCCAGTACTCGCAGAGCCAGTTCGATTTTCGCTTGCAAAGTCGAATCCTCCATCAACGCGCTGCCCATCGTTCTCGTCATCGTCTTCTTCCTCCGCTGCCTCCTCTTCTGCCAGTGTTTTCCGGATGTACACGGAGAAGGAAAGGATGGTCTCCAGAGTCGTATGTGGAAGTTGAGAGGGGCACTTCGGTGATGGCGGATGGTGGTCGGAGAGAAAGGAGCCAAGATTGCCATCGGAGCGGCTTCTCCGGATGCCGAGGGATGGGCTCTGGTGACGGAAGTCGTCGGAGGCAGGGGATAAATGACAGGAGAAAGAGTGGCGATCGGGGTCAGGAGAGGAGTGGTGGTGGTGGTCGGAACACTCGGAGGAGATGTGGAGGGAGGAGGACGAGGAGAGGAGGGAGCCAAGAACTGGGGTGGACGAGCTCCTCAACATCATCACACGATTACACTCTTCCAAATGACTTCCCTCTCTTCTCCAAACCTAAATAAAGATGAGTACTCGTCAACCAAACTCCCGTGAACAAGAAAGGCCGTAGGACTCTTCTAAGAGCGCGCGCGCTTTCCATCTCTCTTCACTAGGTGCAACGTGACAGAGAAAGAGAGATCAAAAGAGAACCCAAAAAAATATCTCGGAGAGGCGGTGTGTGTGTGTGTGTGAGAGAGAGAGAGAGAGAGAGAGAGAGAGTAAGGGAGGTGGGAAGTCTGTGAACCAACGTGGTGTGTTCGTTTCTTCGCTCTCCCCCCTCCGATCTTTCGCCATCAACCTTCTTCTCGGTTTCTTCTTCAGCTCCTTCTTTTCTCGTGGCACTGTCACGTGGACGAGAAAGGCCGAGTCGACGTGGAACACATGCCAATACCGGTAAACGGGCCTTTCGTGAATAAGTTTAACGTGAACCGTCCTGCCTTTTTCGTGTATGTTAACTATATAAATAGTGGTAATTAATGTGATTGCTTCAGTCGTGACTCTTAAGATACCGACTGCTGGGAACATGACACATCTCGAGAAGCGTACTATTATTGTATATACAATATTCTCCTCTTGAGGACGCGTGCTAAGTCGTGGCACGTTCACCGTGCTCAAATTTAATTAGATATCGATGCAAGGCAATATGATTGATAGAAAAATATTAGCATATGAGATAGAAAACAATTAAGCAATGATTAAGAATAGTCTTAATTTTTAGAAATTAAAAGAGTAAAATATATAATTTAACTTAGGCTCAAGGTTTTTATGATTAAAATGGTGGCGTAGATTCTATCCTCCAAGTGTGGCTGACAAGTCAACCTTTTGTAGCTTATGGAGAATGTTTGGTTGAGGAAAACACAATCCATTTTGGAGAAGATTTATATTACAAATTTATTATGAAAAAGATTATTTTATTAAATAATATATATTTATATAGGAAATTTTTTCTTAATTATATACTCAAATCATATATTCGAATCATGTACTTAAATGATTCTCAAATTATAGATTGATTGAGGATTAAAATATATAAGAAATATAAAATTGTCATTCTATATTTATCTATATCATGTCAGGCAAGTAGCTTATTATTCAGCTCATATGAGCTTTAGTAGCCCATAGCCCACCTCTTCTTTAACCTAAACCCCAAATCTAATTAGGAGGATATGATGGCTACGAAAAATAAGAGAAAAAATTACACCAAAAGGACAAAAAATTATAATAATATGGTGATTCAAAAGGAGGAGAAAAATGATAGAAAAAGAAAAGAAAAAGAAAAGGGAAGAAGACAAGGACATTGTAGAGATTGTTCTTAAACATCGAAATAGTATTATCATCTCAGGTTAGATCAAATCTGTAGTGAATTTTTACTATGATTACTTAGGGAGGTTTTGGATATTATGCATAGTGACAAAATCCATGTATCTCAGTTATTCTCTTATGATTATTGGGGAGGTTTTGGGCAAGATACTTTAAGATTTGTATATTCATTATTCTTATAGTGGATTATCTCTAGTTTACCCCGTGATTTTTTACCCTTCACGTTATGGGTTTTTCACGTAAACCTTGGTGTTCTATTTGATTATGATTTTCGTTTAATTTCGCTGTGTTACAATATACTAGTATTTGTTCATATACAAAAGTTCTTCCTGTTTTTTATCCCATCAACTAGTATCATAGTAGGTTTTCGTGATTTAATTTTTTATATTCAAACATGGAGGCCGGTAGTATTTTTCGTATGGTTAGTTTGAACGAAAACAATTGGATGATATAAAAATCAAGAATGGAAGATCTCTTATATTACAAAAATTTGTATGGACCTTTACAAGGGGATAGTACAAAACTCATAACTACGACAGATGATGAGTGGAAGAGGTTAGATCCAAAAACGATCAGGTTTATTCGATAATGCCTCAATGATAGTGTCTTTCACCATGTTTCTACTGAAAGTTCTACATATTCTTTTTTAAAAAAAACTGAAAAGTCTCTATAAAAGAAAAACAACTAGTAATAAAGCTTTCTTGATCAGAAAACTTATAAACCTAAAATATAAAGAGGGTACTTTTATTGCTAAGCATTTGAATGAAATGCAAAGTATTACTAACCAATTATCCTCTATAAAAATATCTCTTGATGATGAGTTGCAAGCATTGTTACTTCTCTGTTCATTGTTAGAAAGTTAGGAAACACTAGTAGTTTCCCTTAGTAATTCTGTACGAGATGGTATTGTCACAATGAGTCAAGTAGCAAGTAGTTTATTGAATGAGGAGTTAAGAAGAAAGAACTCAGTAGTATCTCAGATTGATTCACAAGCACTTATCTTAGAGAACAGAGGAAGGTCAAAGTCTAAAAATTGAAGCAATTCACATATGGGTAGAAGTTAAGATCAAGGAAAGATATTTTTTGCTACAACTATGGTGAGAAAAGTAAATTATAAGAATCAATGTAAGTAACCTAACAAGAGTAAAAAAAAAGAAAAAGAAGTGGAGTCTATAGAATCAAAAGAGAATACCATAACTGTTGAATATTAGATTTTGATGATGAAACTAATTGATCGTATTTTGTTTATCTAATTATGTTTTAAGTCACACAGGTCTACTCTCAATCAGGCTTAGACAATTGATACAAAAAGAATTGATGTTGCATTGAAGGAAAACACGTCAGGAGATTGGACGTCGAGTCGGAGGTCCGGTCAACGATAGGCAAAAGGCTTCGGATAAAGAAATCGGGCATTGAGCCAGGAAGAGTGGTGTTGCACCAAGAAGATCAGGGTTGCAAGCGTCAATTGCTGATTGAGCAACAGGCTACAAGAAAAGGATGATACGCCGAAGAAACGGACGAATCGCCGATGTGCTAATGACGTGCCGGGCGATATTTCGATTAAGTGTTGTAATAATTATCTAGATCAAAGTAGGATTAAGGACTAATCGGGTTGTAATTAGGCAAACCTAGTTAGGGGCCAGTTAGACCCATACCCAAATAGGTTTAGAGTGGATAAAAGGCCCAAACAGGGTTGCTGAACCCTGTCTAGCGGTGGCACTACCAGACTAGGGTGGTGGTACCACTTGGGTTTAGTCTCCCAAGTGGACTAGGTGGTGGTTGTTGGGAAATCCTATGGGGCGACATCTCATGTGTAGCGGAAGAACAAAAAACAAAACCACAGATTTTTCGTAGAAAGGTTCCGTCATCATGCAAAGATCAGTGCGTCAAAAACAAATCCGCGAAAACTATATGTGTAAAAGAAAATACCTAGGGAGATCTTATATGCCTGAATCATAGTAGATCTGTAGGAAGGATGAAGGAGGTCAAGCATCCTCCTCTTTAGCGGTATCCACACGGTAGGGACTGCGACGATGCACCTCTCTAGGGACAAGAGAACAAGAGGTGGCTACCAAAAGAACCCCCCAGCCTATAGAGCTTTGGTTCCCTCCTATTTATAGAGGCTCCCTATAAACCCTAATTGTCACGAACGGTCATCGCACACCCGCAGCAACTTCGTTCCACGTTCCGTTCATCGCTTGCCCATGCTTGTACATATCCTTGGCAGCCTGTTTTGCCATATTTTGGTGTGTTTTTCCTTGTAAAAACGTAGAAAACAACAGCTGTAGTGCAGCAGAACGATTGCTCGCTGCATCTGCCTAGACATCCAAAAAGCGGCCGTTTTTAGTGTGCGCGGGTTGATTTGCGGTCGCGGCCGCGAGATTTTGTCGACCATCTCAGCACCTAGAACCCCGGGTGCACATGGCTGGATGGGGCTTGATAGTGTCGGGCGTTGAACACTTTCACAAGTTTGCACGTCCGTCAACTTGACGGAAACTTGCCTTCGCTGGCACTTGGGAGTAGTTGTTTGCGGACTTGCACGCTCATTCACCCTCTAAAGTCCTTGTTTTCCTCCTCTCTTTCTCTGCTTTCTCGCACTCCAAGTGCTCGCTCAATTGCATGTAAAGCTTCCCTCTTCGCGAGACGTCGGGACTTGTCCGCCCCTCGTTCCAACAACTAACCAACTTCTCTTTTGGACAGTCCTACGGGACTGCATGAGGTTGCAGCTCGGTGACCCTTTGCGGATGCGTATGTCGTAAGGCGCCTCAAGACTTAGGCAATCCAAGCTAAGTCCGATCGAAGTGGCGCGGCGATTCTTGACTTAGGCAACCGGCTAAGTCGGTGGCTTGCCGCAAGGGTGCCTCACCACTTAGACAATTCTTGCTAAGTGCGTGACATTGTGGTATCAGAGCAGGCAAGCAATTTAAGCAAGCAGCGAAGAAACTTCGCAATCTCACCATAGCGAAACAACGTGGTGAATCAAGCAAGATGGGGCAAGCTAGAATGTTGCCCCAAGCAGCCGTAGGAGGGCTGCATGTGCAAACTTGCTCGCTCGCTGCAGGAGCCGTTCGTGAGGAACGGGGTAGTGAGCATGAGGAGCGAGAAGTGGGCTACTCTCCACGAGCGAAGGAGGCACAATCCGGAGCGCCAACCGGAAGAAAGAGCCATAGAGAGATGGTCACAGCGGTGGAAACCCGCTTGGATGTTCTTGAAGCGAGCTTGAATGAACTCTACCAAGGCCAAAGTAGGCTTCTTGGCGTAGAGAGCTCGCAAGAAGAAGCTGAATCCCGGATCGACAAGGTTGAAGCCTTAGTCGACCGACTAACGGATGACACAAAGGACTCTGTGCAACATTTGCAAGATTTAGTGACGGAACTCACTTCCAAAGTTGCAATGCTCATAAGGGCGTTGAATGCGGGGGGAAGCAACACCCGCGTTGTGCCAACACAAAGCTTCAGGGCACCCGATCCACATTGTTATGGGGGTGCTAGAGATGCGAAGGAGCTCGAGAATTTTTTGTTTGATATGGAACAGTACTTTCGAGCTACGAGGCGGACTGCGAGGACACCAAAGTATCAATAGCGACTATGTATCTGAGCGGAGATGCAAAGCTTTGGTGGAGAACCCGTTGGGAAGAGATTCAACAAGGTCGGTCGAGTGGACACATGGGACGACTTGAAGCGTGAGTTAAGAACTCAATTCCTGCACGAGAACAGGTTAAATCGCAAGGAGGAAGTTGAGACAACTCCACCAAACAACTTCCATTCGGGACTATGTGAAGCAATTTTCTGCACTAATCTTTGGACATTCGGACATGTCTGAAAAGATAAGGCATTTAGCTTTCTTGGCGGCTTGAAGCTATGGGCTCAGCGGGAACTTCATCGACGGAATGTCACGATTTGGTCGGAACAATTACAGCATGAAGGCTTACCGACTTTGCTTCTCGGAGGACCCGCGGAAGAAGAAGCGATCCACGAAATCACCAACCAAGGCACCCTCTTGGGAAGGAACCTAGGGGTGAGCAAAGGAAGAAGAGTTTCCATAAGGGGTCGAACTCAAATGGCAGGGCCTCAAAACCTAGGAGATGTTTCTTGTGCGGAGGACCACATAGTGTATGGGAGTGCCCACAAAAACAGGCACTCAATGCCTTGTCGGCTTCCATCAAGACCCCTAAGCCAGACAAGGGCAAGGCAGTCGCCCTCAGTTCGAGTAGCTCCGAGTCGGGAAGCGACGATGAGAAGTCGCAAGGACCCCGAATGGGTGTGATGCGTTTGTTGAATGCATTGTGGGGTCAAGTGGGGGAGAACCTGAAGCCGAAGCAACAAAAAGTAGGAAGCAGTGAGTTGATGTATGTAAACATTAGACTCAATGGCCAAACCACCCGAGCAATGGTGGACACGGGTGCTACTCACAACTTCATCGCCGACCGAGAAGCAAAGCGGCTTGGGTTAATCTTAGAGAAGAACCCAAGTCGAATGAAGGCGGTTAACTCAGAGGCTAAGCAAATCTCTGGGCTAGCAAAGGGAGTTTCCATCAAGATCGGATCGTGGAGCGGGCGCACAAACATGATGGCGGTGCCATTGGATGACTTCCAAGTGATTCTTGGAATGGAGTTCATGCATGCAGCAAAGTTGGTGCCGATGCCGTTCATAGACTCCATATGTCTAATGGGAGGTGACAACCCCTGTGTGGTTTTTGTCACTCGAAGAGGAACCCAAGATCCCAACTATCTCGTTGCAATTGAAGAAGAAGTGCGCAAAGGAGAGTTAACCTTTGTGGCTGCGATGAAGTTAGAAACACTCGATGGGGGCGTAAAGAACATACTGCGGTGGCAAATGTCCGAAGGAGTTTGAAGATGTTATGCCACACGAGTTGCGAAAACTTTGCGCTTCTGTGAGGCGTAGACCATCTTATTGGGGAGCCGGGAGTGAAGCCTCCAACGAGACCACCATACCGCATGCCCCCTCCTGAGTTAGCAGAGCTTAGAAAGCAGTTAGATGAACTGCTAAGTGGTGGTCTCATCCGCAGTTCCAAAGCACCATTCGGAGCTCCAGTTCTCTTCTAGAAGAAACAAGATGGGAGTCTCCGACTATGCGTCGATTATCGAGCCCTTAACAAGGTGACTGTGAAGAACAAGTATCCCATCCCTCTCATTGCGGACTTGTTCGACCAATTGGGCAAAGCAAAGTATTTCTCAAAACTCGACCTTCGGTCGGGGTATTGGCAGGTGCGTATTACTGAAGGTGATGAAGCGAAGACTACCTGTGTGACCAGGTATGGAGCGTTTGAGTTCCTGGTGATGCCTTTCGGTTTAACCAACGCTTCAGCCACATTCTACACCCTTATGAACCAGCTATTCAAGGAGTATCTGGACAAGTTTATAGTTGTCTACTTGGACGATATCGTCGTCTATAGCCGAACACTTGAGGAGCATATTGAACACCTCTGAACAATCTTCAAAGTTCTTAGGGAGAATTCATTGTTCGTAAAAAGAGAGAAGTGCTACTTTGCTCAGAAAGAGATCTTATTCTTGGGGCATCGGATCGGCGACGGTTCCATTCATATGGATAAAGCAAAGGTGCAAGCAGTTGTGGACTGGCAAACTCCAAAGAAGGTGTCTGAACTGAGATCCTTCCTTGGGTTTGTGAACTACTATTGACGCTTCATACTGGGGTATTCGAAGCGCGCAACTCCACTATGAGTTCTTTGAAGAAAGAAGCGACCTTGGAGATGGTCCGACAAATGTGACGGCATTCCAAGACCTAAAGGCTGCCATTTTGGAAGAACCGGTGCTCAAATTGCCGGACTATGGGAAGCCCTTGAAGTCCATACGGATGCTTGAGACTTAGCTATTGGGAGTACTCATGCGGGAGGGCCATCCGGTGGCCTATGAAAGGTAAGCTCAACGAGACCGAGCGGCGGTATCCGTGCGAAGGAGATGACAACGGTGATCCATCGCTACGGGTGTGGCGACACTACCTTCTCGGATCGCGATTTATGCGAGAACGACAACATCGCTTTGAGTTACTTCGGACTCAAAGAAACTCTCCCCAAGCGAGCACGCGGTGGCGGGACTTCCTAGCGGAATTTGACATGGCAATGGAGTACAAACCCGGAAAAGCAAATGTCGTAGGCGATGCCTTGAGTCGAAAAGTGAAGGTCGTGAATGCCATGCAACTAGAGGCGAGAGGCCAAACAAGCCGATTGCAATCCAACTTCCTTTCCCGGATCAAGGATGGGTATGCGGTGATCCCCAAGCGGTAACCTTGATGCAATTGATTCAAGAAGGCAAGGCCACGGCGATTTTGGGTCGGGGAGGACTCGTCTACACAAAAGGGAATAGAGTTTATGTTCCTCAGGTGGATAATCTGAGGCGTGAGCTTTTGAAGGAGTGTCACGATTCCCTTTGGGCAGGATATCTGGGGATTCACCGAACATTGGCTCTTATGGAGAGGGCCTTCTATTGGCTGAAGATGGGGACGGATGTGGAGGAATATATTCGGACGTGCCTAACTTGTCAACAAGACAAAGTGGAGCAACGGAAGCCGGTGGGACTTTTGGAGCCGTTGCCCGTACCAGAAAGGCCGTGGGAGAGCATTTCTCTGGACTTCATATCTAGCTTGCCGGCTATAGGGGGACTCGGATCGATACTTGTGGTGGTCGATCGATTTTCGAAGTATGCAACCTTCATTGCTGCACCCCTACACTGTTCAGCAGAGGAAGCGGCGAAGCTAATGATGAAGAATGTGGTGAAGTATTGGGGAGTCCCACACAACATTATAAGTGATCGAGATGCTCGATTTCTGGGACGATTCTGGACCGAGTTGTTCAAATTATTAGGGTCGAAGCTATACTTCTCCACAAGCCTCCACCCCTAGACGGATGGCCAAACTGAGAGAATAAACTCACTCTTGGAGCAATATCTTCGGCACTACATGAGTGCCAACCAACGAGATTGGGTGAAGCTATTGGACATAGCCCAATTCTCCTACAACCTGCAGCGGAGCTCTGCATCCAACAAGAGCCCCTTTGAGATCATCATAGGATAACAGCCGTCGACTCCTCACACTTTGGCTGTGGATATACGAGGAGTAGTCCGTCCATATCATTTGGCAAAAGAATGGCATCGAAATGTAGATACGGGCCTACTTGGAGAAGCGGCCAAAAGATGAAGAAGTGGGCAGACTTGGGAAGGCGACCCCAGGAATACAAAGTCGGTGATTTGGTGTTGGTGAAGCTCCAACCAGCATCATTCCAATTCTTTAGAAACAAGGTGCATAAAGGATTGGTACGCAAGTATGATGGCCCCTTCCCAATCATCAGTAGGGTGGGCAATGTTTCCTACAAGTTGCAACTGCTGGCGTGGCTCAAGATGCATAATGTTTTCCATGCTAGCAACTTGAAAGCCTACCACTCCAATCCGCAAGATGCTTCTCGAGGCATTTCAACTCGTCAACCTCCCACCAGAGCTTCCTACGAGAAGCGAGTTGAAACCATTTTAGCAGATCGCAGGACAAGACTACCCAATGGAGCTGAACAAATTGAATACTTGGTGAAGTGGCGAAAACTTCCCAAAATCGAAGCCAGTTGGGAGCCAGAAGACACCCTCCGACATGAAGAAGTAGCTATCAAAGCCTACCAAAGAGTGTCAACGAGGGCGTCGACAGCTTAAGTGGGGGAGAATGTCACGAACGGTCGTCGCACACTCGTAGTAACTTCGTTCCACGTTCCGTTCGTCGCTTGCCCATGCTTGTACATATCCTTGGCAGCTTGTTTTGCCATGTTTTGGTGTGTTTTTCCTTGTAAAAACGTAGAAAACAACAGCTGCAGTGCAGCAGAATGATTGCTCACTGCATTTGCCTAGACATCCAAAAATAGCTCCGTTTTCGTGTGCCGCGGGCTGATTTCTGCAGGCCGCGGCCACGAGATTTTTGTCAGCCATCTCAGCACCACGAACCCCGGGTACATGGCTGGATGGGTCTTCAGTATAGTGTCGGGCGTTGAACACTTTCACAAGTTTGCACGTCAACTTGACGGAAACTTGCCTTCGCGCCCAGCACTTGGGGAGTAGTTGTTTGCGGACTTGCAGCTGCTCATTCACCCTTCTAAAGTCCTTGTTTTCCTCCTCTCTTTCTCTGCTTTCCTGCACTCCAAGTGCTCGCTCAATTGCTTGTAAAGCTTCCCTCTTCGCGAGACGTCGGGACTTGTCCGCCGCTCGTTCCAACAACTAATCAACTTCTCTTTTGACAGGTCCTACGGGACCTGCATGAGGTTGCAGCTCGGCTAACCCTTTGCGGACGTGTATGTCGTAAGGGCGCCTCAAGACTTAGGCAATCCAAGCTAAGTCTGATCGAAGTGGGCGCGAAGGCGATTCTTGACTTAGGCAACTTCAGCTAAGTCGGTGGCTTGCCGCAACGGTGCCTCACCACTTAGACAATTCTTGCTAAGTGCATGACATAATGGATCTTGCCCTGTTGGGTATTGGATCTCCATCCAATTACCCAAGCCTCTTATATTAGTGGGTCTCTACCCAATAATTCCTACATCATTCCCAATGATTAGAATGTCATCTACATATAATACCAAAAAGGTGATAGTGCTCCCACTTACCTTTCTATACACATAAGGCTCATCTTCGTTCTTAACAAAGTCATAATATTTGATTGCCTCATCAAATCTTATGTTATAACTTCGGGAAGCTTGCTTCAGTCCATAAATGGACCTAAACAACCTACACACCTTATTTGGGTTACCCTTGGATACGAATCCCTCAGGCTGTATCATATACACCTCCTCCTCGAGGTTGCCATTAAGGAATATGGTTTTGACATCCATCTGTCAGATCTCATAATCATAGTATGTTGTAATAGTTAATAGAATTCGAATAGATTTTAGCATAGCTACAGGTGAGAAAGTTTCATCATAGTCAACACCTTGCCTTTGATGATACCCCTTAGCTACTAGCCTTGCTTTATAGGTCTCTATCTTTCCATCTACTCCAATCTTCTTTTTGAAAATCCACTTACAACAAATGGGTACAATACCCTCGGGTGCATCAACTAGGTTCCAGACTTTGTTGGAATACATAGAATCTATTTCTGAATTCATAGTTTCTTACCATTTTTCGGAGTCTATGCTCATAATAGTCTCCTCGTAGATCTGAGGATCAATATCCTCAACATCTTCTCCTCTGATATGTCTCACATGTTAGGGATCGAGTGGCACTAAGAGGGGGAGGGGGGTGAATTAGTGCAGCGGTAAAGAATGATAAACTTTCGATGATTTAAAACAAGTTCGGAGACTTCGTACGATAGAAATCATGTTTTCGACTAAAACCGACTTCGATTAAAGTGTAATAAAGAGTGCTTAAAATAGGGAGTGTTTAGAGAGGAAGAAGACAGTGATGAGTAAGTTAAGCAGTGAAGAAAAGGAAGTTTGCAAAAATGTAAATGCAAGAATGTAAACATAAACTGTTTTTATAGTGGTTCGGTCATCCGACCTACATCCACTCCCGATTCCTTTTCACTTGAGGCCACCAACTTTCCATTAGCTGCCTTCCTTCCAACGGGCAAAGGCAAACTCCCTTTTATAAACTCTCTTTTACAAACTCTATTTACAAAGCTTTCCTCAATACCTCTCTTAAGAACACTTCTAAATTTTGGAGGAGGAATTTCTACTTCAAATGATAAAGTTTTCCCTTAGTTTTCTTGTACACTTTCTTACTTTTCAAGCAAGAGCACTTGGGGTATTTATAGACCTCAAGAGGATTCAAGTTTGGTGCTTAAATTTGGAGCCCAAATTTGAATTGCCTTAGTTTTCCCGATTATGGCAGTATTGGGTGGTGCCACCACCCATCCAACGGTGCCACTGTTGGTGCCCTCGGGGGCTGGGCGGTGCCACCGCTAGCCTAGGCAGTTCCACCACCCAGCTTTCGGCCTCTAGGCAGTTCCACCGCCCAGCTTTCGGCCTCTAGGCGGTTCAACCGCCCAGGTCATTTCAGCACACTAGTTTGGGCCGAAAACTCGACCAAAACCGGTCCAAACGAAGTTCAAATTGACCCAAATTTGGTTTATAGGATTAACACCTAATCCTAAAATAAATTATGTGCTAACTATGAATTTTAAAGATATTTTCTAAGCTATTACAAAGTTCACAAGACAAGACTTCTTTTGGCGAGCTTTCGGTGAACTTTCAGCGGTCTTCCGACGAACCCTCGGAAATCATTCTGTGAACTCCCAGCAAGCTCCCGGACTTTACGATGATCTTGTTGAGTCCACTGAGCTTCTTTGGTAAGCTCTGATCTTTCTTGGCAAGCTCCGCGAACTTCCGACGAACCTTCCGGCGAACTTCCGAAAACCCTTCGGCAAGCTCCCTACTTGTTCTCGGCCAGTTCTGGCAGCACTCCCAATGAATCTTCGGACTTCCATCGAACTCTCGAACTCCCAACGATCCATCACACTTGTCTTCCGACACTTTATTTCACTTTATATCTTCATCATCATCGTAGTTAATCCTGCACACACACAAACAAACCTCTACTTCGATCTAGACAATTATTATAATGTGAATTGACATTTAGTTGCCTGATACATCATTGGTCGGTGCTTCGTTCGATTCTTTGGCACATCATCCTCTCTTGCGACTTATTTCCTAATCGGTGGTTGACCTCTACAACCCCGATATCCATGGCGCAACTTCGCTCTTCTTGGCCCGATGCCCGACGTCCGAAGCCTTCTGCCGATTGTCGATCGAACCTCGGCTCGACATCTAATATCCTGACGTGATCACCCGGTGCAACGTCAATTCCTCTAGTGTCAACTACCTAATCCTGATCGATAGTAGACCTACGTAACTCAAAACGTAGTTAGATCACAAATCATAATTAATTAGTTTCATCATCAAAATCTGAGATTCAACACCACATATCTCTCAGGAGGATGGGATACTCTACCAGACCTACGTAAAGTTGGAACTTGTGTGCTAGGTATCTGAACATATTCTGGCTGTGGAATGGTGCTTGAGCTAGGTTCTCCAACCTCGCTCAACTCTATCATGCTTTCACTATCTCCACCAAGAATGTGTTCTTTCTCAAGGAACACTACTCTCTTGGCTACAAAGACCTTTTGATCCTTAGGGTGACAGAAATAATACCCACAAGTTTCCTTGGGGTATCTCATGAACTTGCACTGTTCCATTCTGGATTCCAACTTGTCAGGGTTGTGTCTCTTGACATGGGCAAGACAGCCCCAAATCTTAATAACCTTAAGATCGGGCTTCTTCCCATTCCATATCTCATATGGAGTAGACATTACTGGCTTAGTTAGAATTCTGTTGAGAAGGTAAGCTGTGGTCTCTAGGGCATATCCCCAGAATGAGATGGGTAAGTCGGCGAAACTCATCATGGACGCACCATGTCTAATAGTGTGCGATTCCTCCTTTCTGATACACCATTAAGCTGCGGTGTATAAGGATGTGTCTATTGGGATAAAATCCCATGATCTTTGAGGAACTGGGTGAACTCTGTACTCAAGTACTCACCTCGTCGATTTGATCGAAGGGTTTTAATACTTTTCTGTCTGGTTTTTCACTTTATTTTTTATATTCTCTAAATTTCTCGAAAGCCTCAGACTTGTACTTCATCAAGTACACATGTCCGTATCTTGAGAAATCATTAGTAAAAGTAATGAAGTAGGAATAACCACCTATGGCATGAGTTGACATGGGACCACATACATCACTATGTATGAGTTCTAGTAACTCAGTGGCTCTCTCCAGTTTCACTAAATAGAGAGTTGGTCATTATTTCTCGAAGGCAAGGTTCACAAGTTGCATATGACTCATAGTCAAATGGATCTATATATCTATTCTTCAGCAACTTTTGAATCCTTCCCTCATGGATGTGACCTAGCCTACAATGCCACAGATATGCATTGTTCACATCTTCTCATTTCCTCTTAGACTCACTTACACTCATGATATGTGGAGCTGTATTTAGCATAAATAAATCATTATGCAATGTTCCTCTCGTGATGATCTCATCATCTAATATTATTAAAAAACTATTATTCTTAGAAACTAATTTATATCCACTAACTATCAAACATGAAATGAAAATAATATTTTTGATAATAGAAGGAACATAATAGCATGCATCTAATACAATAATAGCTCCACCAAGCAGATATAAGGTGACCTTGCCAACAGCCACTACAGCAACCTTTGCTCCATTGCCCATTTTAAGGTCCATCTCACCTCTGTTTAATCTCCTAGGCCTTACTAGAACCTGCAACGAATTACAGATATGATAAGCACTCCTGGTATCCAACACTCATGTGTTATTATAAGATTCTGACAAATGGAGACTGATCATGAATGTACCTGAAGCTTCTCCAAGCTTCTGTTTCGCCCTCTCTATAAGGTACTCTTTGTAGTTCCTCTTCTAGTGCCCATCTTTGCCGAAGTGGAAGCACTGGTCTTTGTCCTTTGTTGGGTCTTTCTTGGTAACCTTTACCTTACCTATTTTACCCTTGCCCTTGCCCTTGCCCTTCTTAAGGGACATCTCAGCCTTTCTTTTTTTTTTGGTCTCACTAGTATAGAGAACTGGCTTCTCTTTCTTGATGGTGCTCTATGCTTCTCTCAACATATTGAGGAGCTCTAGGAGGGTCACCTCAAGTTTGTTCATATTAAAATTTATTATGAACTGAGAAAAGAAATCTGGTAGGAACTGAAGTACAAGATCCACACATAAGTTATCCACTAGAACCATTCCTAGACCTGAGTTTCTCGATCCACTCAATCATCTTAAGGATATGGTTCTGAACCGGTGTCCCCTTAGTCATCCTGGCACGGAAAAGGCTCTTTGATATCTCATATCGCTGAGTTCTTCCCTATTCCTTAAACAGTTTACGGAGATGCAAGAGTATGGAATTAGCATCCATATTTTTATGTTGCCTTTGTAACTCAGTAGTCATAGAGGCCAACATATAACACTGAGCAAGAGTGGAATCATCTATATACTTTACATAGCGAGCGATCTCATCCTTGCTTGCCCCTTTGTCGGGTGTAAGGATCACTGTATTAAGGACGTATGTAATTTTATCTACCATGAGAACGATTCTCAAATTGTAGAGCCAATCCATATAATTTGGACCAGTGAGGTGGTTGGCATCAAGTATGCCACGTAAAGGATTTAAAAGCGATATTTTTTCTGAAATTAAAGATGTAGCAGAAATAAATAACATGCAGACTTTGTAAAAATTAAATAGTTAAGATAAGGACTTTTATCTTAATATATTCTCACTAATTTTTCACGAGACACACAACACCCTCCGGTATGTGAATCGAAGACCCATAACGGATCTCTAGTGGGGATCGAGATCTAATTCGGTACCTTAATGTAACCTCGAGGGACTCGACCAATCACGTTAAGCCCGGCAAAGTAGGTAACCCTTGTCAATCACAACTCCTTGTGATTCCCATCCTGTTCGGCCTCCGAACCACCATGGCCTCGAGGGACTCGACTAACGATGATGTTCAGTTAAGACATCACCATCATTACAAGATAAGTCTGATTCGATGATATACTCTCGAGGGACTCGACCAAGCATACCATGTCCTCAAGTCACCGGTGACATCTATATATCATAGATAAGATAGCGAAACACGATATAGGTGAGTCTCGAGGGACTCGACCAACTCAACCTACACCGGGAATCGGTTCCAACCTATAACGATGGAAGGCCACGTGGGTCAATCTAATTACCTCACATTTATCGACTTAATATTATTAATAGAGGGGATTTTTGATTTGGTCTCCTAACATAATATGTCACATATATACATATTTAATATATATATCTACATCGTATGCAAATATATATACATATCTAGTATGTGTATAACCAATCACACATCACATGAGCAATCACACCAGATGATCATGGACAACATCCTAATATGAACAGGCCTGAGCTAATGGGCTCAATCACTCACATCAAGATCTATGCGTGCTTCGGCATATCTCCATGCCCTGTGATCATCCTTCTTGCTTCGTTGGTTCCGTTGGTATCTCAACGCATCTCCATACGTCGGATCGTCCGTCTCAACCTCATGGGTCCTACTACCACTGTGCCTCCTCATGCAATTACAACATAATTACAAATATGCAGGCCCGACAATAAATGAGAAAAATAGAGGCTCGTAGGCCTTAATAATAATAATCACATGTACACACATTGTCCATGATCATCTGTCCACATCAAACATCACATATATATGTTATTATATAAGACTACTAGATAAATAATAATTATTAATTAAATATTTTAATTAATTAATATTTTTTGAAATCAAGGACATAAAGGAAATTTTCTAAATTCCAAAGGGTATTTTGATTATTCGGCCAAAAGGGATAGAAACCAAAATTTCTAAAATTTCGAGGGGCAAAAATATCTTTTTTCCAAAAAACCCTAATCCCTCTTCTGCCTCCTACGTTGCGGCGTGGCCGCCGCCACCCTATCGGCGACGGCCACTACCTGTGAGTGTGCCGCCCCTGCCTGGGTTGGGCGCCGCCGTAGCGGCCGCTTCTGCTCGTGGGCAAGCACCACTGCCTCGCAAGCAGCGTTGTCGCTGTGGGTGCCACCCGCAAGGGCCTCGCGGGCGCCGCTACCCCACAGGCAGCCGCGGGTGCCTTTGCCCGTGAGCTGCGGGGTAGTGCCCGTAGTCGTCGCTGCCCCGTGCGTGTCTCTACCCGTGCCTTGTAGGCAGGCAGTAGGCCGTCGACTACCTATCGCCGCCCGCAGCTTGCCTACGTGCTCCTTACACGCAGTCACCGTCGTCGTTATCATTACAGGCACCAAGGCTGCAAGCAGCCTTGCGGCCACTATGCGAGGGCACCAAGGACAGCAACACTTGCTGCCCTTCCTCACCTTTTGAGTCAACGATTTTAACGATAAAAACTATTCTAAATCATAACACATGTAGTTTAAGATATGATCTTTGCACGAACAACCTGGCTCTGATACTACTGTTTGAAAATCCTGTGGTGTGACATCTCATGCGCAGTGGAAGAATACAAAACAAAACCATGGATTTCCCATAGAAAGGTTTCATCGTTGTGCGAAGATCGATGCATCAAAAATAAATCTGTGAAAATTACATGTGCAAAAGAAAATACCTAGAGAGATCATATATCTCTGAATCCCTATAGATCTATAGGAAAGATGAAGGAGGTCAAGCATCCTCCTCTCTAGCGGTATACACATGATAGGGACTACGACGATGCACCTCTCTAGGGAGAGAAGAACAGGAGATGGCTACCAAAAGAACCCCCCAACTTATAGAGCTTTGGTTCCCTCCTATTTATAGAGGCTCCCTGTAAACCCTAATGGATCTTGCCTTGTTGGGTATTAGATCTCCATCCAATTACCCAAGCCTCTAGGATTAGTGGGTTTATACCCAATAATCTCTTATTAGCAATTATTGGATCTCATCTTAGGATCTAATAATTCAGGGGCTTAATGGATATCTAATAAGATAGGAGCTCCAGCAGATATCTTATATCCGAACCTTTACTTGTTGCAACACCTACCACATGTGTGTGACCCTCTAGGCCCAATATCGAGCTGGCCATGAGTCATACTTGTCAGAACTCCTTCTGACTTAGTGAATTATTATCTCTATAATAATTCACCCAACTCATCGATTGCGGACGTACTATGCCACTATGTCGTAGCCCCCAAACGATACAGGGGAATCCAATTCTTTGGATCTATCTGTCCTTAGTTACCATGTATCTATAGTCCCTCATCTAACTAATATCCCAGAGGCCCTATATCAGGCATGGTGCTGTCATACCCATACGGTCTCTTTTCGAGTCTTGCTTTTATCGGATTCTCTCGGAGAACTCTTTCTCTCTCAATCCGAATAACCTTGGCCAAGGATTTGTTTGAGCAAGAATACATGAAATATTTCTCTTATGATACCGAGAGCGGATGATCCTCAATTGATACTCAATAGCCCTCGTAAGGTTGGCTACCACTCTCAATAATCGATTGTATTTGATCTGGAACTTTCCAAACCTATAAGTCCGGTATCAAAGAGTGGAGTACTCATATAAGACATCCTTAGTATCATAAGTCAAAGGACTAGATATACTATTGGGACTACAGAATTATTGTTTGACGTGAGGTATCAATAACCATCCAGCATTCTATAAGCGGATCAATCAGTAAACTCATTCCCCAATGAGCACCTGCACTATACCCTTAGTGTCCCCACACGAGTAGTTATGAGACCAGACACCTCTATTATATAGATGGGTATACAGCACACCAGTCTATCCAGTTGTCTCGATGTCCCTCTCAAATAACTTATGATCAGGATTATTTAGGGTCTGTGTTTAAAGATGAATCGGTCTCATTATCGTAATCTCATCACAATCTGATTCCCATTGCATAGATCCATGGACATCACATTATATGTAACATGTAAGATAAAGTAATAAAATGCCTAATAATAAGCTAAGAGAAAGTGTGCATATCAAGTCACAAGTGCCATCACTCATGTGATTGGCTTACAAGGCACATATGACTAGTAGTGGTACTGCCCTAGGACAGAGTGCTTGGGCGGTGGCACCATTGGTTGGGCGGTGGTACCGCATAGTACACTGACCATGTTAGTGTGTCAAGCAGTAGTACCGTCAGACTGAGTGGTAGTACCGCCTAGTGTAAGATTTAGATTGGCGGTGGTACCACTAGTACCCTAGAAATCCGGAGTGATTCAAATTTGGGCTCCAAATTTAAATCCTCTTAAGGTTTATAAATATCCCAATTATTTTTGTTTGGGACAACAAGAAGTGTGTAAGAAAACTAAGGGAAAACTCTATCATTTGAAGTAGAAATCCCTCCTCTGAAAGTTTAGAAGTGCTCTTAAGAGAGGTGTTGAGGGAAGCTTTGTAAACAGAGTTTGTAAAAGGGAGTTTCATCTTCACCCATTGGAAGGAAGACAATTAGTGGAAAAGCCGGTGGCCTCAAGTGAAGAGGAATCGAGAGTGGACGTAGGTCGTATGACTGAACCACTATAAATCAGTTTGCATTTATATTCTTGTAATTTACTTTACTGCAAACTGTATTTACTTCGCTACTCTACTTGCTTATTGTCTTTCTTCATCTTAAAATGCTCTTAAATTAATTATGTCTTAATCGAAATCAATCTTAGTTGAAACAAAGTTTTCAACGTACTGTCACGCACTTAGCAAGAATTGTCTAAGTGGTGAGGCACCCTTGCGGCAAGCCACCGACTTAGCTGAAGTTGCCTAAGTCAAGAATCGCCTTCGCGCCCACTTCGATCGGACTTAGCTTAGATTGCCTAAGTCTTGAGGCACCCTTGTGACATACGCGTCCGCAAAGGGTCAGCCGAGCTGCAACCTCGTGCAGGTCCCGTAGGACCTGTCAAAAGAGAAGTTGATTAGTTGTTAGAACGAGCGACGGACAAGTCCCGACGTCTCGCGAAGAGGGAAGCTTTACAAGCAATTGAGCGAGCACTTGGAGTGCGAGAAAGCAGAAAGAGGAGGAAAACAAGGACTTTAGAGGGTGAATGAGCGGTGCAAGTCGCAAACAACTACCCCCCAAGTGCCGGGCGAGAAGGCAAGTTTCCGTCAAGTTGACGTGCAAACTTGTGAAAGTGTTCAACGCCCGACAATATACCGAAGCCCCATCCAGCCATGTGCCACCCGGGGGGTTCCAGGATGCTGAGATGGGTGACAAAAATCTCGTGGCGCGCCTACGAAATCAGCCAGCGGCACAGCGGAGCTATTTTTGGATGTCTGGCGGATGCAGCGATCGTTCTACTGCGCTGCAGCTGCTATTTTCTACGTTTTTACAAGGAAAAACACACCAAAACATGGCAAAACATGCTGCCAAGGATATGTACAAGCAAGGGCAAGCGACGAACGGAACGTTGAACGAAGTTCTTTGCGGGTGTCGACGGCCAGTTCGTGACATTCTCCCCACTTAAGCTGTCAGCGCCCTCGTTGACACTCTTTGTAGGCTTTGATAGCTGCTTCTTCATGTCGGAGGGTGTCTTACGGCTCCCAAGCGGCTTGATTTTGGGAAGTTTCGCCACTTCACCAAGTATTCAATTTGTTCACTCCATTGGGTAGTCTTGTCCTGCGATCGGCTAAAATGGTTTCAACTCGCTTCTCGTAGGAAGCTCTGGTGGGAGGTTGTGAGTTGAAAGCGCCTCGAGAAGCATCTTGCGGATCGGAGTGGTAGGCTTTCAAGTTCTTTGGCATGGAAAACATTGTGCATCTTGAGCCACGCCGGCAGTTGCAACTTGTAGGAAACATTGCCCACCCTACTGATAATTGGGAAGGGGCCATCATACTTGCGCACCAATCCTTTATGCACCTTGTTTCTAAAGAATTGGAGTGATGCTGGTTGGAGCTTCACCAACACCAAATCACCAACTTTGTATTCCTGGGGTCGCCTTCCCAAGTCTGCCCACTTCTTCATCTTTTTGGCCGCTTTCCAAGTAGGCCCGCGCAATATCTGCATTTCGATGCCATTCTTTTGCCAAATGATATGCGGATGGACTACTCCTGTATATCCAATAGCCAAAGTGTGAGAGTCGGCCATTGTCTGTGATGATCTCAGGGAGACTCAAAGGGGCTCTTGTTGGACGCAGAGCTCCGTTGCAGGTTGTAGGAGAATTGGGCTATGTCCAATAGCTTCACCCAATCTCGTTGGTTGGCACTCACGTAGTGCCGAAGATATTACTCCAGGAGTGAGTTTATTCTCTCAGTTTGGCCATCCGTCTGGGGGTGGAGGCTTGTGGAGAAGTATAGCTTCGACCCTAATAATTTGAACAACTCGGTCCAGAATCGTCCCAGAAATCGAGCATCTCGATCACTTATAATGTTGTGTGGGACTCCCTAATACTTCACCACATTCTTCATCATCGCGCTTCCTCTCACGAACGGTGTAGGGGTGCAGCAATGAAGGTTGCATACTTCAAAATCGATCGACCACCACAAGTATCGGAGTCCCCTACACCGGCAAGCTAGATATGAAGTCCAGAAATGCTCTCCCACGGCCTTTACGTGCAACGCGGCTCTAAAAGTCCCACCGGCTCCCGTTGCTCCACTTTGTCTTGTTGACAAGTTAGGCACGTCCGAACATATTCTTCCACATCTGTCCCCATCTTCGGCCAATAGAAGGCCCTCTCCATGAGAGCCAATGTTCGGTGAATCCCCGGATGTCCTGCCCAAAGGGAATCGTGACACTCCTTCAAAAGCTCACGCCTCAGATTATCCACCGGAGGAACATACACTCTATTCCCTTTTGTGTAGACGAGTCCCTCCTGGACCCAAAATCGTCGTGCCTTGCCCTCTTGAATCAATTGCATCAAGGTTACTGCTTGGGGATCACTGTACAGTCCATCCTTGATCCGGGAAAGGAAGTTGGATTGCAACTGGCTTGTTTGGCCTCTGCCCTCTAGTTGCATGGCATTCACGACCTCCACTTTTCGACTCAAGGCATCAGCTACGACATTTGCTTTTCCGGGTTTGTACTCCATTGCCATGTCAAATTCCGCTAGGAAGTCCTGCCATCGTGCCTGCTTTGGGGAGAGTTTCTTTTGAGTCTGGAAGTAACTCAAAGCGATGTTGTCTGTTCTCAGTACAAATCGCGATCCGAGAAGGTAGTGTCGCCACACCCGTAAGCAGTGGATCACCGCTGTCATCTCCTTCTCGTGCACTGGATACCGCCGCTCGGTCTCGTTGAGCTTACGGCTTTCATAGGCCACCGGATGGCCCTCCTGCATGAGTACTCCCCCAATAGCGAAGTCTGAAGCATCTGTATGGACTTCGAAGGGCTTCCCATAGTCTGGCAATTTGAGCACCGGTTCTTCCAAAATGGCAGCCTTTAGGTCTTGGAATGCCGCTTCACATTTGTCGGACCATCTCCAAGGCTGCTCTTTCTTCAGCAACTCTGTTAGTGGAGTTGCGCGCTTCGAATACCCCAGTATGAAGCGTCGATAGTAGTTCACAAACCCAAGGAAGGATCTCAGTTCAGGCACCTTCTTTGGAGTTTGCCAGTCCACAACTGCTTGC
Source organism: Musa troglodytarum (assembly GCA_023547065.1). Classification (NCBI taxonomy): domain Eukaryota; kingdom Viridiplantae; phylum Streptophyta; class Magnoliopsida; order Zingiberales; family Musaceae; genus Musa; species Musa troglodytarum. Next base: position 17,392,949 of record CP097507.1, on the reverse strand, counting down.
ACCTTTGCTTTATCCATCTGAATGGAACCGTCGCCGATCCGATGCCCCAAGAATAAGATCTCTTTCTGAGCAAAATAGCACTTCTCTCTTTTTACGAACAATGAATTCTCCCTGAGAACTTTGAAGATTGTTCGGAGGTGTTCAATATGCTCCTCAAGTGTTCGGCTATAAACGACGATGTCGTCCAAGTAGACAACCACAAACTTGTCCAGATACTCCTTGAATAGCTGGTTCATAAGAGTGCAGAATGTGGCTGGAGCGTTGGTTAAACCGAAAGGCATCACCAGGAACTCAAACGCTCCATACCGGTCACACGCAGTAGTCTTCTTCATCACCTTGAATACGCACTGCCAATACCTCGACCAGAAGGTCGAGTTTGAGAAATACTTTGCTTTGCCCAGTTGATCGAACAAGTCCACAATGAGAGGGATGGGATACTTGTTCTTCACGGTCACCTTATTAAGGGCTCGATAATCGGCGCATGTCGGAGACTCCCATCTTGTTTCTTACGGAAGAAGCTGGAGCTCGAATGGTGCTTTGGAACTACGGATGAGACCACCACTTAGCGGTTCATCTAAGCGCTACGAGCTCTGCTAACTCGGAGGGCATGCGGTATGGTGGTCTCATTTGGAGGCTTCACTCCGGCTCGGCTCAATAAGATGGTCTACGCCTCTGCGTGGCGGCAAAGTTTTAAACCTTTCGGGTGGCATAACATCTTGAACTCCTTGGGACATTTGCCACGCGCAGGTTCTTTACGGGCCCCCATCAGTGACTCTAACTTCATCGCAGCCACAAAGGTTAACTCTCCTTTGCGTACCTTTCTTCAATTTGCAGCGATAGTTCTTTGAGGATCACAGGGTTCCTCTTCGAGTGTGAAACCACACGGGGTTGTCACCTCCCATTAGACAAATGGAGTCTAGGAGCGGCATCGGCACCAACTTTGCTGCATGCATGAACTCCATTCAAGAATCACTTGGAAGTCATCCAATGCACCGCCATCATGTTTGTCGCGCCCGCTCCATGATCCGATCTTGATGGAGACTCCTTTGCTAGCCAGATTCGCTTAGCCTGCGAGTTAACCGCGTTCATTCGACTTGGGTTCTTCTCTAAGATTAATCCAAGCCGCTTTGCTTCTCGGTCGGCGATGAAGTTGTGAGTAGCACCTGTGTCCACCATTGCTCGGGTGGTTTGGCCATTGAGTCTAATGTTTACATACATCAACTCACTGCTTCCTGCTTTTTGTTGCTTCGGCTTCAGGTTCTCCCCCACTTGACCCCGTAATGCATTCAACAAACGCATCGCACCCATTCGGGGTCCTTGCGACTTCTCATCGCTGCCCGACTCGGAGCTACTCGAGCGAGGTGACTGCCTTGCCCTTATGCGGCCGGGGTCTTGATGGAAGCCAGGCAAGGCATTGAGTGCACTGTTTTTGCGGGCACTCCCCATACCGTGGTCCGTTGCACAAGAAACATCTCCTAGGTTTGGAGGCCACTGCCATTTGAGTTCGACCCCTTATGGAAACTCTTCTTCCTTTGCTCACCCTTAGGTTCCTTCCCGGAGGGTGCCTTGATTGGTGATTTCTGTGGGCTTCTTCTTCGCGGGTCCTGCGAGGAAGCAAAGTCGGTAAGCCTTTCTGCGGCTGCAATTGCTCCGACCAAATTAGTGACATTCCGTCGATGAAGTTCCTGTTGAGCCCATGGCTTCAAGCCATCAAGAAAGCTAAACAGCTTATCTTTTTCAGACATGTCCTGAATGTCCAGCATTAGTGCAGAAAATTGCTTCACATAGTCCCGAATGGAAGTTGTTTGGTGGAGTTGTCTCAACTTCCTCCTTGCGACGAACTCAGTGTTCTCAGGCAGGAATTGAGTTCTTAACTCACGCTTCAAGTCGTCCCATGTGTCCACCCGGCACCGACCTTGTTGAGTCGTCCCATGTGTCCACCCGGCACCGACCTTGTTGAATCTCTTCCCAACGGGTTCTCCACCAAAGCTTTGCATCTCCGTTCAGATACATAGTCGCTATTGATACTTTGGTGTCCTCAGAGTCTGGCCTCGTAGCCCGGAAGTACTATTCCATATCAACAGAAAATTCTCGAGCTCCTTCGCATCTCTAGCACCCCATAACGGTGTGGGTCGGTGCCCTGAAGCTTTGTGTTGGCAGTGTTGCTTCCCCGCATTCAACGCCCTTGTGAGCATTGCAACTTTGGAAGTGAGTTCCGTCACTAAATCTTGCAAATGTTGCACGGAGTCCTTTGTGTCATCCGTTAGACGGTCGACTAAGGATTCAACCTTGTCGATCCGGGATTCGGCTTCTTCTTGCGAGCTCTCTATGCCAAGAAGCCTACTTTGGCCTTGGTAGAGTTCATCCAAGCTCGCTTCAAGAACATCCAAGCGGGTTTCCACCGCTGTGACCCTCTCTCTATGGCTCTTCCTTCCGGTTGGCGCTCCAGATTGCGCCTCCTCCGCTCTTGATGAGCAACCCACTTCTCGCTCCTCATGCTCACTGCCCCGCTCCTCATGAGCGGCTCCTGCGGCAGCGGCGAGTTGCACATCACAGCCCTCCTGCGGCTGCTTGGGGCAACATTCCGGCTTGCCCCATCTTGCTCGATTCACCACGTTGTTTCACCATGGTGAGATTGCGAAGTTTCTTAGCAGCTTGCTCAAATTGCTTGCACGCTCACGATACCTGATATCACGCGCCAGCAGAATTGTCTAAGTGGTGAGGCACCCTTGTGGCAAGCCACCGACTTGAAGTTGCCTAAGTCAAGAATCGCCTTCAGCGCCCGCCCGATCGGACTTAGCTTAGATTGCCTAAGTCATGAGGTGCCCTTGCGACATACGCGTCCGCAAAGGCTCAGCCAAGCTTCAACCTCGTACAGGTCCGTGGGACTGTCAAAAAGAAGTTGATTAGTTGTTGGAGCGGCGACGGACAAGTCCAGGCGTCTCGCGAAGAGGAAGCTTTACAAGCAATTGAGCGAGCACTTGGAGTGCGAGAAAGCAGAGAAAGAGAGGAGGAAAACAAGGACTTAAGAGGGTGAACGAGCAACTGCAAGTCCGCAAACAACTACTCCCCAAGTCTTGGGCGAGAAGGCAAGTTTCCGTCAAGTTGACGTGCAAACTTGTGAAAGTGTTCAACGCCCGACAATATACTGAAGCCCCATCCAGCCATGTGCCACCCGGGGGGTTCCAGGGTGCTGAGATGGCTGACAAAAATCTCGTGGCCACGGCCTACAGAAATCAGCCCGCGGCACACGAAAACGGAGCTGTTTTTGGATGTCTAGGCAGATGCAGCGAGCGATCGTTCTGCTGCGCTGCAGCTGCTATTTTCTACGTTTTTACAAGGAAAAACACACCAAAACATGGCAAAACACGCTGCCAAGGATATGTACAAGCAAGGGCAAGCGACGAACGGAACGTTGAACGAAGTTGCTGCAGGTGTGCGACGACCGTTCATGACAGTACGAAGATTCTTAAATTGTTTTTAAATCACTGAAATTTTTTGTTATTAACCGCTGTACTAATTCACCCCCCCCTCTTAGTGTCGCTCTAGATCCCAATAATTGGTATCAGAGCCTCGTTATTTCTCTTTCGGATTCACACCCATAAGAAATGGCTCTTCACAGCTTTCAAGAGGGTTTTTTTATTGTTCGTCCCCCGTTCTTTAATGGTTCGGATTACATATATTGGTAAACTTGAATGAGAGCTTTCTTACTTTCTATGAATTTGGATTTATAGAATATTATTAAAAATGGCTTTTAACATCCCTCTAAATCGATGAATGAATGGTCGAATTTAGAGAGAAAATTGTTGAATCTCGGATTTTAATGATGAAACTAATTGATTATGTTTTGTGATCTAATTGTGTTTTGAGTTACGTAGGTCTACTATCGATCAGGATTAGACAGTTGACACTGGAAGAATTAACGTTGCGCTGGGTGATCACGTCAGGATATTAGATGTCGAGTCGGAGGTTCGGTTGACAATTGGCAGAAGGCTTCGTAAGTTGGGCATCAAGCCAAAAAGAGTAAAGTTGCACCATGAATATCGGAGTTGCGGAGGTCAACCGTCGATTGGGCAACAAGCCGCAAGAGAGGACGATGTGCTGAAGAATCAGACGAAGCACCAGCCAATGATATGCCGGGCAACTGAATGTCAATTCGCACTGTAATAATTGTCTAGATTGAAGTAGAGGTTTGTTTGTGTGTGTGCAGGATTAACTACGATAATGATGAAGACGTAAAGCGAAACAAAATGCTGGAAGACAAGTGTGATGGATCATTGGGAGTTCGAGAGTACGACAGAAGTTCGAAAATTCATTGAGAGTGCTACTGGAACTGGTCGAGAATGAGTATGGAGCTTGCCGAAGAGTTTTCGGAAGTTCGTCGGAAGCTCGCAAAGCTTGCTAAGAAAGATCGAAGCTTGCCAAAGAAGCTCGGTGGACTTGCTAAGATCATCGTGAAGTCTGGGAGCTTACCAGGAGTTCACAGAATGGTTTCCGAGGGTTTGTCGGAAGACCGTCGAAAGTTCGCCGAAAGCTCACCGAAAGAAGTCTTATCTTATGGACTTTGTAATAGCTTAGAAAATGTCTTTAAAATTCATAGTTAGCACATAATTTAGTTTAGGATTAGGTGTTAATCCTATAAACCAAATTTGGGCCAATTCGGACTTCGTTTGGACTGGTTTTGGCTGAGTTTTCGACCCAAACTAGTGTGCTGAAATGACCTGAGCGGTTGAACTACCTAGAGGCCGAAAGTTGGGTTGTGGAACCGCCCAGGCTGGTGGTGGCACCGCCCACACCCACGGGCACCAGCGGTGGCACCGCCCAGTACTGCCAGAATCAGGAAAATCGAGGTAATTTAAATTTGGCTCCAAACTTGAATCCTCTTGGGGTCTATAAATACTCCAAATGTTCTTGCTTGAAGAGCAAGAAAGTGTGCAAGAAAACTAAAGGAAAACTCTGTCATTTGAAGTAGAAATCCCTCCTCCAAAAGTTTAGAAGTGTTCTTAAGAGAGGTGTTGAGGGAAGCTTTGTAAACAGAGTTTGTAAAAGGGAGTTTGTCTTCACCCGTTGGAAGGAAGGCAGCTAGTGGAAAGCCGGTGGCCTCAAGTGAAGAGGAATCGGGAGTGGATATAGGTCAGATGACCGAACTACTATAAAAATGGTTTGTATTTACGTTCTTGCATTTACATTTCTACATGTTGAATCTTGGATTTTGATGATGAAACTAATTGAGTGTGATTTGTGATCTAATTGCGTGTTGAGTTACGTAGGTCTACTTTCGATCAGGATTAGACAGTTGACGCTGGAGGAATTGACGTTGCGCCGGAGGTGATCACGTCAGGATATTGGATGTCGAGCCGGAGGTTCGGTCGACTATCGGCAGGAGGCTTCGTACATCGGGCATTGGGCCAAGAAGAGCATGTTACACCAAGGATATCGGGATTGCGGAGGTCAATCGCTGATTGGGCAACGGACCGCAAGAGAGGACGATGTGCCGAAGGATCGGACGAGGCACCGACCAATGACGTACCGGGCAACTGAATGTCAATTCGTGTTGTAATAACTATCTAGATCGAAGTAGAGTGTTTGTTGTTTATGTGCAGGAGTAACTACGATAAGGATGAAAAGACGCAAAGCGAAACAAAGGGTTGAAGTCAAGTGCGATGGATCATTGGGAGTTAGTGTTCGATGGAAGTCTGAAGATTCGTTGGGAGTCTTTGAATCGCCGAGAACGAGTAGGGAGCTTGCCGAAGGGTTTTTGGAAGTTCGCCGGGAGGTTCGTCGGAAGTTCGCGGAGCTTGCCAAAGAAGCTCGGGGGAACTCGCCAAAATCATCGTGGAGTCCGAGAGCTTGCCGGGAGTCCGCAGGATGGTTTCCGAGGGATCGTCGGAAGACCGCCGGAAGTTCGCCGGAAGCTCGACGGAAGAAGACTTGACTTGCGGACTTTGTAATAGCTTAGGAATGTCTTTAATTTCGTAGTTAGCATATTAATTTAGGTTAGGATTAGGTGTTAATCCTTTAACCCGAAGAAGGGGCCATTGGGCCTTCGTTTGGGCCAAAGATTTTGGCCCAAACAGCACCAACGCATGCTACGTGCATGCTATGTGCATGGTACTGTAGCATGGCACTGTAGCCGGTTACTGTAGCAGGCGGTAGCACCGCCTGCCTGGGGTGGTAGCACCGCCCCGGCTACTGTAGCCAGGCGGTAGCACCGCCTGGCTGGGGCGGTAGAACCGCCTGGGTGTGTCAGTCTGCCAAGACTGACAGCACCGAAAAACTCAAAAGATTCAAATTTTTGGCTCCATGTTTAGGCTCCAAATTTGAATCACTTTGAGGCTTATAAATACCCCTTCCTTTTCAGCTAAAAAAGACAACCCTTAGAGAGTTAGATTTTGAAAATAAGTCTTGGGAAAGTCTTGTTCTTTATTTGCTCAAGTGTTCACCTCATTCTTCTTGTGAAATCTTGTAAGAGTGTGAACCACTTGTAAAGGGTTGTAAGAGGGGTATTTGACCCTTCCCCTTCAAAGGATTTGATAGTGGAAGAAGGGAGCCTCATCGGAGAAGGCTTGGAAGTGGATGTAGGTCACTTTGACCGAACCACTATACATCGTTGCGTCTTGATTGTGTGAGTGTTTAAATTTCTATTTTACCTTACTGTAAGCCTTTACTTTACTTGCTCCACTTCCTTTTTATCTTTGTACGCATGCTTTAAAGTTAGAATGCAAAAATCGGTTTCAAATGAAACGTTGCTTTCATCATACGAAGTTTACGAAGCTTGTTTTAAATCGCTGAAAAATCCATCATTTTATCCGCTGCACTAATTTACCCCCCCTCTTAGTGCTGCTCGATCCCTAACAATTGGTATCAGAGCCACATTCTTTCTCTTTCGGATTTACACCCGTGAGAAATGGCTCTAAATGGTTTTTAAGAGGGCTTTTCGGTTTTTCGTCTACCGTTTTTTAACGGTTCGGGCTACACATATTGGAAAACTCGAATGAGAGTTTTCATGCTTTCAATGAACTTGGATTTGTGGAACATCATCAAAAATGGCTTTCAACCTTCCTCTAAACCGACGAACGAATGGTCAGATTTGGAGAAAAGGTTATTTTCTTTAAACGCAAAGGCTATGAATGCCTTATTTTGCGCTTTAGACAAAAATGAGTTCAATCAGATTTCTACATGCAAAACGGCTTTTGATATTTGGTGAACTCTTGAAATCACGCACGAAGGAACGAGTAGAATCAAAGACTCGAAAGTTAATATTTTGATGCACGATTTTGAGATTTTCCGAATGGCACCAAGTGAGACTATCGATGACATGTTCTCCCGTTTCGTGGATGTCATCAATAGTCTAAAAGCTCTTGGTAAATGTTTTTCAGACTTTGAACTCATAAACAAGACTTTAAGATCTCTTCCAAAAAGATGGGATCCGATAATAACCGCAATACAAGAAACAAAAGATCTAAATAACTATCCTATTAATGAACTTATTGGGTCTTTAAAGACCTATGAAATGAGTTTCTTGGAACATTTAGAACATCATGAACATGATGAACATTTGAATCACCTTCTAAAGAACAAGAAGAGTTTTGAATATCGGACAAATGGATGCCACTTGAGTGATGACTCAAGTGATGAGGACAATGAGGACATTGAACACATAACAATGAATGTTAACAAGTTCATTAAACAAAAATTAAAAAACACAAATGAACTTGAACGGAGAAAGAGGCTAAAGAAGAAGAAGAAGGCTTGGAAAGAAGAATCAAGAAAAGAAGAAGCAAATTACGCTTTAATGGGCTTCGACAATGAGGTAAGTAACTTAACTTCCTTGAATTATTTTGAAATTACTTGATGATTTCCATGAATGCTTAACTTAGTTAGTAGGAATTTTTTTTATGCTTTTCTTATGTTTTTAGAAATTAAAAAAAAAATCGAAATTATACTATGCTTTTCTTTATAGTATTTTTGAAAAGTAAACATATGAATGATGTAAGATTTGTGATAATGCTTAGGATTAATCCATGCATGTGTATCTTGATGGTTTACATTGTCTCCAAATATGATGCTTGATGATTTTATATCATGCATGAGCTTTTGAAGTAATAAAGTGTCATATTGTGATGATGAAACATATTTTTCGAATTTATAAATAGATGCATGATTTTGGCAAAAATTTGAACATGTCTTTTAACATAAAAATTGAAAGTGTGCTATCATTTTTACATATTTGGTCTTGACGATTTTATGACTAAGCTTGTGTTTTATTTTGATACATGTTTTCATAAAAATTTTGAATATGCTCACATCAAATTGCTTAAAATGAAAATGTATTTTTTCTCATTCTATTGAGATGAATGAATTCATATTATGAGTCTTGTGAATCTCATAAAAATAAAAACATGTTGAATATTTTAAAAAAATATGCCTCATATTTTCGGTCTTAATGATTTCTCTTGAAACATGCTCTTTGGACCTATATGAAAAACATGAGTATACTCATATAAATGTCAAATCACTTGAAATGGAACACATAAAAAAATGATAAATTACACTATCATGATGCTTTATGTGTAATGCTTTTGATCTTAATGAGCTAAATGACAACTTGTATTTCAAATTTATACAATGATGGCTTCCGTATAAATATTTGAACATACATTATGAAATCATCATTGAAATGAAAATATTAGAAGTTTGTTATCATGCTTAATGACTTTGTGATATTATATCTTGATGACAAACTCATGTTTCGATTTTAAAATTTGATACTCATCTTTTGAAACATGAAATATATTATCATGATAAATTAAATCTCATGTCTTGGAATAATATGTTGCATTTATGCCTTGACAATTTTATGATAAAGTTTGATTTTCAATTTTTGATGAAAGGCAAGTGATAAATTCATTTATGATATTTTATAAATCATTAGAATTACGAATGAGATTTTGATGATACGGTAATGACTTTATTCATGTTATTAATCTCAAAAATAATATTTTAATTATGAGTCTTGAGTTGATAAATTGAGCTTGAATGATTTTTCTTTTAATGATTCTTGAATCTTCTAGAATTATGACTTGTTAAGACATATTTAATGCTTGAATCAAGTTCTAAAAGATTTCATTTTGCTATAAAGAAATTTTATTGAAATCATGATCTTGACAACTATGACTTAAAACTCTTTATAAATCAAGATCTTTTATCATGCTCCTTCCGTCTTATCAAAAGAAAATTCTTTAAATGAAATGTAACTTGTCTTTTGATTTCTCAGAATTTAATACTTGAATTTTTATGAATTCGTGTCGCGATTCTTATGAAATATGATCTTGGTAAAAAATTCTTATGTATGAATCAAGATCTTGTGTTCGATCTCCTAAGACTTCCACTTGTTATTTCCTAAAAAGGAGATTTGTCAAAATGATTCATGAACCTTTTGATTTATGACTTTTGGATTCATGACTCAAGATTGAAGATTGAAACATTATATGCTAAAATTGATTTTTTTTTTATTTTGTTTCAATACTTCCTCAAATGCCTTATGTAATGATTGAAAATTTGATAAAAAAAAATTATGCTTAATATTTGAATCATTGATTTATTCTTTTATCATGGCTTAAAAATGAATGAAAAGAAAATATCTTGGCACTTGTAATCATGATTTGATCCTTAATATTGATATGCTTTTATATATCATGATTCTTGGTTGTATGACATTATCTTGAATTAAAAATTGATAAATATGAATCTAGATCTTGCTAAAATGAAAAGTTATGAATCATGGATGATATCTTTTGGTTTTGATTCTTGTTGAATTTACATATTGATATCCTTCATGATATGATTTCTCATGTTTCAATACCATCTTGTATGCATCATGAAAAAAATTGAAATATTGATTGATGCAAAATTATTGCATTGAAATATTATTCATCCCTTCTTTTCGATAGTGACAAAGGGGGAGTTAGCTTGCTAACTTATGTATCACAAGTGAAAATGACAAACATAGCTAGCTAGAACTTGCAAAAGGCAAAACTTGCACTTCTCAAAATGAGAAGAAAGAAATTGCAAAGTTGTATTATTTTTTAACTCATGAGTTTGCATGTTTAAAATGTTATAAATTTTACAAAAATTACTAGCTCATTGCAAACAAGAAGTTGATGACTTGCAAAAGGGAAACTTAGGTGCAAAAGAGAAAAATTGAAAGGGATCTAGTTTGCGTATTGCAAAGTATAATAGCTTATCATTATTGCTTGCTTGTCATAAATTTCCCTCATACCATGATTTGTTTATGACTCCCTTGAATTCATGACTTGATATGTTAAAAATTCATGATGGAAATTTGTTATTTTGTCATGACTATTTATACTCTATTTTTTTTTGACAAAAACAAAGGGGGAGAAGATTTATTGCTAGCTTATGTATCGCAAAGAAAAATTTTGCTAGCTAGAAACATGCAAAAGAAGCAAAAAGTTGCTATCTCAAGAGAGGCAAAAATCTTGCTCAATTTCACTTCTTCAAAATTGCTTACATTTTTTTGTTGCAAATTATTGTTGAATCTCATGCAAGATTATTTGAAATATTTGATTCTCCCTTTCTTTTTGATGCTAACAAAGGGGGAGAAAGTTTTTAGCTCGAACACTGTAAAAATTTGCCATCTTGATTCCTATTTTGCAACTTCATGAGAAGCTAAGAATTGTTATATCAAAGGATGCAAATATTGCTATCATGAGAAACAAGGTGCCTACTTGCACATCTCAAGAAGTGAAAATTACCATCATTGCCCATGTTTGAAACTTGCTATGATTGAATGGTATTATTTGATGTTGTATTGTATGATGTGATAAATAGCTAGTATGTTGTAAAGATTTGTATATCTTTTAAACTAGCTATGATGCTACTTCTCCTTTTTGTTGATGACATAGGGGGAGAAGTAGATTGATGACTTCATGCATTGATTGAATATTTTATATATTTGCATGATGGTTTGATAATTCTCATAATATTGTGATGAATGTTGCTTGGATTTGGGATAATCCAAGTATTCTATCAATGGCATATTGATAGGGGGAGTTTGGTTAAACTCCGGGGAGTTGTGGTTAACTCGTCGGTCATCAATTAGTTGTTATCATCAAAGGAGATTGTTGAATCTCAGATTTTGATGATGAAACTAGTGAGTGTGATTTGTCTAATTGTGTGTTGAGTTACGCAGGTCTACTTTCGATCGAGATTAGGCGATTGTGGCTGGAGGAATTGGCGTTGCGCGGAGGTGATCACGTCGAGATATTGAATGTCGGCGGAGGTTGATCGACTATTGGCGAGGAGGCTTCGTCCAAGAAGGCGTGTTATGCCAAGGATATCGGGATTGCGAAGGTTAATCGCCGATTGGGCAACGGACCGCAGAGAGGGCGATGTCGAAGGATCGGACGAGCACCGACCAATAACGTCAAATGCAAACTCGTGTTGTAATAACTATCTAGATCGAGTAGAGTGTTTGTTGTTTATGTGCGGGAGTAACTACGATAAGGATGAAGACGCAAAGCGAAACAAAGGGTTGAAGTCAAGTGCGATGGATCATTGGGAGTTCGAGTGTTCGATAGAAGTCTGAAGATTCGTTGGGAGTGCTGCCGGAACTGGCCGAGAACGAGTAGGGAGCTTGCCGAAGGGTTTTCGGAAGTTCGCCGGGAGGCTCGTTAGAAGTTCGTGAAGCTTGCCAAGAAAGATCGGAGCTTGCCAAAGAAGCTCGGGGGAACTCGCCAAAATTATCATGGAGTCTGAGAGCTTGCCGGGAGTCCGCAGGATGGTTTCCGAGGGATCGTCGGAAGACCGTCAGAAGTTCGCCGGAAGCTCGACGGAAGAAGACTTGACTTGCGGACTTTGTAATAGCTTAGGAATGTCTTTAATTTCGTAGTTAGCACATTAATTTAGGTTAAGATTAGGTGTTAATCCTTTAACTCGAAGAAGGGGCCATTGGGCCTTCGTTTGGGCCAAAGATTTTGGCCCAAACAGCACCAACGCATGCTACGTGCATGCTATGTGCATGGTACTGTAGCATGGCACTGTAGCCGGTTACTATAGCAGGCGGTAGCACCGCCTGCCTGGGGCGGTAGCACCGCTACTCTGTAGCTAGCGGTAGCACCGCTTTGGTGAAAGATAGAACACTTTGGGTGTGATAGTCTGCCAAGGTGTGACCAAAAACTCAAAAGATTCAAATTTTTGGCTCCATATTTAGGCTCCAAATTTGAATCACTTTGAGGCTTATAAATACCCCTTCCTTTTCAGCTGAAAAAGACAACCCTTAGAGAGTTAGATTTTGAAAATAAGTCTTGGGAAAGTCTTATTCTTCATTTGCTTAAGTGTTCACCTCATTCTTCTTGTGAAATCTTGTAAGAGTGTGAACCACTTGTAAAGGGTTGTAAGAGGGGTATTTGATCCTTCCCCTTCAAAGGATTTGATAGTGGAAGAAGGGAGCCTCATTGGAGAAGGCTTCGGAAGTGGATGTAGGTCACTTTGACTGAACCACTATACATCGTTGTGTCTTGATTGTGTGAGTGTTTAAATTTCTGTTTTACTTTGCTGCAAGCCTTTACTTTACTTGCTCCACTTCCTTTTTATCTTTGTACACATGCTTTAAAGTTAGAACGCAAAAATCGGTTTCAAATGAAACGTTGCTTTCATCGTACGAAGTTTACGAAGCTTGTTTTAAATCGCTGAAAAATCCATCGTTTTATCCGCTGCACTAATTCACCCCCCCCCCTCTTAGTGCCGCTCGATCCCTAACACTACAAACCGCCTTTTCTTCACTGCTCAACTTATTCATCACTGTCTTCTTCTTCTTTAAACACTCCCTACTTTAAGCACTTTCCATTACGCTTTAATCGAAGTCGATTTTAGTCAAAAATGTGATTTCTATCATACGAAGTCTCCGAACATGTTTTAAATCGTCGAAAAGTTATCGTGTTTTACCGCTGCACTAATTCATCCCCCCCTCTTAGTGCCACTCGATCCCTAATAATTGGTATTAGAACCACGTTCTTTCTCTTTCGGATTCACACCCATGAGAAATGGCTCTTAATGGCTTTCAAGAGGGCTTTTCGGTTGGACGTCCACCGTTCTTTAATGGATCAGACTTCACTTATTGGAAAACTCGAATGAGAGTTTTCATGCTTTCAATCAATTTAGATTTATAGACTGTTATTGAAAATGGTTTTCAACTTCCCTCTAAACCGATGAACGAATGGTCGGATTTGGAGAAAAGATCTTTTCTTTGAATACAAAGGCTATGAATGCCTTATTTTGCGCTTTAGACAAAAATGAGTTCAATCGGATTTTTACGTGTGAAACGGCTTTTGATATTTGGTGGACACTTAAAATCACGCACGAGGGAACTAGTAGAGTCAAGGACTTGAAAGTAAACCTCTTATTGCATGATTTTGAGCTCTTCCGAATGAGACCAAGCGAAACTATCGGTGACATGTACATCCGTTTCACGGATGTCATCAATAGTCTAAGAGCTCTTGGTAAATCTTTTTTGGATTTTGAACTTGTAAGCAAGATCTTAAGATCCCTTCCAAAAAGGTGGGATCCTAAAGTAATGGCGATACAAGAAGTTAAAATTCTAAATGACCTTCTGACAGAAGAACTCATTGGCTCACTAATGATATATGAAATGAGCCTTATAGAACCTTTTGAACATAATGAACACATGGACCACCTTCTAAAGAACAAGAAAGTTTTAGAACTTCGAACTATGAAATGCCACTTGAGTGATGACTCAAGTGATGAGGATAATGAAGAGGACATTGAACTTTTAATGAATTTTAATAAGTTCATTAAACAAAAATCTAAAATGGACAATGAACTTGAAATGAGGAAGAGGCCAAAGATGAAAAAGAAGCGCAAAGAAGAATCAAATGACGAAACGGCGAATTGGGCTTTAACGGGCTTCGACTACAAGGTAAGTAACGTAACTCTCTTGAATTATTTTGAAATTACATGATGCTTTCCATGAATGCTTAACTTAGTTAGTAGGAATTTTTTCATTCTTTTCTTGTGTTTTTTGAAATTTAAAAAAAATTTAAAAAAAATTTAAAAAATTATATCATGCTTTTCTTTCTAGTACTTTTGAAAAGTAAAATTTTTTAATGGTGTATGCAACATTATGAATGATGATTGAATGATTTGTAATAATGATTGTACATCAACTATATGTTATTCTTAAAAATATTTTGATGATAATTTTATAAGTATCATGCTTATGATTTGAAAATCTCTATCTTGAATTAATGGCTCTTAAACGTTTTTATGATAAAATTTTTAAATGATGTATACCTATATGAAATAAATAAAACACATAAAAAGAAAAGTATATGATCATGATGAATTCATGATATTGCTTTTAGTTTTAAACAAGGTGCATGTCTTATGTCGTGATGAAAATTATTTCTCGAATTTATATGATGCTTGGCCTTTGTGTGAAAATGTGAACATGCTTAAATTAGATCAATCAACTTAAAGTGAAACACACTATCATGATGTTTTATAGTGAATATGTTTGGATTCAATAGTTTTGATGACAAAACTCAAGTTTTGGTGTTAAACATGGTACTCATCTTTTAAAACTTGAGCTCATCTGTATGAAACAAATAACTTAAAATAAAAAATTAAAAATGTGCTATCATGATAATACAATTCCATGCATATGCTTTTCATATCAATTTTCGATTTGAAACATGATACATATCTATGTATGTTATTCTTGGAAGTGTATTAATGAAAATGTTTGTATTATGCTTGACTTTAGAATTTGATATGCTATAATGTATTTTTGGCTTTGACGTAATTTGTTTCGTACTTATACGATAATGCATACAATGATTTATTTTACAAAATTTGTCTTTCACTCTTGAATATGATACTAGTTTTTATTAAAGGAAAGACATACTTATTTGAAGTAAATCATAAAAAGGAAATGCATGATCTTGGAAAATTTTTTACCTCTAAAGTTTTCGGTTTTGATGAATCCATGTGAATTTTTTTTAATCGAATCTTTTGGAAAATGCCACATGCTTAATGGAATTCCACTTAATGATCTTAATGATAATTTATCTTTCCATCTTGAATGTTGACATTTTATTTTAAGGCAAAGGTGTGCTTATAAAAAGTAAATTATATAAATAGAAATTTATAAAAATGAAATGCAATCCTCTATCTTATCGATTTTGTCAATAAATCTATGCTTGTCATATATGAATTTATTGAATGTAATTTTGAAGATGATTTCGGATTTGATAAATGCTTGATTCATATTTACGACATGAGATATATTTTAAAAATAAATCATGCTTCAATTATGTTCTATCTCCCAAAATTCATTTTGTTCTCCTATACATCTTCTTATTTACTAAAAAGGAGAACCTACCAAATGAATCATGAATTCAAATGAAATGATAAAAATGAATCACTTATCGATATATCTTTTTGAAATATCCTTTTTAATGTGATGTTGATAACTTGAGATATCCTTTGGAATTCATGACATGAGTTTTAGCCTTTATGTCTTAAACATTCATGCTTGTTTCTATTCAACATAGAAGAAGACAAAGGCATGTTTATACGAAATCAATGCAAATCATAAAAAATGAAATGTATGATTCTTGAAATTTTTAATTTTTTCATGAAATACAAGTAATGAATTCATTTATGATAGTTTGTAAATCACTTGAATTATGAATGAGATTTTGATGATATGGTAATAACTTTGTTCATGTTACGAATATTAAAAATGATGATTTGATCATGAGTCTTGATTTGTCAAATTGAACTTGAATGATTTTTCTCTTAGTGATTCTTGAATCATTTAAAGATGTATTTAATGCTTGAATCAGGTTCTAAAAGATTTTATTTTTCTATAAAGAAATTTTATTGAATTCATGATCTTGTATGAATCTCTTGAGAGTTATTTTGATGATTTGTACGAGTCTTATAAATCATGATTTTGATTTCTTGGAACTATATATTTGAGATTTTTTTTTACGAAATCATCATTATAATGATTTGAAAACTCTTACATATAAGTCAAGATTTTCTTCATGATAAATATATATAATTCTTGTTTATTCATGAATTGATCCTTCATGACATAACTTCCTTATGTGATGATTGAAAATTTGATGAAAAAAAAAATATGTTTAATGATTGAATCATTGATTTATTCTTTTATCATGGCTTAAAAATGAATAAAAAAATATGTTAGCACTTGTAATCATGACTTGATCCTTGATATTGGTATTCTTTTATATATCATGATTCTTGGTTGCATGACATTTATTTTGAATTGAAAATTAATACATTTATCTTGATCTTGCTAAAAAGAAAATTATGAATCATGAATGATATCTTTTGGTTTTGATCCTTGTTGAATTTATATATTGATATCTTTTATGACATGATTTCTATGCATTGTTATCTTGTATACATCATGTGATGATTGATATGTTGATTGATGCAAATTTATAATTGATTATTGGTTCCTCCCTTCTTTTCGATAATGATAAAGGAGGAGTTAAATTGCTAGCTTGTGCATCAAAAGAAAAAAATTTGTTAGCTTAATCATTGAGAAGCAAAAAGTTACTATCTCACGAGAGGCAAAAATCTTGCTCAACTTCACTTTTTCAACAAAATTGCTTACATCTTTGTTACAAATTATTATTGAATCTCATGCAAGATTATTTGAAGTATTAATCCTCCCTTTCTTTTTAGACATTGATAAAGAGGGAGAAGGATATTGCTAGCTTGCACCTTAAATGAAAAAATTTGCTAGCTCATTCAAGAGAAAGTTAATTGCTAGCTTGGATATCACAAGAGAAAGTGGCAAACATAGCTAGTTAGAAATTGGAAAAAGACAAAACTTTCACTTCTCAAAATGAGAAGAAAGAAATTGTAAAGTTATATTATTATTATTTTTTTAACTCATGAGCTTGCATGGTTAAAATGTTGTAAATTTTACAAAAATTACTAGCTCTTTGTAAAAAGTTGATAGCTTGTAAAGGCAAAACTTAAGAATTGAAAGGAAGCTAGCTTGCGTATCGCAAAGTATATTAGCTTGCTTATCATTATTGATTGCTTGCTTATCATCTTTTTTCCTCATATCATGGTTTTTGACTCCCTTGAATTCATGGCCTAATATGTTGAAAATTCATGTTGCAAATTTGTTATTTTGTCATGATCAAAGCATTGATGTAAAAGACTATTTGTACTCTACTTTTATTTGTCAATGACAAAGGGGGAGCAACGGTTGCTATCTTGCAAATTCAAGAAAAGCAAAATGTAAATTTGCACAAGAAGCAAGTGTTGAATTGTTATGCTTAGACATCTTTAAAAACTTACTATGCTTAAATATTGTATGATGTGATTAATAGCTAGTATGATTGTAAAATTTTTATATCCTTTTAAACTAGCTATGATGCAACTTCTCCTTTTTGTTGATAACACAGGTGGAAGTATATTGATGACTTCATGCATTGAATTGAATATTTTATATATTTGCATGATGATTTGATTATTCTCATATTATTGTGATGAATGTTGCTTGGATTTGGGATAATCCAAGTGTTCTATCAATGACATATTAATAGGGGGAGTTTGGTTAAACTCCGGGGAGTTATGGTTAACTCCGTTAGTCATCAATTAGTTGTCATGATTAAAAAGGGGGAGATTATTGAATCTCAAATTTTGATGATGAAACTAATTGATTGTATTTTGTGATCTAACTACGTTTTGAGTTACGTAGGTCTACTATCGATCAAGATTAGGCAGTTGATGTTGGAAGAATTGATGTTGCGCCGGGTGATCATGTCAGGATATTGGATGTCGAGTTAGAGGTTCGGTCGACAATCAGCAGAAGGTTTCGTACGTCGGGCATCGGGCCAAGAAGAGTGGAGTTACGCTATGGATATCGGAGTTGCAGAGGTCAACCACCGATTAGGCAACAAGCCGTAAGAGAGGATGATGTGCCGAAGAATCGGACGAAGCATCGACCAATGACGTGCCAGGCAACTGAATATTAATTCACGTTGTAATAATTGTCTAGATCGAAATAGAGATTTGTTTGTGTGTGTGTAGGATTAACTACGATGATGATGAAGATGTAAAGTGAAACAAAGTGCCAGAAGATAAGTGTGATGGATTATTGGGAGTTCAAGAGTTCGACGGAAGTCCGAATATTTGTAAGGAGTGCTGTCGAAACTAGCTGAGAACGAGTAGGGAGCTTGTCGAAGGGGTTTCGGAAGTTCGCCGAAAGGTTCGTCGGAAGTTTATAGAGCTTGCCAAGAAAGATCAGAGCTTGCCAAGAAAGATCGAAGCTTGCCAAAGAAGCTCGGTGGACTCGCCAAGATCATCGTGAAGTCCGGGAGCTTGCCAAGAGTTCATAAAATGGTTTCCGGGGGTTCGTCGGAAGACCACCGAAAGTTCACCGGAAGCTCACTAAAAGAAGTCTTATCTTGTAGACTTTGTAATAGCTTAGAAAATATCTTTAAAATTCATAGTTAGCACACAATTTGGTTTAGGATTAGGTGTTAATCCTATAAACTAAATTTGGACCAATTCAGACTTCATTTCGATCGGTTTTAGCCAAGTTTTCGGCCCAAACCAATGTGCTGAAATGACCTGGGCGGTTGAACTTCCCAGGCCGGGCAGTTGAACCGCCTAAAGGCCGAAAGTTGGGAGGTGGAACCGCCCAAACTAGTGGTGGCACCGCCTAGCACCCGTAGGCACCAGCGGTGGCACCGTTGGAAGGGCAATGGCACTGCCCAATACTGCCAAAATCGAGAAAACTGAGGCAATTCAAATTTGGGCTACAAACTTGAATCCTCTTGGGGTCTATAAATACCCCAAGTGTTTTTGCTTGAAGAGCAAGAAAGTGTGCAAGAAAACTAAGGAAAAACTTTGTCATTTGAAGTAGAAATCTCTCCTCCAAAAGTTTAGAAGTGTTCTTAAGAGAGGTATTGAGGGAAGCTTTGTAAACAGAGTTTGTAAAAGGGAGTTTGTCTTAACCCGTTAGAAGGAAGGTAGCTAGTGAAAAGCCGGTGGCCTCAAGTGAAGAGGAATCGGGAGTGGATGTAGGTCGGATGACCGAACTACTATAAAAATGGTTTGTGTTTACATTCTTGCATTTATATTTCTGCAAACCATCTTTTCTTCACTACTCACTTATTTATCACTACCTTCTTCTTCTCTAAACACTCCCTGCTTTAAGCACTTTCCATTACGCTTTAATCAAAGTTGGTTTTAGTTAAAAATGTGATTTCTATCATACGAAGTCTCCAAACTTGTTTTAAATCGCCGAAAAGTTATTATGTTTTACCGTTGTACTAATTCACCCCCCCCCCCTCTTAATGCTGCTCGATCCCTAACAAAAATCTTTTTCATTAAATGTAAAAGCTATGAATGCCTTCTTTTGCTCTCTAGATAAAACTACGTTTAATCGAATTTCTATGTATGAAATGACTTTCGATATTTGGCACACACTTAAAGTCACATACGAAAGAATGAGTAGAGTCAAAGACTCAAAAGTTAACATTTTGATGTAGGATTTTGAGTTTTTTTGAATGAAACCAAGCAAGACTATCGGCGATATGTACACCCGTTTCATAGATGTCGTTAATAGTTTGAAAAGTCTTGGTAAATTTTTTTCGAGTTTTGATCTCATTAACAAGATTTTAAGAACCCTTCCAAAGAGTTGGGATCCAAAAATAATGGCTATTCAAGAGTCTAAAGACTTGAACGTTTATTCACTTAAAAAACTAATTAGATCTTTAATGACCTATGAAATGATTCTTGATCTTGATAAATATGAGAACCACCTTTCAAAGAATAGGAAGGATTTGGCACTTCGAATAAAAGAATGTCACTTGAGTGATGACTCAAGTGATGAGGACAATATTGAAAACTTTAAAATTTTAATAAATTTTAATAAATTTATTAAATAAAAATCTAAAATAAAAAGTAAACTTGAATGGAGGAAGAAGCCAAAGAAGAGGAAGGCACCCAAGGACTAATCAAGAACTTCCAAAGGTGAAATGGCAAATTGCGCTTTGACGAGCTTCGACTATAAGGTAAGCAACTTAACCAAAACTCCCTTGAATTATTTTGAAATTACATGATATCTTTTTTATGAGTGCTTAATTTAGATAGTAGGAAATAAAAAATTTTATTTTTAAAATTATCATGCTTTAAGTATTTTTGAAAAATTAAAAACTTGATCATGAAAATTACATTGCTAAAGTTTCATGCATGTTATGATTCAAAATTTTTAAATGATGCAACATTATGGATGATAATTATATGATGTGTGATAATGTAATTTGATGCATATGATTTTCATATCAATTTTAGATCTCAATACTGATGTATGGTTTTGACACAAAATTAATATCATGATATGATTATACCCAATTGCATTACTAACCAAATTAATAGTGCTGATATGATTACACCCGATTGCATCACTTATAAAAAAAAATCATGATAATTGTATCTCATGCTTGTACACCTAACAAAATTAAATCCAATGAATATTTATCTTGATGAATTCCGTATCGCTTATCATAATAACATAATGAAAATGTAAAATCATGTGTATCTTAATGATTTATTTTATGAAATTTATTTTTCAATTTTAAACTTGATACACATCATTTATACAAAAGAATTGAGCATGCTTATATGTAATCCAATCTATGTTGCTTCTCACAAATTTTTTGAATGAAAGATTTTGATAATAATTTAGGATTGATACAATGATGCATGTCTTTATGAAATAAATTATAAAACTAAAAGAATTAACCCATGTTGCTATCAATAAACTTTCTAAATAAAAGAAAAGTGGTCATAATGATGCTTTCATGTCTAAATGTGATGCTTGACATTCTCATAAAAATTTGAACATGCTCACCTTAATTGAAACACATAAAAAAGGGGGAAGCAAAATGTATTATCATGATGACTCAAGTCTTTTGCTTAATGATACTCCATATATATATATAATCATTTTTATGGTAAATTTTTTAGATGACATGTCATATTTTTGGTTTTGATGACAAAACGTGTGTTATGATTTTATACATGATACACATATATGCATGCTTATAAGAAGCAAATCACATGAAAAGAAATTTATAAAAACAAAATGCAATCCTATATCTTATTGATTTTTCAATAGATCTATGCTTGTCTTGTATGAATTTATTGAATATGATTTTGAGGATGACGTCGGATTTGACAAATGCTTGATCCATATTTGTAACATAAGATACATTTTAAATTTGAATCATGTTCAATGCTTCAATTATGTTCTATCTCCCTTAATTCATTTTGTTCTCCTATAACTCCTTTTTATAGAGGAGAACCTTCCAAATGAATCATAAATTCGAATGAAATGATATTTGAAATTATTTTTATGATTCATGATGAATTTAGATCTATCATGCATAAATCAAGTTGTTCCTTTTACTACCAAATGAATCATGACTTAATCTTTGATATTGATATTTCTTTATCATAATTCTTTGTTGTATAATTCTTTTGCTTTATTAAAAAGATTTGTTAAAAGAATTATGTCCTTCTTGAATTTTCTTGACATGATTTCTTTATATGGCTTGAATTTTTTTTTAGCCATTGAGTCCTCCACTTCATTTTGACAATAACTAAGGGGGAGCTAGCTTGTTGGCTTGAATGTTGAATTCATATTCATGACTTGAATTTTGATGATAGAAACATTTATACCAATATTTGTTTCTAATATCTCAATTGCCATTTTGATGAAAAAGGAAATCAATTACAACATTGCATCCTCCCTTCTTTTTGACAATGACAAAGGGGGAGAAGGAATTGCTAGCTTTGCTAGCATGAAAAGAAAGCAAAACTTGTAAGCTTGTACTTCTAAGAAAGATCTTGCCTATCAAAAAAAGCAAAAAGTGCAAAACTTAGAAAATTTACAATATTATACTTGCTATGCCTCTATGCTTATATGTTGCATTAAAAATTTAGCTTGCACTACTAGCTCATTACAAACAAAGTGCTATCTTGCCCATCATGAGAAATAAAGTGTAATCTTGCACATCTCAAGAAGCAAGTAAAAAATTATCATGCTTAAACTGAAAAAACTTACTATGATTGAATATTGTAAATTTAGCTTATATGTTGACTTGCATATCTTTTAAAATAGTTAGAGCAACTTCTCCTTTTTATTGATGACAAAGGGGGAGAAGTAGATTGATGATTTCATGCAATGAATGAAGTATTGAATATTTTATATATTTACATGATATTTTTGTTAACATGTTTTCGACACATGTTGCTTGGATTTAGGATAATCCAAGTGTTCTATTAATGGCATATTGATAGGGGAAGTTTGGTTAAACTCCGAGGAGTTAAGGTTAACTCCATCAGTCATCAATTAGTTGTTATTATCAAAAAGGGGGAGATTGTTGAATCTTAAATTTTGATGATGAAACTAATTGATCGTATTTTGTTTATCTAATTGTATTTTAAGTCACGCAGGTCTACTCTCGATTAGGCTTAGACAATTGATGTAGGAAGAATCGATATTGCATATGAGAAAAATATGTCAAGAGATTGGACGTCGAGCCGGAGGTCCAATCAACGATAGGCAAAAGGCTTCGGATAAAGAAATCGGGCATCGGGCCAAGAAGAGTGGAGTTATACCATAAAGATCAGGGTTGTGGGCGTCAACTGTTAATTAGGCAATAGACTACAAGAAGGATGATGTGCCGAAGAAATGGACAAAGCGTTAGTGTGCCAATGACATGCCGGGCAATATTTTGATTAAGCATTGTAATAATTATCTAGATCGAAGTAGGATTAAAGACTAATTAGGTTATAATTAGGCCAACCTAGTTATGGGACAATTAGACCCATACCCGGATAGGTTTGGGCCTAATGAAAGGCCTAAAAAGAGTTATTGAACCCTGTCTGGCAATGGTACCGCCAAACTAGGGTGATGGTACCGCCTGGGTCATCGCCCGGGTTTAGTCTCCCAAGTGGTCTGGGCAGTGGTATTGCCCTGGGGCAGATGCTTGAGTAGTGGCACTACTGGCTGGGTAATGGTACTGCCTAGTACACTGATCGTGTCAGAGTGTCAAGCGATAGTACCGCTAGACTGAGAGGTGGTACTGCCCAGTGTTAGAGTTAGACTGGTGCTGGTACCATCAGTGATAAGCGATGGTACCACCAGTACCCCAGAAATCTGGAGTGATTCAAATTTGGGCTCTAAATTTGAATCCTCTTGGGGTTTATAAATACCCTAAATGTTCTTGCTTGGGATAGCAAGAAGTGTGCAAGAAAACTAAGGGAAAACTCTGTCATTTGAAGTAGCAATTACTCTAAAAGTTTAGAAATGTTTTTAAGAGAGGTGTTGAGGGAAGCTTTGTAAACAGAGTTTGTAAAAGGGAGTTTCATCTTCGCCTATTGAAAAGAAGATAACTAGTGGAAAAGCTGGTGGCCTCAAGTAAAGAGGAATCGGGACTGGACGTAGGTTGTATGACTAAACCACTATAAATCAGTTTACATTTATATTCTTGTAATTTACTTTACAGCAAACTATCTTTACTTCGCTACTCTACTTGCTTACTATCTTTCTTCATCTTAAAATACTCTTAAGTTAATTATGTCTTAATCGAAATCGATTTTAGTTGAAATAAAGTTTTCAACATACGAAGTTTCTTAAATCATTTTTAAATAGTCAAAATATTTTGTTATTAATCACTGCACTAATTCACCCCTCCCCTCCTCTTTTTTAGTGCCACTCTAGATCATAATAACAACTACAGTGCAATGTAGTGATTATTTAATTTTATCCCCTTCTGATGATATTTTTTCTAGATCTCGAGTAGATAATTGACACAGGTGTTTCTTATCATGCTATAACACGAAGGGAGTTCTTTGCTACCTACATATTTGAAAATTTTAGTATTGTCAAGATGGACAACTATAACACAATAGACATCATTGGCATGGGTGACATCCACATAAAGACCAACTTTGGCTACAAGTTAGTACTTAAAGATGTGAGACATGTGATTGACTTGAAGCTGAATCTAATTTCAGTTAGAAGACTAGATGATGAAGTCTATGATAGCATGTTTCACAAAGGGCAATGGAAACTCAGTAAGGGTTCTCTTATTATAGCTAGTGGAAAGAAATGTCACACTTTGTACAGGTTGCAAGCTAAGGCTTATGGTAAGTAGTTAAATGCTACAGAGAAAGATTTCAACATGAAGTTATGGTATAAGCGACTGGGACATATGAGCGAGAAAGAACTGCAAGCTCTTTCTAAGAAAGAGGTATTACCATACCTTAGAGGCATATGTCTGAACTCTTGTATTGATTATTTGGTTAGTAAACAACACAAAGTTTTCTTTGCTAGTTCTACTTTGTCTAGAAAAATGTATGCCTTGGATTGTGTTTATACAGATATATGTGTTGAATCTTAGATTTTGATGATGAAATCAATTGATTATGTTTTATGATCTAATTATGTTTTGAGTGATGCAGGTCTACTTTCGATCAGGATTAGACAATTAAAGTAAGAAGAATGGATGTTGTGTGAGAGGAAAATATGTTAGAAGATTGGATATCGATCGAAGGATCGATCAACATATCGGCAAAAGGTTTCAGACAAAGGATTCGAGTATCGGGCCAAGAAGAACAAAGTTACGCCAAGGAGATCAGAGTTGCGGAGGACCACTGCCGATTGGAAAATAAGTTGTAAGAGAGGATGATGTGCCGAAGAATCGAATGAAGCACCGATGGACCAATGACATGTCGGGCAATAAATTTAATTCGCTTTGAAATAATTGTCTAGATCAAAATAGGATTAGGTTTAATTGGATTGAAATTGGGCCAACTCAGTTAGGGGCCAATTGGGCTCGAATCAGGACTATGTTGGGCTGGATAAAAGGTCCAAATAGTGCTCTAGTACCATGTTAGGTGATAGCACCGCCAGGGTTGGCGGGGGCACCGCCAGAAGGCTCAGCTTTCAAGGTTGAGTCTGGGCAGAGGTACCGCTTAGTGTTAGTGTGTTTGGGCGGTAGTACCGTCTAGTACACTAACAGCCTAATGTGTCAGACGATGGTACCGTTAGACTAGATGGTGGTACCACCTAGTGGTAGAAAGCCTAGGTGGTGGTATCACCCAACACTAGTGGTGGTACTACTAGTACTCGAAAAACTCAGGATGAGATCTATTTTGTCTCTAAGTTTGAATCCATTTGGAGCCTATAAATACCCCTCTCATCTCTGGATAGAACATACAAGCATAGAAAATTTAAGAATATAAAAAGGCTATAAAAATCACTTGAGAAATCCCTCCTCTAGCCTTAGATTGATTTCAACTTAAAAAGAGGAGTGAGTGTTTGTAAGGATTCTCTCCTGAGCCTATCAAAAGGAGAAAGTGTTGTAAGAGTATTTAATCTTCACCCATTAGAAAGAAGATCAATAGTGAAAGCCAGTGGTCTCGACGAAGGAGAAATTGGGAGTGGACATATGTCGAATGACCGAACCACTATAAAAATCTGGTTTGCATTTACTTCTTACTATTTATCTTTGCTGCAAACCTTTCATTTTACTTATCACTTGCCTACTTTTTCTCTACATCATTCACTTGCAAAAGCTTTCAAGTTTGAAGTGTTTCTAATATAGATTTCATCAAAATAATTCTTTTCGTACGAAATGATTTTACGAAATCATTAAATTTGATGTAATCTTTACCACTGCAGTAATTTATCCCCCCCCCCTCCTTCTTAGTGCTTAACGAATCCTAATAGTTAGTATCAGAACATGGTATTTCTCATTTAGATTTACACCCAAGAGAAATGACTCTTTTTAGATTTCAAGAAGGTTTTTCTATCGTTCATCCTCCCATGTTTAATGGGATGGACTACACTTATTGAAAAACTTGAATGAGAATTTTCTTGCTTTCTTTGAATCTTGATTTATAGAACATCATTGAAAATGACTTTCAAAAGTCTTCCAAACTAATGAATGATTGGAATAATTTGGAAAAGAAAACTTTTTCTTTAAATGCAAAGGTTATGAATACCTTATTTTGTGCCTTAAATAAAATCAAATTTAATCATGTTTCTACTCATGAAACGGTTTTTGATATTTGGTATACTCTTGAAGTCACACACGAAGGCACTAGTAGAGTCAAAGACTCGAAGATAAGTATTTTGATGCATGATTTTAAACTTTTCCAAATAGCACTAAGTGAAACTATTGGTGACATATATACCTATTTCATGGATTTCGTCAATAGTTTGAAAAGTCTTGATAAATATTTTTCTGATTTTAAATTTGTAAACAAGATCTTAAGGTCCCTTCCAAAAAGGTAAGATCCGAAAGTAATGATGATATAAGAAACAAAAGATTTAAATAATTTTCCTATTGAAGAACTTATTGGCTTATTAATGACATATGAAATAAGCTTCTTAGAACATGATGAATATGTGAACCACCTTCCAAAGAATAAGAATGATTTGGTACTTCGAACAAAAGAATACCACTTTGAGTGATGACTCAAGTGATGAGGATAATGATGATTATAACTTTGAACTTTTAATTAAAAAATTTAAAAAGTTCATAAAACAAGAACTAAAGAATAAAAATAAACTTGAAAAGAAGAAGAGGCAAAAGAAGAAGAAAGAACTCTAAGAAGAATCAAGTGCATCTGAAGGTGAAATGGTGAATTATGCTTTGACGGCTTTTGACAACAAGGTAACTAACTCACCCAACATATTACTTTTCGGTTCTAAATATGATGTTTGACCTTTGCATGAAAAATTGAACATGCTCACTTAAATTGAAACACATAAAAAAGAGAAATGTATTATCACGATGGATCAAATCTTTTGGCTAAGGATGCTTTATGATCTTTATTACAGAAGTTGTCTTTTTGTTTTAAATGTTGATACATGTTTTGAGCATGCTTACATGAAATTAACCTACATTGCTTTCAAAATTTTTCAAATGAAAGAAAAGTGATTTTGATGATGCTTTCAATTCTATACAATGATGCATGACTATTGATTTCTCACGCTAAGCTAGAATCATGTAAGAAGGAAAATACCTTGTTATAACTAATAATAATGAAAGAAAGAATATTAGAATTAAAATGATTTTGATAATGCTTTATGAAATCATGCTTGATAATTTTGATGATTTAATGAAAATGTTTATATCATGCTTGATTTTATGATTTGAAATCTTGTATTTTGGATTAATGTGTCTTAACGATCTTTACAAAATATTTCTTTTCGGTCTTAAACGTTGATACTTGTTTAACATTAAAGGCAAAGGCATATTCTATCCCCATATTATCGAGATTAATTATTTCATTTATGATATTTTATGAATCTCGTAAATTATGAAAGGGATTTTGATAGTGTGTTAATGAATCTATTTATGATATTAATTTTGATGAAGAGCTTGAAGTTGATGAATTGAATTTAAATTTTTTTTTTATTATAAATGACTTCTCTTGATCTCTCAGAATCATGACTTATTGAGAATTATTATGCATGAATCATGTTCTCATATGATTCTTTTACGAATGAGATGATATATTCAAATGAATTATGACTTGATATTTGATATTGATATGTTTTTTATATCATGATTCTTTTATATTGATTGTATGCCCTTTATCATGAATTGAAAATTGATGCTAAAGAAAATATTTGTAAATCATGATCTTGATTTCTCGGACTTATAACTTGAGATTTTCTTTATATGAATCAAGATATCTTATAATACATTCTTGTATGATTCTTTTGCTTTAAAAAGATTTGTCAAATGAATCATGTTCTTCTTAATTTTTCTTGATATCATATCCTTTATGACATAGAAATGACATGATTTCTTTGGCTTGTATGCATCATATGATGATTAAAAGATTGATGTAATTTTTTATTGATGTAAATTTATAATTGATGTGAAAGGTTTATATCATTGTATTCTCCCCTTCTTTTTGACAATAACAAAGGGGGAGAAAAGAATTTGCTAGCTTGCACACTTCAAAGAAGAAGTAAAAACTACTTGCTAGTGTATTACAAAAATTGCTAACTTACAAAGAAAGGCAAAGCTTCCACTTCTTAAAAGAGAAGAAAAAAATTACAAAGTTGCATATTTTTCTTTAACTTGTTAGCTTGTATGATTAAAGTGATATAAATTTTATAAAATTGCTAGCTCGATCAATGCAAAGAAAAGCAACTTACTAGCTTGCACTTCTCAAAAGAGAAGGAAGAACTTACTATCATGAACACTACAAAAAATTGCAACCGTGCAATCTAAAGAGAAGCAAAGAGTTGCTATCTCAAAAGAAGCAAAAAATACAAACTTAAAAAATTTATAATCTTACACTTACTATGCTTCTATACTTAAATGTTATAAAGTGATATAAATTTAGCTTGTATATTGTAAAATCTTGCATATCTCTAACACTTGCTAGATGCAACTTCTCTTTTTATTGATGACAAAGGGGGAGAAGTATATTGATGATTTCATGCATTGTATGATGTTTTAAATATTTTGACATATTGCATGATCTTTTGATGACAGGTTGTTTAGATTTTTTGAAATCTAAAGGTTCTACCAATATGGCATATTGATAGGGGGAGTTTGTTTAAACTTCGGGAGGTAAGGTTAACTCCGTCATCAATTAGTTGTCATCATAAAAAAAAGGGGAGATTGTTGAAATTTAAATTTTGATGATGAAATCAATTGATTGTGTTTTGTGATATAACTATGTTTTAAGTGATGCAAGTCTACTTTCGATTAGAATTAGATAATTGAAGCATGAATAATCGATGTTGCACTAAAGGAAAATATGTCAGAAGATTGGATATCAACCAGAGGATCGATTGACATATTAGCATAAGGCTTCGGACAAAGGATATGGGCATCGAGCCAAAAAGAGTGGAGTTGCACCAAGGAGAACGAAGTTGCGGAGGACAATTATCGATTGGGCAACAAGCCGCAAGAGAGGACGATGCGTCGAAAAATCGAACGAAGCGTTGATGAATCAGACAAAATGCCGATGAACCAATGACATATCTGGAAATAAATTTGATTTTCTTTGTAAAAATTGTCTAAATCGAAGTAGGATTAGATTTAATTAGATTGGAATTAAGCCAACTCAATCATGGGCCAACTGGGCCCGAATCAGGACTATATTGGGCCAGATGAAAGACCCAAACAGTGCCCTAGTACCACGTCAAGCGATGGCACCGCTAGGGTTGGCGATGGCACCGCTAGAAGGCTCAGCCTTCAAGGTTGAGTCTAGGTGGTGGTACTGCCCAGTGTTAGTATGTTTGGGTGGTGGTACCTCAAGATTGGACGATGGTACCGCCTAATGACAAAAAGCCTAGGCGGTGGTACTACCCAACATTGGCTCCAATACCCAAAAAACCTAAGATGAGACCTATTTTGGCTCCAAGTTTAAATTTATTTATAGGTTATAAATACCCTTCTCATCTTTGGGTAGAACATACAAGCATAAAAATTTGAGAGTACAAAAAAGCTATAAAAATCACTTGAGAAATCCCTCCTTTAGCCTTAGATTGATTTCAGCTTAAAGAGAGGAGTGAGTGTTTGTAAGGATTCTCTCTTGAGCCTGTCAAAAGGAGAAAGTGATGTAAGGGTGTTTGATCTTCGTCCATTGGAAAGAAGATCAATAGTGAAAGCCGATGGTCTCAACGAAGGAGGAATCGAGAGTGGACGTAGGTCGGATGACCAAAACACTATAAAAATCTAGTTTACATTTACTTCTTGCTATTTATCTTTGCTGCAAACCTTTCATTTTACTTGTCACTGCTCTACTTCTTCTCTACATCATTCACTTGCAAAAGCTTTCAAGTTTGAAGCATTTTTTATATGGCTTTTATAAAAAAGATCTCGATTGAGCAAGATCTTCTAGATAATGTCAACCTTCTAGATGATACTTTACAGATGAGTATATGATACTTACTGATGCAGGTGAACTAGAGAATTACTAGGAAGCAATTGAAAATGAGTAGAAAAAGAAGTGATTAATTGTTATGTAGGAAAAGATGGATGCTTTGCAGAAGAACCACACATATGATTTGGTGCAACTACCATAGAAAATGAAAGCCGCGAAAAACAAGTGAGTTTTCAGGTTGAAGACTCAAGAATATTATTCTCAACTAAAGTACAAAGTTAGATTGGTTGTGAAAGGCTTTGGTCAAAAGAAAGGCATTGACTTTGAAGAGATTTTTTCTCATATTGTTAAAATGTCTTTTATTCATGTTGTTCTTAGTATTGCTACTAGTTAGAATTTGGAGGTTGAGCAGTTAGATGTGAAGATAGTTTTCCTTCATGGTGATTTGGAGGAGAAAATTTATATGGAGTAACCAGAAGGCTTCAAAGTCAAAGGTAAAGAAAATTTTATCTACAAGTTGAGGAAGAGTTTATATGGGTTGAAACAAGCTCCAAGACAGTAGTACAGAAACTTTAATTTATTTATGACTAAAAATAAATATAAAAGAATGACTTCAGATTATTGTGTGTATATTAAATGATTTAGTGAGAATTTTATTATTCTCTTATTTTATGTTGATGATATGCTTATTCTTAAAATATATATATATATATATATATACAATTGATAAGTTAAAGAAAAAACTAAGTGAGTCCTTTGCAATGAATGATATGGGGCCAACAAAATAAATACCAAGCATATAGATTTTCTATGATAGAAAAAATAAGAAGATTTTATTGTCATAGGAGAAATATATTAAGAAGGTATTTGAAAGGTTTAGTATGAGCAATGCAAAGCCAATTGATTCTTCTCTTTCTGGTCACTTTAAATTATACTCAGAACAGAGTCCATCAAATGATGAGGAGAAGAAGAAAATATAAAAGGTTCCTTATGCTTCAACAGTTGGAAGTTTAATGTATGCGATAATATATACGAGGCTAGACATCGCATATACAATAGGTGTTACTAGTAAATTTTTACAAATCCAAGCAAAGAGCACTGGACAGTAATGAAGTAGATCTTAAGATATCTCAGAAGAAGTTAAGCTTTAGAGGTGGACCACCTATGTTGATAGGTTACATATATGCAGATATAGCAAGAGATATTAATACGAAAAAATCTACATAAGGCTTTGTACTTACTTTTGTAGGGGGAATTATGTCATAGTAATCCAAATTGTAAATGTGTATTGCTCTCTCTACCATAGAGGCAGAATATATTACTGCTACAAAGGTTTGCAAAGAAATATTATGGATGAAAGAATTCTTACAAGAATTGGAGTTGAAATAGGAAAACTATGTGGTGCATTATAAAAGCTAAAGTGCCATTCATTTGTGTAAAAACCTAATTTTTCATTTCAAGTCAAAGTTTATAGATGTCAGATATTACTGGATTCGAAATGTACTTGAAGAGAAGTAGTTGCAACTTTAGAAAATTCATATAGATGATAATGAAGCAGATATGTTGATAAAGACCTTACCGAAAGAAAGACAGAAGATGTGCCGATAGTTAGTCGACATGACTTCATACTGAGGAGTCATGAAACAACCTCCCTTATGGGCTGAAGGGGGAGGTTATTGGGTAGGCAGTCTATTATTCAGCCCATATAGGCTTTAGTAGCCCACAGCCCACCTCTTCTTTAACCTAAACCCTAAGTCTAATTAAGGGGATGTGGTAACTGTGAAAAATAAGAGAAAAAACTATAGAAAAGGGCAGAAAATTACAATGACAAGGTGATTCAAAAAGAGAAGAAAAATGATAAAAAAATAAGAGAAAAAAATAAAAAATAATAAGGATATCATAGAGGTTATTCTTAATCATCCAAACAGTATTATAATCTCAAGTTAGATAAGATGTATAGTAAATTTTTACTATGATTGCTTGGGAAGGTTTTGGATATTATACATAGTGATGAAATTCTTATATCCTAGTTATTCTTTTATGATTGTTGGGGAGATTTTAGGCAAGAGACTTTGAGATTTATACATTCATTATTTTTATAGTGGATTATCTCTAACTTGTCTCATGATTTTTTATCCTTCACGTTAGAGAGGTTTTGCACGTAAATCTTACTATTCTATTTGATTGTAATTTCTGTTTAATTCCATTGTATTACGGTATATTAGTATTTGTTCATATATAAAAGTTCTTTCTTATTTTTTTATCCCACCATATCATAATCTTCTATCACATACCTTTTCTTTAATAATAATAATATAAAAAACTAATTTTAGAATAATATTTATTTCTTATCTTAATCTCAAAATGATTGAGATTGGAATGATGGTGTACACCAACCATCTAAACAACCAATGGCCCGTAGACAAGAAAATATCACACCAAGCAAAGATGATAACTACATGTATGCAGCATTGCAGCTGTTCGATGTTGACAATAAGACGAGTTAGTAGTTTTCAATTCCTCCAATCTAACTATCTTCGTGAGACGATGACAGTAACGTCTAGATCCCGTGTACTATATCAAAGTCATTCTTTTTTTGTGTAAAGTCCCCATATGCACCTAGGATACTCGTGGAAACGGATGTTCGTTTGGCTATTGTCGTGGACATGTGGTGGCCATGGTTTAATGGAGTGCGTTGAATCGTATCCTTTTGCATGCTGCTGATGCACAGTGCCGCATGTGTTGTATTTTTGTGTCATCTGCACGTGCATGTCTCTTCCTACATCTTTAAAAATAGTAGACTCTAGTTTTTCTAAATCAATTCGAATATTTTCTCTCGCAAATTTACGTATTAAAATTCTCATTTAAATGTTTAATGTTCATTAAAAATTTAACATAGTTCATAACTAAATATTGTCATAGTACATACCCAATGAGGAAGTCTCATTATGCACCTTTACCTTACTTAATACTAGATCAATTTTGATACAGTTATTTACTACAATATACAATTTGATCCTCTACGGGTTGGATCGGATCTTAATAAATAATTACAAAATAATCTTGTATGAGATTAGATAGTATATTATTATAAAAATTTGATAGAGGTAATATGATAGAACCTCAGAGGAATTCTATAGAGATTGATCTTTGAGGGGGATCAACCCTTGGAACGCTATAGGGGTTCCACCCTCCAAGTAGCCTGGTGGCTGTAATTATAGATTAATCTTTCTTATTCCAAAGAGGTGGAGGCTACAAGCTTATATAGAGCTCCAAACCCTAGCCCTATGGGTTTCTTCCTAAGTGAACTACCCAATTTGCCCTCAACTTTAGTAAGCCGGCCCAGTAACAAGGGGGGCGGCGGCTAAGAAGCCCAAAGACCCAAATATAAACCCTAGTCTCTCTTCTTTATAGGATAGAGGCGGCTAGGTGGGGTTTATTACATTCTCACAGGGTTTTTATTAGCTGCTACATGGTTGAATAGGACCTAACCCTACTAAGGTCCTATCAAGCCCGCCCTCTTCAAATCAGCTTTGTCCTCATGGTTGGGGTTCCATGAACTCAGGGAACCGGGACTTCAGCTCCTCATATGATTTTCATGTGGCATCTTCGAGTGGTATATTAGTCCAATGTACTAGTACTTTAGTAGAGGGACGTTGACGATGCATCACGACTCTGCGATCGAGGATGGCTTGTGGTTGGGCTTGAATATTTTCATCATCAGTGGTGTTGGGTAGTTGGATCTGGGGTGTCTCGTGTTCTCCCAACTTAGGCTTCAAGCATGACACATGGAAGACAGGGTGAATTTTGACATCTTCAGGTAATTTAAGTCTGTACGCCACAACTCCAATACGCTCTATGATTTGATAGGGCCCATAAAAACGTGGAGATAGCTTCATGGAGGCTCGTGTGTTGATGGATAGTTGCTTGTATGGTTGTAGGCGAAGATAAACCCAGTCTCATACTAAAAATTCTCTTTCACTTCTTTGTGTGTCAGCGTGCTGCTTCATTCTAGCTTGAGCGGTAGAGAGATTATCCTTTAGCGGTAGGAGTTTGTCCCTGTCAATTAAATCTTGGTCGACCTGATCTACCTTAGCCGAGCCAATTACATACTTTGGAATCATAGGGGCCGGCCGACCATATAATGCTTCATATGGGGTACATTTTGTAGATGAATGATATGTAGTATTATACCACCATTCGGCCCAAGGGAGCCATTTCGTCCACTTCTTTGGTCGATCACTAGCGAAACATCGAAGGTATGTCTCTAAACATCTGTTCACCACTCTGTTTGGTCGTCAGTTTGTGGATGATATGCAGTGCTCATCTTGAGTTTGGTGCCCTGTAACTGAAATAACTCGGTCCAAAATTTACTAGTGAAGACCCTGTCACGATCACTTACGATAGACCTTGGCATCCCATGCAGTTTAACAATATTTTTTATGAAAATCTGAGCAATACTAACAGCAGTGTAGGGATTTCACACAGCACAAAAATGAGTATATTTCGTAAGTCGATCAACCACCACAAGGATTGTGCTTTTACCTTTGGAAGGTGGCAGCCCTTCGATGAAGTCCATGGAGATGTCAGTCCACACCGAGTCAGGTATGGGTAGTGGTTGTAGTTTCCCTGGACTCGCTCTTATTTCACCTTTTCTTTGTTGACATACATCACATTGTGCTACGTATTCAGAAATAATTATTTCATCCCTTTCCAATAAAAGTTTTGCTTCACTCTTTTGTAGGTTCTTAGAAATCCGGAGTGCCCTACTGAAGGTGTGGAGTGCATTTCGTGCAGAATGACTTTGATGTAAGGGGAGTTTGGTATAAGCACAATACGACCTTTATAGCGTAAATCCCTCGAATCTCAAGTATAGTGAGCTATTGCGCTTGGATCCTCCAATTTTTTGATGATGTTGCTGGTTTCCGGATCCTTCTTCCATTCCTCCCTAATGCCCTCGAGAAAGCCGGTGGTAGGAAGAGAGATAGCTGAAAATTCAGCTTCTTTGAGGAGCCGTGAGTGCATCTGCAACAATGTTTTCTTTCCCCTTTTTGTAAATAATTTCATAATCAAATCCTAGAAGTTTGGTTACCCATTTTTGCTGCTCCGGGGATGATATCTTCTGCTCCAAAAAGTACTTAAGACTTCTATGGTCGGTTTTAATCTGAAATCGTCGGTCAATCAGGTAGGGTCTCCACTTTGTTACTGCGTGCACAATGGCAAGCATCTCCTTATCATAGATAGACATTTTTTGATGGGAGAGAGACAACGCCTTGTTAGTGTATGCGAGTGGTCGACCATCTTGCATGAGAACAGCTCCAATTCCAATTCCAGATGCATTGGCCGCAATGATGAAGGGTCAGTTGAAATCTGGTAGTGCTAGCACCGGTGTTGTCATCATGGCTGTCTTAAGTTTATCGAAGGCAGTGGAGGCTTTGTTCGACCATAGGAAGACATCTTTTTCCAGTAGAGAAGTGAGGGGGGCACTAATCTTCCCATAGTCCTTCACGAATTTTCGGTAGTAGCCCGTTAGTCCAAGGAACCCACGCAGTAATTTCACATTTGTAGGTTTCGGCCAGCCTTGTATTGCTTCGATTTTTGTTAGGTCTACGGCCACTCCTTCTGATATTATATGCCCAAAGTACTCTACTTTTTACTGGAGAAAGCTACACTTTGATAGCTTAACGAAAAGTGTATTCTCCTGAAGGATCGTCAGAATAATTCGCAAGTGCTGAAAGTGAGTCTCAAGAGAAGGACTGTAAATGAGAATATCATCGAAAAATACCAGCACAAATTTGTGAAGAAAGCTCCAAAAAATATCGTTCATGAGACTTTGGAAGGTTGAAGGAGCATTAGTGAGTCCAAAGGGCATTACCAAGAATTCATAATGGCCGTTATGAGTGCGGAAAGCGCTTTTGGGATGTCGCCTTCACATACCCGAATTTGGTGGTAACCGGATCGAAGGTCCAACTTCGTAAAGACTCGAGCTCCTTTTAATTCATCAAGAAGTTCATCCACCACTGGTATGGGGTACTTATCCTTGATGGTGATGTCATTTAGAGCTCGGTAGTCGATGCACATCCGCCAGGTTTCGTCTTTCTTGCGCACAAGTAGCACCGGTAAGGAGTAGGGGCTGCAGCTTGGTCGAATCACCCCTGTTTCGAGCATTTCCTTCATGATTTTCTCAATTTCATCTTTCTGGAGGTGAGGATAGCGGTAAGGCTAAGTGTTTGCTGGTGGTTTGCCCGGAAGGATTGGAATCCGGTGGCCATGTTGCCGAGTAGGAGGAAGACCGCGCGGTTCGACAAAAACATCATCAAATTCAACAAGTAGTTGGGTGATCTTTTGATTTTTAATTTCTGTTTTCTCCCCCTCTGGTTGCTGCTGGAGATGCATAAGAAAGCCACCATTTATCTTGTGTAAAACTTTCTCCATTCGTTGAGTTGAAACGGTGGTTACGTTGCTTCCGCGCTTCCCGCGTAGGGTGACCTGTTTACCTTTGCAATAGAATTTCATAATCAATTTGGAAAAGTTCCAAGAGATATCACCTAGTGTCGTCAGCCATTCTATACCCAGCACAGCCTCATAATCATCAATTGGTAGGAGGAAGAAGTCAGCAACAATTTCTTGGTCCTGTAGTAATAGTTTCAC
Organism: Musa troglodytarum; assembly: GCA_023547065.1. Taxonomy (NCBI): domain Eukaryota; kingdom Viridiplantae; phylum Streptophyta; class Magnoliopsida; order Zingiberales; family Musaceae; genus Musa; species Musa troglodytarum. The sequence goes on along the minus strand of CP097507.1, from coordinate 17,356,322 downwards.
CTGCGGGCATCTTTGGTCGCATTTTAGGATTCGACCGTCGGCAACCTTTACGTCGAACTTGCTGCAACCTTCAATGTGGAGCGCCATTCGAGCAGCAACCTTACTGTTTAGAAAGTTATTAGTGCTACCTGTATCGATGAGAACGGTGATCGGTTGTTGTTTGAGCAGGCCTCCAACTTTCATCGTTTGTGGATTTAAGTAGCCGGCTAGCGCATGTACTATAAAGTCGATCGATTGTGGCTCTTCTTCCATATCTTCATCCTCATGTTTAAGACTCTCTTCTAGCTGTTCACTGATCTCTTCTTCCACTGGTTCAATCATAAGAAGTCTCCCTTTTTTACAGCGATGCTCGTGGCTCTACGGCTCGTCACAATGCCAACATAACCCCTTGGCAGATCGGTCTCGAAGCTCTTCTCTCATCAACCTTTTTGGTGCAGGAGCTCGGCTGATAGTAGGGGGGGCTGAGGGCTTCAATATTGCTGGTCGGGGAGTGACCCTAGTCCTCCGAGCTTCATGGTTCAATCGCTCCTCCTGAAGTCGTGCGAAAGAGATGGCTGCCATAAGCGTGTACGATTGTCACGCTTTAACTTCTCCCCGGATCTCCAGCTTCAAGCCCTCAATAAATGTCCCCAATAACTGTTTTTCAGACCAATCACGAGTTTGATTAGATAACCTTTCAAACCTGGTTTGATACTCCTGGATGGTGGAGGTTTGTCGGATCTTTGCTAGTTGTCCATCAATGTTCTCGTAATCGGTTGGTCCGAAACGGATCGTAGTCCTTCTTTGAATTGTCGCCATGAGAGGACTCCATGAGTATGTTCAAACTAATTAAACCATTGTATAGCATCTCCTTCAAGATGTATAGCTGCAATTTCTACCATAGATGCATCTGCGGTTTTGTGGTATCGAAAATATCGCTCCGCGCACGAGATCCAACCAATCGGATCTCCTTCTTCCCATCTAGGGAAGTCTACCCTCATGCATGGATAGTGGGGATCGGTCATAGAGCCTCCCCTCTCTTGGAGGTCATCTCTTCGATTATAGCTCTCCCCTTGATGTGATTTCTTTGGGCTCGGTGGTCGACCCAAACTAAGTTCGGCAAAGAGAGTCCGAATCTTCTCCTCCATTCGTATCTCGAAGGCTTCGAATTTAGCATCAATTGCCTCCTCGGATGCCATAGCATATGTCTCCAAATCTGTAATATTAAAATCTTTTTTTTGCTGTCAAGTTAAAGGCATGTATTGGTTGAGAGAAGTGGTGGTTGAAAGGGTTGGTAGATTGGTGAATGTAGGCTGTGGTTTAGGCTTATTTTGTGGCTATTTTGGGTGCTGTTTGGGGCTGCGATTTGATGGAGTTTTGGGCTGAGATGGTAGTGGATGAAGGTTAGGGAAGAGGGTTTTAGATCTGTGGTAGCTCGCAGCAAAGATTTGACAAAAATAAGTAGAAATTGCTACCTATATGCGTTGTCTCGTAAGAGCAGAATTATCGTCGAAGAAATAGGGGTTTCTCGATGAAATTTCCAGCGAAAACTCAAGGGTTTGAGGAGGGGGTTTGATGGTAGAATCTTAGTTTAGATAGAAACAAGGATAACAAATTGGATCAAGAAATTTTGACAGCAAAGCAGTAAAGAAATCGGTGCAAGTTGCGATAGCAGAATTCTCGTCAAAAAATTTTAGCAGTTTGTGACGAGAGATTGTAGCAACACACGAATTTGTTTTTGTGATGAATTTCACAATAGATCAATCGTGAATGGGAGCCAAGATGATCTATGAGGTGCACAAAAAATTTCGTTCAAAAAGGATAACAATTAGATCGGTTAAAGGCAGCAAAACATGGCTGAAATTTTCTATAGCAATCCTTCGTTCGCAAAGATGGTAACTTTTACGACGCAAGGAATTTGCAGCAAGGGATCGATAGAAAAACTTCTTTTTGATATTTTAGATGAAAAATTACAGCAGCAAAAGGTATTGGTGGTAGAAAAATACCAGATCTCTGATGCAATTAGAGGTGGCAACTGTAGATTGATTTGATCTACGTCAAGAGATGACGGTGAAGACGATGACGTCAAGAGCAATTGTGGGAATTGCTTGGCTAATGGTGGGCGGCAGGGATGGCAGCAAAAGCAGCAAGATCGCTGCTCTGATACCAGATGATAGAACCCAGAGGAATTCTATAGAGATTGATCTTTGAGGGGGATCAACCCTTGGAACGCTATAGGGGTTCCACCCTCCAAGTAGCCTGGTGGCTGCAATTATAGATTGATCTTTCTTATTCCAAAGAGGTGGAGGCTACAAGCTTATATAGAGCTCCAAACCCTAGCCCTAGGGGTTGCTTTCTAAGTGAACTACCCAATTTGCCCTCAACTTTAGTGGGTCGGCCCAGTAACAAGGGGGGCGACGGCTAAGAAGCCCAAAGACCCAAATATAAACCCTAGCCTCTCTTCTTTATAGGATAGAGGTGGCTAGGTGGGGTTTATTACATTCTCACAGGGTTTTTATTAGCTGCTACATGGTTGAATAGGACCTAACCCTGCTAGGGTCCTATCATAATATTGGTAACTTGGTTTAAACATCATTCTAGGACAATAATTGAAACTCAATAAGAATAATATATACAAGTTATCTACGATGCTGTATTAGAAATGAATGTCATTTTCGGAAACGATGCTGTCTCCCGTATTTGTATGGCCAGTGTAGGCAACCATCGGGTAAATACGTGGACATGAGGATACACTCCCCTCTCATCTTGATGCAGACCTCGATGACTGATGCCCAGAATAATGCGACTGACGCGTACTCAAAAGGGCATCCCACACAAAGAAATTAAAAGAAAATAATGATTGCAAAGGACTTGTACATCTCAATCAACTCTGGAGAGAATAACTCCGTACACCAATTATCCAAACCTCAAGATTTGTACGAGTGGCTTATGATGGGGAATAAAAAGGATAGGCAACAAACAATAACTTTTGTATATGAACAAATACTAACAGGCTGTAACACACAGCAGAATTAAATAGAAATCACAATCAAATAGAACACTAAGATTTACATGGAAAATCCCTTCAACGTGAAGGGTAAAAACCACGGGGCAAACCAAAGAAAATCCACTATAGAAATAATAAATGTACAATTCTCGAATCTCTTGCCCAAAACCTAAGCAACAATCACAAGAGAATAACTGGGATACAAGGATCATGTCACTGTGCACAATATCCAAAACCTCCTCAAGCAATCACAGAAGAATTCACTGAAGATCTGATCTAACCTAAGATGAGAAACTATTTGGATGAGTGTGTTTTCCTTGTCTTCTTCCCTTTCTTTTTCTCTTGTTTTTCTGCCTTTTTCTCCTCTCTTTGAATCCCTAATGTCGCTGCGAAGATTCTGCCCTTTGCTGCGATGTTTAATCTCTCTAATTTGCAGCCACCATTAGCCCCTATATATAATTAGATTTAGGTTAGGGTTTAGGGTTAACAAGAGGGCTATGGGCTGAACTGGGCTCTCAGCCCAACAACCTCCCCCTTCAGCCCATAAGGGAGGCTGTCCCATGACTCAGTGTAAATCCATGCCGACCAACTGTCAACACATCTCCTGCCTCTCTTTTGGTAAGGTCTTTGTTAACATGTCTGCTCCATTATCATTTGTATGAATTTTCTGAAGTTGCAACTGCTTCTCTTCAAGTACATTTCGAATCTAGTAATATCTGACATCTATATGCTTTGACTTGGAATGAAAAACTGGATTCTTACATAAATGGATGGCACTCTGGCTGTCACAATACACCACATAGTTTTCCTGTTTTAAACCCAATTCTTGTAAGAATTCTTTCATCCATAATATTTCTTTGCAAACCTCTGTAGCAGCAATATATTCTACCTATGTGGTGGAGAGAGCAATACACCTTTGCAATCTGAATTGTCATGACACAGCTCCCCCTATAAAAGTAAGTACAAAACCTGATGTAGATTTCCTTGTATCAATATCTCTGGCCATATCTGCATCTATGTAACCCACTAGCACAGGTGGTCCACCTCCAAAGCTTAAATAAACCTTAGAGCTTCCTCTGAGATATCTTAAGATCTACTTCACTGCTGCCCAGTGCTCTTTGCCTAGATTTACAAAAAATCTACTAGTAACACCCACTGCATATGCGATGTCCGGCCTCGTACATACCATTGCATACATTAAACTTCCAACTGCCGAAGTATAAGGAACATTTTGCATTTTCTCCTTCTCCTCATCACTTGACGGACTCTGTTCTGAGCACAACTTGAAGTGATTTGAAAGAGGAGAACCAACTGGCTTTACATTGCTCATACTAAACCTTTCTAATACCTTCTTAATATACTTCTCCTGTGACAACCAAATCTTCTTATTTTTCTTGTCACGAGAAATCTGCATGCCCAATATTTACTTTACTGGCCCTATGTCCTTCATTGCAAAGGACTCACTCAGTTCCTTCTTCAACCTGTCAATTGTATGCATATCTTTCCCAAGGATAAGCATATCATCAACATAAAGTAAGAGAATAATAAAATCCTCACCAAACCGTTTGATGTATACACAATGATCTGAAGCCATTCTTTTGTATTCATTTTCAATTATAAATGAATCAAACTTTCTATACCACTGTCTTGGAGCTTGCTTCATCAATCCATACAAACTCTTTCTTAACTTGCAGACAAAATTTTCTTTACCTTTGACTTTGAAACCTTCTGGTTGCTCCATATAAATTTTTTCCTCCAAATCACCATGAAGGAAAGCTGTCTTCATATCTAACTGCTCCACCTCCAAGTCCTGGCTAGCAGTAATACCTAGAGCAACACGAATAGAAGACATTTTAACAACAGGAGAAAAAATTTCTTCAAAGTCAATACCTTTCTTTTGACCAAAGCCTTTCACAACCAATCTGGCTTTGTACTTTGGTTGAGAACAATATTCTTGAGTCTTCAACTTAAAAACCCACTTGTTCTTCAAGACCTTTATTTCCTATGGAAGTTGCACCAAATCATATGTATGATTCATCTGTAGAGCATCCATCTCTTCCTACATAGCAACTAGCCACATTTTGTTCTGCTTACTTTCAACTGCTTCCTGGTAACTTTCTGGTTCATCTGCATCAATAAGCATCACATACTCATCTGTAGAGTATCTTCTGGAAGGCTGACGTTGTCTAGAAGATCTTCTCAATTGAGGTTCTGCGGGAAGTTGCTCCTCAACTTCTTCTTGCTTAACATAACCTGCAGGTAGATTAATATCTGGCTCTACACCATCTTCCTGCACATCTCCCCCATCACCCTGATATACTGGAGGAACAATTGGGTCACAATCTGCTAATCCTTCTGCAGAAGTCTTGGCTGGTGCCTCCTTCTTCAAATCCTCAAGGGTTTGATCCTCAAAGAAGATCACATCTCTGCTTCTAAACACCTTCTGCTTTTCTGGATCCCAAAGTCTGTAACCAAATTGATCATGTGAGTAGCCAAGAAAAATATATTCTTTTGTCTTACCATCCAGCTTGGACATTTCATTGTCTGGAATATGTGTAAATGCACGACAACCAAATACTCTCAAATGCTTATAGGAAACATCTTTCCCTGACCAAACATGCTCTGCAACATCAGTATCTAGGGCTGTACAGGGAGATAAGTTGATCACATCAACTGTAGTCCTCAAAGCCTCATCCCAAAATCTTTTGGGTAGCTTTACCTGTGAAAGCATACATCTGATCTTTTCCATGATGGTGCGGTTCATCCTCTCTACAATTGCATTATGCTGAGGTGTACCAGGAACTGTCATCTCATACTGGATGTCATGTGACCTGCAATAATCATCAAACAATCCTGTATACTCACCACCATTATCTGATCTTATGCATTTCAACTGTCTTTCTGTCTCCCTTTCAACTCTGGCATGAAACTCTTTGAAGATACCAATAACCTGATCCTTGGTCTTCAAAGCATAAGCCCAAACTTTCCTAGAAAAGTCATCTATAAAAGTAACAAAGTAAAGTGTACCATTGATGCCAAGAATATTAATAGAACCATTAGGAGTTTTTATCCTCAAAGGACCATATATATCTGTATAAACATGGTCCAAGGCATGCATTTTTTTAGACAAAGTAGGACTAGCAAAAGAAACTCTATATTGTTTACCAGCTAAACAATCAATACAAGGGTTCAAACGTATACCTCTGAGGTCAGGCAATACCTCTCTCTTGGAAAGAGCTTACAGTCCCTTCTCGCTCATGTGTCTCAATCGCCTATGCCACAACTCCATGCTGAAGTCTTTCTCTGTAGCATTCAGTTGTTCACCACAAGCTTTGGCTTGCAACCTGTACAAAGTATGACATTTCTTTCCACTAGCTATAACAAGAGAACCCTTACTGAGTTTCCATTGCCCTCTATAAAACCTGCTATCATAGTCTTCATCATCTAATCTTCCAACTGAAATTAGATTCAGTCTCAAGTCAACCACATGCCTCATATCCTTAAGCACCAACTTGCATCCAAGGTTGGTCTTTATGTGGATGTCACTCATGCCAATGATGTTTGTTATGCCATGGTTGCCCATCTTAACAACACCAAAATTTTCAGACCTGTAGGTAGCAAAAAACTCTCTCCATGGTATAGCATGATAAGAAGCTCTTGTGTCAATTATCCACTCGAGATCCTGACACACACAAGAAAAAATATCATCAGAAGGAGACAAAATCAAATAATCACCAACCTGCACTATAGCCGTGGTATTCTCTTTTGACTCTGTAGACTCCACTTCTTTTTCCTTTTTCTTGCTCTTCTTAGGATGCTTACACTGATTCTTATAATGTCCTTTCTTACCACAGTTATAGCAAACAATATCTTTCCTTGATCTTGACTTGCTTCTACCTATGCGTGAACTGCTTCTATCTTTAGACCTTGACCTTCCTCTGTTCTCTGAGATAAGTGCCTGTGAATCAATCTAAGATACTGTTGAGTTCTTTATTCTCAACTCCTCATTTAACAAACTGCTTATTACTTGACTCATGGTAACAATACCATCTGGCACAGAATTACTGAGGGAAACCACCAATGTCTCCCAACTTTCTAGCAATGAACTGAGAAGTAACAATGCCTGCAACTCATCATCAAGAGACATTTTCATAGAAGATAACTGGTTAGTAATACTCTGTATTTCATTCAAATGCTCAGCAAAAGAAGCACCCTCTTTATATTTTAGGTTCACAAGTTTTCTGATCAAAAAAGCTTTATTGCTAGCGGTTTTTCTTTCATAGAGACCTTCCAACTTTTTCCAAAGAGAATATGCAGAACTTTCAGTAGAAACATGGTGAAAGACACTATCATCGAGCCACTGTCGAATAAACCCAATCGTTTTTTGATCTAATCTCTTCCACTCATCATCTGTCATAGTTGTGATTTTTTCAATATCCCCTTGCAAAGGTCCATACAAATCTTTACAATACAAGAGATATTCCATTCTTAGTTTCCATATCATCCAATTATTTTTATTCAAACTAATCATGTGAGAAACATTATCAGCCTCCATGTTCAAACACAAAAATTAAATCACCAAAACCTTGCTCTGATACCAGTTGATGGGGAATAAAAAGGATAGGCAACAAATAATAACTTTTGTATATGAACAAATACTAGCAGACTGTAACACACAGCGGAATTAAACAGAAATCGCAATCAAATAGAACACTAAGATTTACGTGGAAAACCCCTTCAACGTGAAGGGTAAAAACCATGGGGCAAACCAGAGAAAATCCACTATAGAAATAATGAATGTACAATTCTCAAATCTCTTGCCCAAAACCCAAGCAACAATCACAAGAGAATAATTGGGATACAAGGATTACGTCACTGTGCACAATATCCAAAACCTTCTCAAGCAATTACAGAAGAATTCACTGAAGATCTGATCTAACCTGAGATGAGAAACTATTTGGATGAGTGAGAACAATTTTTGTGTTTTCCTTGTCTTCTTCCCTTTCTTTTTCTCTTATTTTTCTGCCCTTTTCTCCTCTTTTTGAATCCCTAATATCGCTGTGAAGATTCTGCCCTTTGCTGCGATGTTTAATCTCTCTAATTCACAACCACCATTAGCCCCTATATATAATTAGGTTTAGGTTAGGGTTTAGAGTTAACAAGAGGGTTATGAGCTACTAAAGCTCATATGGGTTGAATTGGACTCTCAGCCCAACAACTTATTCATATGACATGTCGCAATGTCCGGAAAACATGTGGGAGTGGACACACCACATGCTTCCATAATTAAAATGGAAAGTAGATATACAGTGAGCAGACATATATTAGTTTATGCCTTAAATTTATGGCTTGCAAATTGCATTTTATTTAGCTTTACTTTAACAGGATAACAGTGCAAGCAGGCACATTTGATTAACAAGCTAAAATCAAAGATGGAAGCACTTAGTGAGTGACACACAACAAACATTACTGTGGTTGATCATCGCCAGCTCTATGCTCTCCTCTTGATCCTAACCCTCAGGCCATTCTTCATGTGAAGGATGACGGACAGCATTGGCTCGACCACATGACCTTGAAGCGCTTGAACTTGGAAGTTGTAGACCATGGCAACCACCACTGCCTTCATCTGAGTGAAGGCCACTTCCTTCCCCAGGCGGGTCCTTTGGCCAGAACCGAACGTGCATGAACTTGCAAGATGGCTCATGCCGCACCGGCCCCTCTTCCGAGATCTATCTCTCGGGCCGGAACTCCAAGCAATCCATGCCTCAGATCCTTTCCATCCTCCCAATGGAGTGCAGGGAGGACAAGATCTTTGTGCCTGCTTCAACTCTGTGTCCACTCGGGAGGACTTCATGTCGCAGAGCTGCCTGGTGATGGAAGGGAACGGGAGGGAACAACCTGATCGACTCGCAGAGGGCTGCATGCAGATAGACCAACTTGCTCAGCTCTTCTGGATCGAATATGGTCAGATCATTGGAGCTCGATCTCTGTTTTCGCAGGGGCGTCGACCTCAATACCTGAGGATATTGGACTCCACCACGGTATTGTTGCAGAGCAGGCAGAAGAACCATGTGAGCGCTGCACCAGTTGTGTCCCTCCCGGCAAAAATTAAGTTTATGGCTGTGTCACGGAGGAACTTGTCGAACTCGGTCGATCCTTGTCGATGGCTGTCTTGCTGCTCTTCATCGTCGTCGTCGTTGATGTAAGACGAGAGTAGATCGGCTTTTTCTTCGCCTCCGCCGGCTTTGTGATTCCTGAGGCTTCTTAGTTTCTTCTTCTCTGCGATGCTTTCCGCTATGCAACGGTCTATTACATTCCATGCCATCGTGAACTTCTTCTCGTCCCCGATCCTCAGCCATCTCGCCAACTTCCACCAGGCCGGCGGCACCGTGTGCCGGAGCAACGAGGCGCTCGTGGCGTCGTCCATCGCCCGCATGAACGGGACGGTCGGCAACGCGATGGAGAGGCAACATGGATCGACGCCGAAAGCCAAGTAGGAAGTGGCGTCAAAAGTCAACCTCAGGAACACATCTTGCAAGTCCACTACCGCCCCTCGTCGCGCGACTTCGTCCACGAAAGGAATCAGTCCCTTCTCCACCTTGTTTCGAATAGAACTGGCAACAAAAGAACGGAACCTGCGGTCGCTTATGAGGCCGTGGGCGTTCGTCCTCTGCTTCTTCCACGACTCGCCTTTGGAGTTGAAGATGCCATCGCCGAGGATGTCGAAGATCTCCGAAAAGTCCCGGCCCTTGTGGTAATTCGAGAAGTTCGCATTGAAGACGTGTTGCAGGTTGGCGGGGTCGCAAGTGAACAGGAAGTCCATACCCAAGAACCACGGGCCGCGGAAGAAAAAGTTGCACCCGACCTCCCTAAGGAGGTCGGTGCACCAATCATGGAGATGGTCGAGGTTGAGCAGAAGACCCGGGAGCATCCCGGCGAGCGGCCAGTCCACCGGGACGCTCGACCTCCTAAAGACCCGGCCGAAGTTGCAGAAGAAGACGAAGCAGACGATAAAGAGATGAACCTCAGGGTACGATCGCAGGAAAGCCTTGGCAGCCGCGAAGCAACGAACTGCCATGGCTGCTGTAGAAGACATACTATCAGTTTACAGAAGGATATGCCGTATCTGTATGGCCGATCGGTGCTGCTTCCGCATCAACCTGCCTATGAGATCTGCAAAGGCGATGAGTGGGAAGGGCCTGTTGGGCAATGGCCTAATTTAGTTTACAGTGGGCTTTTCATAGCCATCTTTTTTTTAATTAGGGGGCAATGATAACTACAAAAATTAGAAAAAAATATATGAAAAGGATAAAAATTTACAACATTAAGGTGATTCAAAAAAAGAAAAAAAAATAAAAAAACAAGAGAAAAAAGGAAAAAAATAAGGATAACACAGAGACTGTTCAACAGTATTCTCATCTCATATTAGATCAAATATATAGTGAACTCTTATTGTGATTACTTGGAGAGGTTTTGGATATTATACACAGTGACATGATCCTTGTATCATAGTTATTCTCTTGTGATTGTTGCTTGGGTTTTGGGCAAGAGACTTAAAGAATTGTATATTCATTATTTTTATAGTAAATTTTCTATGGTTTACCCCGTGGTTTTTATCCTTTTATGTTGGAGTGGTTTTCCACATAAATCTTGGTATTATATTTGATTATGATTTCTATTTAATTCTGTTGTGTGTTATGGCCTTCTAGTATTTGTTTATATACAAAAGTTCTTCCTTTTTTTTATCCCATTAATTGATATCAGAGCAAGGTTTTGGTGATTTAATTTTTGTGTTTAGACATGGAGGTTGGTAGTATTTCTCGCATGATTATCTTGAACGAAAACAATTAGATGATATGAAAACCAAGAATGGAAGATCTCTTGTATTGCAAAAATTTGTATGGATCTTTGCAAGGGGATAGTGCAAAACCCACAACTACGACAGATGATGAGTGGAAGAGGTTAGACCAAAAAACGATCGGGTTTATTCGACAATGGCTTGATGATAGTCTTTCACCATGTTTCTACTGAAAGTTCTACATATTCTTTTTGAAAAAAGTGTAAGGTCTCTGTGAAAGAAAAACAACTAGCAACAAAGCTTTTTTGATTAGAAAACTTGTGAACCTGAAATATAAAGAAGGTGCTTTATTACTGAGCATTTGAATGAAATATAGAGTATTACTTATCAGTTATCCTTTATGAAAATATCTCTTAATGATGAGTTGCAGACATTGTAACTTCTTAATTCATTGCTAAAAAGTTAAGAGACACTAATGGTTTCCCTTAATAATTCTGCGCTAGATGATATTGTCACAATGAGTCAAGTTATAAATAGTTTGATGAATGAAGAGTTGAGAAGAAAAAACTCAACAATATCTCAGATTGATTCACAAGCACTTATCTTAGAGAACAGAGGAATGTCAAAGTCTAAAGATAGAAGCAATTCACGTATAGGTAAAAGCAAGTTAAGATTAAGGAAAAGTATTATTTGCTACAACTATAGTGAGAAAAGACATTATAAGAAAGACATTATAAGAATCAATGTAAGCAACCTAAGAAGAGCAAGGAAAAGGAAAAAGAAGTAAAGTCTACAAAGTCAAAAAAGAATACCATAACTACAGTGTAGAGTGGTGATTATTTGATTTTGTCCCTTTTTGATGATATTTTTTCTTGTGTGTGTTAGGATCTTGAGTAGATAATTGACATAGGAGCTTCTTATCATGCTACACCATGGAGGAAATTCTTTGCTATCTATAGGTTTGAAAATTTTGGTGTTGTCAAGATGGGCAACTATGGCATGGTAGACATTATTGGCATAAGTGACATTCACATAAAAACTAACCTTGGATATAAGTTGGTGCTTAAGGATATGATGCATGTGGTTGACTTAAGGTTGAATCTAATTTTAGTTGGAAGGCTAGATGATGAAGACTATGATAGCAAGTTTCACAAAGGGCAATGAAAGCTCAGTAAAGGTTCTCTTGTTATAGCTAATGGAAAGAAATGTCACACTTTGTACAGGTTGTAGGTCAAAGCTTATGGTAAGTAGCTAAATGCTATAAAGAAAGACTCCAGCATGGAATTGTGGCATAGGCGATTGGGACACATGAGCGAGAAGGAACTACAAGCTCTTTCCAAGAGAGAGGTATTGTCATACCTCAAAGGTATACGTTTGAACCCTTGTATTGATTGTTTGGCTAATAAACAATACAAAGTTTTTTTGTTAATCCTGCTTTGTCTAGAAAAATGCATATCTTGGATCGTGTATATATAGATGTATATGGTCCTTTGAGGATAAAAACTCCTAGTGGTTCTATTAATATTTTTGGCATTAGTAGTGCACTCTATTTTGTCACTTTTATAAATAACTTTTCTAGAAAAATTTGGGCCTATGCTTTGAAGACAAAGGATCAGGTTATTAATGTTTTCAAAGAGTTTCATGCCAGAGTTGAAAGAGAGACAGAAAGGTAACTGAAATATATAAGATCAGATAATGGTGATGAGTACATAAGATTATTTAATAATTATTACAAGTCACATGACATTAAACATGAGATGACAGTATCTAGTATACCTCAGCATAATGCAATTATAGAGAGGATGAACTATACTATCATGAAAAAGATCAGATGTATGTTTTTACAAACAAAGCTACCTAAAAAGATTTGGGATGAGGCTTTGAGGACTACAGTTGAAGTGATCAACTTATCTCCCTATACAGCCCTAGATGGTGATGTTGCAGGGCATGTATGGCCAGGGGAAGATGTTTCCTACAAACATTTATGAGTGTTTGGTTGTTATACATTTGCACATGATCCAGACAATGAGAGGTCTAAGCCAGATGGTAAGACAAAAGAATATATTTTTCTTGACTACTTATATGATCAATTTAGTTATAAGCTTTAGGATCCAGAAAAGTAGAAGGTGTTTACAAGTAGAAATATGGTCTTCCTTGAGGATCAAGCCCTTGAGGATTTGAAGGAGGCACTAACTAAGACTTCTACAGAAGGATTATAAGATTGTGACCTAGTTACTCCTCTAATATATCAAGATGATGGGGGAGATATGCAGGAAGACAGTGTAGAGCCAGATGTTAATCTACTTGTAGGACATGTTGAGCAAGAAGAAGTTGAGGAGCAGCTTCCTGCAAAACCTCAATTGAGGAGCAGCTTTCCATAGAATCTCAGTTGAGAAGATCTTCTAGATAACGTCAGCTTTCCAGAAGATACTCTGTAGATGAGTATATGATGCTTATTGATGTAGGTGAATCAGAGAGTTTCCAGAAAGCAATTGAAAATGAGTAGAAAAAGAAGTGATTAGTTGCTATATAGGAAGAGATGGATGCTTTATAGAAGAACCACTTATATGATTTGGTACAACTATCACAAGCAATAAAGGCCTTAAAGAACAAATGGGTTTTCAGGTTGAAGACTCAAGAATATTGTTCTCAACCAAAATACAAAGTTAAATTAGTTGTGAAAGGTTTTGGTTAAAAAAAATATATTGACATTGAAGAGTTTTTTTCTCCTATTGTTAAAATATCTTCTATTCATGTTGCTCTTGGTATTGCTACTAGCTAGGACTTGGAGGTTATGCAGTTAGATGTGAAGATAACTTTTCTTCATAGTGATTTAGAGGAGAAAATTTATATAGAGCAACCAGAAGGTTTCAAAGTCAAAGGTCAAGAAAATTTTATCTACAAGTTGGGAAAGAGTTTATATGGGTTGAAGCAAGCTCCAAGACAATGGTGTAGAAAGTTTGATTCATTTATAACTAAAAATAGATACAAAAGAATGGCTTCAGATCATTATGTGTGCATCAAACGATTTGGTGAGGATTTTATTATTCTCTTACTTTATATTGATGATATGCTTATCCTTGGAAAAGATATGTGCATAATTGATACGTTGAAGAAGAAACTAAGTGAGTCCTTTGCAATGAAAGACATGGGGCCAGCAAAACAAATACTGGGCATACAGATTTCTCGTGATAGGAAAAATAAGAAGATTTGATTATCACAGGATAAATACATCGATAAAGTATTAGAAAGGTTCAGTATAAGCAATGCAAAGTCAATTGGTTCTCCTCTTTTATGTCACTTCAAGTTGTGATCAGAGCAAAGTCCATCAAGTGATGAGGAGAAGGAGAAAATGTAAAAAGTTCATTATGCTTCAGTAGTTGAAAGTTTAATATATGCAATGGTATGTATGAGGCCGGACATTGCATATACAGTGGGTGTTACTAACAGATTTCTTACAAATCCAAACAAAAAGTATTGTGTAATAGTGAAGTAGATTTTGAGATATTTCAGAGGAAGTTTTAAGGTTTATTTAAGCTTTGGAGGTGGATCACCTATGCTAACGGCTTACACAAATGTAGATATGACTAGAAATATTGATACAAAAAAATTCACATCATGTTTTGTACTTACTTTTACAAGAGGAGCTGTATTATGGCAATCCACATTGCAAAGGTGTATTACTCTTCTCATCATAGAGGCAAAATATATTGCTGCTATAGAGATTTGTAAAGAAATGTTATGGATGAAAGAATTCTTAGAAGAATTGGGGTTAAAACAAAAAAACTATGTGGTGCATTATGATAGTCAAAGTGCTATCCATTTGTGTAAGAACCCAACTTTTTATTCCAAGTTAAAGTATATAGATATCAGATATCACTAGATTCGAAATATACTTGAAGATAAGTAGTTGCAACTTCAGAAAATTCATACATATGATAATAGAGCAAACTTGCTGATAAAGATCTTACTGAAAGAGAGGCAGGAGATGTATAGACAGTTAGTCGGTATGGGTTCATACTAAGGAGTTATAGGACAGCCTCCCTTATAGGCCGAAGGGGGAGGTTGTTGAGCAAATGGCCCAATTTCAGCCCATAATGGGCTTTAATAGCTCATCGCCCATCTCTTCTTTAATTAAAACTTTAAGTTTAATTAGGGAGCTATGATGGTTGTGAAAATTAGAAGAAAACTATAGCAAAAGGATAAAAATTTTGCAACAGCAAGGTGATTCAAAAAAAGGAGAAAATGACAGAAAAATAAAAGAAAAAGAAAGGGAAGAAGATAAGGACAATACAGAGACTGTTCTCATTCATCCAAACAGTATTCTCATCTCAGATTAGATCAGATCTACAGTAAACTCTTACTGTGATTGTTTGAGGATGTTTAGGATATTATGTATAATGACGTGATCTTTATATTTTAATTATTCTCTTGTGATTGTTGCTTGGGTTTTGGACAAGAGACTTAAAGAATTATACATTCATTATTTTTACAGTAGATTTTTTCTGATTTGTTCGTAATTTTTATCCTTCATATTGGAGAAATTTTTCATATAAATCTTAATATTCTGTTTGATTATAATTTTTATTTAATTTTATTATATGTTACGATCTGATAATATTTATTTATATATAAATTTTTTTATTTTTTTATCCCATCAAGTACGACGAGAGAAAACTACGTAACGACAGACTGCAGCCTACCAGCGCGGCGATCTTCCGGCGCTGACTGCAGCCACTGCAGTTATGCTCGTTCCGAATGATGCAATCCCGTCCACACACTGTTTCAACCACGTCGTGTGGTAACTCGAGACACGTACAATTCTTTCATGACGAGTTCACGGGAAACACCATACACACCGTGCATTCATTGATATGCAGGTCGACAAAGGATCGCAACTCATCGGTCAATTAGCCAACAGCCTTGTTCAAGAATGTATTTAGATTTTGTTTGCATCTACTCACGCTGAGAAGGTCTTTGCATTAGTGGTGTTGAAAAGGTTCGAACCGAATCATTATTGAATTAAATTAAAAATTAATTGGATTAAGTTAAAGTAAGATACTTTCGAATCTAAATCATTTTGGATCTATTTAATTGAACTAGTTTAAAATCGGTTAATCCGATTCTATTAACCGATTAACTAGTTTTTAATTTTAAGCAATTTAAAAATATATATTTCAAATGAATGATAGTGTTCAATTCAGTGAATCAATTTAGTTTAATTGAACCAAATTAGAATTTTGATCCAATTGGACCTATATTTTAAAAATATTTATATCACAAATATCATTCTAAGTAATCTAAATAATTGAACCTATGTATAAGTAATTTTTTTTTATTGAAAGATGTTATAGTAAAATAATGACTTCACATGTAATCCTTTTTCTTAACGATAAAGATATACAGTGATGTATATAAATCAACAAAGAAATTTATACAAGTCGATAAAATTTAATAAAAGGATTATTAACAAAGAAGAATGATAAAAAAAATAAGGTTCATATTTCCTTTCAGACAAGAGTGTAAGGCCAATGAGATAGGAGGAAGAGTTGTAAAACGATAGAAGAGTAACAAGCTTATTGAGTTTGAAAAGATATTTTAGAGTTTTTAGGGCATTTGGATTTAGTATTCTAAAATTAAAATCGATTTGGTTTGATCTAAAAAGAATATCCTCTCAAATTGAAATCATTTATATTCTTCAAAATTAAATTATGGATGAATCAACCGATTTGATTCAGATTTAATTTGAGTTTGATTCGATTTTCAAGTTGTTTGTAAACGCACTACTTTGCATCAAATCAGAAATGATGAAACGAAGACACGCTGGAGTCGTGCCATATAATTTAATTTGAGTGTGATAGCTACGCACACCCAACTGTTATTGTGGTTGTTGCGAGACTTGCAGTGCTATAGTTAAAGCTTCATGCCCACCCAACTAGTATGTGATTATCTTTACCCCTAATCGTCAATAGCTAATGCAGATCAACATCCAACAAGGAAATGCTGATTGAGTGCTGCTCACTTGTAAGAGTGTGACAATGGAAGGAGAGGACCACTCAACTACTATTGGTACGTGACTAAACCGTAAATATGATAATTAAGTAAGAGATATTAATACATTGTTTAGTTCTTCGGAACACTATGCAAACCCTAAACCACAAGTGAGTATTTTAGATTATTATAATTAATTTATATGAATTTATTTGGATCAATTAATATCATAAGTCTAAGAGATAGTAAATATGTTTTTGTGATTATTAATGATTATAGTAGATATACTTGCACATACTTCTTGGCATATAAAAGTGATTGTTTTAAATATTTTATGAAGTTTTATAAATAAGTTTAAAATAAAAAATATTTTATAATTTCTTCGATTCGTAATGATTATAGTGGTGAATTTAAAAATCATAATTTTCAAAAATTTTATGATTCAAATAGGTATGATCATAATTTTTCTACTCTAAAAAATCTATAATAAAATAGAGTTGTTGAGAGAAAAAAAATAAGAATTTATAAGAGATGACAAGAACCATGCTAAATAAACATAGTCTACCCAAATATTTTTGGATCCAAGACATTAATACGACTTACTATATCATAAATAGGATTCTCATAAGGCCTCTTATATCTAAAACTTTATATGAATTATGGAATAATAAAAGACCTAATATTTTGTATTTCAAAGTTTTTGGTTATAAATATTTTATTTTGAATGAAAAGGATGTCTTAGGAAAATTTAATGTAAAATCCAATGAAGGTATTTTTCTTGGATATTCCTCTATTTCTAGAGCTTATCATATTTTCAATAAAAAAAACTTTAGTTATTGAAGAATCTTTCTATGTTATTTTTAGTAAGTCTCCCAAATTTAAGAAAAATAATTTTGATGATAATTTTAAATTTAATACATTGAAGTTGAATGAGAATTCTCCTCTCCCAGGCAACTTGGATGCATATACTTTAACTAAGGAATAAAAGTGTGTAGATGCATATCTTAAGGAGCTAATAATTAGAAATACATCAAAAGGTGTTCAAACTTGTTTTTCTTTTAAAATTTTTTGTACGAATGCTATCTTTTTATCTCAAATTGAACCTAAATACATTTATGATGCTCTCAAAGATGACTCATGAGTTTTTACAATGTATAAAAAATTAAATTAATTTAAGTGAAATAAGGTTTAGATGTTTGTTCCTAGACTTAATGATCATCTTGTAATTCATACTAAATAGATATTTAGGAATAAGTAAGATGAACTTGGTATCATGGTTTGAAATAAGACTAGATTAGTGAATCAAAGTTTTCAACTAAGAAGAAGGTATAGATTATAAAGAAACCTTCACTTCTATTACAAGACTTAAAACCATAAGGATATTTCTTACCTATGTTTGTTGTAAAATTTTTAAGTTATTTCAAATGGATATCAAAAGTATTTTTTTTAATAGTTTTCTTTCTGAAGAAGTTTATGTTGAGCAAACATCATTTAAGAATGTTCTTTTTCCAAACCATGTTTATAAGTTATTCAAGACTCTCTATGGGTTAAAACAAGCTCTAAGGGTTTAGTACGAGAGATTTAGCTAATTTCTTATTAAGAATAATTTTTTAAAAGGCAAGGTCGATTCCATATTATTTATTAAAAATTTTAAAAATAATTTTTTATTATTTAAATTTATGTTGATGATATTATTTTTGGTTTTACAAATGAAACATTGTGTGAATTTTTTGCTAAAAGTATGTGTTGGTTTGGCAAGTCCTTTAGTCCCACATCTCTAATTTCTATTCTGTTATCCCCTATTGGTGCTATAAAATGGGTCTAGGCTTTGAAGACAGATGCACCACAAGAAAAGCTGCTTTGGATTTAATTTCATTAAGTTCATATTAAATATTTTGGGTTTTTTTTGTTTAATAGTTTTAGGTGCTTTATGGCCTAAGAATAATTTCCTAAGGTATTTGTAATTGTTTCTTTTATAAGAGTTTTGCTCCTTTTTCATTCGTGGACGTAGGTTAATTGATCGAACAACGTAAATTCGGTGTTCCTGTTTTTTTTATTCTTTTCTGTTTATTAGTTTGTTGGGTTGTCAAAATTATTCTTTGGTAAAATTCCTGGGGCTAGCTCTAACAAACTGGTATCAGAGCCTGGTCTTGGGATCTTTTGGCAACAATGACAATAACAAAGATCGTTGTCGAGAAATTCGACAGAAATGTCAACTTCGGTATGTGGCAACTTAAGATGGAGGCCATTCTGGTTTAAGACGGAGTTGATTTAGCACTACAGGGAGCTGAGAAAATTCCAGATGGTATGTCAGAGGAAGATTTTACAAGTATGGATAAGAAGACCCGATCTAGCATTATTCTAAATCTCTCTGATAAGGTTTTATGGAAGGTAGCTATGGAGACTACGGCTAAAAGCATGTGGGACAAGCTTAAAGCCTTATATATAAAGAGAATAGTGGAGAACCGTCTCTACTTAAAGTAGAATTTATATATGTTTCGAATGATTGAAGGTACATCTATACTCTCACATCTTGATAAATTTGATTCCTTAGTTATAGATTTGGAGAATATAGATGCAAAAATTGATGATGAGGATAAGGCCCTGTTACTTTTGTGTTCTCTCCTCCAATCCTTTAAGTATTTCCATGATACTATGATTTATGGAAAAGAAATAATTTCATATCAGGAAATTAAATCTGTATTAAAATCTAAGGATCAGATTGATAGGGATATCACTGGGAAGAATAGAGGAAATCAGGTCGAGGGTCTGGTTGTCAGGGGTAGAACTGATAAAAGGAAATTTGACAGTAGTAGATCTAAACCTAGATCTAAATCCAGACATAGAAATTTGGAATGCAGATATTGTCATAAAATGGGGCACATTAAGGCTGATTGTTTTAAATTGAAAAATAAATTAAAGCAAAAAAAAAATTGTTGAGAAAACTACTGAGTCCGCTAAAGCTAGTGTTGCAGCTGATGAGAATTTTGAAAATATTTTCTTTGCTACTGATGACAGGACAAGGTCTAAAAATAAATGGATTTTAGATTCGGGTTGTTCTTATCATATGTGTCCCAATAGGGATTTGTTTTCCACATATGAATCTTATAATGGTGGAATTGTTTTGATGGGTAATAATACCGCATATGATGTTATTGGTAGAGGCACAATCCGAATTAAAATGTATGATGGTATTGTGAGGACGCTTACTAATGTTAGACATGTTCCTGATTTGAAAAGGAATCTCATCTCTTTAGGAACCCTAGAGGCTCTTGGGTGTAAATACACAGCTGAAGGTGGAGTTATGAAAGTTTCTAGAAATGCCCTTGTTGTTATGAAAGCTTGTAGGTCTGGTAGCTTGTATGTTTTGCAGGGAACTACTGTCACAGGCTCAGTTGCAGTCTTGTCATCATCATTATCTGATTCTGACATCACCAAATTATGGCATATGCGTTTGGGTCATATGAGCGAAAAAGGTTTGAGCATATTGAGCAAAAGAGGTCTTCTTTACGGATAAAGTACTGGGCCACTAGATTTTTGTGAACACTGCATTTTTGAGAAGCAGAAAAGAGTCAGCTTCAATTCTTCAGCAGTTCATAAAACAAAAGGTACCCTTGACTATATTCATTCAGACTTTCGGGGTCCAACTCGTGTTCAGTCTAAGGGTGGTGCCAGGTATATGTTGACTTTCATTGACGATTATTCCAGGAAAGTTTGGGTTTATTTTCTGAAGCATAAAAATGATGTTTTTCTAACCTTTAAACAATGGAAGGCTTTGATTGAGAAGCAAATAGGTAAATAGATTAAGCGGCTTCGAACAGATAATGGTATGAAATTTTATGAAGGTGATTTTGATGAATTCTACAAAAATGAAGGAATTGTTCGACATCGCACTGTTAGGATGATGCCTCAACAAAATGGTGTGGCCGAACGTATGAACAGAATACTCTTAGAAAGAGCAAGGTATATGATCTTAAATGTAAGGTTGACAAAAGACTTTTGGGTAGAGGCGATTAATATGGCATGTTATGTTGTTAACCGTGCTCCTTCTGCAGCACTTAATTTTAAAACTCCGAAGGAAGTTTGGTTAGGTACTCCTGCTGATTACTCTGATTTTAAAATCTTTGGGTGTCTAGCATACATGCATGTAAATGAAGGAAAATTAGAACCTCGAGCTAAAAAGTGCATTTTCCTTGGGTATGCTTATGGGGTGAAAGGATACAGATTAATGTGTCCTGATCCCAAATCCCCAAAATTTATAATCAGTAGAGATATTACTTTTGATGAATTGTCTATGTTATCTTCTAAAGAGGAATCTACTAGTTGTACAAATGATAGTGCAAAGAAGCAGGTAGAGCTTGAGATTGGTACTTCTGAATCTCTTTAGTCAAACTCTTCTACTCAAAGAATGCTAGTAGATGGTCCTGAGTTTACTGACAAAGATGTTCCAAAGGAAGAGCAATATTCCATTGCCAAGGATAGATCACGGAGAAATATTCGACCACCACAAAGATATACAAATTTGATTGTATATGCTTTGTCTGTTGCAGAAGAAACAAGTGGAGTTGCTGAGGCTACTACCTACTCAGATGCAATTTCTTGTGATGATTCCGCTAAGTGGTTGATTACGATGCTTACGAAGCATCTTCCAGTTTACAAGTTCAAGCAGTGCTTGGACTTGGTTGGTATTCATTATTGGTGATTGCCCGTTGGGGCTTTTGTGAAGAAGGTGGAGCAAGTTCTGCTAAATTGTCAATGTTGGGACATGCCAAGGTAGAGATTTGTTGGTTTGACAAGTCCTTTAGTCCCACATCTCTAATTTCTATTGATGCACCACAGGCACATCTCTACTGGTGCTATAAAAGGGGGTCTAGGCTTTGAAGACAGATGCACTACAGGCACCACAAGAAAAGTCGCTTTGGATTTAATTTTATTATGTCCATATTAAATATTTTGAGCTTTTCTTGTTTAGTAGTTTTAGGTGCTTTATGGCCTAGGAATAATTTCCTAAGGCATTTGTAATTGTCTCTTTTATAAGAGTTTTGCTCCTTCTTCATTCATGGACGTAGGTCAATTGATCGAACTACGTAAATTCGGTGTTCATATTTCTTTTATTCTTTTTTGTTTATTATCTTTGTTGGGTTGTCAAAATTACCCTTTGGTAAAATTCTTGGGGCTAGCTCTAACAGTATGAGCTAAGAATTTGAAATAAGTTTAATGGGTAAATTAACATTTTTTTAGGACTTCAAATTAAGCAACTAAATGATGAAATTTTCATTAGTCAAATGAAATATACTTTAGAGCTATTAAAACGGTTTCACATAGATAGTACTAAGGCTATTAACACACCAATGAGCATCTCTATTAAGTTAAATATGGGCAATGAAGAAAAATACTTTGATCAAAAGACTTATAGAGATATGACAGGTAGTTTACTATATCTTATTGTAACTAGACCTGATATAATGTTTAGTATTAGGCTTTGTACTAGATTTCAATCCAATCTTGAATAATCTCATCATAAAGCAATAGAAAGAATTTTTAGGTACTTAAAAGGAACTCCAAATTTAGGATTATGGTATCCAATATTTAAAAATTTTGATTTAATTATATATGTTGGTGCTGACTTTGCAAGACGTAGGATAGATAAAAAAAAAGTACCTCTGAAACTTATCAATTTCTAGGATATGCATATGTTTTTTTGGTTTTCTAAGAAATAAAATTTTGTTGCATTATCTATAGTAGAGGCTGAATATATAGCTGTAGGTGCATATTGTGCATAAGTAATTTAGATAAAAAATATTTTAGAAGACTATAGATTATGCTTGAAAATGTACCTATAAAGTGTGACAACACTAGTGCTATTTGTCTATAAAAAAATCTCACTCAACATTCATAAACTAAACATATTGATATTAGACATCATTTTATTAGGGACCATATAAGTAATTATGATATATCATTGGAATTTATTAATACAAAATATCAACTAGTGGATATATTAACTAAACCATTAAGTGAGAAATAATTTGACTTTGTTAGAAGAGAATTAGGTATGCTAAATCTTCTAAATGCATGAATTCTTCTCAAACATCTTGATTTTTTGATATTCATGATTTGAATTTTTTAAATCAAATATTTTACTATTTGATCTCTTACAATTTTTTTTATAATTTATTAAAGAGGAGATTTTTTTCTAAATGAATCATGATCTTTCTCTTGATTTCTCAATATTCTTGACTTGAGATTTATCTTTCAAGAGGAAATTTATCCAAATCATGATCTTGATTTCTCAATATTTATAATTTGAGATATTTATTTCATTTGACTCCATCGTATTCGTGACTTCTATACCTCATCATCAAATGATTTAAACTTATTCTTGATATTAATATCTTGCATTGTAGCATCATGAATCTATGATATCATTCTTTTTTTTTATGACAACAAGGGAAAGAGAAATAAGTAGTAGCTTATAAGAAAATAAAATATTACTAGCTTAGACATTACAAAATAGAAATAATAAAATTATATATTTCTTCTTTTTGTTGATGACAAAAGGAGAGAATGATACCAAAGTCAAATGCACTCTTTGATGTTTTGTACTCCTTGATGATTTACATCTTGATGACTTGAAATTATAATGTATATAATAAATACTTTGATTTTATGATAATACATATAATGTATACAACAATATGCATATTAAGTAAATAATGATTATTTTATGATGTATTGCATATGAAGCAAGCAATGATTATTTTGATTCATGATTAATATTGTTTTGACTTGAATTGAAAGGTTATCATTCGTTTTGAATTCAAGTTTGTCACATTTCAAATAATCATATAGACAAGGAGAGTTTAGTTAAAACCTTAACATCAATTGATTATCATCATAAAAAAGGAAGAGATTATTAAATCCTGAATTTTGATGATGAAATCAATTAATGAGTTTATGATCTAACAAGCATTTGAGAAAACTTGACGTAGGATAAACTTCGATTATGGAAAGGTGAATCGATTGAAGTAGGCAAATCAGATATTAGGCCAGAGTGGATCATGTCAGAGATCAGACATTGCATCAAGAAGATCAAATGTTGTGGGAGATTAATATACCGATGGATCAAGCAATACGCTAAAGGAAAGGACAATACGCTAAGAGTTCGGATGAAGTAATGACATGACCGGATAACATAGGATTCATGATTATAATCGTTGTATCTTGATTGAAGTAGATTAAGTAAATAATTGACTTGATTTTAGGTGTAATCAGGCCAACTCAATTAGGGGCCCATTGGCCCTGAATTAGGACTAAATTAAGCCTATTGAAAAGTCAATTCAGTGACCAGAAGTTGAGTCAGGCGGTGGCATCACCAGACCAAACGGTGGTACCACTTGTGAGCTAGAAAGTATGAAATATACTTCTCCAAAAAAACTCAATGATAGTACCGCTAGAATACGGTCTCTGAGACTAGCAATAGTACCACTAGAACATGGTCTCTAAGACTATGTTAGGCAGTTATACTGCCAGAGCCCAGTCTCTCAAGCTTTGTCATGCAATAGTACCACCCAGAACTGATGATAGTATCGCCTATATCTCGAAAACCCAAGATGATACTTTTTAGCTTTATTTTTAAAGTCATTTGAGGCTTATAAATACCCTACTCTTTCTTGCTTAAACAAGAATAAGAATTATAAATGAAAAAGCTTATGATTCTAAGTTGTAAAACTCTTAAAAAGTGTTGAGTATTCTCCTCCTCTTTAAAGTTTAGAGTTCATCCTAAAGGAGGTGTGAGACTTATAAATGTTCTCTTCTAAACCTGTGAAAAGGAAAAAGAGTTGTAACATAGGTAGTTGATCTTCACCCATTTAAAAGAAGATCATTAGTGAAAGCTAATAGCCTTGAGGGAGGAGGAATTGGGAATGGACGTAGGTCATGACAACCGAACCACTATAAATTCGATATACATTTCCTTTCATACTTTTTATAACTATTACTTACCTATTCAATTGTTCACCATGATGATTCTAACAGCTTCATGATTGTAAATTGTTAAGTCTTGATTGAAATAGTTTAGAGTCTAATTGAGTTGGTTTTAGGGCATAACCAGACTAACTTAATTAGAAGAATATTGGGCTTGAACCAGGGATGAATTGGGTTTATTGAAAGGCCAATTTAGTGATTCGGGGTTGGGTCAGGTGGTGGTAACGCTTGTGAGCTGGAAAGTACAGATTATATATTTCAAAAAACCGATAGTGGTACCGCCAGGTTCAGTAGTAGTACCGCCTAGTAACAGGTTATGTTAGGTGGTGGTATTACCCAGGCAAGCGATAGTATCACCAGAGTCCGATCTGCTAGGCTCTATGAGGCGGTAGTACCACCAGTAACTTAAAAATCTAGGAATTTAAATTTTTTTACTCTATTTTAAAGTCATTTTGGACCTATAAATACCCAACTCATGCTTGTTTGATGCAAGAACAAAAACTTGTGATTGTAAGTATGAAAACTCTCTTGTAAAGTGTTGAGTCTCTTCCTCCTTAAGTTTCTAAGGGAGGTATTTAAAAGGATCTAAAAGGCACTAAGAGGGGGGGGGGGGGGGGGGGGGGTTGAATTAGTGCAGCGGATTAAAATCGTATTCTTGAATCCGATTTGTGAAAACTCACGTTCATAGGAAGATCTCGATTTGACGAAAGAGAACTTGAAAGTAATTGCTTGCGTAAAGGAAATAAGTATGAACTAAATAACTTGTAGCAAAGTAAAGAAATGCTTCAAGAATGTAAGCACTCACACATTCATGGACACAAGGATGTATAGTGGTTCGGTCAAATGACCTACATCCACTCTTGAAGCCTTTACGATGAGGCTCCGCTCTTCCACTAGCAATCTCTTTGAAGGGGAAGGATCAAACACCCCTTTTACAACCCTTTACAAGATGTTCACACTTGTACAAGATCTCTCAAGGAAAGGAAGAAGGTGAATACTAGCAAAAATAAGACTTTACAACACACTTCAAGAACTCAAGACTTAGACTTTTTGCTCAAAAGGGTTACCCTTTCAGCTGGGAAAGGGAGGGGTATTTATAGATCCAAAGTTGATTCAAAATTGGGCTCCAAATTCAAAATCAATTTGGAGTTCTGGTGGTGCACAAGGACGGCACCGCCGTTACAATCCTTTGACTGTGCTATCAGAGTCTAGTGATCGGGCGGTGGATCGCTTCACCAGCTGTTCCACCGCTCTGCGAACAGGCGATGTTACGCTTCTAGACAGCGGTGCCACCGCTCGTGGAACAGAGCGATCGCCGCCCAAAGCGTTCCACCGCACTAGCCGGGCGGTTCCACCGCCTAAGCCGAGCCTTGTTTGAGCCTTAAACTTGGCTCGAGAGACCTGGTTGGCCCCTACTTAATTTAGGCAGGACTTTCTCAAATCCTTGCCTTACTCATGTGCTAACTACGAACACAAAACACAACTAAACGTGATTTTAACCGACATGCTTCAAGTCATCTTCCGCGAGCTTCACGGCGAGATTTTGGCAAGCTTCCGATGCTTCCTCGGATTGCTTCGGTGTACTCCAAAGATACTCCGGATTGTATGGAGAGCTCAACGAGTCTTCGGCTAGCTTCCGAATCATCCCGGTGAGTTCCGCAAACCTTCGATGATCTTTGAGAAGAACTTCTGAAAACTTCGGCAAGTCCCTGATTCGATCTTTGATGGTTCCGGCAACACTTCCGAACATCTCTCGGACTTTCGATGAACTCTTGAATCCCCGACGGACTTGACCTCGGTAAATCACTTTATATTTTCTACCCTTCGTAGTTGTTCCTGCACACTTATCTTGACAAAGAGAATTAGCACAAATATTTCAATTAATTGACTTCATCATCAAAATCCGAGATTCAACAATCTCCCTTTTGATGATGACAATCAAATGGTGATGGAGTTACTCTTAACTCCCCCTATCTATATGCCATAAAAAAAATTGCTTGAATTCAATTTTGAATTCAACACAATAAAATTAATCTCCATGATGATAAAGTTAATGTTGTCAAGTAGGTATCAAAGATATCAATGAAGTATTCATAATTAAAAATATGATATCAAGAACCTAAATAGGCATTATAACAAGCATGCATATAACAAGCATTATAACTGTCATCACATATTATTTCTCCCCCTTTGTCATCAACAAAAAGGAAACAAGGGATTTATATGTAACAATAAAGGATGGCCGAAAAATATCATAAGTGTAGAAAAGGAAATTAATCAGAAAGCCGAGAATTATTTCACAGTGGTCAAGAAGATAATGCAACATAAGTTTACATCGTTCAAAGAGAAATACAGCAAGCTATTCCTCAGGAGGAATGCCAAGATGCCTATACATATGATCGATCTTTAGGTTCATCTTCCGCATTTCCTTCAAAATTTCAAGTTGCTGTAGTTTTACTTCATTTAACTCTCTCATGATCGGATCGTCAGAAGATGGAGCAGAAGTGTCACCGATGTAGCCGCAACAAAAGGATCGGAGGAGTAGATTCATTTCCCTAAGGACTGGTGTGTTTCAGGATGATCTACAGGTGGGGGAAGAATATCACATCTCCTAGGTTGTCTAACCCCTATTCCATGTTCGAATATACACCTAAGTCGCCTAAGTAATTTAACATCAATGATATTAAATCTGTCCACTTGTATTGCTTCTTCATCTGGAGGAATGCTAATATTATGGGCATGTAGTTTAGTTATTAAACCTCCATATGGTAACATTAATCCTTTAGAAAGGACCTCTATCATGTGCTGCCTGATTAGGTAACCAAAACAAAAATGTTGTCGGGTCATGATCCAATATAAGGTACCTAACTCAGTGAAACTGATCTCATCATGATGAAACTGTTTAGGAATGATAATGCTAATTAGAATGTGATGCAAAATTTTAGAGTTAAAAGGTAGTAAATGTTCACAACTCTTGGGAATTATACCCAAATTTGGGTTTGTAAACATTGTTTCTAAAGCTTCAGAGTGGGTGGCACCAACTGTGTCCATATCCCACTTTCCTCTAAAGTAGCACCTTAGCTCTTTTTCAACAATGCCAATCAATGAGCATATAGTATTATCACATATTTGAATCTCATTACCTAAAAGATAAGTTGACAAGCCATCATCATTTACAATTAGATTAGCATAGAATAGTTTCACTAAGCGTGGATAAAGAGGTTCAGTAATTTGCAAAATGGGTAAGGCTTCTAAGTCTGCAAACCACATGATAGGTTCTAGGTTCCCTAATTGATTCAAATCAACATATTTTCCCTTATGAATGGGTCTAGAACCAAATTCAGAAAATCTAAGGGAAGCTTCTTGTGATTTAAACAAGGAGTGGTCAAATGAATCTACCTCCATCCTTTTTCCTTTGTCTCTTGATGTTCTTTTAGGAGCCATTTCTATTTAAAGGATTGAAAAATTAATCAATTGAAAGGATTGATCAATTAATCAATTGAAGAAAGGAATGAAACTAGACAATAAGAGAAATAATTCTGTTTTTACCTTAGATTTTTCCCTTGAGATGTAGGAAGCTTGAAACAAGGTAAGTTCTCCTTCTTAGGCTTCTAGAGGGAAGAATTGATAGCAAAATGAGGCTTGGGAGAGTTCAAGGGAGTTTAGAAGGTGTTGTGAGGGCAGGGGTTCAAAAGGGGCAAGTGAGTTCATGTTCTACCCCTAACTCACTCCTTATTAAAGGAGTGTTCGGGCGGTACTACCGCCCCAGCAGGCGGTTCCACCGCCTGGGGCTGACTACCCAGGCGGTGCCACCGTCGCAGCTGGCGGTGCTACCGCCAGTAGCACAAAATCCGCAGGTCATCTTATTTTTTTTTATTTTTTGTTTTTTTGTTTTTTTAAAAATGGTCTTAGAGAAGGAATGAAGTCAAAAAGAATTTAATGAATATAAGATCAAAAAAAAAATCAAATCGATGAATCGAAGGAAAAAAAAAATCAAACTCAAATCAATGAAAACCATGATTTCAAGGAAAGATGTCATCAAATAGAACTTACTTATTTGGGCAGTTTAACATGCCTAATTCCCTTCTAATAAAATCAAATTATTCCTCATTTAAGGGTTTCGTAAAAATGTCCGCTAATTGATGAGTTGTATCAACAAATTCAAGGGTGACATCTCTACTACTTACATGATCACGTATAAAATGATGCCTAATGTCAATGTGCTTAGTTCGAGAGTGTTGAATTAGATTTTTTGTTAGACAAATAGCACTCGTGTTATCACATTTTATAGGGATATTTTTTAAGTAGATTCCATAGTCTTCTAGTGTATTTTTCATCCAGATAACCTGTGCACAGCATGCACTTGCAGCTATATATTCAGCTTCAGCCGTAGATAGTACAATCGAATTTTGTTTCTTGGAAGTCCAAGAAACGAGTGCATGTCCTAGAAATTGGCATGTTCTAAGTGCTTTTTCTATCTATTTTACATCCACCAAAATCCAGATCTGTATAAGCTTTCAAGTCAAAATTATCAGATTTTGGATACCATAATCCAAGATTAGGGTACCTTTAAGGTATCTAAGAATTCTCTTGACTTTCAAGTGAGATAGCTTAGGATTAGCTTGGAATCTTGCACATAACCCTACAGAACATGATGTCGTGCAGTTGTAGTGAGATAAAGCAGCTACCTATCATGCCCCTATAAGTTTTTTGATCAAAACTTTCTCCATTTTCATCCATATCTAATTTAACAGAGGTGCTCATAGGAGTGCTAGCATCTTTTGAGCCATCCATGTTAAACCGCTTTTAATAATTCCAATGTGTATTTTGATTGATTTAGAAATATACCATCACTTAGTTGCTTGATTTGTAGTCCTAAAAGAAATTTAGTTCTCCCATTAGGCTCATCTCAAATTCATCACTCATATCCTTAGCAAATAATTCACATAGTGATTCATTACAAGACCCAAAATAATATCATCAACATAAATTTGAACAATAAGAAAATCATTTTCAAAATGTTTAATAAACAATATAGTATCAACCTTGCCTTTAGTGAAATCATTTGAAATCAAAAATAACTAAGTTTTCATACCAAGCCCTAGGGGCTTGTTTTAGACCATATAGAGCCTTAGTTAGCTTAAACACGTGATTAGGAAATAGAGAGCTTTCAAATCCGGGTGGTTGTTCGACATACACTTCTTCGGAAATAAAACCATTTAAGAATGCACTTTTGACATCCATTTGAAATAATTTGAAATCTTTATTACTAGCATAGGCAAGGAGCATCCTAATGGCTTCCAATCTCGCCACCGGAGCGAAGGTCTCTTCATAATCGATACCTTCTTCTTGGTTGAAACCTTTGGCCACTAGTCTAGCCTTGTTTCGAACCACGATATCGTATTCATCTTGCTTGTTTCTAAAGACCCACTTAGTACCAATAACTAAGTGGTCATTAGGTTTAGGAACAAGCTTTCACACCTCATTCCTCTCAAATTGATTCAATTCTTCTTGCATTGCGATAACCCAAGAATCATCTTTCAGGGCATCAACAATGCATTTTGGTTCAACTTGAGAAAGAAAAGCGGCATGGGCACAAAAATTTTTGAAAGAAGAGCGAGTTTGAACCCCTTTCGATGTATCTCCTATAATTAACTCCTTGGGATGAGCATCTACGTACTTCCATTCCTTGGGTAAGGAAATTTGGGAAGAAGATGCATCCAAGTTGTCATTTTGAGGAGAGGGTTCATTCAAATTCAAATTATCAAGACCAAAATCATCATCAAAATCTTTCTTCTTGAATTCTGAAATTTCATCGAAAACGACATGAATTGATTCTTCAATAAGTAAGGTTCTTTTGTTGAAAACACGAAAAGCCTTAGAAACCAAAGAATAACCAAGAAATATGCCTTCATTGGATTTTGCATCGAATTTCCCTAAGGCATCCTTTTCATTTAAAATAAAGCATTTACAACCAAAAACTTTAAAATAAGAAACATTGGGTTTTTTATCATTCCATAATTCATACGGAGTTTTAGATAGGGATGGTCTCACTAGAACTCTATTCATAACATAGCAAGTCGTATTTACAGCTTCAAATTTCAAAAGTATTTAGGTAAATTATATTCATTTAACATGGTTCTAGCCATTTCTTGCAAACTTCTATTTTTCTTTCCACTACTCCATTTTGTTGTGGATTTCTTGGAGTAGAGAAGTTGTGATTGTATCCGTTATTTCACAAAAATTTTGAAGTCATGATTTTGAAATTCACCTCCATGATCACTACGAATTGATGAAATCATAAGGCCTTTTTCATTTTGAGTGAGTTTACAAAATTTTGAGAAACATTTGAAACAATCACTTTTATGAGCTAAGAAATAGGTCCAAGTGTATCTACTATAGTCATCCACAATTACAAAGGCATATTTGCTACCCCCTAGACTTGTTATGTCAATTGGTCCAAATAAGTCCAAGTGGATCAATTGCAATGGTCTAGTGGTGCTAATTTGATTGGTTGATTTGAAACTAGTCTTTATTTGTTTCCTAGTTGACATGCATCACATACCTTATCCTTAAAAAATCTTGTGTTTGGGATACCTCTTACTAAATCTCTAGATGAAATCTTAGAGATTAGTTTCATGCTTGCATGGCCTAGTCTCCTATGCCAAAGCCATGCATCATCGTTCAAAACCGAAAAGCACATTTCATTACTTAGTTTATCAATATTTATGGTGTAGACATTGTTTTGTTTTAAAGCAATCATGGATATGTTGTTGTTGGGTTTTTCAATAATGCAAACATTAGATTCAAATCTAACAACATAACCTTTATCACATAGTTGACTAATACTTAAAAGATTATGTTTTAAACCATCAACTAGTAGCACATCATCAATTAAAAAATTCGATTTGTTACCTATGGTTCCTTTGCCAATGATTTTACCCTTGTTGTTGTCTCCGAAGGTGACATATCCTTCTTCTTTGCTAGAGAGCATAGAGAAATAAGATGGATCTCTGGTCATGTGCCTTGAGCATCCACTATCAAGATACCATTTCTTGCTCCTAGCTTGTGAGTTTGTCTACAAAAGAGGATGGTTTTTAGGTACCCATTTGATTTTGGGTGCCTTACAAAATGACCTACTTACTTTGTAATTCATCATTGAATCGTTATGGTTCCTTTAGGAACCCATATCAATTTTTATGGATTAATTTTCTTGAATGGACATTTGTAGGCAACATGTCCTGCTTTTGCCACAAAAGTTACATTTCATATGTGGTGATACATGCAATGTAGGCCCTTTAATGAAGGTGGTGGGATTTTGGTGAGAACCTCTCACAAATCCGATACCACTTCTATTTTCGACGTGACCTTTGTTAGCAAGAATCATGTCTAAGCCCTTGTTACCGACCTTAAACTTGTTTAGGGTCTCTTTGAGTAGCAAGTTCTCCCTCTTTGTTGCATCTAAGTCTTCACACTTAGAGCATGGGGTAGAGAAGGGTTTTGAAGACTATTTAACTTACTTTGTAACAAAGCATGCTCCTTTTAAGCAAATTGAACTTCTTACTAATAGTTTTACATTCATCAAATAACTCATGAAAAGCATAGAAAGCTCATCAAAAGATAACTCTTCATAAAGTAACTCACTAACCTCTTCTCCAAATGCCATTAGTGCTAAGTTTGCCTCCTCTTTGTTGCTAGCCTCTTCAACCCTGAGTCACTTGAATCATCCCACGTGGCCTTCAAAGCTCTTTCTTCTTGAATTGCTTCTTCTTGACTTGAGGGCATTCATTCTTGAAGTGTCCCGCTTCTTGCATTCATAGCAAAGGACTTGGTCCTTTTGTATTCAAATTTGCCTTTGTGTCATTTTTGAATTTGTTCTTTCTTATAAATTTCTTAAACTTTCGAGTTAGAAGAGCAATATCTTTGTCACTGTCCTCATCACTTGATGTTCCTTTCAAGTGGTCTTCTTGTGTTCTAAGTGCCATATCCTTTCTGTTCTTTGGAAGGGTATTCTCAAGCTCTTCATAAGCATGACACGTCATCTCATAAGTCATTAGAGATCCGATAAGTTCTTCAAGCGGAAATACTTTAAGATCCTTGGCCTCTTGAATGGCCGTCACCTTTGGATCCCAACTTTTTGGAAGGGATCTTAAAATTTTGGTTACCAATTCAAAATTCAAAAACCTTTACTAAGAGCTTTTAGTCCATTGATGACATCCGTAAAGCGGTGTACATGTCTCCAATGGACTCACTTGGTTTCATCCAAAAGTTCATAAGAATGTACAAGAATGTTGATTTTGGACTCTTTCACTCGGCTAGTGCCTTCATGAGTGATTTCAAGAGTGCGCCAAATATCAAATGCCGATTCACAAATAGAAACCGATTAAACTCATTCTTGTCAAGCGACAAAATAAGGCATTCATAGCCTTTGCATTGAGAGCAAAAATCTTCTTCTCCGACTCATTCCATTCACTCATCGGAAGAGAGGATTTTGCAAAGCCATTTTCAACAATGTTCCAAAGTTTGAAGTCCATGGAAATAAGAAAAATCCTCATACGAGTCTTCCAATACGTATAATCCGACCCATTAAACATAGGTGGACGAGTAATGGAGAGACCTTCTTGCATACCAGAGTAGGCCATCTCTCCTGGGTTTTAAACCAATATGAGAGCAAACCTTGCTCGATACCAATTGAAAGGATCTAAAAGGCACTAAGAGGGGGTGAATTAGTGTATGATTAAAATCGTATTCTTGAACTCCGATTTGCGAAAACTCACGTCAGAGGAAGATCTCGATTTGATGAAAGAGAACTTGAAAGTAATTGCTTGCGTAAAGGAAATAAGTATGAACTAAATAACTTGCAGCAAAGTAAAGAAATGCTTCAAGAATGTAAGCACTCACACATTCATGGACACAAGGATGTATAGTGGTTCGGCCAAATGACCTACATCCACTCTTGAAGCCTTTACGATGAGGCTCCACTCTTCCACTAGCAATCTCTTTGAAGGGGAAGGATCAAACACCCCTTTATAACCCTTTACAAGATGTTCACACTTGTACAAGATCTCTCAAGAAAGGGAAGAAGGTGAACACTAGCAAAAGCAAGACTTTACAACACACTTCAAGAACTCAAGACTTAGACTTTTTGCTCAGAAGGGTTACCCTTTCACCGGGAAAGGGAGGGGTATTTATAGATCCAAAGTGGATTCAAAATTGGGCTCCAAATTTGAAATCAATTTGGAGTTCCAAGAAGATCTGTTGTTTGCAGGCGTGCTTACTGGGCCGGCGCCATCGCCATTGTCTTTTTTTGACTGGCATAAGCGGTAAGTACGTTTCTGCATAAAGTGCGGCTACCGTCATACTGCGGACCGAAGTGTGCCACACTCGGGCCAAAGCGGTTCCCACGCCTTCTGTTTAGAGACTGCCTGACCTGGGCTGCCCACCGGGCCTCGCTTTCGAACAGGCTGGTATACGCTCACTGGAAGTGCGGTTCCACTCGCCTGGAGACAAGAGGCTGGGCAAGACACGCCTGTGCAGCGGTTCTGATCACGCATAAGAGGCTTGCTACAAAGCAGGCTGCTGCGGCAGGCGCTGCACTTTGCGCGCGTAGTTGCTTACAAATACATGCTACGCTCCACATGCCTACAAAAGAGTATGCATGGAATCGGTTCGGCTCTGGGGCCAAAGTTTTAGCTCAAATTATTCTAAACTGGCACCCAATGGGTTCTTACTTTAAGTTATCTTAACTTCTTAACCCAAAAATATGTAATTAATCACGAATTTTAAAGACGCTTCCTAAGCCGTTATTACAAAGTCCGGTCAAGTCTTCTTCCGCCGAGCTTCGCGAACTTCCGCGGTCTTCCGACGATCCTCGAAACCATCCCGCGGACTCGCAAGCTTTCCTGACTCCACGATCCATCGCACTTGACTTCGGCCCTTGATTTCGCTTTACGTCTTCATCCCTTTCGTAGTTACTCCTGCACAAACAAACTCGATATCCATGGCGCAACTCCGCACTTCTTGGCCCGATGCCCGACGTACGAAGCCTCATGCCGATAGTCGATCGAACCTCTGGCTCGACACCCAATATCCTGATCGATAGTAGACCTGCGTAACTCAACACGCAGTTAGACAACTAATCACACTCAATTAGTTTCATCATCAAAATCCGAGATTCAACATGTTGAATCCTAGATTTTGATAATGAAATCAATTAATGAGTTTATGAACTAATTGTTGAATCCTGAATTTTGATGATGAAATCAATTGATGAGTTTATGGTCTAATCTATGTTTGAGAAAAGTGATGCAGGATTAACTTCGATTATGGAAAAGCAAATTGATTGAAGTAGAATAATCAAACATTAGGCCAGAGTCAGAGATCAAGCATTGGGCCGGAAGAATCAAACATTACGATAAGATCGGATGTTATGAGAGACAACATGCTAATGGATCGGACAATATGTCGAAGGAACGCACGATGTGTTGGGAGTTCGGATGAACCAATGACATGCCGGATAACATAAGATTCATATTTTGTAATCATTTATCTCTTGATGGTCGTAGTTTAGGTCTTAATTGAGTTAGTTTTAGGTATAACTATGCTAACTTAATTAGAGGCTCATTGGGCCTGAATCAAGGCTAATTTTGGTATATTGGAAGGCTCATTCAATGACCTACAATTAGGTCAGGTGGTGGTACCACCAGACTAGGCGGTGGAACCGCCTTTGAGTTGGAACGTATGAAGTGCATATTTTTTAGAAGACCCGACGATGGTACCACTAGTGTCAAGCGGTAGTACCGCTTAGACTGACAATGGTACCACCCAGACTAGTGGTAGTACCATAAATACATGATCTTCTAGGGTGTTAGGTGATAATACTACTTAGGCTAGGTGGTGGTACCGCTAGTGCTCAGTGTTGTAAGTGATGGTATCACCCAACACTTATGGTAGTACTGCTAGTACCTTGAAACATGGGGATAAGACCTTTTGGCTCAATTTTTGAAGTCATTTAGGGCCTATAAATACCCCACTCTTTTTTGCTTGAGATAGCAAGAATAGAGAAAGAAAAGAGCTTGAAAAACTTATGATTCAAGTGTGCAGTTTCTATTAAAAGAGTTGAGTCCTTCCCCCTCAATACTCTAGGTCATACTAAGGGAGATGTGAGAACTACATATAAAAAGAGTTGTAAAGGTTTTTTTATAACTTCGTGAAAAGGAGAAAAGAGTTGTAACAAGAGTGGTTGATCTTTGTTCACTAAAAGAAGATTGTTAGTGAAAGTTGATAGCCTTAACGGAAGAGGAATCGGGAGTGGACATAAGTTATGATGATCGAACCACTATAAATTGGGTATGCATTTACTTTATACTTTTCATTTACTTTATGCTTATTACATATTCTAAGTTAAGCATATTTTTGATATCAGTTTCATTGAATGAATTTTTAAATCATAATTTCTCGAAAGCACTAATTTACCCCCCTCTTAGTGCTTTTATAGACCTAATAGTTAGTATCAGAGTTAAGTTTTTCTCAATTAGTTTAACAACCAAGAGAGATTAAATGACTTTTTCGGTAATCCAGAGGGTCACTCTATCACTCATCCTCCTATGTTCAATGGGACGGACTACATATATTGGAAAACATGTATAAGGATTTTTTTGATTTCTGTAGACTTTGATTTATGGAATATTATCAAATATAATTTTTAAAAATCCTTTAGACCAATATATGAATGAAATGATCTAGAGAACAAATCGTTTTCTTTAAATATTAAAGCTATGAATGCTTTATTTTATGCTTTAGATAAAAATAAGTTTAATCATATTTCTATATATGAAACTGCATATGATATTTGACACATACTTGAAGTTACACATGAAGTAATAAGTAGAGTTAAAGAATCTAAGTGAAGCTATTGATGACATGTACCCCCGTTTTACGGATGTTGTTAATGGTTTGAAAGATTTTAGTAAAGGTTTTACTAATCTTGAATTTGTTAATAAAATTCTAAGATCTTTTCTAAAAAGTTGGGATTAGAAAGTAACTGCTATTCAAGAAGCAAAGAACTTAAATAACTTTCCTCTTGAAGAACTTATCGAGTCATTAATAACTTATGAAATGACTTGCAAGGCACATGATGAACATGAGAATAACCTTCTAAAAAACAAGGACACTAACACTAGGTGGTACCACCGCCCTAGTCTGGCGGTACCAAGACCTAGACTATCTAAAACTGGGTGGTACCATCGCCCTGGCAAAGCTTTGGCTATTGGACCTAAGCTGTACCATCGCCTAGACCACTTGGGGGACTAAACCCTGGGCGATTCTACCGCTCCAATCTGATGGTACCATTGCTAGACAGGGTTCAACAACGCTTTTGGGCCTTGAGTCTGGCCCAAACTAGTATGGGTATGGGCCCAAGTGGCCCATAATTGAGTTAGCCCATTTCCAGCCCAATTATACTCTAATCCTACTCTGATATAGATAATTATTAAAAACGAATCAAATTTATTGCCTAACACGTCATTAGTCTATCGATGCTTCGTTTGATTCTTTGACGCATCATCCTCTCTTATGGCCTGTTGCCCAATCGACAATTGCCTTCCATAACTCTGATATTCTTGGCATAAATCTGCTCTTCTTGGCTTGATGTCTGAATCCTTTGTCCGAAGCCTTCTCGTAATACGTTGATCGATCCTCCGGTCGACGTCTAATCTTCTAACATATTTTCCTTCAGCACAATATTGATTCTTCCTACTTCAATTGTTTAATCCTAATCACAAGTAGACTTGCGTGACTCAAAACACAGTTAGAACAAAAATATAATCAATTAGTTTCATCATCAAAATTCAAGATTTAACAATCTCCCCCTTTATGATGATGACAACTAATTGATGATGGAGTTAACCTTAACTCCTGGAGTTTAAACAAACTCCCCCTATTAATATGCCATATTGATAGAACCTTTGGATTTAAAAAAAATCCAAGTAACATGTCATAAAAAAATCATGCAATATGTCAAAATATTCAATACATCATTACAATGCATGAAATCATCAATATACTTCTCCCTCTTTGTCATCAACAAAAAGGATAAGTGACATTTAGCAAGAGTTTGAAGATATGCAAATTTTACAACATTCAAGTTAGATTTATATCACATACAAGTATAGAAGCATGGCAAGTTTTAAGGATGTGCAAGTATAACAATTTATCACTTCTTGAGATGTGTAAGTTTGCACTTTTGCTTCACTTGGATAGTAACTCTTTGCTTCTCTTTACGATATTTCAAGCTAGCACCTTTTGTTTCTTCTCCTTTGAGAAGTACAAATAAGTTTTCCCTTGGCAAGCTAGCAAACTATCTCCCCCTTTATTTTTGTCAAAAAGAAGGAAAGAGTACAATGTTATAATTCTTTTCCCTTTACATGAATTTTGAAATCATGATAATCAACAAAGATAAATATTTATCAAGAGTCATCGATGGGGTATCAAAAATTTATATCCATGATTCAATCATCAAAATCAAGTAATGAAAACTAATTTAACATTCAAGCTAACACTTAGATGCTAGCAATTTTGCAATATGTTAGCAAGTAATTTTTTACTTCTTTTTCGAAGTATGTAAGTTAACAAAATCTTTCTCCCCCTTTGTTATTGTCAAGAAGAAGGGGAGGAAATAATACAATGATATAGTTTCTTATTTTTACAACAACTTTTCACATTAATTAAAATTGTATCAATCAATATTTCAATCATCAGATGATGCATACAAGCCAAGAAAATCATGTCAATTCTTTGTCATGAAGGATATGATATCAAGAAAAATCAAGAAGAACATGATTCATTTGATAATCTTTTTAATAAAGTGAAAGAATTATACAAGAATGCTTGTGCGAAATCTTGATTTATATAAGGAAAATCTCAAGTTTTAAGTCCGAGAAATCAAGATCATGATTTACAAATATTTTCTTTAGCATCAATTTTCAATTCATGATAAAGGGCATACAACCAATATAAACGAATCATGATATAAAAAAATATATCAATATCAAAGATCAAGTCATGATTCATTTGAATATATCATCTCATTCCTAAAAGAATCATATGAGAACATCATTCATGCATAAAAATTCTCAATAAGTCATGATTCCGAGAGATCAAGAGAAGAGTCATGAATAATAAAAAAAATTCAAATTCAATTCATCAACTTCAAGCTCTTCATCAAAATTACTTTTGAGATTCATAAAATATTATAAATCAATTCATTAATGTTGAATCTCAGATTTTGATGATGAAACTAATTGATTATGGTTTATTGTTTAACTACATTTTGAGTTACGCAGGTCTACTATCAATCAGGATTTGACAGTTGATGCTGGAGGAATTGACGTTGTGCTAGAGGTGATCACGTCAGAATATTGGATGTTGAGCCGGAGGTTCGGTCGATAATCGATAGAAGGCTTCGTACGTCGGGCATCGGGCCAAGAAGAGCGTGTTGCGCCAAGGATATCGGGGTTGCGGAGGTCAACCACCGATTGGGCAACGGACCGCAAAAGAGGATGATATGTCAAAGGATCGGATGAAGCGCCGACCAATGATGTGCCGGGCAACTGAATGTCAATTCGCGTTGTAATAACTATCTAGATCGAAGTAGAGTGTTTGTTTGTTTGTGTGTAGGATTAACTACGATGACGATAAAGACGTAAAGCAAAACAAAGTGCTGGAAGACAAGTGTGATGCATCATTGGTTGTTCGAGAGTTCGACGGAAGTCTGAAGATTCATTGGGAGTATTGCTGGAACCGGCCGAGAACGAGTAGAGAGCTTGCGGAAGGATTTTCGGAAG
Organism: Musa troglodytarum; assembly: GCA_023547065.1. Classification (NCBI taxonomy): domain Eukaryota; kingdom Viridiplantae; phylum Streptophyta; class Magnoliopsida; order Zingiberales; family Musaceae; genus Musa; species Musa troglodytarum. The sequence goes on along the minus strand of CP097507.1, from coordinate 17,316,718 downwards.
TTCGCCGGAAGGTTTGTCAGAAGTTCACGGAGCTTGCCAAGAAAGATCAGAGCTTGCCAATGAAGCTCGTTGGAACTCACTAAGATCATCGTGAAGTCCGGGAGCTTGCCGGGAGTCCGTAGAATGGTTTCCGAGGATTCGCCGGAAGTTCACCGAAAGCTCGTCGAAAGAAGTCTTATCTTGTGGACTTTGTAATAGCTTAAAAAATATCTTTAAAATTTATAGTTAGCACATAATTTGGTTTAGGATTAGGTGTTAATCCTATAAACCAAATTTGGGTCAATTCGGACTTCATTTGGATTGGATTCGATCGAGTTTTCGATCGAAACTACTGTGCTAAAATGACTTGGGCGGTAGTACTGCCCAGCAGCCGAGTGCTGGGCGGTGGTACTGCCCAGCCTGGGTTGGTAGTACTACCCAGCGCTTGAAGGCACAGACAGTAGCACCTTGGGCGGTGGTACCGCCTATGCATTGTCAATCTGACTACTGACAAGCGGTGGCATCGCCTCTGACAAGCGGTAGCACCACCAGTACCGGGAAATCCAAATTGATTTCAAATTTGGAGCCCAAATTTGAATCTACTTTGGATCTATAAATACCCCCCCTTTCTCAGTTGAAAGAGCAACCCTTAGAGAGTTAGAAAATTGAGCAAAAGGCTTGGGAAAGTCTAGTTTTCAATAGCTTGTGTTCACCTCCTTCTTTCTCTTTAAAAAATCTGTAAGAGTGTGAACTTCTTATAAAAGGGTTGTAAGATGGGTGTTTGGTTCTTCCCTTTCAAAAGGATTTGCTAGTGGAAGTTGGAAGCCTTATAAGAGAAGGCTTCAGAAGTGGATGTAGGTCGGATGACCGAACTACTATAAATCAGTTTGCATTTACTTTCTCGCAACTTACTTTGCTGCAAACCATCTTCATTTGCTGCCTTATTTACTCAACTTCATCTTCATCTTCTTACGTATGCTTTAAAGTTAAAATGCAATCTTTTTAGGTTTAAACGAAATGTTGCATTCATTCGTACGAAGTTTCCAAACGTGTTTTAATTGCTGAAAAATCTATCGTTCTTTACTGCTGCACTAATTCACCCCCCCTCTCTTAGTGTCACTCGATCCCTAACAATTGGTATCAGAACCATGTTCTTTCTCTTTTGGATTTACACCCATGAGAAATAGCTCTAAATGGTTTTCAAGAGGGCTTTTCGATTTTTCATCCACCGTTCTTTAATGGTTCAGACTACACATATTGGAAAACTCGAATGAGAGTTTTCTTGATTTCTCTCAATTTAAACTTATGGAACATCGTTAAAAATGGATTTTAACTTCCCTCTAAACCGACGAACGAATGGTCGGATTTGGAGAAAAGATCATTTTCTTTAAATGCAAAGGCTATGAATGCCTTATTTTGTGCTTTAGATAAAAATGAGTTCAACTGGATTTCTACGTGCGAAATGGCTTTTGACATTTGGCGAACTCTTGAAATCACGTATGAAGGAACGAGTACAGTCAAAGACTCAAAAGTTAATATTTTGATGCACGATTTTGAGGTTTTCCGAATGGCACCAAGTGAGACTATCGATGACATGTTCTCCTAGTTCTCGGATGTCATCAATAGTCTAAAAGCTCTTGATAAATGTTTTTCAAATTTTGAACTCGTAAGCAAGATTTTAAGATCCCTTCTAAAAAGGTGAGATCCAAAAGTAACCGCAATACAAGAGACTAAAGATTTAAATAATTTTTTATTGAAAGAACTAATCGGGTCATTAATGACGTATGAAATGAGTTTCTTGGAATATTTGGAACGTGATGAAAATATGAATCATCTTCTAAAGAACAAGAAGGATTTGGAACATCGGACAAATGAATGTCATTTAAGTGATGACTCAAGTGATGAGGACAATGAAGACATTGAACACATAACAATGAGTGTTAATAAGTTCATTAAACAAAAATTAAAAAACATAAATAAATTTGAATGGAGAAAGAGGCCAAAGAAGAAGAAGAAAACTTGCAAAAAAGAATCAAGTAAAGAAGAGGCGAAATGGGCTTTGACGGTTTTCGACAATGAGGTAAGAAACTCACCCAAGTTATTTTTACCTTACTTTGAAATTACATGATCCTTCTATGAGTTGCTTGAAATAGTTGGTAGGATTTTTTTTATGCTTTTTTTCTTTCTAGTAATTTTTTGAAAATTAAAAATATGAATGATGCATGATTTGTGATAATGCTTAGGATTAATCCATGCATGTGTATCTTGATGTTTTATATTGCTTTTCGTTTCTAAACATGATGCTTAATGATTTTGTAACATGCATTAGTTTTTGAAGTAATATTGATTTGACTCTATGTTGTGGATTATTGTATTTTTGGTCTAATTGTTTTCATGACAAATTAAGATGACATTTTGAGATGATGAAATTTCATGTATACTTTCCATATCGGTTTTCAATCTTAAACATGATACATATCTATGTATGAATTTCTTGAAAATCTTTTGATGATAGATGTATGTATCTTGATTATAATTTGAAAACTTGTATCTTGGCTTAATGGGTTTTAATCCTTTTTATGATAAAATTTTTATTGATACATGTCTTCATGAAATCAATGAGGTAAGAAACTCACCCAAGTTATTTTTACCTTATTTTAAAATTACATGATGCTTTTCATGAATAACTTAGTTAGTAGGATTTTTTTTGAAAATTAAAACAAATTGTTTTAAAAAAATTATGCTATGCTTTTCCTTTTAGCATTTTTGAAAAATTATAAAAATGATCATGAAAAACTATATTGTTAAAGTTTCATGCATGTTATGATTCAAAACTTTGAATGATTATGAATGATGATTGCTTAGTTTATAATTTCCATATCGTTTGTTGATGCATGGTTTAACACAAAAGTTAATTAGCATGATTATGTTTAATAGGGTTAATTCATGATTGTGTACTTTGGTTTTCATGCAATGAGGATTTGAAGTAATGTTGATTTAAAAACATCCATCTTGGATTAATGTGTCTTAATCCTTCTTATGATGAAGTTTTTATATGATGCATGTCTTTATGAAATCATTTGCAAAACTAAAAGACCTAACCCACAAATTTTCAAAATAAAGGAAATATGGTTTTGATGTTGCCTTATGTTATATTTGGACTTAATGGATTTCATGACAAAAATTATTTTTTAGATTTTTAAAATGATGTATGATTTTAGCAAAATTTGAGCATTGATCATCTTGTTATAACAAATGAAAGAAAGAATTAAAATGACTTTGATGATGTATCATGAAAATATGCTTAATGATTGTATCATATTTGATGACTTGAAATCTCATATTTTGAAATAATATATTCATAATGAATCCATGAATCTTGATGATTTTCATATCACTTTTTGGCTTTAAATTTGATACATATCTTTCATGCAAAAAGTTTTTGGGCATGCTTATGTGAAATTTTGCTTGATAATAAAAATGCTCCATTCATATGATCATAATAAATTCATGAATCTTGATGATTTTATATTACTTTTGATTTCAAACAAGATGCATGATTTTTTATACAAAAAATTAATAGCATGTTTCAAGATAATGCTTGCACACCAAATATGATTAAAAGATAAAAGCAAGCATATTGATGATTTTGTTTTTACATGAAAATTTGAACATGCATATATATATATATATATATATATATAAGATCAACCACATAAAATAAAACACGAAAGTTAAATATATTTTAATCATGATATTTTATTTTTGATGTGTTTGGTCTTAATGGTCTTTATGACGAAACTTACATCTTGCTTTGAAAAGTTGATACATACTCACATGTAATCAATTTATGTTGCTCTTATTAAAATTTTCAAATGAAAGATTTTGATGCATTTGATCTTAATGGATTTAATGACAAATTTGTATTTTGAATTTATACAATGATGGGTTCCATATAAATGTTTGAACATGCATTATGAAATCATCATTAAAATAAAAATATTAAAAGTTTGTTATCATGCTTAATTACTTTGTGATATCATATCTTGATGACAAACTCATGTTTTGGTCTTAAATTTGATACTCATCTTTTGAAACATGAGCACACTTGTTTGAAACAAAATAAAACACATTATCATGATAAATTGAATCTCATAATATGTTATATTGTTGTTTTGATAATTTTTATAATGAAGTTTGTCTTTCGGTTTTAAATAATTTGATTTGGCATATAAAGGCAAAAGACATACTCATATGATGAAGCATAAAGAAATTGTATTTACTATATTATTAAGATTAATGATTTTACAATATCTTATGAATCTCATAAATTATGAAAGTGATTTTGATGATTTGTTTATGAGTTCAGAGTTGATGATTTGAACTAGAATGAGTCTTATTTGTATCATGATCTTGATAACTTGAGTTTTTCAAGACCTCTTACTTTATACTATGATTCTCCCATGTCATTGAAGAGAAATTCAAATGAATCATAAGTTAGTTTCTCTTGACTTAATACTCAACTTGAGAAAATGTGTTTTGAATGTTGAAATATTACATGTGTAATTTGAAATTTTCTCTCATGCTTCAATACCACTTTGTATGCTTCATGACTTGATGATTGAAATATTGATGTAGACTTTTGTGTATCACTTGTCATGATTAATACAAATTGCTAGAATTTTGAATCTCAAAAATGATTTTGATTTGATTATGGGTTTCAAGTTTGTCAAATTATTTTGAATGAGATATTTTCAAGTGAATCATGAACTCTCTCTTAAATTTTTGACTTGAGATATATTTTTTTTTTACAAATTGAAATACTTTCCTCTATGATTGCTTCCTTTTTCATTTACTAAAGAGGAAAACAATTCAAGTCTTGATATATTGATATTTGATACTTGAAATTTCTCATGAAATGTGATCTTAATAAGAATTCCTATGCATAAATCAAGTTGCCCTTTGTGCTATCAATTCTCAAATGAATCATGTTCTTCTTGAGCCTTGATATTATATCCTAGAAGTGACATGATTTCTTTACCTTATGTGGCAAATTGAATGTTTGATATAAATTAATTTTCTTTATGATGAATCATGAATCATGACTTGATCTATGATTTTGATATATTTTTATCATGATCCTTGATTGTATAATTCTTTTACACTATTAAAAGGATTTGTCAAATGAATCATGTCCTTCTTAAATATTTCTTGATATCATGACATGATTTCTTTACATAGCTTAAAATTTTTTAGCAATTGAGTCCTCAACTTCTATTTGACAGTGACAAAGGGGGAGCTAGCTTGTTGAATTAATATTCATGACTTGAATGTTGATGATTGAAACTTTGATGAAAAAGAAATGTGCTTAATGATTGAATCATTGATTTATTCATCATGGCTTAAAAATGAATGAAAAGAAAATATGTTAGCACTTGTAATCATGACTTGATCCATTATATTGATATATTTGTATCATGATTTGAAGATTGATTTTTTTTTATGCAAACTCATGTGAAAAGTTTATATCATCATATTTGATCCTCCCTTTCTTTTTGACATTGATAAAGGGGGAGAAAGTTTATTGCTAGCTTGCATGAAAAATTTGCTAGCTCATTCAATAGGAAGAAATTTACTATCTTGCTTGCATACAAAAGAAGAAAAGAACTTGCTATCTTGAAATATCAAAAATTGCTATCTTGCAAATTTAAGAAAAGCAAAGTGCAACATTGCACAAGAAGCAAATAAAACTTGTCATGCTTGAACTTAAATCTTGGTATGATTGAATGATGTATTACAAATCTATGCTTAAATGTTGTATGATACGATTGATAGCTAGTATGATTGTAATATTTACATAACCTTGAAAACTAGCTATGTTGTTACTTCTCCTTTTTGTTGATGACATAGGGGGAGAAGTAGATTGATGACTTCATGTATTGAATTGAATATTTTATATATTTGCATGATGGTTTTATTGTTTTCTCTTAACATTATGATGAATGTTGCTTGGATTTAGGATAATCCAAGGTTTCTATCAATGGCATATTGATACGGGGAGTTTGGTTAAACTCCGGGGAGTTATGGTTAACTCTGTTAGTCATCAATTAGTTGTTATCATAAAAAAGGGGGAGATTGTTGAATCTCAGATTTTGATGATGAAACTAATTGATTATGATTTATTATTTAACTGCATTTTGAGTTACGCAGGTCTACTATCGATCAGGATTAGATAGTTGATGCTAGAGGAATTGATGTTGTGCCGGAGGTGATCACGTTAGGATATTGGATGTTGAGCCGGAGGTTCGATCGACAATCGGCAGTAGGCTTCGTACGTCGGGCATCGGGCCAAGAAGAGCATGTTGCGCCAAGGATATCGGGGTTACGGAGGTCAATCGTCGATTGGGCAACGGACCACAAAAGAGGACGATGTGCCGAAGGATCGGACAAAGCGTCGACCAATGACGTGCCAGGCAATTGAATGTCAATTCACATTGTAATAACTGTCTAGATCGAAGTAGAGTGTTTGTTTGTTTGTGTGCAGGATTAACTATGATGACGATAAAGACGTAAAGCAAAATAAAGTGTCGAAAGACAAGTGTGATGGATCATTGGTTGTTCGAGAGTTTGACAGAAATCTGAAGATTCGTTGGGAGTATTGCCAGAACCGGCCAAGAACGAGTAGAGAGCTTGCGGAAGGGTTTTCAGAAGTTCACCGGAAGGTTTATCGAAAGTTTGCGGAGCATGCCAAGAAAGATTGGAGCTTGCCAATGAAGCTCGTTGGAACTCACCAAGATCATCGTGAAGTTTGGGAGCTTACCGGGAGTCCGCAGAATGGTTTCCGAGGATTCGCCAGAAGTTCGCCGAAAGCTCACCGAAAGAAGTCTTATCTTGTGGACTTTGTAATAGCTTAAAAAATATCTTTAAAATTTATAGTTAGCATATAATTTAGTTTAGGATTAGGTGTTAATCCTATAAACTAAATTTGGGCCAATTCAGACTTTATTTGGATCAGTTTCGATCGATTTTTCGGCTGAAACTACTATGTTGAAATGACCTGGGCGGTAGTACCGCCCAACAGCCGAGTGCTGGGCGGTGGTACCGCCCAGCCTAGGGTGGTAGTACGGCCCAGTGCTTGAAGGCACAGGCGGTAGCACCGCCTGCCTTGGGCGGTGGTACCGCTTGTGCATTGTCAGTCTGACGATTGACAAGCGGTGGCACCGCTAGCACCGGGAAATCCAAATTGATTTCAAATTTGGAGCCCAAATTTGAATCCACTTTGGATCTATAAATACCCCCCCTTTCTCAGCTGAAAGGGCAACTCTTAGAGAGTTAGAAAATTGAGCAAAAGGCTTGGGAAAGTCTAGTTTTCAATAGCTTGTGTTCACCTCCTTCTTTCTCTTTGAAAAATCTGTAAGAGTGTGAACTTCTTATAAAAGGGTTGTAAGAGGGGTGTTTGGTCCTTCCCCTTCAAAAGGATTTATTAGTGGAAGTTGGGAGCCTCATCGGAGAAGGCTTCGGAAGTGGATGTAAGTCGGATGACTGAACCACTATAAATCGGTTTGCATTTACTTTCTCGCAACTTTGCTGCAAACCATCTTCATTTATTGCCTTATTTACTCAACTTCATCTTCGTCTTCTTACGTATGCTTTAAAGTTAAAACGCAATCTTTTCAGGTTCAAACGAAACGTTGCATTCATTCGTACGAAGTTTCCGAACTTGTTTTAATCGCTGAAAAATCTATCATTCTTTACTGCTGCACTAATTCACCTCCCCTCTTAGTGTCGCTCGATCCCTAACAATTAATACATCATCAAAATCTCTTTCATAATTTACGAGATTCATAAAATATCATAAATGAATTTATTAATCTCAATAAGATAGGAAATGCATTTTCTTTTTAAGTGATTCATTTCGTATAAACATGCTTTTGTCTTTTATGCCAAATTACATAAAAATATGCATCAATGTTTAAGATCAATTCACAAATTTCATCATAAAAATCATTAAGACACATTAATCCAAAATACAAGATTTCAAATCATAAAATCAAGCATGATAGAAACATTTTCATTGAATCATCAAAATTATCAAGCATGATTTTATAAAGCATCATCAAAATCATTTTAATTCTAATATTCTTTCTTTCATTGTTGTTAGTTATAATAAGATATTTTCCTTCTTATATGATTTTAGCTTAGTGTGAGAAATCAATAGTCATGCTAAAATTTTTGGCAAAAACATGCATCATTTCATAAATTTGAAAAACAAGTTTCTTCATAAAAACCATCAAGACCAAATACATCAAACATAAAACATCTTCAAATAAACATGCCTTTGCCTTTAATGAAAACAAGCATCAACGTTCAAAACCAAAAGGCAAATTTTGTTGTAAAAACCATCAAGACTAAAAATATAACATGTTATTTTAAAAAAATAATTTCATCATAAAAACAATTAAGACCAAACATATAAAGTATCTTCAAACAAAAGATTTGATTCATTATGATAATATATTTCCCTCTTTTTTTTATGTGTTTCATCTTATGTGAGTAATCTCATATTAGTATGTTTAAGTTTTTGTATAAAAGACATGCATCATTTTTTAAACCAAAAAGCAATACAAAGTCATCAAGATACACATACATGGATTAATCCTATTAGGCGTATAAGCATTATCACAAATCATGCAAGCATCATTTTAATTTTCAAAAGCATTAGAAAGAAAAGCATGATATATTTTTATAAAATAATTTTTATTTGCTACAAACTAAATTAAGCAACTCATGAAAAAAACATCAAGTGATTTCATAATGATGTAAAAATATTTTGGGTGAGATACTTACCTTGAAAGCCATCAAAGCACAATTCGCATCTTCATCTTCGGATGTGCTCGATTCTTCTTTGCGTGCTTTCTTCTTCTTCACTTTTGTATGCTCGTCTTTGGAGCACTCCGGCTTCTTGCATTTATAGCAAGAGTTGATATTCTTTTTAAGTTCATTTGAGTTTTTCAATTCTTATTTAATGAACTTTTTAAATTTTACAGTTATGTGTTCAAGGTCATCATCACTTGAGCTTTCGCTCGAGTGGTCTTCAATAGTTCAAAGTCTCAAATCCTTTATGTTCTTTGGAAGGTGGTTCAAATATTTATCATGTTCCAAAAAGCTCATTTCATATGTCATCAATGAACTAATGAATTCTCAATAGGAAAATTATTTAAATCTTTTGTTTCTTGTATCGTCGTTGCTTTCGGATCCTGCCTTTTTTAGAAGGGATCTTAAAATTTTATTTCCAAGTTCAAAACTTAAAAAATATTTACCAAGACTTTTCAAACTATTAATGACATCCGTGAAATGAGTGTACATGTCACTAATAATTTCGTTTAGTGCCATTTGAAAAAGTTCAAAATCATGCATTAAAAGATTTATCTTCAAGTCTTTGACTCTATTAGTGTTTTCATATATGACCTCAAGAGTGTGCCAAATATCGAAAGCCGTTTCACAAATAAAAATCTGATTAAACTCATTTTTATCTAAGGCACAAAATAAGACATTCATAACCTTTGCATTTAATGAAAATATTTTTTTCTCAAATTCATTCCATTAATTCCTAGGTTTAGAGGGCATTTGAAATCCATTTTCAATGATGTTCCATAAATCTAAATCTAAAGAAACTAAAAAAACTCTTATTCGAATTTTCCAATAAGTGTAGTTTATCCCATTGAACATGGGAGGATGAACGATAGAAAAGCCCTCTTGAAATCCGAAAAGAATCATTTCTCTTGGGTGTAAATCTAAATGAGAAATACCGTACTCTAATACAAACTGTTAGGATCAGTTTGGCACTAAGAGGGGGGGGGGTGTTGAATTAGTACAACGAGAAAGGTTATGTAAAATTAGCGATTTTAAAAAACTCGTTCGATGAAAAGAATCATTTTGTATGATGAAAGCCATATTGGTGAAATCATACCAGAAAAGATATAAGTTAAAACATTTGTAGGTGATGAGAAGGTAGAGCAGCAAGTAAAGTGGTTTGCGATGTAAATTACTCTATTACAAATGATTCGGTCATCTGACCTGCGTCCACTCCCAATTCCTCATTCGTCGAGGCACAAGCTTTCACTATTAGTCTTCTTTCAATCGGGCGAAGACTAATTGCCCTTTCAACTCAATTCTCCTTTGTATAGGTTTAGGAAAAAACCCTTATGCCTCGCTTAGAGGGAGGAATTTGATAAGATTATACTAGAGTTTTTCCTCTTTTCTTTCTCAGTTTGTGTGTAGTCTAACCAAGGATGAGAGGGGTATTTATAGCTCTCAAGGTGATTCAAACTTGGAGCTAAAATTTGAATCACCCCAGTTTTTAAGGTGCTGGCGGTACCACCACCTGTGCTGGGTGGTACCACTGCCCAGTACACTGACACTAGGCGGTACCACCACCCTAGTTTGGCGGTACCATCACCCAGACTGTTTGACATTGGGTGGTACCACCACTCGGGCAAAGCCTCGGCTATTGGACTTGGGTGGTACCACCACCTAGACCACTTAGGGGACTGAACCTTGGGTAGTAGAACCGCCCCAGTCTAACGGTGCCACCACTAGATAGGGTTCAGCAACACTGTTTGGGCCTTGAGTCTAGCCCAAACCAGTCTAAGTACGAGTCCAAGTGGCCCCTAATTGAGTTGGCCCATTTCCAACCCAATTATACTCTAATCCTACTATGATCTAGATAATTATTACAAAGTAAATCAAATTTATTGCCCGGTATGTCATTGGTCCATCAGTGCTTCCTCCGATTCTTCGGCGCATCGTCCTCTCTTATGGCCTGTTGCCCAATCGACAATTGCCCATTGTAACTCTAATATTCTTGGCATAAATCTGCTCTTCTTGGCCCGATGCTTGAATCCTTTGTCCGAAGCCTTCTGCCATACGTCGATCGATCCTCCGCTCGACGTTCAATCTTTTGATATGTTTTTCTCCGACGCAACATTGATTCTTTTTGCTTTAATTGTTTAATGCTGATCGAAAGTAGACTTGCATGACTCAAAATATAATTAGATCAAAAACATAATCAATTAGTTTCATCATTAAAATATGAGATTCAACAAATGCCAGTAGTCAAAATAGGTAGATCTATTCATGAGGGACCCAAAGTTAAATGGGTACCTAAAGCAAACCCCCTTTCTTGTAAATATGTTTACGATCAAAAGCTAGGAGTACGAGATGGTATCTTGATAGTGGATGCTCAAGGCACATGACCGGAGATCTAACACATTTCTTTAAGCTCACTAGTGAAGATGAAGGATATGCCACCTTCAGAGACAACAACAAAGGAAAAAATATTGGCAAAGGAAATATAGGTAATAAATCAAACCTAAGTTATTACTACTAGTATAGGCAAAGAGCATCCTAATGGCTTCTAATCTTGCCACAGGAGTGAAGGTTTCTTCATAATCAATACCTTCTTTTTAGTTGAAACCTTTGGCCACTAATCTAGCATTATTTCTAACTATGATACCACATTCATCTTGCTTATTTATAAAGACCTATTTAGTATCAATAACTAAATCGTCACTAGGTCTAGGAACAAGATTTCATACCTCATTTCTCTTAAATTGATTCAGTTATTCTTGCATAGCGATAACCCAAGAATCATCTTTCGAGGCATCGTCAATACACTTAGGTTCAATTTGTGAAAGAAAAGTGGCATGAGAATAAAAATTTTGAAAGGAAGAATGAGTTTGAACTCCTTTCGATATATATCCTATAATTAACTCCTTTGGATGGGTATCTATATACTTCCATTCCATGAGATAGGAAATTTGGGAAGAAGATGCATCCAAGTTGCTATTTTGAGGAGACGGTTCATTTAAATTCAAACCATCAAAACCAAGATCATCATCAAAATCATTTTTCTTAAGTTCAAAAACTTCATTAAAAACTACATGAACAGACTCTTCTATAACTAATGTTCTTTTGTTAAAAACATGAAAAGGTTTAAAAATAGAAGAGTAACCAAGAAAGATGCCTTCATCGAATTTAGCATCGAATTTTCCTAAGGCATCCTTTTCATTCATGATAAAACATTTGCAACTGAAAACTTTAAAATAAAAAATATTTGATTTTTTTTCATAATTCATAAGGGGTTTTGGATAGAGATGGTCTTACTAGAACTCTGTTCATGACATAGCAAGTCGTATTAACGGCTTCGGCCCAAAAGTATTTGGGTAAACTATGTTCATTTAACATGGTTCTTGCCATTTCTTGTAAATTTATATTCTTTCTTTCTACTACTCCATTTTGTTGAGGATTTCTTAGAGTAGAGAAGTTGTGGTTATACCCATTAGATTCACAAAAATTTTAGAAGTCATGGTTTTAGAATTCTCCACCATGATCACTCCGAATCGATGAAATCATGAAACCCTTTTCATTTTGAGTAAGTTTACAAAATTTTGAAAAACATTTAAAGCAATTACTTTTGTGAGCTAAAAAATAAGTCCAAGTGTTTCTACTATAGTTATCTACAATGACAAACGCATATTTGCTACCTCCTAGACTTGTTATGTCGATTGATCCAAATAAATCCATATGGATCAATTGTAATAGTCTAGAGATGCTTATTTGATTCTTTGATTTGAAGCTAGTTTTTATTTGTGTTCTTAGTTGACATGCATCACAAACATTGTCCTTGATAAACTTGATATTAGGAATTTCTCGTACTAGTTCTCTAGACGAAAATTTAGATATTAGTTTCATGCTTGCATGTCCTAATCTCATATGACAAAGCTAAGCATCATCATTTAAAATAGAAAAGCATATTTCATTACTAAGTTTTTCAATGTTAATGGTATTGACATTATTTTGTTTTAACATAATCATGGATTTATTGTTGTTTGATTTTTTAATGATGCAAGCATTAGATTCAAATCTAACAATGTAACCTTTATCGCATAATTGACTAATGCTTAAAAGATTATATTTTAATCCATCAACTAGTAACACATCATCAATTGAAAAACTTGATTTGTTACCTATGGTTCCCTTGCCAATGATTTTACCCTTGTTGTTATCTCCAAAAGTAACATACCCTTCTTCTTTGCTAATGAGCATAGAGAATTGAGATGGATCTTTGGTCATATACCTTGAGCATCCACTATCAAGATACCATTGTTGAATCTCAGATTTTGATGATAAAATCAATTGGTAAAATATATGTTCTAATCCATATTGTCAAAGATAAGTGTGTAGGATTAACTATGATGGGTCAAAAACATAAAGTGATTTGCCGAGGTTCAGTCCATCGGGTGTTCAAGAGTTCATCGGAAGTCCGAAGGATCGTCGGAAGTGTTGCCGGAACCAACCAAGATCGAATCAGGGACTTGCCAAAGTTTTTGGAAGTTCGTCGCAAAGATCGTTGAAGGTTTACAGAACTTTACCGAGAAGGTTCAGAAGCTTGTCGAAGACTCGTTGAGTGTGCCATACAAGCCGGGAGCATGCTGATAATTCGCCGGAAGAAATCCGAGGGAAATATCGGAGGACCGCCGAAGTCTCATCGTAAAGCTCACCGGAATAAGACTTGAAGAATGTCAGTTTAAATCACTATTAATTATGTTTTAATTTTGTAGTTGGCACGTACTTAGGGCAAGGATTTCGAATTAATCCTGCTCTAAATTGGTAGGGGCCAACCAGGCCCTTACTAGGCTTTTTAGGCCTTGAACAAAGCCCATTCAGCAAAGCTGAATGGGCCAGGCGGTAGCACCGCCTGGCAGCCATGTGCTGGGCAATGCTACCGCCCAGTCATTTGACCGAACTACTATACATCATTGTGTTCATAAATGTGTGAGTGTTTACATTTCTGAATCATTTTTTTACTTAGCTGCAAATTACTTAGTTCCTTGCTATTTCCTTTACTCAAGCAACTTCTTACAAGTTCTCTTTCATCGAATCGAAATCTTCCTACGAACTTGTCTTTGTACGAAGTCAGCTTCAAAGTTATATTTTTAATCCGCTGCATTAATTCACACCCCCCCTCTTAGTGCCTTTTCGATCCTAACAATTGGTATCAGAGCAAGGTTTACTCTCATATTGGTTTAAAACCCAAGAGAGATGGCCTACTCCGGTATGCAAGAGGGTCACTCCATTACTTGTCCGCCTATGTTTAATAGGTTGGATTATACGTATTGGAAGACTCGTATGAGGATTTTTCTCATTTTTATGGACTTCAAACTTTGGAACATTGTTGAAAATGGCTTTACAAAATCTTCTCTTCCGATGAGTGAGTGGTATGAGTCGGAAAGGAAGATTTTTGCTCTCAATGCAAAGGCTATGAATGTCTTATTTTGTGCGCTTGATAAGAATGAGTTTAATCGGGTTTCTATTTGTGAATCGGCATTTAATATTTGGTGCACTCTTGAAATCACTCATGAAGGCACTAGCCGAGTGAAAGAGTCTAAAATCAACATTCTTGTGTATTCTTATGAACTTTTTCGGATGAAACCAAATGAGTCCATTGGAGACATGTACACCCGCTTTACAAATGTCATTAATGGACTTAAAGCTCTTGGTAAAGGTTTTTCTAATTTTGAGTTGGTAACTAAAATTTTAAGATCCCTTCCAAAGAGTTGGGATCCAAAGGTTACGACCATTCAAGAGGCCAAGGATCTTAAAATATTTCCGCTTGAAGAACTTATTGGGTCTCAAATGACCTACGAGATGACGTGCCATGCTCATGAAGAGCTTAAGAACCCCCTTCCAAAGAACAGGAAGGATATGATACTTAGAACACAAGAAGACCACTTGAAAGGAACATCAAGTGATGAGGACAGTGACAATGATATTGCACTTTTAACTCGAAAGTTTAAGAAATTTATAAGAAAGAACAAATTTAAAAATGATACAAAAAATAAATTTGAACATGAAAAGGACCAAGTTATTTGCTACGAATGCAAGAAGCCGGGACACTTCAAGAATGAATGTCCTCAAGCCAAGAAGAAGCAATTCAAGAAGAAGAAAGCTTTGAAGGCCACATGGGATGATTCAAGTGACTCCGAGGTTGAAGAAGTTAGCAACAAAGAGGAGGCCAACTTCGCGCTAATGGCATTAGGAGAAGAGGTTAGTGATGTTAGGATCTAAAAGGCACTAAGAGGGGGGGTGAATTAGTGCAGCGGATTAAAAATCGTACTCTTGAAACCGATTTTGCAAAAACACAAGTTCGTAGGAAGATTTCGATTTGGCGAAAGAGAACTTGAAAGTAATTGCTTACGTAAAGGAAATAACTATGAACTAAACAACTTACAGCCAAGTAATGAAATGATTCAAGAATGTAAACACTCACACATTTATGGACACAATGATGTATAGTGGTTCGGTCAAATGACCTACATCCACTCTTGAAGCCTTTACGATGAGGCTCCGCTCTTCCACTAGCAAATCCTTTGAAGGGGAAGGACCAAATACCCCTTTTACAACCCTTTACAAGAAGTTCACACTTGTACAAGATTTCTCAAGAGAAGAAGAAGGTGAACACTTAGCAATAACAAGACTTTTCAACACTCTATAAAAGCTCAAGACTTAAGAATTTTTGCTCAAAAGGGTTGCACTTTCAGCTGAGAAAGGGGGGTATTTATAGATCCAAAGTGGATTCAAAATTGGGCTCCATATTTGAAATCAATTCCAAAGGCGGTGGCCACACATCGATGGCGGTGGTGCACACTTGTGTTGTCCATCATGATCGACGCATGAGCGGTGCCACGCTGTGCAGCGTTCCACCACCTGGCTACAGCAGCCCGGGGCGGTGCTACGCCCTGTGCAGCAGTTCCACCGCTCGGCTAGAGCGGCCACTGAGCATGCTACGAGCATGCATGCACATAGTTGATTCGGTTTGGGCCAAAATTTTGGCCCAAACTCATCCTAATCAAGGCCTAATGGGCCCCCACTTTGGGTTATCTAATCCTAACCCAAAATACGTGCTAACTATGAATTTTAAAGATGTTTCCTAAGCTATTACAAAGTCCACAAGTCAAGTCTTCTTCCATCGAGCTTCCGGCGAACTTCCGGCGGTCTTCCGACGATCCCTCGGAAACCATCCTGCGGACTCCCGGCAAACTTTCGGACTCCACGATGATTTTGGCGAGTTCCCCCGAGCTTCTTTGGCAAGCTTCGATCTTTCTTGTCAAGCTCCATGAACTTCCGACGAACCTCCCAGTGAGCTTCCGAAAACCCTTCGGCAAGCTCCCTACTCGTTCTCGGCCAGTTCCGGCAACACGCCCAATGAATCTTCAGGCTTCCGTCAAACTCTCAAACTCCCAACGATCCATCGCACTTGACTTCGGCCCTTGATTTCGCTTTACGTCTTCATCCCTTTCGTAGTTACTCCTGCACAAACAAACACCAAACACTCTACTTCGATCTAGATAATTATTACAACGCGAATTGACATTCATTTGCCCGACACATCATTGGTTGGCGCTTCGTCCGATCCTTCGGCACATCGCCCTCTCTAGCGGCTTGTTGCCCAATCGATGGTTGACCTCCGCAACCTCAATATCCATGGCACAACTCCGCACTTCTTGGCCCGATGCCCGACTTACAAAGCCTCCTGCCGATAGTCGACCGAACCTCTGGCTCGACACCCAATATCCTGACGTGATCATCTCCGGCGCAACGTCAATTCCTCTAGCGTCAACTATCTAATCCTGATCGATAGTAGACCTGCGTAACTCAACACGCAGTTAGACAATAAATCACACTCAATTAGTTTCATCATCAAAATCCGAGATTCAACAAGTGAGTTATTTAATGAAGAGTTATCTTTCGATGAACTTTCTATCGCTTTTCATGAGTTATTTGATGAATGTAGAACTCTTAGTAAGAAGTTCAATTTGCTTAAGAAAGAGCATATTTTATTACAAAATAAGTTCAATTGTCTCCAAACTCCTTCTCTACCCCCAAGCTCTATGTGTGAACACTTGGAAGTAACAAAAAGGGAGAACTTGCTACTCAAAGAGACCCTAAACAAGTTTAAGGTCGGTAACAAGGGCTTGGACATGATCCTTGCTAACAAGGGTCACATCAAAAATAGGAGTGAAATCGGATTTGTGAGTGGATCTCACCAAAATCCCATCACCTTCATTAAAGGACCTACATTACATGTATCATCCCATTTGAAATGTAATTTTTGTAGTAAAACGGGACATGTTGCTTACAAATGTCCATTCAAGAAATTTAGTCCACAAAAATTGATATGGGTTCCTAAAGAACCATAAACAACTCAATGTTGAATTACAAATTAAGTAGATCAATTTGTAAGGCACCCAAAATCAAATGGGTACCTAAAAACCATCCTTTTTGTAGACAAACTCATAAGCTAGGAGCAAGAAATGGTATCTTGATAGTGGATGCTCAAGGCACATGACCGGAAATCCATCTCATTTCTCTATGCTCACTAGCAAAGAAGAAGGGTATGTCACCTTCGGAGACAACAAAAAGGGTAAAATCATTGGCAAGGGGACCATAGGTAACAAATCAAGTTTTTCAATTGATGATGTGTTGCTAGTTGATGGTTTAAAACATAATCTTTTAAGCATTAGTCAATTATGTGATAAAGGTTATGTTGTCAGATTTGAATCTAATGTTTGCATTATTGAAAAACCAAACAATGACATATCCATGATTGCTTTAAAACAAAACAATGTCTACACCATAAATATTGATGAATTAAGTAATGAAATGTGTTTTTTGGTTTTGAATGATGATGTTTGGCTTTGGCATAGGAGATTAGGCCATGCAAGCATAAAACTAATTTCTAAGATTTCATCTAGAGAGTTAGTAAGAGGTATCCCAAACGTGAAATTTGTCAAGGACAAGGTATGTGATGCATGTCAACTAGGAAAATAAATAAAAACTAGTTTCAAATCGAAAAATCAAATTAGCACCACTAGACCATTACAATTGATCCATTTGGACTTATTTGGACCAATTGACATAACAAGACTAGGAGGTAGCAAATATGCTTTTATAATTATGGTTGACTATAGTAGATACACTTGGACCTATTTCTTGGCTCACAAAAGTGATTATTTTAAATATTTCTCTAAATTTTGTAAACTCACTCAAAATGAAAAAGGTTTTATGATTTCATCGATTCGAAGTGATCACGGAGGTGAATTTCAAAATCATGACTTCCAAAATTTTTGTGAAATAAACGGATATAACCATAACTTCTCTACTCCAAGAAATCCACAACAAAATGGAGTAATGGAAAGGAAAAATAGAAGTTTGCAAGAAATGACTAGAACCATGTCAAATGAATACAATTTACCAAAATATTTTTGGGCCGAAGCCGTGAATACGGCTTGCTATGTTATGAATAGAGTTCTAGTGAGACCTGTTGAATCTCGGATTTTGATGATGAAACTAATTGAGTGTGATTAGTTGTCTAACTGCGTGTTGAGTTACGCAAGTCTACTATCGATCAGGATATTGGGTGTCGAGCCAAAGGTTCGATCGACTATCGGCATGAGGCTTCGTACGTCGGGCATCGGGCCAAGAAGTGCGGAGTTACGCCATGGATATCGAGTTTGTTTGTGCAGGAGTAACTACGAAAGGGATGAAGACGTAAAGCGAAATCAAGGGCCAAAGTCAAGTGCGATGGATCGTGAAGTCCGAGAGCTTGCCGGGAGTCCGCAGGATGGTTTCCGAGGATCGCTTAAGACCGCCTAAGTTCACCGGAAGCTCGACTTTTAAGAAGACTTGACTTATGGACTTTGTAATAGCTTAGGAAACGCCTTTAAAATTCATAGTTAGCACATATTTTGGGTTAGAATTAGATAACCCAAAGTGGGGCCCATTGGGCCTTGATTAGATGAGTTTGGGCCAAAATTTGGCATGCTGACGTAGCATGCTCTATGGCCGTATCGCCAATATATGTGGTGCCATCAGAAGTAGCCATGTAAGCGACACGCTCGCCGGGGCGTGTGTGGTGCACCATCATTAGGCAGTGAAGCATTATAGCCGTGCTGGAAGCGCAGCACCGCCCGGGCCTTATACCATAGGCGTGAATCGCTCGATCAAGTGGCACCGCCCAGCCACCAATTGCAAAGCGGTAGCACACCGCCGCGTGTGGCACCGCCCAGACGCTGGCCAAAGAGATTGTGACAGGTGGCACCGGCTCGACAAAGCAAGTGGCACCGCCTCGACTCACAGATCTTGAACTCCAAATTGATTTCAAATTTGGAGCCCAATTTTGAATCCACTTTGGATCTATAAATACCCTCCCTTTCCTTAAAGGGTAACCCTTTGAGCAAAAAGTCTAAGTCTTGAGTTCTTGAAGTGTGTTGTAAAGTCTTGCTTTTGCTAGTGTTCACCTTCTTCCCTTTCTTGAGAGATCTTGTACAAGTGTGAACATATTGTAAAGGGTTGTAAAGGGGTGTTTGATCCTTCCCCCTCAAAGAGATTGCTAGTGGAAGAGAGGAGCCTCATCGAAAAGGCTTCAAGAGTGGATGTAGGTCATTTGACCGAACCACTATACATCCTTGTGTTCATGAATGTGTGAGTGCTTACTTTCTTGAAGCATTTCTTTACTTTGCTGCAAGTTATTTAGTTCATACTTATTTCCCTTAAGCAAGCAATTTCTTTCAAGCTCTCTTTCGTCAAATCGAGATCTTCCTACGAACGTGAGTTTTCGCAAATCGGATTCAAGAGTACGCTTTTAATCCGCTGCACTAATTCACCCCTCTTAGTGCCGCCGATCCCTAACACTGGTATCAGAGCCACGCTTCTTTCTCTTCGGATTTACACCCGTGAGAAATGGCTCTAAATAGTTTTCAAGAGGGCTTTTTTTTCGTCCACCGTTTTTTAACGGTTCGGACTACACATATTGGAAAACTCGAATGAGAGTTTTCATGCTTTCAATGAACTTGGATTTGTGGAACATCATCGAAAATGGCTTTCAACCTTCCTCTAAACCGACGAACGAATGGTCGGATTTGGAGAAAAGGTTATTTTCTTTAAACGCAAAGGCTATGAATGCCTTATTTTGCGCTTTGAACAAGAACGAGTTCAATCGGATTTCTATGTGCGAAACGGCTTTTGACATTTGGCGAACTCTTGAAATCACGCATGAGGGAACTAGTAGAGTTAAAGACTAAAGTGAACCTCTTGTTGCATGATTTTGAGCTCTTCCAAATGACACTGCTTAATCTATCGACGACATGTACACCGCTTCACGGATGTCGCCAATAGCTTGAAAAGTCTTGGTAAAAGTTTTTCAAATTTTGAACTCACTAACAAGATCTTAAGATCCTTTCAAAATGGTGGGATCCTAAAATAACGCGATTCAAGAATCAAAGGATCTAAATAATTATTCTATTGATGAACTCATTGGGTCTTTAAAGACCTATGAAATGAGTTTCTTGAACGCTTAGAACATCATGAACATGATGAACATTTGGATCACCTTCTAAAGAACAAGAAGGTTTTTGACTATCGGACAAGTGGATGCCACTTGAGTGATGACTCAAGTGATGAGGACAATGAGGACATTGAACACATAACAATGAATGTTAACAAGTTCATTGAACAAAAATTAAAAAACACAAATGAACTTGAACGGAGAAAGAGGCCAAAGAAGAAGAAGAAGGCTTGGAAAGAAGAATCAAGAAAAGAAGAAGCAAACTACGCTTTAATGGGTTTCGACATTGAGTTAAGTAACTTAACTTCCTTGAATTATTTTGAAATTACTTGATTATTTCCATGAATGCTTAACTTAGTTTGTAGGATTTTTTTTCTTGTGTTTTTAGAAATTAAAAAAAAATTTTGAAATTATACTATGCTTGAAAAGTAAACATATGAATGATGCAAGATTTGTGATAATGCTTAGGATTAATCCATGCATATGTATCTTGATGGTTTACATTGTCTCCAAATATAATGCTTGATGATTTTATATCATGCATGAGCTTTTGAAGTAATAAAATGTCATATTGTGATGATGAAACAAATTTTTCGAATTTATAAATAGATGCATGATTTTGGCAAAAATTTGAACATGGCCTTTTAACATAAAAATTAAAAATGTGCTATCATTTTTACATATTTGGTCTTGACGATTTTATGACTAAGCTTGTGTTTTATTTTGATACATGTTTTCATAAAAATTTTGAATATGCTCACATCAAATTGCTTAAAATGAAAATGTTTCTTTTTTCTCATTCTATTGAGATAAATGAATTCATGTTATGAGTCTTGTGAATCTCATAAAAATAAAAACATGATGAATACTTTAAAAATGTGCCTTATGTTTTCGGTCTTAATGAT
Organism: Musa troglodytarum; assembly: GCA_023547065.1. Lineage (NCBI taxonomy): Eukaryota > Viridiplantae > Streptophyta > Magnoliopsida > Zingiberales > Musaceae > Musa > Musa troglodytarum. Next base: position 17,295,427 of record CP097507.1, on the reverse strand, counting down.
TTCTCTTGAAATATGCTCTATGGACCTATATGAAAAACATGAATATACTCATATGAACGTCAAATAACTTAAAATGAAACACATTATCATGATATATTGAAACTCATGTCTTGAAATAATGTGTTACATTTTGTCTTGATAATGCCTTATGAGATTTTGCCTTTACATCTTGAACTTTCATGCTTATCTTGGTATATAAAGACAAAGGCATATTTAGATGAAAAGAATTACTTGAAAAGAGAATTTTCCAAATGAAATATAACTTATCTCTTGTTTCACGAAACTATGGTTTTGAATTACTTTTATAAGATCATCATTTTGATAACTTGAGTTTTTTTATCTCTATACTCTCTTATGTTTCTCCCATGTTATATAAAGAAAAATATAAATTATTTTCTATTAACTTATTAATACTCAATTTGAGAAAATATGTTTTGATGATTGAAACATTGTATGTGCAATTTGAACTTTTCTCTCATGTTTCAATATCACTTTATATGCTTCATGACATGATAATTGAAATATTGATGTAGACTTTTGATATATCACTTGTTATGATTAATGCATATAGCTAGCATTTTAAATCTCTAAAATGATTTTGATTATGAGTTTTGAGTTGACAAATTGAGCTTGAATGATTTTTCTTTTAACGATTCTTGAATCTTTTGGAATTATGACTTATTAAGACATATTTAATGCTTGAATCAAGTTTTAAACGACTTCATTTAGCTATAAAGAAATCATGATCTTGCAAATTATAACTTGAAGTTCTTTATAAATCAAGATCGTTTGTATCTTATCTTTTGATTTCTTGGAATTCAATACTTGAATTTTTATGAATTTGTGATCTTGATATCTTGATTCTTATGAAATGTGATCTTGATGAAAAATCTTATACATGAATCAAGTTACTCTTTATGCATCATGATTCTAGGTTGCATATCTTTTATCATGGCTTGAAAGTGAATGAAAAGAAAATATGTTAGCACTTGTAATCATGATTTAATCCTTGATATTGATATGCTTTTATATATCATGATTCTTGGTTGTATGACATTTATTTTGAATTAAAAAATTAATAAATATGAATTTTGATCTTGCTAAAAATAAAATTATGAATCATGAATGATATCTATTGGTTTTGATCCTTGATGAATTTATATATTGATATCCGTCATGACATGATTTCTTTGTATTGTTGTCTTATTTGCATCATGTAATGATTGAACAATTGATGTATATTTTTATTGATGCAAACTTTTAATTGATATGAAAATGGCTTGTATAATGATTGAAATTTTTAGCCATTTAGTCCTCCTTTTTGAAAAAGACAAAGGGGGAGAAAAATTGCTACCTTGCAATTTCACAAGAAGAAGAAGGATTGCTATTTCAAAGGATGCAAATATTGCAAAACTTCAAAAATTTGAAATGTTAAATGCCTTTATGTTTGTATGTTTAAATGAAAAGTTAGCATATATGTTTAAGGTGATCATACATAATTGCTAGCTCATTGCAAACAAAAGTTGATAGCTTGCAAAGGTGAAACTTAGTTACAAAAGAGAAGAATTGAAAGGAAGCTAACTTGCGTGTCGCAAAGTATGTTAGCTTGCTTATCATTATTGATTGCTTGCTTATCATCTTTTTATCTCATATCTTGATTTTTGACTCCCTTAAATTCATGACTTAATATGCTAAAAATTTATATTGTAAATTTTTTATTTTGTCATGATCAAAGCATTGGCTATTTGTACTCCACTTTTTGACAAAACAAAGGGGGAGAAGAATTATTGCTAGCTTATGTATTGCAAAGAAAAATTTTGCTAGCTAGAACATGCAAAGGAAGCAAAGAAAGTGCAACTTGCACATCTCAACAAGCAAGTGAAAATTATCATCATTGCCCATCTTTGAAACTTGTTATGATTGAATGGTATTATTTGATGTTGTATCACATGATATGATTGAATGATTGATTGATACAAATTTAAATGATGTGAAAAGTTGTTAAAGGAAGAAAACAATCTAAATTTTGATATTTCAATATTTGATACTTGGAATATTTTAAAATGTGTTCTTGATGAGAATGTTTGAAATTGCTCTTTTTATCTCATGAATATTTATCTTAATCTTGTTAAGACAAATTTTAATGAACCATGAATCATATCTTTGGTATTCACGAATTAATCCTTTTTGATATCTTTCATCTATTGCCTTGAACTTTTGAATTATGATGAATCAAAAATTTTTCTCCTATATGACTTCTCCTATATGTCATGCTTTGAATATTGATGAAGATTTTTTATTGATGGAAGTTGATATATGATATGAAAAGAGGATGTAAAAGAAAATCTTTGTATTTGATCCTACTATTCTTTTTGACAAAAACAAAGGGGGAGAAGATTTATTGCTAGCTTGCAACTTCAATGAAAAATTTCCTAGCTCGATCATTGAAATGAAGGAACATCCTATCATGAATATTTTAAATGTTGCTAGCATGCTACAAAAGCAAACTGCAAACTTGCTATGATGAATTGTAAGAAGCAAGTGATGGATTGCTATGCTTGGACATCCTTGAAAATTTTGCCATGATTGAATGTTGAATGTTGATGAAAATAGCTAGTATGTTGTAAAGTTTGCATATTCTTGAAAACTAGCTATGATGTTACTTCTCCTTTTTGTTGATGACATAGGGGGAGAAGTAGATTGATGACTTCATGCTTTGTATTGAATATTTTATATATTTGCATGATGGTTTGATGTATTCTCTTAACATGAATGATGAATGTTGCTTGGATTTGGGATAATCCAAGTGTTCTATCAATGGCATATTGATAGGGGGAGTTTGTGTTAAACTCCGAGGAGTTATGGTTAACTCCGTCAGTCATCAATTAGTTGTCATCATCAAAAAGGGGGAGATTGTTGAATCTCGGATTTTGATGATGAAACTAATTGAGTGTGATTAGTTGTCTAACTGCGTGTTGAGTTACGCAAGTCTACTATCGATCAGGATATTGGGTGTCGAGCCAAAGGTTCGATCGACTATCGGCATGAGGCTTCGTACGTCGGGCATCGGGCCAAGAAGTGCGGAGTTGCGCCATGGATATCGAGTTTGTTTATGCAGGAGTAACTACGAAAGGGATGAAGACGTAAAGCGAAATCAAGAGCCGAAGTCAAGTGCGATGGATCGTGGAGTCCGAGAGCTTGCCGGGAGTCCGCAGGATGGTTTCCGAGGGATCGCCTAAGACCGCCTAAGTTCACCTAAGCTCGACGGAAGAAGACTTGACTTGCGGACTTTGTAATAGCTTAGGAAACGTCTTTAAAATTCATAGTTAGCACATATTTTAAGGTTAGAATTAGATAACCCAAAGTGGGGCCCATCGGGCCTTGATTAGATGAGTTTGGGCCAAAATTTGGCCCAAACCGAACCAGCTACGCGCATGCCATCAGAGTACGTTCCTCGTAGCATGCCATCAGAGCAAAGCCATCAGAAGCGCAGTTATCGTGAGCCAGCGGTGGAATCGTCATCGCCGGCGTAGCACCGCCGGCTATCGTGAGCCGCGGCGGAATCGCCGGCCGGGCGGGCGTAGCACCGCCTCAGCCCCTTATACCATAGGCGTGGAATTGCTCGATCGGGCGTGGCACCGCCTGGGCCACCAGACAGGCGGTAGCACCGCCTCGTCTCGGTGCGTGGCACCGCTCGCACGCCGGTCAAAGAGACAGTGACAAAGTGTGGCATCACTTCAGCAAAGTGGTGGCACCGCCTCTGACCAGCAGATCTTGGAACTCCAAATTGATTTCAAATTTGGAGCCCAATTTTGAATCCACTTTGGATCTATAAATACCTCCTTTCCCAAATGAAAGGGTAACCCTTTGAGCAAAAAGTCTAAGTCTTGAGTTCTTGAAGTGTGTTGTAAAGTCTTGCTTTTGCTAGTGTTCACCTTCTTCCCTTTCTTGAGAGATCTTGTACAAGTGTGAACATATTGTAAAGGGTTGTAAAGGGGTGTTTGATCCTTCCCCCTCAAAGAGATTGCTAGTGGAAGAGAGGAGCCTCATCGAAAAGGCTTCAAGAGTGGATGTAGGTCATTTGACCGAACCACTATACATCCTTGTGTTCATGAATGTGTGAGTGCTTACTTTCTTGAAGCATTTCTTTACTTTGCTGCAAGTTATTTAGTTCATACTTATTTCCCTTAAGCAAGCAATTTCTTTCAAGCTCTCTTTCGTCAAATCGAGATCTTCCTACGAACGTGAGTTTTCGCAAATCGGATTCAAGAGTACGCTTTTAATCCGCTGCACTAATTCACCTCCCCCTCTTAGTGCCGCTCGATCCCTAACAAGACCATCCCTATCTAAAACTCCATATGAATTATGGAATGATAAAAAACCCAATGTTTCTTATTTTAAAGTTTTTGGTTGTAAATGTTTTATTTTAAATGAAAATGATGCCTTAGGAAAATTCGATGCAAAATCCAATGAAGGCATATTTCTTGGTTATTCTTTGGTTTCTAAGGCTTTTCGTGTTTTCAACAAACGAACCTTACTTATAGAAGAATCGATTCATGTCATTTTCAATGAAATTTCCGAATTCAAGAAGAAAGATTTTGATGATGATTTTGGTCTTGATAATTTGAATTGAATGAACCCTCTCCTCAAAATGACAACTTGGATGCATCTTCTTCCCAAACTTCCTTACCCAAGGAATGGAAGTATATAGATGCTCATCCCAAGGAGTTAATTATAGGAGATGCATCGAAAGGGGTTCAAACTTGCTCTTCTTTTAAAGATTTTTGTGCCCATGCCACTTTTCTTTCTCAAGTTGAATCAAAATACATTGATGATGTATTGAAAGATGATTCTTAGGTTATCGCAATGCAAGAAAAATTGAATCAATTTGAGATGAATGAGGTATGGAAGCTTGTTCCTAGACCTAATGACCACTTGATTATTGGTACTAAGTGGGTCTTTAGAAACAAGCAAGATGAATGTGGTATCGTGGTTAGAAACAAAGCTAGACCAGTGGCTAAAGGTTTCAACCAAGAAGAAGGTATCGACTACGAAGAGACATTCACTCCGGTGGTAAGATTAGAAGCCATTAGGATGCTCCTTGCCTATGCTAGTAGTAATGATTTCAAATTATTTCAAATGGATGTCAAAAGTGCATTCTTAAATAATTTTATTTCCGAAGAAGTGTATGTCGAACAATCACCCGGATTTGAAAATTCTCTTCTCCCTAACCATATGTCTAACTAAGGCTTTATATGGTCTAAAACAAGCCCCTAGGGCTTGGTATGAGAGGCTTAGTTCTTTTTTAATTTCAAATGATTTCACTCAAGGCAAGGTTGATACTACATTGTTTATTAAACATTTTGAAAATAATTTTCTTATTGTTCAAATTTATGTTGATGATATTATTTTTGGTTCCTCGAATGAATCATTAAGTGAATCTTTTGCCAAGTGTATGAGTCATGAATTTGAGATGAGTCTAATGGGAGAATTAACCTTCTTTCTTGAATTACAAATTAAACAACTTAGTAATGGTATATTCCTTAATCAATCTAAATATACATTAGGATTGTTAAAATGATTTAATATGGATAGCTCAAAAGCCATCCACACTCCAATGAGTACTTCCACCAAGTTAGACTTGGATGAAGGTGGAGAAAATTTTGATCAAAAGATATATAGGGGTATGATAGGTAGCTTGCTGTATCTTACTGTAACTAGACCAGATATCATGTTTAGTATAGGACTTTGTGTGAGATTTCAAGCTAATCCTAAGTTGTCTCACCTTGAAGCCATTAAAAGAATTCTTAGATATCTTAAAAGTACTCATAATCTAGGATTATGGTATCTAAAATCTGATGACTTTGATTTGATAGCCTATACAGATGCAGATTTTGGTGGATGTAGAATAGATAGAAAGAGTACATCTGGAACATGCCAATTTTTAGGACATGCACTTGTTTCTTGGACTTCCAAGAAATAAAATTCGGTTGCACTACCTACGGCGGAAGCCGAATACATAGCCGCAAGTGCATGTTGTGCTCAAGTCATTTGGATGAAAAATATACTAGAAGATTATGGAATTCATTTAAATAACATTCTTATTAAATGTGATAATACAAGTGCTATTTGTCTAACAAAAAATCCTATTCTACACTCTAGAACTAAACACATTGACATAAGACATCACTTTATACGAGATCATATTAACAGTAACGATGTCACTCTTGAATTTATCGATACAAAACATCAATTAGCAGACATCTTTACGAAACCTTTAAATGAGGAACAATTTGACTTCATTAGGAGGGAATTAGGCATGTTAAATTGTCCTAATAAATGAGCTTTATTGTATGAGATTTTTTTTTGAAATTTTGGTTTTCGTAGATTTGACTTCCTCTCAGATTTCTTTTTGAAATTTCGGATTTCTTTTTAACATCATCCCATCCTTAAAATCTCTAAAAACAAATTCAGAACAAATTAAAAAAAACATTATGTGGGGCCAACGGTAGCACCGCTTGAACCGGCGATAGTACCGCCTGGGTACTCAGCTCCCAAGCGATAGCACCGCCTGGTTAGTGGTAGTACCGCCCGAACACCCCCATATTAAAGGAGGTGTTAGGGCTGGCAGTAGAACCAATTGAAGCCATTCTTTCCCTCATCCTTCTTCCTCCTAAGCTCCTCTAAGCCTTCTCCTCTCCATTCTTCCTCCTCCTAAAGGGCAAATCAAAGGTATTTTTGTGATCTAAGCTCCTCACCTCTTTAGGAAACACAAACAAGGTAATAGCTGAAATTTTCTCTTCTACTCACAATTGCTTGTCTTTTCCTTATTATTTCCTTTTGTTTGTTCATCATGAATAGATTTAGACATGGCTCCTAAGAAATCAACAAGAGGGAAAGGGAAAAGGTTGGAAGGAGATTCATTTGACCCAACCCTTTTTAGATCTACTGAGGTAGCCTTAAGATACCCAAATTTTGATTGTAAAACCATACATAAGGGTAAACATGTTGAGCTAGGTGAACTAGAAAACCTAGAACCTATTAGATGGTTTGCTAATCTAAATGCTCTACCTATCTTGCAAATTAATGAACCAATCTACCCTAGGTTGGTTAAGCTATTTTATACTAATATGATTATTAAAGATGATGTTTTGTCCACCTATGTGTTAGGAACCACAATTCAGATTTCTGATCGTATCATATGTGAGTTACTTGGAATTGAAGAAACGAATAGAGGATGTTATTTTAGAGGGCAATGGGATATGGATGCAATCGGAGCAACCCACTCCAAAGCCTTAGAAATGATTTTTGCTAATCCTAACCTAGGCATCATCCCTAAAAGCTGTGAGCACTTATTACCTTTTAACTCAAAATTACTTCATCACATTATGATAAGCATTCTACTTCCGAAGTAGTTTCATCCTGATGAAATGAGTATGTTGGAATTGAGTACGATGTATTGGATTATAACTAAACAAAACAACTGCTTTGGTTATTTAATTAGATAACATATAATAGAAATTTTCTCTAGAGATTCGATGTTATCGTATGGTGGGTTGATCACGAGACTCATTTTTGCCCATGACATTTGTGTGTCACCCAACGAGGAAGTAATGAAAGTTGATAGATATAACACAATTAATAGAAGTCTCCTAAAGCGGCTTAGATGTATCTTTAGGGATGACATTTGGATTAGGGAACCTAGAAGGGTTGATATAGTTCCTCCACCAGTAGAGCAACCTAAAACACCAATTTTTAGAGGAAATGAATCTCCTCCGCCTAGTCTCATTGATCCAACACCGTCTGAGCCAGCTCTTGCTCCATCTACTGAAGATCCGATCATGCATGCCTTGAATCAAATCACATCACAACAAACTGAACTTTTGAAGGAAGTGCAACAAATGAACCACAAAATAGATCACTTATATAGGCATCTTGGCATTCCTCCTCCAGAGTAGCTATTGTTTTCTTTTTAAACACTTGTCCTGTTATGCTTATGACTACTATGGATGATGTTGTGTGTTGTAACTTTCATTTCGTCTACTCAGCTTTTGCGTGAAATTTTTTTGATTTGATCGTAATTTTGACTTATGACTACTATGGATGACACTTTTATATCATTTTATGACTTGATATCTTCCTCAAATGGTTTCTTGCTCTCTCCATGATAATGAATGGTTTCTTCACCTTCATTATTTTTATTGATGACAAAGGGGGAGAAAAATGTAAATTGCTATGATGGAGTAATTGTTGCTATGTTGGAATAAAATGCTTAAAGTGAAATATGAATCAATTGTATCGCATTGTAAATGCTTAAGAACTCTTATTCTTGAGATAAGCTACTTTTTCATGTGATATCATGACTTGATATTAAAACACTCTTTTGGATATCACTCGATTTTTATCATGTTTGAATTAATATTTCTGGTTATTATAGGTGTAAATATTTTGACATTTGTTTAAAATACATTGCTTTGAGTATTTATGCCTAAGCTTGCTTATTAAGTTTTATGTTGAATGAAATCTATTCGATTTGGCTTAAATTCAAAAGATTGAATTTAAGTGCTTTTTACCTTCTAATGATATAACATATAGATAGGGGGAGTTGAGTTTAACTCTATCATCAATTGATTGTCATCATCAAAAAGGGGGAGATTGTTGAATCTCGGATTTTGATGATAAAATCAATTGGTGAAATATTTGTTCTAATCTATATTGTCAAAGATAAGTGTGCAGGATTAACTACGATGGGTCAGAAACATAAAGTGATTTGCCGAGGTCAAGTTCGTCGGGTGTTCAAGAGTTCATCGGAAGTCCGAAGGATCATCAGAAGTGTTGCTGGAACCAACCAAGATCGAATCAGGGACTTGCCGAAGTTTTTGGAAGTTCGTCGCAAAGATCGTTGAAGGTTCGTGGAACTTTGTCAAGAAGGTTCAGAAGCTTGTCGAAGACTCGTTGAGCATGCCATACAAGCCAGGAGCATGCTGGGAATCCGCCGGAAGAAATCCGAGGGAAATATCAGAGGACCGCCGAAGTCTCATCGTAAAGCTCGCCGGAATAAGACTTGAAGAATGTCGGTTTAAATCACTGTTAATTATGTTTTAATTTCATAGTTGGCACGTACTTAGGGCAAGGATTTCGAATTAATCCTGCTCTAAATTGGTAGGGGCCAACCGGGCCCTTACTGGGCTTTTTGGGCTTTGAACAAGGCCCATTCAGCAAAGCTGAATGGGCGGTGATGCTCTGCTTTGGCGATCGTGTCTTTGGCGGTGCTACCACCCGGCTGAGGCGTAGTACCGCCGGGTGCACTGAGCGATGGCGGTAGTACCGCTTGCTCGAGCGATAGCACCGCTTGCTCAGCGGTAGCACCACTTGTACCTGTCGATCTAACGGTGATATGCTCTTGCCTCGATGGCGGTAGCACCGCCGCCAAAATTCAATTTGATTTCAAATTTAGAGCCCAAATTTGAAACCATTTTGGATCTATAAATACCCCCCCCCCCCCTTTCTCAGCTGAAAGGACACCCTTTTGAGAGTTAGAATCTTGAGTTTATGTCTTTGAGTAGTCATGAAAACCCTTGTCTCTTGCTTAGTGTTCACCTCCTTCTTCTTCTTCTTGAGAAATCTTGTAAGAGTGTGAACCTCTTGTAAAGGGTTGTAAAAAGGGGTATTTGGTCCTTCCCCTTCAAAAGATTTGTTAGTGGAAGTGCGGAGCCTCATCGTGAAGGCTTCAAGAGTGGATGTAGGTTATTTGACCGAACCACTATACATCATTGTGTTCATGAATGTGTGAGTGTTTACATTTCTGAATCATTTTATTACTTAGCTGCAAATTGCTTAGTTCCTTGCTATTTCCTTTACTCAAGCAACTTCTTACAAGTTCTCTTTCATCGAATCGAAATCTTCCTATGAACTTGTCTTTGTACGAAGTCGGCTTCAAAGTTACGTTTTTAATCCGCTGCACTAATTCACCTCCCCTCTTAGTGCCTTTTCGATCCTAACAACCATCTCTTGCTCCTAGCTTGTTAGTGTGTCTACAAAAGAGGATAGTTTTTAGGTACCCATTTGATTTTGGGTGCCTCAAAAATTGATCTACTAATTTTGTCATTTAGCATTGAATTATTTATATCTCCTTTAGGAACCCATATCAATTTGCGTGGACTAATTTTCTTAAACGGACATTTGAAAACAACATGTCTAGATTTACAATAAAAATTATATTTCAAACGATGTGATACATATAGTGTAGGTCCTTTAATGAAGGTGGTAGGATTGGGGGCATTTATTTTTGAAGTGTCTTGGCTTCTTGCATTCGTAACATATGACTTGGTCTTTTTTTAGTTCAAGTTTGTTTTTAGTATCATTTTTAAATTTATTCCTTCTTATGAATTTTTTAAATTTTCGAGTTAAGAATGCAATGTCATCATCACTTGATGTTCCTTCCAAGTGGTCTTCTTGTGTTCTTAATGTCATATCCTTCCTATTCTTTGGAAGGGTGTTCTTGAGCTCTTCATGAGCATGGCATGTCATTTCGTAGGTCATTCGAGACCCAATAAGTTCTTCAAGAGGAAAAGTTTTAAGGTCCTTAGCCTCTTGAATGGCCATAACCTTTGGATCCCAACTCTTTGGACGGGATCTTAAAATTTTATTTGTAAGTTCAAAATTAGAAAAACCTTTACCAAGTGCTTTGAGTCCATTGATGACATCCGTGAAACAGGTGTACATGTCTCCAATAGACTCACTTGGTTTCATTTGAAAAAATTCATAAGAATGCATGAGAATGTTGATTTTGGACTCTTTCACTTGGCTAGTGTCTTCTTGAGTGATTTCTAGAGTACGCCAAATATTAAATATTGATTCACAAATTGAAATACGATTAAACTCATTTTTATCAAGTACACATAATAAGGCATTCAAAGCCTTTGTATTTAAGAAACATTTGATTTTTTGTTATTCTATAATTCATAAGGGTTTTTGGATAGAAATGTTCTTACTAGAACCCTATTCATGACATAGCAAGTCGTATTAACGGCTTCGGCCCAAAAGTATTTAGGTAAACTATGTTCATTTAACATGGTTCTTGTCATTTCTTATAAATTTCTATTCTTTCTTTCTACTACTCTATTTTGTTGAGGATTCCTTGGAGTAGAGAAGTTGTAGTTATACCCATTAGATTAACAAAAATTTTAGAAGTCATGGTTTTGGAATTCTTCACCATGATCACTCCGAATCGATGAAATCATGAAACCCTTTTCAAATTTAGAAAAATATTTAAAGTAATTACTTTTGTGAGTCAAAAAATAAGTCCAAGTGTATCTACTATAGTCATCTACAATGACAAATGCATATTTGCTACCTCCTAAACTTATTGTGTCGATTGGTCCAAATAAATCTAAGTGGATCAATTGTAATGGTCTTGAGGTGCTTTTATGATTCTTTGATTTGAAGCTAGTTTTTATTAGTTTTCCTAGTTGACATTCATCACATACTTTGTCATTGATAAACCTGATATTAGGAATTCCTCGAACTAGTTCTCTAGACAAAATTTTAGATATTAGTTTCATGCTTGCATGGCCTAATCTTCAATGCCAAAGCCAAGCATTATCATTTAAAATGGAAAAGCACATTTCATTACTAAGTTCTTTAATGTTAATGGTATAGATATTATTTTATTTTAATGCAATCATGGATATGTTGTTATTTGGTTTTCAATGATGCAAGCATTAGATTCAAATCTAACAATATAACCTTTATCGCATAATTAACCAATGCTCAAAAGATTATATTTTAATCCATCAACTAGTAACACATTATCAATTGAAAAACTTGATTTGTTATCTGGTTCCCTTGCCAATGATTTTACCCTTGTTGTTGTCTCCGAAGGTGACATACCCTTCTTCTTTGCTAGTCAGCATAGAAAATTGAGATGGATCTCCGGTCATGTGCCTTGAGCATCCACTATCAAGATACCATCTCTTGCTCCTTGCTTGTGAGTATGTCTACAAAAGAGGATGATTTTTAGGTACCCATTTGATTTTGGGTGCTTCAAAAATTGATCTACTAACTTTGTCATTTAGCATTGAATTATTTATGATACCTTTAGAAATCCATATCAATTTGCATGGACTAATTTTCTTAAATAGATATTTGTAAATAACATATCCGGATTTATAATAAAAATTATATTTCAAACGATGTGATACATGTAGTGTGGGTCCTTTAATGAAGGTGGTAGGATTTTGGTGAGATCCACTCATAAATCCAATTCCACTTCTATTTGTGACATGACTCTTGTTTGCAAGGATCATGTCTAAGCCCTTGCTACCGACCTTAAACTTGTTTAAGGTCTCTTTAAGTAGCAAGTTCTCATTTTTTTATTGCTCCTAAGTGTTCATACTTAGAGCATGAAGGTGAAGAAGGAGTTTGAAGACTGTCAAGTTTATCTAGTAATAAAGCATGCTCCTTCTTTAATAGATTGAACTTCTTACTAATAGTTCTACACTCATCAAATAATTCATGAAAAGCTATTGAAAGTTCATCGAAAGATAAATCTTCATTAATTAAATCACATACCTCTTCTCCTAAAGCCATTAGCGTGAAATTGACCTCCTCTTTGTTGCTTGTTTCTTCATTCTCGGAGTCACTTAAGTCATCCCACATCACCTTTAAAGCTTTCTTCTTCTTCGGTTGCTTCTTCTTGGCTTAGGGGCATTTATTTTTGAAGTGTCCTGGCTTCTTGCATTCGTAACAAATGACTTGGGCCATTTTTGGTTCAAGTTTGTTTTTAGTATCATTTTAAATTTATTCCTTCTTATGAATTTTTTAAATTTTTGAGTTAAGAGTGCAATGTCATCATCACTATCCTCATCACTTGATGTTCCTTCCAAGTTCTTCTTGTGTTCTTAATGTTATATCCTTCTTATTCTTTGGAAGGGGGTTCTTGAGCTCTTCATGAGCATGGCATGTCATTTCGTAGGCCATTAGAGACCCAATAAGTTCTTCAAGAGGAAAGGTTTTAAGGTCCTTGGCCTCTTCAATGACCATAAACTTTGGATCCCAACTCTTTGGACGGGATCTTAAAATTTTAGTTACAAGTTCAAAATTAGAAAAACCTTTACCAAGTGCTTTGAGTCCATTGACGACATCCGTGAAACAAGTGTACATATCTCCAATAGACTCACTTGGTTTCATTCGAAAAAGTTCATAAGAATGCATGAGAATATTGATTTTGGACTCTTTCACTCGGCTAGTGCCTTCTTGAGTGATTTCTAGAGTATACCAAATATTAAATGCTAATTCACAAATTAAAATATGATTAAACTCATTTTTATCAAGTGCACAAAACAAGGCATTCATAGCCTTTGCATTTAAGAAACATTTGATTTTTTATTATTCTATAATTCATAAGGGGTTTTGGATAGAGATGGTCTTACTGGAACCCTATTCATGACATAGCAAGTCGTATTAACGGCTTCGGCCCAAAAGTATTTGGGTAAATTATGTTCATTTAACATGTTTTTTGCCATTTCTTGTAAATTTCTATTCTTTCTTTCTACTACTTCATTTGTTGAGGATTCTTTGGAGTAGAGAAGTTGTGGTTATACCCATTAGATTCACAAAAATTTTAGAAGTCATGGTTTTGGAATTCTCCACCATGATCACCCAGAATCGATGAAATCATAAAACCCTTTTCATTTTGAGTAAGTTTACAAAATTTAGAAAAATATTTAAAGCAATCACTTTTGTGAGCCAAAAAATAAGTGCAAGTGTATCTACTATAGTCATCTACAATGACAAATGCATATTTGCTACCTCCTAGACTTGTTATGTCGATTGGTCCAAATAAATCTAAGTGGATCAATTGTAATGGTCTAGAGGTGCTTATTTGATTTTTTGATTTGAAGCTAGTTATTATTGATTTTCCTAGTTGACATGCATCACATACTTTGTCATTGATAAACCCAATATTAGGAATTCCTCGAACTAGTTCTCTACACAAAATTTTAGATATTAGTTTCATGCTTGCGTAGCCTAATCTTCTATGCCAAAGCTAAGCATAATCATTTAAAATAGAAAAGCACATTTCATTACTAAGTTCTTCAATGTTAATGGTGTAGATATTATTTTGTTTTAATGCAATCATAGATATGTTGTTGTTTGGTTTTCAATGATGCAAGCATTAGATTCAAATCTAACAATATAACCTTTATCGCATAATTAACCAATGCTCAAAAGATTATATTTTAATCCATCAACTAGTAACACATTATCAATTGAAAAACTTGATTTGTTACCTATGGTTCCCTTGCCAATGATTTTACCCTTGTTGTTGTCTCCGAAGGTGACATACCCTTCTTCTTTGCTAGTCAGCATAGAAAATTGAGATAGATCTTTGGTCATGTGCCTTGAGCATCCACTATCAAGATATCATCTCTTGCTCCTAGCTTGTGAGTGTGTCAACATTTAAAAATTGACTTACTAACTTTGTCATTTAGCATTGAATTATTTATGATTCCTTTAGGAATCCATATCAATTTGCGTGGACTAATTTTCTTAAATAGATATTTATAAATAACATATCCGGATTTACAATAAATATTGTATTTCAAATGATGCGATACATGTAGTGTGGGTTCTTTAATGAAGGTGGTGGGATTTTGGTGAGATCCACTCACAAATCCAATTCCACTTCTATTTGTGACGTGACCCTTGTTTGCAAGGATCATGTCTATGCCCTTGCTATCGACCTTAAACCTATTTAAGGTCTCTTTAAGTAGTAAGTTCTCATTTTTTTTATTGCTCCTAAGTGTTCACACTTAGAGCATGAAGGTGAAGGAGTTTGGAGATTGTTAAGTTTATATAGTAATAAAGCATGCTCCTTCTTTAATAGATTGAACTTCTTACTAATAGTTCTACACTCATCAAATAATTCATGAAAAGCTATTGAAAGTTCGTCGAAAGATAAATCTTCATTAATTAAATCACATACCTCTTCTCCTAAAGCCATTAGCGCGAAGTTGGCCTCCTCTTTGTTGCTTGTTTCTTCATTCTCGGAGTCATTTAAATCGTCCCACATTGCCTTTAATGCTTTCTTCTTCTTCGATTGCTTCTTCTTGGCTTGGGGGTATTTATTTTTGAAGTGTCCCGGCTTCTTGCATTCGTATCATATGACTTGGTCCTTTTTTGGTTCATGTTTGTTTTTAGTATCATTTTTAAATTTATTCCTTCTTATGAATTTTTAAAATTTTTGAATTAAGAGTGCAATGTCATCATCACTATCCTCATCACTTGATGTTCCTTCCAAGTGGTCTTCTTATGTTCTTAACGTCATATCCTTCCTGTTCTTTGGAAGGGGGTCTTTGAGCTCTTCATGAGCATGGCATGTCATTTCGTAGGTCATTAGAGACCCAATAAGTTCTTCAAGAGGAAAAGTTTTAAGGTCCTTGGCCTCTTGAATGGCCATAACCTTAGGATCCCAACTCTTTGGATGGGATCTTAAAATTTTAGTTACAAATTCAAAATTAGAAAAACTTTTACCAAGTGCTTTGAGTCTATTGACGACATCCGTGAAATGGGTGTACATGTCTCCAATAGACTTACTTGGTTTTATTTGAAAAAGTTTATAAGAATGCATGAGAATGTTGATTTTGGACTCTTTCACTCAGCTAGTGCCTTCTTGAGCGATTTCTAGAGTACGCCAAATATTAAATACTGATTCACAAATTGAAATACGATTAAACTCATTTTTATCAAGTACACAAAACAAGGCATTCATAGCCTTTGCATTTAAAGCAAAAACCTTCTTCTCCAATTCATTCCATTCGCTCATCGGAAGAGAGGATTTTTGAAATCCATTTTCAACGATATTCCAAAGCTCAAAGTCCATAAAAATAAGAAATATCCTCATACGAGTCTTCCAATATATGTAATTCGACCCATTGAACATGAGTTGACATGTAATTGAATGACCCTCTTGCATGCCAAAATAAGTCATCTCTCTTGGGTTTTAAACCAGATGAGAGTGACCAAGCTCTGATACCAATTGTTAGGGATCGAGCAGCACTAAGAAGGGGGGGGGTGGATGAATTAGTGCAGTGTTAATAATGATAAATTTTTGATGATTTAAAACAACTTCGAAAACTTTGTGTGACAAAATTACGTTTCGATGAAATCTAGTTTCGATTGTGTATAAACTTAAAATGATTCGTAAGAAAGTGAGGAGGAAGCTGAGCAAGTAAATGAACAAGTTTACATAAATATAAATAATAATATTGAAATGCAAATCAAAATTTTTATAGTGGTTTGGTCATACGACCTACGTCCACTCTTGATTCCTCTTCTCTTGAGGCTATTTGGCTTTTCACTAGGTGTGTTCCTTCCAAGGGCGAAGACCAATTCCCTTTTACAGCTCTTTCTCCTTTTGATGGGCTTAGGAGACAACCCTTACAAGTACTCACTCCTTTCTTTTGAATCGAAAACAAGAGAAAATTTAAGGAGGGATTTCTAGAGATTTGAATAGAGTTTTTATGCTTTCAAAGTATATGTGCTTGCATACTGCAACACAGGGATGGGAAGGGTTTTTATAGGCTCCAAGAGGATTCAAATTTGGAGCCCAATTTTAATCTTCTTGGTTTTCTAGGTTACTGGCGGTACACCGCCTGACACTAGCGATACCATCGCTTGATAGAGTCCTCGGGCTTTGTGGTTTGGCGGTACCACCGCCTGCCAAGCATTAAAGTTGGAGGTACCACCGCTGACCTAGGGCGGTGCCACCACCTAGAACACCTAGGATTTCGATCCTTGGGCAGTGCCACTGCTTGGGTCTAGCGATGCCACCACCAAACTATTCCAGCAAGGCTAAATGGGCCCTGACTTCAGCCCAAATAAGTGCCAGTTGGCCCCTACAAGGGTTAAATAGGATGATTATCTAATTCTTACCCTAATTATATGCTAACTATAGAATTGAAATATAATTCTAAGCAAATTATCAATCGACAATATCGAGTCTTCTTCCGGGGAACTTTCGATGGACTTCCAATGTACCCTCAGATTTCTTTTTATAGATTCCTAACAGGCTCCCAGACTTTATGGCAAGTTCGACGAGTCTTTTGCAAGCTTTCAAACCTTCTCGGTGAGCTCCATGAACATCTGACGATCTTTTTGGTGAACTTCCAAAACCTTTGGCAAGTTTCTATTCTTTCTTGGTTTGTTCCGGCAGCACCTCCGACGATCCTTCGAACTTCTGGTGGACTCTCGAACTCCCAACTACTTGACTCCGATAATTTGCTTTATGTCTTTAAGTTATCATAGTTAATCTTGCACACTTATCTCAATAATATGTTATGAATAGAGTTCTAATGAGACCATCCCTATCTAAAACTCCATATGAATTATGGAATGATAAAAAACCCAATGTTTCTTATTTTAAAGTTTTTGGTTGTAAATGCTTTATTTTAAATGAAAAGGATGCCTTAGGAAAATTCGATGCAAAATCCAATGAAGGCATATTTCTTGGTTATTCTTTGGTTTCTAAGGCTTTTCGTGTTTTCAACAAAAGAACCTTACTTATTGAAGAATCGATTCATGTCGTTTTCAATGAAATTTCCGAATTCAAGAAGAAAGATTTTGATGATGATTTTGGTCTTGATAATTTGAATTTGAATGAACCCTCTCCTCAAAATGACAACTTGGATGCATCTTCTTCCCAAACTTCCTTACCCAAGGAATGGAAGTATGTAGATGCTCATCCCAAGGAGTTAATTATAGGAGATACATCGAAAGAGGTTCAAACTCGCTATTCTTTCAAAAAATTTTATGCCCATGCCGCTTTTCTTTCTCAAGTTGAACCAAAATGCATTGTTGATGCCCTGAAAGATGATTCTTGGGTTATCGCAATGCAAGAAGAATTGAATCAATTTGAGAGGAATGAGGTGTGGAAGCTTGTTCCTAGACCTAATGACCACTTAGTTATTGGTACTAAGTGGGTCTTTAGAAACAAGCAAGATGAATACGGCATCGTGGTTCAAACAAGGCTAGACTAGTGGCCAAAGGTTTCAACCAAGAAGAAGGTATCGATTATGAAGAGACCTTCGCTCCGGTGGCAAGATTGAAAGCCATTAGGATGCTCCTTGCCTATGCTAGTAGTAAAGATTTCAAATGGATGTCAAAAGTGCATTCTTAAATGGTTTTATTTCCGAAGAAGTGTATGTCGAACAACCACCCGGATTTGAAAACTCTCTATTTCCTAATCACATGTTTAAGCTAACTAAGGTTCTATATGGTCTAAAACAAGCCCCTAGGGCTTGGTATGAGAGGCTTAGTTATTTTTTTATTTCAAATGATTTCACTAAAGGCAAGGTTGATACTACATTGTTTATTAAACATTTTGAAAACGATTTTCTTATTGTTCAAATTTATGTTGATGATATTATTTTTGGGTCTTATAATGAATCACTATGTGAATTATTTGCTAAGGATTTGAGTGATGAATTTGAGATGAGCCTAATGGGAAAACTAAATTTTTTTTTAGGACTACAAATCAAGCAACTAAGTGATGGTATATTTCTAAATCAATCAAAATACACATTGGAATTATTAAAACGATTTAACATGGATGGCTCAAAAGATGTTAGCACTCCTATGAGCACCTCATTAGATATGGATGAAAATGGAGAAAGTTTTGATCAAAAAACTTATAGGGGCATGATAGGTAGCTCGCTTTATCTCACCGCAACTGCACTGACATCATGTTCTGTAGGGTTATGTGCAAGATTCCAAGCTAATCCTAAGCTATCTCACTTGAAAGCTGTCAAGAGGATTCTTAGATATCTTAAAAGTACCCCTAATCTTGGATTATGGTATCCAAAATCTGATAATTTTGACTTGAAAGCTTATACAGATGCGGATTTTGGTGGATGTAAAATAGATAGAAAAAGCACTTCCGGAACATGCCAATTTCTAGGACATGCACTCGTTTCTTGGACTTCCAAGAAACAAAATTCGGTTGCACTATCTACGGCAGAAGCTGAATATATAGCTGCAAGTGCATGCTATGCACAGGTTATCTGGATGAAAAATACACTAGAAGACTATGGAATCTACTTAAAAAATATCCCTATAAAATGTGATAACATGAGTGCTATTTGTCTAACTAAAAATTCAATTCAACACTCTTGAACTAAGCACATTGACATTAGGCATTATTTTATACGTGATCATGTAAGTAGTAGAGATGTCACCCTTGAATTTGTTGATACAAATCATCAATTAGCGGACATTTTTACGAAACCTTTAAATGAGGAACAATTTGATTTTATTAGAAGGGAAGGCATGTTAAACTATCCAAATAAGTAAGTTCTATTTGATAACATCTTTCCTTGAAATTATGGTTTTCATTGATTTGAGTTTGATTTTTTCATCGATTCATCGATTTGATTTATTTTTCTGGTCTTATATTCATCAAATTCTTTTTGACTTCATTCCTTCTCTAAGACCATTTCTTTTTTTTTTTTTTTTTTTAAAAAGCGAGGGAGAGATGAACTGCATGATTTTAAAGGCTAATAGCGTAGCATCGCCAATCATGGCGGTAGGCCGCGTCAAGAAGTCAATTTCAAAGCAGGAACTACTGGCCGGGCTGAGATTTGGGCGTAGTATCACTTTAACACTTTTTAATAAGGAGTGAGTTAGGGCGGTAGAACCGCCCGAACTCACTGCCCCTTTCGGTAGAACCGCCCCAAACACCTCACAACACCTTCTAAACTCCCTTGAACTCTCCCAAGCCTCATTTTGGTATCAATTCTTCTCTCTAGAAGCCTAAGAAGGAGAGCTTACCTTGATTCAAGCTTCCTACATCTCAAGGAACAATCTAAGGTAAAAATAGAATTATTTCTCTTATTGTCTTGTTTCATTCCTTCTTCAATTGGTTAATTGCTCAATCCTTTCAATTGATTAATTTTTCAATCCTTTAATTAGAAATGGCTCCTAAAAGAACATCAAGAGACAAAGGAAAAAGGATGGAGGTAGATTCATTTGACCACTCCCTGTTTAAATCACAAGAAGCTTCCCTTAGATTTTCTGAATTTGGTTCTAGACCCATTCATAAAGGAAAATATGTTGATTTGAATCAATTAGGGAACCTAGAACCTATCATGTGGTTTGCAGACTTAGAGTTCTTACCCATTTTGCAAATTACTAAACCTCTTTATCCACGCTTAGTTAAACTATTCTATGCTAATCTAACTATGAATGATGATGGCTTGTCAACTTATCTTCTAGGTAATGAGATTCAAATATGTGATAATACTATATGCTCATTGATTGGAATTGTTGAAAAAGAGCTAGGGTGCTATTTTAGAGGAAAATGGGATATGGACACAGTTGGTGCCACCCACTCTGAAGCTTTAGAAACTATGTTTGCAAACCCAAATTTAGGTATAATTCCCAAGAGTTGTGAACATTTACTATCTTTTAACTCTAAAATTTTGCATCACATTCTAATTAGCATTGTTATTCCTAAACAGTTTCATCATGATGAGATCAGTTTCACTGAGTTAGGTACCTTATACTGGATCATGACCCGACAACATTTTTGTTTTGGTTACCTAATCCGGCAGCACATGATAGAGGTCCTTTTTAAAGGATCAATGTTACCTTATGGAGGTTTAATAACTAGACTACTGCATGCCCATAATATTAGCATTCCATCAGATGAAGAAGCAATACAAGTGGACAGATTTAATATCATTGATGTTAAATTACTTAGGCGACTTAGGTGTACATTCGAACATGGAATAGGGGTTAGACTGTTGAATCTCGGATTTTGATGATGAAACTAATTGAGTGTGATTTGTTGTCTAACTGCGTGTTGAGTTACGCAGGTCTACTATCGATCAGGATATTGGGTGTCGAGCCAGAGGTTCGATCGACTATCAGCAGGAGGCTTCGTACGTCGGGCATCGGGCCAAGAAGTGCGGAGTTGCGCCATGGATATCGAGTTTGTTTGTGCAGGAGTAACTACGAAAGGGATGAAGACGTAAAGCGAAATCAAGGGCCGAAGTCAAGTGCGATGAATCGTTGGGAGTTCGTGAGTTTTGACTAAGTCCAAGATTCTTTGGGAGTGCTGCCGGAACTGGCCGAGAACGAGTAGGGAGCTTGCCGAAGGGTTTTCGGAAGCTCGCCGGGAGGTTCATCGGAAGTTCGCGGAGCTTGACAAGAAAGATCGAAGCTTTCCAAAGAAGCTCGGGGGAACTCGCCAAAATCATCGTGGAGTCCGAGAGCTTGCGGGGAGTCCGCAGGATGGTTTCCGAGGGATCGTCGGAAGACCGCCGGAAGTTCGCCGGAAGCTCGACTAAGAAGACTTGACTTCATGGACTTTGTAATAGCTTAGGAAACGTCTTTAAAATTGTGTAGTTAGCATATATTTTGGGTTAGGATTAGATAACCCAAAGTGGGGCCCATTGGGCCTTGATTAGATGAGTTTGGGCCAAAATTTTGGCCCAAACCGAACCAAACGTGTATGTATCAGAGTCTGCATCAGAGTGTGCCATCAGAGCAAAATACTATAGCAATGTGGAACCGCCACCGGGCGGTGGAACCGCTGGTCGGCAGACACTGCCACGCATGTGCGTGGCATCGCTCGCCCGCGTAGCACCGCCTGCTCGAAACAGCGGAACCGTCACCGCGTAGCACCGCCTCGAAACAGTGCGGAACCGCCTCGTGGTAGCACCGCCTCGCCTTTAAAACCAGGCGGTGGAACTGCCGATCGGTGGCACCACCCAGCCACTGCATCGGGCAGCATGCGGTACTGGCGAAGTGGCGGGTTCCGCCTGCCCAGATTCCAAAGATAGTGACAACTCCAAATTGATTTTGAATTTGGAGCCCAATTTTGAATCCACTTTGGATCTATAAATACCCCTCCCTTTCCCAGCTGAAAGGGTAACCCTTTTGAGCAAAAAAGTCTAAGTCTTGAATTCTTGAAGTGTGTTGTAAAGTCTTGCTTTTGCTAGTGTTCACCTTCTTCCTTTTCTTGAGAGATCTTGTACAAGTGTGAACATTTTGTAAAGGGTTGTAAAGGGGTGTTTGATCCTTCCCCTTCAAAGAGATTGCTAGTGGAAGAGTGGAGCCTCATCGTAAAGGCTTCAAGAGTGGATGTAGGTCATTTGACCGAACCACTATATATCCTTGTGTCCATGAATGTGTGAGTGCTTACATTCTTGAAGTATTTCTTTACCTTGCTGCAAGTTATTTAGTTCATACTTATTTCCCTTAAGCAAGCAATTTCTTTCAAGCTCTCTTTCGTCAAATCGAGATCTTCCTACGAACGTGAGTTTTCGCAAAATCGGTTTCAAGAAAACGGTTTTAATCCGCTGCACTAATTCACCCCCCCCCCCCTCTTAGTGCCGCTCGATCCCTAACATAGACAACCTAGGAGATGTGATATACTTCCCCCACCCGTAGATCATCCTGAAACACCAGTCCTTAGGGGAAATGAATCTACTCCTCCTGATCCTTTTATTGCAGCTACATCAGTGACACTTCCTGCTCCATCTTCTGACGATCCGATCATGAGAGAGTTAAATGAAGTAAAACTACAGCAACTTGAAATTTTGAAGGAAATGCGGAAGATGAACCTAAAGATCGATCATATGTATAGGCATCTTGGCATTCCTTCTGAGGAGTAGCTTGTTGTATTTCTTTTTGAACGATGTAAACTTATGTTGTATGTTGACATATATGTTGTATTATCTTCATTGCATCTTGACATATATGTTGCATTACATCGTCTTGGCCACTGTGAAATGATTTTCGGCTTTCTGATTGATTTCCTTTTCTACATTTATGATATTTTTCGGCCATCCTTTATTGTTACATATGAATCCCTTGTTTCCTTTTTGTTGATGACAAAGGGGGAGAAATAATGTGTGATGATAGTTATTGCAAGTTCAAATGCTTATTTAGGTTCTTGATATCATGTTTTTAATTATGTATACTTCATTGATATCTTTGATACCTATTTGACATCTTCCATGCTTTACAAGCTATTGCAAGTTCAAATGCTTATTTAGGATCTTGATATCATGTTTTTAACTATGTATACTTCTTTGATATCTTTAATACCTATTTGACAACATCAAATTTGTCATCATGAAAATTAATTTTATTGTGTTGAATTCAAAAATTGAATTCAAGTAATTTTTTCTTTATGGCATATAGATAGGGGGAGTTAAGAGTAACTCCATCACCATTTGATTGTCATCATCAAAAAGGGGGAGATTGTTGAATCTCGGATTTTGATGATGAAGTCAATTGATGAAATATTTGTGCTAATCCACTTTGTCAAGATAAGTGTGCAGGAACAACTACGATGGGAAGAAAACATAAAGTGATTTACCGAGGTCAAGTCCGTCGGGGGTTCAAGAGTTCATCGGAAGTCCGAAAGATTTTTGGAAGTGTTGCCGGAACCATCAAAGATCGAATCAGGGACTTGCCGAAGTTTTTGGAAGTTCTTCTCAAAGATCGTCGAAGGTTCGCGGAACTCACCGGGATGATTCGAAAGCTAGCCGAAGACTCGTTGAGCTCGCCATATAATCCGGAGTATGCTGGGAGTCCACTGGAAGCAATCCGAGGGAAGCATCGGAAGCTTGCCGAAATCTCATCGTAAAGCTCGCCGGAAGTTGACTTGAAGCGTATCGGATAAAATCACGTTTAGTTGTGTTTTATGTTCATAGTTTGCACATGAGTAAGGCAAGGATTTGAGGAAAATCCTGCCTAAATTCAGTAGGGGTCAACCAGGTCTCTACTGAGCCAAGTTAAGGGTCAAACAGGGCTCATTCGGCCTTGACCGAATGAGGGAGGCGGTTGAACCGCCCAGCCTGGGGCGGTTGAACCACCCAGCCTGGGGTGGTGGAACCGCTGTCAGCGGCGTCACGCCCATCATAGACGGCGGTGGCTATATCGGGCGGTAGCACCGCCCCTGTTCGCAGATAGGCGGTGGAACCGCTGAAAGCGATGGCACCCGATCACCGGACTAGAGGCGGTAGCACGCCGCACAGGCGAGCACGCCACGCCTCGACGCTACCAAAAGATTGTGTGGGTGACGCCCACCATGACCACACCATCCTCCAAATTGATTTTGAATTTGAAGCCCAATTTTGAATCCACTTTGGATCTATAAATACCCCTCCCTTTCCCAGCTGAAAGGGCACCCTTTTGAGCAAAAATTCTAAGTCTTGAGTTCTTGAAGTGTGTTGTGAAGTCTTGTTTTTGCTAGTGTTCACCTTCTTTCTTTTCTTGAGAGATCTTGTACAAGTGTGAACATCTTGTAAAGGGTTGTAAAAAGGGTGTTTGATCCTTCCCCTTCAAAGAGATTACTAGTGGAAGAGCGGAGCCTCATCGTAAAGGCTTCAAGAGTGGATGTAGGTCATTTGACCGAACCACTATACATCCTTGTGTCCATGAATGTGTGAGTGTTTACATTCTTAAAGCATTTCTTTACTTTGCTGCAAGTTATTTAGTTCATAGTGATTTCCTTTACACAAGCAATTACTTTCAAGTTCTCTATCGTCAAATCGAGATCTTCCTACGAACGTGAGTTTTTGCAAATCGGTTTCAAGAATACGATTTTAATCCGCTACACTAATTCACTCCCCCCCCCCCTCCTCTTAGTGCCTTTTAGATCCTTTCATTCATGACTCTTACCATGAGTTTTTATAAATTTTTCTGCTTAAATGATCTCTTTTTTACATCACAAATTTTACTTGGTGGAAATAAGAATGTTAACAATTTTTGAATGAATTTTTCTTTATGTCATGAGCTCTCGATGAAAAGTAGAAATTCTTATGAACTTTTGCTTCAATGAGCTATCTTTTCTATTTTACGAATTTAATTCTATGGCATGAATTTTTAATAGAATGAATGAATTGTTTGTTATTCTTGAATGAATTCTTCTTAATAGATTTATCCTTCTCATCATAAAGAAAATTTTATTTATGTCAAATGTTTAATTTACCACACAAGGCAAAGAAATCTTATCATTTCTATATCATGAAATATATGACATCAAGGCTCATGATTCATTTGAAAAGATATAACACAAAGAGTAACTTGATTCATGCATAAGAATTTCAAGTATCAAATATCAAAATATCAAGACTTGGATTGTGATAAAGCTCATTCAAGTTCGAATTATCAAAATCATTAACATAGTTTATGAGATTCACAAATGACATAAACTTGAATTGTTTTCCTCTTTGGTAAATGATAAAAAGAAGCAGTCATAGAAGAGAATATTTTGATTCTCAAAAATATCTCAAGTCAAGAATTCGAGGTCATGATTTCAAGAGATCAAGAGAGGAGTCATAAAATCATTCAAACTCATTTTGTCAACTCAAAACTCATAATCAAAATCATTTTAGAGATTTAAAATGCTAGCTATATGCATTAATCATGACAAGTGATACATCAAAAGTCTACATCAATATTTCAATCATCAAGTCATGAAGCATACAAAGTGGTATTGAAACATGAGAGAAATGTTTAAATTACACATGTAATGTTTCAACATTCAAAACACATTTTCTCAAGTTAAGTATCAATAAGTCAAGAGAAAATAACTTATGATTCATTTGGATTTCTCTTTAATAATATGGGAGAATCATAGTATAAAGTAAGAGATCTTGAAAGACTCAAGTTATCAAGATCACAATGTAGTTTAAGCTCATTCAAATCCAATTTATCAACTCATAATCAATTCATCAAAATCACTTTTATAATTTATGAGATTCTTAAGATATTATGAAATTATTAATCTCGATAAGATAGTAAATATAATTTCTTTATGTTTCATCATATAAGTATGTCTTTTACCTTTATATGCAAAATCAAAATATTCAAAACCGAAAGACAAACTTCATTATAAAAATTGTCAAGAAAACAATATAACACATTATGTCAAGATATGATATTCAATTTTTCATAATAATGTGTTTCACTTTGTTTCAAATAAGTGTGCTCATATTTCAAAAGATGAGTATCAAATTTAAGACCAAAACATGAGTTTGTCATCAAGATATGATATCACAAAGTTATTAAGCATGATAACAAACTTTTAATATTTTCATTTCAATGATGATTTCATAATGTATGTTCAAACATTTATATGGAACCCATCATTGTATAAATTCAAAATACAAGTTTGTCATTAAACCCATTAAGATCAAATGCATCAAAATCTTTTATTCGAAAATTTTAATAAGAACAACATAAATTGATTACATGTGAGCATGTATCAACTTTTCAAAGCAAGACGTAAGTTTCGTCATAAAGACCGTTAAGACCAAACACATCAAAAATAAAACATCATGATTAAAATATTTTTAACTTTTGTATTTTATTTTATGTGGTTGATCTTATATATATGCTTCAAATTTTCATGTAAAAACGAAATCATCAATATGCATGCTTCTATCTTTTAATTCTATTTGGTGTGCAAGCATTATCTTGAAACATACTATTAATTTTTTGTGTCAAAAATCATGCATCTTGTTTGAAATCAAAAGCAATGTAAAATCACCAAGATTCATAAATTTATCATGATCATACGTATGGAGCATTTTCATTTATCAAATAAGATTTCACATAAGCATGCCCAAAAACTTTTTGCATGAAAGATATGTATCAAGTTTAAAGCCAAAAAAATGATATGAAAATCATCAAGATTCATGGATTCATTATGAATATATTATTTCAAAATATGAGATTTCAAGTCATCAAGTATGATACAATCATTAAGCATGTTTTCATAATGCATCATCAAAATCATTTTAATTCTTTCTTTCATTTATAATAACAAGATGATCAATGCTCAAATTTTTGCTAAAATCATGCATCATTTTATGAAAATGTGAAAAATAATTTCGTCATGAAAACCATCAAGTCCGAATATACATTATTCCAAAATGTAGGATTTTAATCTTCATCATTTCAATTCCTCATTAAGCATGATACAAAAATTTAAAGATCAAACATCATGTTTAGAAATGAAATATAAAACATCAAGATACACATGCATGGATTAATCCTAGGCAATATCACAAATCATGCAAGTATCATTTATAATTTTTACTTTTCAAAAATACTAGAAAGAAAAGCGTAGTATAATTTTAAAACAATTTAAATTTCCAAAAATACAAGAAAAGCATGAAAAAAATTCCTACTAACTAAGTTAAGCATTCATGGAAAGCATTATGTAATTTCAAAATAATTCAAGGGAGTTAAGTTACTTACCTTATAGTCGGGTCAAAGCCCAATTAAATGCGTTTCGTCATTTGATTTTTCTTTGCGCTTCTTCTTCATCTTTGGCCTCTTCCTCCATTCAAGTTCATTGTTCATTTTAGATTTTTGTTTAATGAACTTATTAAGATTCATTAAAAGTTCAATGTCATCTTCATTGTCCTCATCACTTGAGTCATCACTCAAGTGGCATTTCATAGTCCGAAGTGTCAAATCCTTCCTGTTCTTTGGAATGTGCTCCATGTGTTTATCAAGTTCATTGTATTCCAAGAAAGCCATTTCATAAGTCATTAAAGACCCAATGAGTTCTTCAAGAGATAAGTCATATAAATTTTTAGCTTCTTGTATTGTCGTTACTTTTGGATCCCACTCTTTTGGAAGGGATCTTAAAATCTTGTTTACTAAATCAAAACTTGAAAAAGATTTACCAAGACTTCTTAGACTATTGACGACATCCGTGAATCCGGTGTATATGTCGTCGATAGATTCGCTTGGTGTCATTTGGAAGAGCTCAAAATCATGCAATAAGAGGTTTACTTTCAAGTCTTTAACTCTACTAGTTCCCTCGTGCGTGAGTTTAAGAGTTCGCCAAATGTCAAAAGCCGTTTCGCACATAGAAATCTGATTGAACTCATTCTTGTCCAAAGTGCAAAATAAGGCATTCATAGCCTTTGCGTTTAAAGAAAATGATTTCTTCTCTAAGTCCGACCATTCGTTCGTCGGTTTAGAGGGAAGTTGAAAGTCATTTTCGATGATGTTCCACAAATCCAAATTCATTGAAAGCATGAAAACTCTCATTCAAGTTTTCCAATAAGTGTAGTCCGAACCGTTAAAGAACAGTGGACGAAAAACCGAAAAGCCCTCTTAAAAATCATTTAGAGCCATTTCTCACGGGTGTAAATCCGAAAGAGAAAAAAACGTGGCTCTGATACCAATTGTTGGGGATCGAGTGGCACTAAGAGGAGGGGTGAATTAGTACAGCGGTAAAGAATGATAGATTTTTCAGCGATTAACATAAGTTTGGAAACTTCATACGAATGAATACAGCATTTCGTTTGAACCCGGAAAGATTATCTTTTAACTTTAAAGTATACGTAAGAAGATGAAGATGAAGTTGAGTAAATAAGGCAGTAAATGAAAATGGTTTACAGCAAAGTAAGTTGTGAGAAAGTAAATGCAAACCGATTTATAGTGGTTCGGTCATCCGACTACATCCACTTCCGAAGCCTTCTCCGATGAGGCTCCCAACTTCCACTAGCAAATCCTTTTGAAGGGGAAGGACCAAATACCCCTCTTACAACCCTTTTACAAGAAGTTCACACTCTTACAAATTTTTCAAAGAGAAAGAAGGAGGTGAACATAAGCTATTGAAAACTAGACTTTTGCTAAGCCTTTTCCTCAATTTCTAACTCTCAAAAGGGTTTTCTTTCGGCTGAGAAAGGGGGGGGGGGGGGTATTTATAGATCCAAAATGGATTCAAATTTGAGCTCCAAATTTGAAATCAAATTGGAGTTCCCGATGCTGGCGGTGCTACCGCCTGTCAGAGGCGGTGCTACCGCCTGTCAGTCGTCAGATTGACAGTGCACAGGCGGTACTACTGCCACTATTACTGTAGCTGGGTGGTACTACCGCCCCAAGCTAGGCGGTACTACCACCCAGGTCATTTTTAGCACAGTGGTTTCGGCTGAAAACTCGATCGAAACCGGTCCAAACGAAATCCAAATTGGGTCAAATTTGGTTTATAGGATTAACACCTAATCCTAAACCAAATTATGTGCTAACTAAAAATTTTAAAGATATTTTTTAAGCTATTTCAAAGTCCATAATATAAGACTTCTTTCGGTGAGCTTTCGGTGAACTTTCGACGGTCTTCCAACGAACCCTCGGAAATCATTCTGTGGACTCCCGGTAAGCTCTCGGACTTCACGATGATCTTGTCGAGTTCCAACAAGCTTCATTGGCAAGCTCCGATCTTTCTTGGCAAGCTCCGCGAACTTCCGATGAACCTTCCGGTGAACTTCCGAAAACCCTTCGGCAAGCTCCCTACTCGTTCTCGATCGGTTCCAACAACTACTCCCAACGAATCTTCGGACTTCTATCAAACTCTCAAACTCCCAATGATCCATCCCACTTATCTTTCGGCACTTTGTTTCGCTTTATGTCTTCATTGTCATCGTAGTTAATTCTGCACACAAACAAACAAATACTCTACTTCGATCTAGACAGTTATTACAACACGAATTGACATTCAGTTGCCTGGCACGTCATTGGTCAGTGCTTCGTCTGAACCTTCAGCACATCATCCTCTTTTGCGGTCCGTTGTCCAATCGGGGGATGACCTCCGCAACCCCGATATCCTTGGCGCAACATGCATCTTGGCTCGATGCCCGACGTACGAAGCCTTCAACCGATTGTCGATCGAACCTCCGGCTCGACATCCAATATTCAGACGTGATCACCTAGCGCAACGTCAATTCCTCCAACGTCAACTGTCTAATCTTGATCGATAGTAGACTTGTGTAACTCAAAATGTAGTTAAACAATAAACCACAATCAATTAGTTTCATCATCAAAATCCGAGATTCAACACCCAGGTCAGTGGTGGTACTGCCCCTCCATAGAGCCTGAGACCCTGTCAGGTGGTAGTACCATCAAACTGGGTGCTGGTACTGCCTAGTGTCAAGGTCAACTAGTGGTGGTACCGCTAGTGTCAAGCGGTGGTACTGCCAATACCCGAAAATCCAAGATGGGACCTCTTTTGGCTCCAATTCTAAAGCCAATTGAGCCTATAAATACCCTTTACTTCTAATATGATAAAATATATTGAGAAATGATAAGAACTGAGTCAAAACTATAGCGAAATAGTCTTAAAAAGTTAGAGAGTTCACCTCTCGAATTCCTATTTGTAAAAATTCTATAAAAGGGTATAAGCCACTTGTAAAATTCTGTAAAACGGGTGTTTGATCCTTCCCCTTCAAGAAGGATTGATAGTGGAAATCAGTTACCTCATTGGAGGAGGTTTCGAGAATAGACATAAGTCAAATTGACTAAACTACTATAAATCACTGTGTTCTTCTCTTGGTGTATAAGTTTTAATTGTTATATTCAATTCTTTACTTTACTGTACTCGTTTATTCTCTCCTTCTTTACTCTCTTACGTATTCACTCAAATCAATCTTCTTTGCTGAAATCATTTTCATCGAACAAAACTTCTCAACCCATAATATTTTTTTGGAATTGGTTTAAATTATCAATTTTTATCTATTGTTCTAATTCACTTGCCCCCCCCCCCCCTAGTGCCGCTTTTGATCATAACACCCTCCTATTTATAGAGATCCCTTGCCAACTTAACCCTAATAGATCTTTGCTTGTTGGGTATTAGATCTTCATCCAATTATCCAAGCATCTTAGATTAGTGGGTCTCTACCTAATAATTTCTTATTAGCTTTTATTGGATCTCATCTATAGGATCCAATAATACATGAGCTTAATGGATATCCAATAAGATAGGGGCTCTGGCGGATATCTTATATCCGAACCTCTACTTGTCATAATATCTACCATATGTATGTGATCCTCTAGGCCCAATATCGAGCTAGCCATGAGTCATACTTAACAGAACTCCTTCTGACTCAGTGAATTATTATCTCCATAATAATTCACCCGACTCATCGATTGCGGATATACTATGCTACTACGTTGCAATCCCCAAATAATATAGGGGAATCCAATCCTTTGGACCTATTTATCCTCAGTTACCATATACTTATAGTCCCCCATCCATCTAACATCCCAAAGACCATATATTGGGCATGGTGTTGTTAGGCTTATACGGTCTCTCCTCGAGTCTTGCTCTAATCGGATTCTCCCAAAGAATTATTTCTCTCTCAATCCAAACGACTTTGGCTAAGGATTTGTTTGAGCAAGAACATATGAGATATTCCTCTCATGATACCGAGAGCGAATAATCCTCTATTGACACTCAATAATACTCGTAAGGTTGGCTACCACTCTCCATTGTACTAGATTTGGAGCTTCCAAATCTATAAGTCTGATATTAAAAAATGGAGTACTTATATAAGAAATTCTTGGTGTCTTAAGTCTAAGGACCAGATACACTACTAGGACTACAGAATCGTTGTTTGATAATAAGGTATCATCAACCATCCAGCATTCCGTGGGTAGATCAATCAATGAACTCACTCTCCAATGAGTACCTATACTATATCCTTAGCGTCCCCACATGAGCAGTTATGAGACCAGTCACCTCTATCATATGGATGGATATATAACACACCAGTCTGTCCGATTATCTCGTTATTCTTCTCGAGTAACTTATGACCGAAATTATTTAGGATCTGTATTTAAAAGTGAATTGGTCTCATTATCGTGATCTCATAACGATCCGACTCTCATTACATAGATTCATGAACATCACAATATATACAACACGCAAGATAAAATGATAAAGTGTCAAATAATAATAAGCAAAAAGAGTACATATCAAGTCATACGTGATATCACTCATGTGATTGACTTTGAGGGCACATATGATTAGTAATTATATTAATAGTTTATTATAAGTCAACATGCTACGTAAGTAGACTTTATGTCTATTAACTCAGACTTGATAGAAGGGACTTATATATATATTTTTTAAAATATATGATTATTTTAGATATGAATAAACTATAAGAGTTTAAGTGATCAATGATCAAAACCACAAGAGCTAAAATGGACGTTAACCATTTTTAAAACTTAAATTATATATTTTATTATATTAATAATTTATTATAAGATAACATATCATGTAAATAGATTATAATATCTATTAACTTAGACATGATGTGAGGGTTTTATAAACTAATTTTCTAAAATATAAGAATTATTTAAGATACAAATAAATCATAAGGATTTAAGTGATTGATAACCAAAATCTTAAAGACTAAAATGAACTTTAACTCTATTTAAAACATTAGACTCATTAGTTTTTATACAACAAATTGAATATTTTCTCACATAAATTCAGGCATTAATTTTTTCATTTAAATACTCAATATTTTCATAAAAATTTAATATAATCCAAAATTAAACACTAACATAAAATTCAGCTCAATGATGATGTCATGTTATGCTGTCTTTTGACATCATCACTCCTTTAGCGCTCTCCATATGAAATATTAGATAATTTTGATATTGCCTGCCCATTACCTTATTGAGCATGAATCACTAAAATTTATAACCCAAATTAACGAAAGATACATCCCTTAATTATTTAATTAAAACATGCACTCTAATCCTTTATGGATTGGATCGAAATAAATAATATCAGAATCATCTTATAGGGGATTAAAGAATACATCATTTTGAAAATTTGATGGATGTAACATTGATAATTTCGATTTAAAAATTTGGGTCAATAATTGAGATTCGTCATATATATATATATAAGTTATCCATCATTATCGTGATATTGTATTTGAAACGCATGTCACTTTCGGAACGCATGCTGTTTCCTGTACTTGTATGGCCCGGTGTAGGCAACCAACCGGGAAATACGTGGACATGAGGTTACACGCCCTCTCATCTTGATGTAGACCTCATTGATTGATGCGCAGAATAATGCGAGTGACAAGTACTTAAAAGGAGACCCCACACAAAAATAAAATAATGATTGCAAAGGGCTTGTAAACTACACCTCATTCAACTCCAGAGAGATGATTCCTTACACCACTAATTGAAACCACAGAATATGTTCGAGTGGCTTATTCGTATGATATGTCACATTCTGACGAAAACGTGGGAGTGGATACACCACATGCTTCCATCAATTAAAATAGAAAGTAGATATACAGTGAGTGGACGTATATTATTTGATGCCTTAAATTTATGGCCTGCAAATTGCATTTTATTTAGCTTTACTTTAACAGGATAACAGTACAAGCAGGCACACTTGATTAACAAGCTAAAATCAAAGATGCAAGCACTTACTGAGTTCCATAGAACAAACATTACTGTTGTTGATCATCGCCAGCTCTCCTCTTGATCCTCACCCTCAGGCCATTTTTCAGGTGAAGGATGATGGAAAGCTTTGGCTCGACCACATGACCTGGAAGCACTTGAACTTGGAAGTTGTAGACCACGGCAGCCACCACTGCCTTCATCTGAGTGAAGGCCACTTCCTTCCCCAGGCAGGTCCTGGGGCCCGAATTGAACGACATGAACTTGTAAGATGGCTCGTGCCGCACCCGCCCCTTCTCCGAGATCCATCTCTCGGGCCGGAACTCCAAGCAGTCCTTTCCCCATATCCCTTCCATCCTTCCCATCGAGTATAGGGAGACCAAGATCTTTGTGCCTGCTTCAACTCTGTGTCCACTCGGGAGGATTTCGTGTCGCAGAGCTGCCTTGTGCTCGAAGGGAACAGGAGGGAACAGCCTGAGCGACTCGCAGAGGGCTGCATGCAGATAGACCAACTTGCTTAGCTCCTCTGTGTCGAATATGGTCAGATCATTGGAACTCGATCTCTGTTTTCGCAGGGGTGTCGAACTAAATTCCTCGAGGATCTTGGACTCCACCACGGGATTTTTGCAGAGAAGCCAGAAGAACCATGTAAGGGCTGCACCAGTTGTGTCCCTCCCGGCGAGCATAAAGTTCATGGCCGTGTCACCGACGAACTTGTCGAACTCGGTCGATCCTTGTCGATGGCTGTCTTGCTGCTCTTCATCGTCGTCGTCGTTGATGTAAGACGATAGTAGATCGGCTTTTGCTTCGCCTCCAACGTCTTTTTTATTCCTGAGGCTTCTTAGTTTCTTCTTCTCTGCGATACTTTCCGCTATATAACGGTCTATTACCTTCCATGCCATTGCCAACTTCTTCTCGTCCCCGATCCTCAGCCATCTCGCCAACTTCCACCAGGCCGGCGGCACTGTATGCCGGAGCAACAAGGCGCCCATGGCGTCGTCCATGGCCCTCGCGAACGGGACTGTTGGCAACCCGATGGTGAGGCAACATGGATCGACGCCGAAAACCAAGTAGGAAGTGGCGTCGAAGGTCAACCTCATGAACACATCTTGCAAGTCCACCACCGCCCCTCGGCGCGCGACATCGTCCACGAGAGGGATCAGTCCTCTCTCCACCTTGTTTCGAATAGAACTGGCGACGAAGGACCGGAACCTGCGGCCGTTTATGAGGCCGTGGGCCTTCATCCTCTGCTTTTTCCACGACTCGCCGTCGGAGTTGAAGATGCCATCGCCGAGAATATCGAAGATCTCCGAAAACTCCCCGCCCTTGGGGTAATTCGAGAAGTTCGCACTGAAGACGTGTTGCAGATTGGCGGGGTCGCACGTGAACAGGTAGTCCATGCCCAAGAACCACGGGCCGCGGAAGAAAAAGCTGCACCCGACCACCCTAAGGATGTCGGTGCACCAATCATGGAGGTGGTCGAGGTTGAGCAGAAGCCCTGGGAGCATCCCGGCGAGCGGCCAGTTCACCGGGACGCTCGACCTCCTAAAGACCCGGCGGAAGTAGCAGAAGAAGACGAAGCAGAAGATAGAGAGGAGGACCTCAGGGTACGATCGCAAGAAGGCCTTGGCAGCCGCGAAGCAACTACCGGCCATGGCTGCTGTCGGAGAAGACATGCTATCTGTTTACAGAAGGATTGCAGCGAGAGAAACTTGAACTGAAGTGAGAGAGGAAATGCCGTATCTCGACTGGATTGTATGGCGATCGGTGCTGCTGCCACATGAACCGTCCTAAATAGTAGAAACCTGCAAAGTCGATGAGTGGGAAGGGATGGCGAGGGAAAACGACATCCCGACAGACACGTCAAGTCTACCAGCGCCGCGGTCTTTCCGACGCTGACTGTAGCCACTCCGCCGCTACTCGTTCCGACTCAACTCACGACCCGATCCACGCTAAGAGGAGGCACAGGGTCAGCCACGTCGTTGCGTTAGCAAGAGACGTGTATAATTCTATTATGACATGAGCTCACAGGAAATTCCATGCCCACCATGCATTCATTGGCATGTGCAGGTCGACAAAGGATCGCAATGCATCTGTCAATTAGCCAACTGTCTTGTTCAAGATGATGTATGTTGATTTTGGTTGCATCTACTTACGCTGAGAAGGTTCTTTGCATCAAACCAAAAATAGTGAAACGAAGACACGCAGGAGTCGTGCCATAGAGTTTAATTTGAGTGTGACTGCTACGCACACCCAAGTGATATGTGGACGTTGCATGACTTCCAATGCTATAGGTAAAGCTTAATGCCGACCCAACTAGTAGGTGATAATTAAATCTTTACTCCAAATCGACGGTAGCTAATGCAGAATGTTGACTGAGTGCAGCATAGGAGCCTCATCTGTAAGATTACTGATGACGATGGCAGGAGAGGACCACTCAATTATTCTTGATACGTGATTAAATTCTAAACATGATAATTAGGTAAGAAACATTACTGCGTGTTTTGGCTCTTTTGCAAACTCCAAAGGACGTGAGTCCTGCAAAGCTTGTTGACTCTCATCCTGTGCTTTAATTATCTTATGGGGGCTTACTCCTCCGACGGACTTCCATCTGAATCATCTTTATCATCCGAATCACAACCCATGATTCTATGATAAGCTTAGTTGTCTGCCTTTTGTCAGCTTCTCACCTTCATAAATGCTTCGAGCCAAATCGTGAAGGAAACGTCTTGTTTGCTTTCAGTGTCTGATGACCTTGCGAAGTTTTGAAATGTCGAATCTACCTCCCAAAAGTCGCAGATATGCATCTCTACCTTGTGAGTTTTTGGGTATCCTTTAAATTATACATATCAATTCATCATAGTGTGACATCCACGTAGTACTGTGATAATTACCATAAAATTTACTTGTGATATGTATGATAAAAGAACACACCATTTTTAGGTGGTACGCTTTAAATACGTATGATATCCGCATGATAATTATCATAAATCATACTTGTTATATGTAGGAAAAAAGGACACCCTATTTTCAGAAGCATAAATGCCAAAATCAAATAAGAAGGTACAAAACGAACTTTCAGCAAGACAGACTTTGAAACACTTATTGATTAAGCTTCAATTGTAGAATTTGGTCATCCAAAACACACATTGAAATATCTATAGTAATTTACCAAAAAAATACTACTAATTTTTTTATCAAATGACATCCTTCGTAATCATTTTTACCTAAGAACACCTTTTTTTTCTTATTTGGACAGAAATACATTCCCTCATTATACTAAATACATTAGGACCAATGCAGAATTCATTTTGTTTATTCTTGTTAAACCTATCATAACAAAAAATTCTAAGTCTCTAATCTAGCTTTCGTCCTCGTCTTCATTTGTCTTCTTCTCCTCCTTTACCTCTTTCCCCTTCTTCACTTTTATCTTCTTCTTCTTCTTTTCCTCTGCCTCCATCTCTCTCTTCTTCTCCATCTTCTTCCTCTCTTCCACATCCATCACCACTTCTACTTTCTCCTCCTCTGACTTAACCTTATGACTCTCTTGTAAGCATAAAAATCTTTAATCATGCTTCTGTAATGCGGAAAAACTTTAATGTTAGGATTGAAATCAAAGAACAATAGATCTGTTTTTACGATGTGTATCTTTGATGCCATCCGTAAAGAAAGGAGAAAAGATCTGAATACCTTCCTTAGATCCAACGCCTGCGCCAATCTGCAAGGAGAACTAGACTCCTCTTCTCTTCCTATCCTTTCACAGGACCACTATAATTGATGGCTCAGGGAGATTGAGAGGGAGACTGTAATCTCTCAATCTATGTCTGTAAAATATTTTCTTTTATGCAACTCTTAGATACATCTGTGTTGCTAATCTTTACGCAACTCTTAGATGCTTCTGTGTTGCTTCTCACACTTTAAGTCCCCTGAGGTCCTATCTATTTATAGGCGAGAGCAAAGGGTTTAGGATAAGATATTAGAAGATTTCCTCCCATCAAGGGCATCTTCTAAAGAATCCCACTTTGATTGGACTTCCTTTCTATTAGCCAATAACCATAATCAGAATCCAATCATATCTTTAATATATCTTATCTAATTAAATAGGGCCACATTATCTAACATTCTCCCACTTGGCCCATTAATTGATAAGATACAAAAGATATTCAAAATCAAAATAAATAAACAAAATTTATTTGAAAATAATTTTGCATAATTGGATTCTGAAATTTTGAAAACTATTTATACGTGCGCGAATTTAAAAATAGGCTAATAAGTCCAATGAATATAATAATACTACATTAAGTCTGACTAGTAATGCGAGTCATAGCGGTTGTATGTCATCAATGACACACTTCCTTCTATGTACTACAACACTATTAGTCTTTCTTAATACAGTCCATAATGACCCCTGTAATTTGTCTTGTCAAGATAATCCTGTTATCACATTCAACCATAATATGTACATACATAACTGTGAACAGGATAGCAAAAACAAATAACTTTAAGTACGTAAGTAAAAATATCAATTACAATGTCCACTCAAATATGCATCACCATATCCTTTATGGGTTGCTCACAAACCCAATCATAAGAACATATTCTTTCAAAACACCTTAGGCTGTAAGTCCAAAGTAAATGGATCAGCAATCAATACAGTGGAACTCAAGTAATTAATTGACATTAGATGTTTTTGGACTCGTCTTCTCTAACCATCAAGTACTTTTTACCATAATGCATAGAAATGCAATAGTACTTGTCATTCTTAAAGAAGAAAACTACTGCGATATCACAAAATATCTTCAACGACTTGATAATTGAGTCTGACCACACCAAGTCCTAAGATAAAATTTCGCAGTTATAAAGTTTGATTAGTGGCCTCAAAGCATACCACAAAATCAACTTTCATAATAAATTGCCTCTCTAATTAATATAGATCTTAATCATAAGGTGGACTTCCTGTTATTGAGGTAATTTATAAAATTAGCATTTAAAAAACACCATTATTTCAAGCTGATATAGTTTCATACATGTGAGCATATAATCCTTCATCCCTTCCAGATATCTTATAACTTTTCTTTGCAGTCCTTTAATATTTTTTTTTACTTCTGGATAACTCAAATATCTACCCAATATTCTAATTGTAAAAAACTGATATCTGTTCTGACATAGGCTTGAGCATAGACTTTCAACTGCGCATATATAAAGAATATTTTTTTTATCTGATTTTTTTTTCAAGTCATTTTAAAGCACTCAATTTTGACTAAAATTTTACTTTTATGATTTGTTGAACAAAGTTGTATATTAAATCATCTCAAGACCTAGTTAATATATCCTTTCTGAGACAGTCTTAATAATCATTGAGATATATCTCTGAATATCTCAATACTAATAATATAAGATGTCTCATTCATATCAACCGTCTTAAATTTCTAGTGATAATTTCTTGGTTTAGTGTAATAAACCAAGTCATTATTGACAATGCAAAATATTATCCACATATATGATCAATATAATAAACTTGCTTCCACTGATCTTAAGATATAAATACCAATTAATAGTATTTTTCTTAAATCTGAAGAAATCAATGATATTAAGAAACTTTATATATCATTATCTAGAAGCTTGTTTAAGATCATAAATAGATTCCTGAATTTGCATACCAAATTATATATTTCTTTCATTTTCTTTGCGAGTCATTCAGAATAACTTATAAAAAAATAGATCCTTAATCAAAAATTTATTTTCATATCATTATGATATAACTCAAATTCATAATGAGACACTAATGTCATGACGATTCTTAACGAGTTTCTTTAACAACTGTATGTCTTGTTATAATTGATACATTTTTTATGAGTAAAATCTATAACCATATAAAAACTAAAAGTCTGACCATTATATCGTTCGACATTATCCATTGAGTCATATTTATATAACAAACTCTTTTACAATTATTAGACAATTCGACGAATTCATCAGACACCATTCTGGTTATTGATTTTAACTCTTCTTATATTGTATCATATTACTTTTCAGAATCGTTACCTTTCATGACCTATGAAAACAATAAGGGATTTATTTTGATTCCTATATCAAAATATAATTCTTATAGATATACCACATAATCATAAATGACAGGATTCCTTTCCCATTAAAAAATTTTCAAGGCTGTCAATTGTGGTTATTCTATAAGACCATTATCAGCGATACCAATATAATGTGGGAGTTTGGTAATGTTATTTTGTTGTTCACTTTTATCAAATTATTTAATAATTTTAGTAACAACAATCTCTCAAATAATAAAGGAGTATCAACATGTATCTCCTCTATACCAAAATTAAATTTCGAGATTTTTACTCCCACTGATTTGCTATTTTATAGGAACCTTATATTACCAGATTTAACCATCATCATACTATGATTAGAGCAATAAGACATATACCCTTTTTTAAACTTTTCTGAATAAATAATAAAATATTCAAAAATAGTTATTAACTTTAATTTTCTTTTATGTGAGTTGAAGATCCTTATCTCTACAGGACAATCCTAAATATGTAAATATCTTAAGTTAGGTTCCCTAGAAACCCCATTTAAGATATACATAGTTGTCCTTAGAGCTTCTTCTCACATGAATTTGGGTATAAAAGAATAATACATCATGCTCCTAATCATATTTATAAATGATTATACCTTTCAGCAATTATGTTTTGCTACGACACATCTGGTAAATTATACTGAATACCTTGATTTTCCAGGATTCTAGTAAAAGAACTAGAATGATAATTGAATCCATCATGAATGTCATAAAATCCATCACCCCTATGATGATTTTAACTTTTCTATCTAATTATCTCTCGACCTCTTTTATGCACATTTTAAGAGTGTCAATGGCCTGAGACTTTACATGAATTAGATATATATAAAATCATATCTCAATAGGTTATCTATATGGTGATAAAATGCCTCTCTTTAATGAGACGAAAATATAGAATTACTCACAGATGTAAACATAATCTTAATGAGTTTATGAACTTTTATTTTATTTTAATATTTAATTATAGGATCATTGTAAACTCAATATTCATGTTAATTCTGTATAGACCATTATACAGAATCTAAAAGTTAACTTTTATTGAATCATATTGAGTTCACAATTATCAAAGGAGAAATAATATTCTAACAATTCTAGGTAAAGAATCCAAATTTTTCAGAATTATAAGAATATAACACGAATCCTCAAGATTCATCAAATAAATCATCTTTGGGCATAGGCGATAAATACAAACTGCTATCGCCTCACTTTAAGATGATTCCCTGTAATGATGAATATTTCAATCTCCTTTGTTTTTTTATTCTTTTTTTTAAATATTAAAATAAATCTCTATTATTGGTAACATACATTGAAGCATCAAATTAATCCACCAAGTATTAGAAAAATAATTTCTATAATATTTAATTTGAACCACATAACTTTTTATTTCAAATCAAATCTTATAATTCTTCTTCATATAACTTTCATTATTACACAAGTAACACTTTATTATGAAAAAGTTCCTTTATGAGTTTATATAGCAATTATAAACTCAGGTGGCTTATGCTTCATTCTTATTTTATTGTTACCCACTCCTTGAGTAGAACTCAAATATTTTAAGTCTTGAGCTTACAACTTTGTCAATTATATTGAGGAGATAATCTTTAATTCCTCAGATACTTTCATTTTTAGTCAGTTCTTTCATTGAGGTGTCAACTCATGACTTATCAAAAAATTTATGTTGATCCTTCAATATTCTCATGTGCTAGTTATAAACTGTACTAAAGTCTAAGTATCATCAAATTGAGTTTTTCAAACCTTTCCTGACCAGTCACCTTAATTATTTATTCCACAGAACTTTTAGTAAATAAATCTATGTTCCCTTCAAATAATCTGATCAAGGTCTCACTCATTCAATATAACTTGTATATGCTCAAGCCATTTATTCCAGAAAATATATTTCAGAAAATATAGGGACACTTATAAAAATACAATGAAGGAAGTACCACTGTAATAATGTAACATCAATGCTTTGAGTTTTATGTTGAACTATTGATATCATCAATATTTTACTTTCAATATTGACATATCTATTGTTCACACATATAATCATTTATGGAGGACTGATACCATCCTTGTGGAATAATGTTAATACCTTTGGGTATAAAACACTAAACTACAAGGATATCCAAAACAGTATCATCCTACCCCATCACATAATTATTCAAAATAGATTCTCCTTTGGGATTATCTAAATCTCATAATTATGTGTACCATTGTGAATATTATTTTTCTTTAATGTCATTTAGGACCAGTCCCATAATGTATTTTATAAATTATTGGTCTAGGTCACTTTGGTGACTGCAAGACCAATACAAAAATATAAAATACAATCTAAAATATCCTATGAATGATAAGACTTTATTGTAATTCATATCCCATAAGTCTATCATCCCAGGCTACTTTAGCAGCTACTGATCAGATAAAACTTAAGAAAATAAATTACAAATAATATTTATCAAATTTCCTTAATATCATTTAGGATCAATTCCATAATGTATTTTATAAATTATTGGTCTAGGTCACTTTGGTAGTTACAAGACCAATACAAAAATATAAAATATAATCTAAAATATCCTATAAATGATAAAACTTTTATTGTAATTCATATCTCATAAGCTTATCATCCCAGGCCACTTTGGCAGCTACTGGTCAGATAAAACTTAGGAAGATGAATTACAAATAATATTCACTAAATTTCTTTAATTCAATTTATGCTAAACAATTCAATAATACAACAACAACCATAATGATTATTGAATATTCATGAGCATAAATAAAATTCATATGATAACTATAATCATGATAACACATAAATCATGAAAAGCCTTTATGTGAAAGATAATTGTCATTTCACAATTTCAAATATATACATATGAATAATCAAACAAATATCCAAGAATAATAATTGGATATTATTTATAACTTGCAATCAATAATACATATATATTGATTAGCATAACGAAAAACTCATATGATAATAATCATGATAACACATAAATCATGAAAAATCTTTATGTGAAAGATAACTATGATTTCACAATTTCAAATATATACATGTGAGTAACCAAAGAAATATCCAAAGACAATAATTGGATTTTAATTTACCACATGTAATCAATAAATCATATGAGAAAACTATAAAAGGAATAATAATTTATATTTTTTTTAATATATAAAATATCAAATTAAACTAATCAATTTTATTTAATTTGGGCAAACCCAGAAT
This sequence comes from Musa troglodytarum, assembly GCA_023547065.1. NCBI lineage: Eukaryota > Viridiplantae > Streptophyta > Magnoliopsida > Zingiberales > Musaceae > Musa > Musa troglodytarum. The sequence continues at coordinate 17,252,858 of CP097507.1, read as the reverse complement.
CGAGCTTGATATTAGCCCAATTAAATAAATCGATCAAAATAAAAAAATTGATCAAAATTTAATCTTTTCTAAATTTGATCAAAATTAAATTTAATTCCTTTAGGGTAAAACCATAAATATGATGCCAGGACATATAATGTAATTACGTAATTTATAAAGGGCAAAATTATCAAAATAATAATAAAATTCAGAAGGGCAAAATTATAATTTGACAAAAACCCTAACTCAAGGGCAAAACTATAATTTCGCACGCTTCGCGCGCCGCTCGCGCGCGCGCCGCGCCGCATGCACGCATGCATGCACGCCGCGGCACAGGCGCAGGCGCGCTGCGCGCGAAACGCCCGTGGCGGCGGTTGCGGCCGCGCGGTTGCGCTGCGGTGCTGGCCGCCGCAATGGCCGCCCGCACTGCGTGGTGGTTTACGGTGCGCGCGGTGTTCGCGCGCCGGCGCCGCGCTCGCGGCCGACGCCGGTGCGATCGCAGCGCGATCGACACCGGTGCGGCTCTGCACTCACGCCGCACGGCATGGCGCATCTCAAGACGGGGTTGCCGCCCTCGTGCGGCCAATTCTACAATCTGATTGCTACAGTGCGGTCGCCGACGGCCCTTGGCCATACGCAGCGAGGTTGACAAATCGTCGTTGTTTCCTTAATATCGTCAACAAATAGACGATAAACCATGACAATAAACCAAAATCGATAGGAATACAGATTTGACAGAATTCGGATCAAACATCGTAAATAAAAAATAACAACAGATCTAAAGTTTTGATTTCAAAAACCTAGGCTCCGATACCAATTGTAAGCATAAAAATCTTTAATCATGCTTCTGTAATGCGAAAAAACTTTAATGCTAGGATTGAAATCAAAGAACAATAGATCTGTTTTCACGATGTGTACCTTTGATGCCATCCGCAAAGAAAGGAGGAAAGATTTGAATACCTTCCTTAGATCCAACGCCTGCGCCAATCTGCAAGGAGAACTAGACTCCTTCTCCTCTCTTCCTATCCTTTCACAGGACCACTGTAATTGATGGCTCAAGGAGATTGAGAGGGAGACTGTAATCTCTCAATCTATATCTGTAAAATATTTTCTTTTATGCAACTCTTAGATGCATCTGTGTTGCTAATCTTTACGCAACTCTTAGATGCTTCTGTGTTTCTTCTCACACTTTAAGTCCCCTGAGGTCCTGTCTATTTATAGGCGAGAGCAGAGGGTCTAGGATAAGATATTAGAAGATTTCCTCCCATCAAGGGCATCTCCTAAAGAATCCCACTTTGATTGGACTTCCTTTCTATTAGCCAATAACCATAATCAGAATCCAATCATATCTTTAATATATCTTATCTAATTAAATAGGGCCACATTATCTAACATCTCTTTCTCATCTACTTTCTCATACCCATTGACTTCATATAGAACTTCAGGAAGAAAAGAGAGATAGAAATAGAAGGAACGAGGCGTATTTTAAATTTGTATTACCTTAGATAAATCCAAGAGCATATATTTATAGTTGTCAAAAAGGATAAAATATATTTTTTTAAGTAAAAAAAATAACCCAACTCATCTGCTTATAGCCTAACAAACCTCCTCATCCTCATTCATGCACTAACATAACTCATCTATTTATCTTAATATAAATCCTTATCTTTGTTATATATGATTCTAATCTTTTGAGTTAATCTTATCATACTCTTTTAATTTAAAATAGTTATAATTTGACATTGTCTTTGGAAAAAAAAAATTTCACCAAGACTTTTGTAAAGATGTTCATGAGCCAATCTTCAATGCTATAAAATTATAATTTAAAATTTTATTTAATGAAACCATTATAAAAAATATGCTTGACTTAGAATATGTAATAAGCAATTAAATCAAAAAACTATTGGGATCTAGAGCGGCACTAAAAGGGGGGTGAATTAGTGCAGCGGTTAATAACGATAAAGTTTCGATGATTTGAAAATACTTTCGGAAACTTTATATATTGAAAACTTTATTTCGACTAAAACTGATTTCGATTAAGAAGTAATTAACTTAAGAGCATTTCGAGATAAAGAAAGGTAGTAAGTAAGTAGAGCAGCAAAGTGAAGATGGTTTACAGTAAAGTAAATTGTAAGAATATAAATGCAAACCGATTTATAGTGGTTCGGTCATATGACATATATCCACTCCCGATTCCTCTTCACTAGAGGCCACCGGCTTTTCCACTAGTTGTCTTCCTTCCAATGGGCGAAGACGAACTCCTTTACAGTACTTCTCCTTTTGACGGGCTCAAGAGATAACCCTTACAAGGACTTCACTCATCTCTTTCGGTGGAAAACAAATGAGAACTAGAGGAGGGATGTTTAGAAAGATTTTTATAGTGTTTTCTTACTTTTAAAATCTCTGTGCTTGTATGTTCTAACTAGAGATTGAGGGGTTTTTATAGGCTTTAATTTGATTCAAACTTGGAGCCAAAAAACTTTTTATCTTGGTTTTTTGGAGTACTAGCGATATCACCGCCAGTCTGACTCTGACACTGGGCGGTACTACTGCTTGACACATTGACACGGTCAGTATACTAGGTGGTACTATTACCCAACTAACAGTGCCACCATCCAGGCACTCTACCCTAGGGCGGTACCATCACCTGAGACTACTTGGGAAGCTGGACCTAAGCGGTGCTACCGCCCCAGTCTGGCGGTGCCACCGCCAAACAAGGTTCAATACTTTTGGTTGAGCCTTAAACTCGATCCAAACCTATCCAATACAGGGTTTAAAGGATTAATACTTAATCCTAACCCTAATTACATATTAATTATAAAATTAAAGACATTTCCTATGTAATACAAAATCTAAAAAGTCAAGACTTTTTCTGACGAGCTTTCGACAAACTCCCGACGGTCTTTCGACAAACCCTCAGATACCATTCTGCAGACTCCCGGCAAGCTCATGGACTTCATGATTAATCTTGGTGAGTTTCGACGAGCTTCTTCAGCAAGCTCCGATCTTTCTTGGCGAGCTCCAACATTGCTCCCGACGAATCTTCAGACTTCGGTCGAACTCCCAACGATTCCATCGTACTTGACTTCGACACTTTGTTTCGCTTTATGTCTTTATCATTATTGTATTAATCCTACACATATAAAACTTAACTCTACTTCGACCTAGTTAGTTATTACAATGCGAATTGATATTCTATTGCTCGGTATGTCATTGGTCGGCGCTACGTTTGGTTCTTCAGCACATCATCCTTTCTTGCGGCCTATTGCCCAATCGGTGGTTAACCTTCGCAACCCTGATATCCTTGGTGCAACACCACTCTTCTTGGCCCGATGCTCGATGTCTGAAGTCTTCTACCAATTGTTGATCAGTCCTCCAGCTCGATGTCCAATATTCTAACGTGATTTTCTCCGACGCAACATCAATTCCTCCTGCGTTAACTGTCTAATCCTGATTGAGTAGACCTATGTTACTCAAAATGCAGTTAGACAATAAAATATAATCAATTAGTTTCATCATCAAAATCTGTGACCTAACAGTCTCTCCCTTTTTGATGATGACAACTAATTGATGACTGATGGAGTTAACCTTAACTCCTCAAAGTTTAACCAAACTCCCTCTATCAATATGTCATTGATAGTACACTTGGATTATCCTAAATCCAAGCAACATTCATCACATCTTATGTCACTAAATACATCATGTAAATATGTAAAATATTCAATCAACATACATTGCATGAACTCATCAATCTACTTCTCCCTCTTTGTCATCAACAAAAAAGAGAAGTAACATTATAGCTAGTTTAAAAGATATGTAAGTTTTACAATCATACTAGCTAGATTTTCATCAACATTCAATATTTAATCATGGTAAGTTTCTCATGATAATTTAAAAGATATAGCACTTTGCTTCTTTTTGTAATACTTCAAGCTAGCACGTTTCTAAGTTTTGCCTTTGTAAGCCATCAACTTCTTGTTTGCAATAAGCTAAAAATTTTGTATAATCATACATGCTAAATTTTCATTACAACATACAAGCATAGAAGCATGGTAAGCATAGGAATGCAAATTTTCTAAGTTTTGCATTTTCTCTTCTTGAGATAGGCAAGATAGCAATATTTGTATCATTTGAGATAGCAATTCTTAACTTTTCGTGAAATTACAAGGTAGAAATTTTTGCAAGTTTTAGCTAGCTACTTTTGCTACTTTTTCTTGTGATATACAAGCTAGCAAGTTTTCTCCAAGCTAGTAATTTTGCTTCAAGCTAGCAATTTTTCTCACCCTTTATCATTCTCAAAAGGGAGGATGCAATGTTGTAATTGATTTCCTTTTTCATCAAAATGACAATTGAGATTTTAGAAACAAATATTGACGTAAATGTTTCTATCATCAAAATTCAAGTCATGAATATGAATTCAACAAGCTAGCTCCCCCTTAGTTATTGTCAAAATGAAGTGGAGGACTCAATGGCTAAAAATTTCAAGCCATATAAAGAAATCATATTATGATATCAAAAAAATTCAAGAAGGACATGATTTATTTGACAAATAGAGCAAAAGAATTATACAACCAAGGATCATGATAAAAATATATCAATATCATAGATCAAGTCATGATTTGTGATTTATCATAAAGTAAATTAATTTCATTTAAGTATGCTTTTGTCTTTTAATGTCAAATAGAGATAAGCATAAAAGTTCAAGATGTAAAGGCAAAATCTCATAAAACAACTCATCAAGCATTAATTTAAACATCCATTTTCAAGCCATGATAAAAAGAGTAACTCAAAGATTCAATCATCTTATGTCATGAATTCCAAAAGTCATCTCAAGTTATCAACATCACATTAAAAAGATATTTCAAAAAGTTATATCGATAAGTGATCCATTTGTATCATTTCATTCGAATTCATGATTCATTTGGAAGGTTCTCCTCTTTAGTAAATAAAAAGGAATTATAGAAGAACAAAATGGATTAAGGGAGATCAAACATGATTCATATTTAAAATGTATCTTATGTCACAAATATGAATCAAGTATTTATCAAATCCAAAATCATCCTCAAAATCATATTCAATAAATTCATACATGATAAACATAGATTTATTGAAAAATCGATAAGATAGAGGATTGTATTTTGTTTTTATAAATTTCTATTCATGTGATTTGCTTCTTGTAAGCATGCCTTTGCCTTAAAAAAGAAATGTCTGTTGAATCTCGGATTTTGATGATCAAACTAATTGAGTGTGATTTGTTGTCTAACTGCGTGTTGAGTTACGCAGGTCTACTATCGATCAGGATTAGACAGTTGACGCCGAAGGATCGGACGAAGCGCCAACCAATGATGTGTCGGGCAACTGAATGTCAATTCGCGTTGTAATAACTGTCTAGATCGAAGTAGAGTGTTTGGTGTTTGTTTGTGCAGGAGTAACTACGAAAGGGATGAAGACGTAAAGCAAAATCAAGGGCTGAAGTCAAGTGCGATGGATCGTTGGGAGTTCGAGTTTGATGAAGCTGAAGATTCATTGGGAGTCTTAATCGCCGAGAATGAGTAGGAGCTTGAAGGGTTTTCAAGCTCACCGGAGGTTCGTCGAAGTTCGCGAGCTTGATAAGAAAGATCAAGCTTGCCAAAGAAGCTCGGGAACTCGCCAAAATCATCGTGGAGTCCGAGAGCTTGCCGAGTCCGCAGGATGGTTTCCGAGGATCGCCGAAGACCGTAAGTTCGCTAAGCTCGAAAGAAGACTTGACTTACGACTTTGTAATAGCTAGGAAACGCGTCTTTAAAATTCATAGTTAGCACGTATTTTGGGTTAGGATTAGATAACCCAAAGTGGGGGCCCATTGGGCCTTGATAAGGATGAGTTTGGGCCAATCGGTGCCAGCCCCAAGCAGACGATGCGATGCATGCATATTCTTGTATGCTCTTTGTGGCGATACTATAGCCTGGTTACTATGGCAGAGCTACTATATGGCGGTAGTAGTACCACTGCCCTAGCGGTAACCCGCATGCGACTCTTTATTAATAGCGGTGGAGCCGCGCCTGGGGTATTGCTTTGTACGACCTCTTGTAATGGCGGTCGTTCTTTGCTGAAATTCAATGCACATACAATACGTCGATCCAACGGTGACATGACGTCTTCCACCAAACCAATGGTGTACGCGCAAAGCCACGAGAACATTGGAACTCTAAATTGATTTCAAATTTAAAGCCCAATTTTAAATCCACTTTGGATCTATAAATACCTTTACCCTTTCTCAAGCTGAAAGGGCACCCTTTGAGCAAAAATTCTTAAGTCTTGAGCTTTTGTACAGTGTTGAATGGTCTTGTTCTTGCTAAGTGTTCACCTTCTTCTTATCTTGAGAAATCTTGTACAAGTGTAAACATCTTGTAAAGTGCTGTAAAGGGGTATTTGATCCTTCCCCTTCAAAGGATTTGATAGTGGAAGAAGGGAGCCTCAACGGAGAAGGCTTCGGAAGTGGATGTAGGTCACTTTGACCGAACCACTGTACATCGCTGCGTCTTGATTGTGTGAGTGTTTAAATTTCTGTTTTACTTTGCTGCAAGCCTTTACTTTACTTGCTCCATTTCTTTTTTATCTTTGTACACATGCTTTAAAGTTAGAACGCAAAAATCGGTTACAAACGAAATGTTATTTTCATCGTACGAAGTTTCCGAAGCTTGTTTTAAATCGCTGAAAAATCCATCGTTTTATCTGCTGCACTAATTCACCCCCCCCCCCCCCCCCCCCTCTTAGTGCCACTCGATCCCTAACAATGTCAACATTCAAGATGGAAAAAATAAATTTTGTCATAAAGATCCTAACCTTGTTAGGATCTAGAGTGGCACTTTCAAAAATCGATTCAAGAGATTCACATGATTCATGAAATGTGTTCATTAATTTCAACAGGATAGAAAATGTATTTTCATTTCATGCAATTGATTTCATGTGAGCATGTTCAAGTTTTTTATAAAAACATGTATCAACATTTAAAAACGAGACATAAGTTTCATCATAAAACTATCAAGACCAAACACATCAAAAACATCATGATAACATATTCTCAATTTTTATGTGTTTTATTTCATATGATTGATCTCATATAAGCATATTCAAATTTTCATGTAAAAACCATGTATCATGTTGAAAGCGAAATCATCAATATGCATGCTTTTATCTTTTAATTATGTTTGCTGTGCAAGCATTATCTTAAAACATATCATTAATTTATTGTGTCAAAAATCATGCATCTTGTTTGAAACCAAAAGCAATATAAAATCATCAAGATTCATGAATTTATCATGATCATACGCTTTCTTTTTATGTGTTTTTATTTGTTTCATATAAGTATATTCTAGTTTTTATAAGAAAGCCCTCATTATATAAATCCAAAACAAATTTCATCAAAGCAAAAAACACATTAATCCAAAATAGAAGATTTTAAATCATAAGTATGATACAAACATCTATCATCAAAAGACTTTCAAGAAATTCATACATAGATATGTATCATGTTTAAAATCAAAAATTGATACAGAAAGTATATGCATGGAATTGTATTATCACACATCATGTAATTATCATCCATAATGTTGCATACATCATTCATAATTTTGAATCATAACATGCATGAAACAATATAATTTTCAAGAATAAATTTTTAATAAACTTTTTTAAAGCATAAAAAAAATTTAAAATAATTTTTATTTCCTACTATCTAAATTAAGCACTCAAAAAAATTTCAAGTAATTTCATAAAGCAAAGGGGCTTTGGATGAGTTGCTTATCTTGTAGTCGAAAACCATTAAAGCATAGTTTGTGTCTTCATCCTTTTTGCACACTTTCCTCTTCTTCATTTTTGTGTACTCATCTTTAGAGCATTCCTATTTCTTGCATTCATAGTAAGAGTTGGTGTTCTTTTCATTTGTGTTCTTTAATTTTTGTTTAATGAACTTTTTAAATTTTAGTGTTAAAAGTTTAAATTTCTCAACATTGTCCTTATCACTTGAGTTATCACTCAAATGACATTCTCTTATTTGAAGTGTCAAATCCTTTCTATTCTTTGAAAGGTGGTTCTCATATTCATCAAGTTCAAGAGTCATTTCATAGGTTATTAAAGACCTGATTAGTTCTTCAAGTAAATAAATGTTCAAGTCTTTAGACTCTTGAATAGCCGTTATTTTTGGATCCTAACTCTTTGGAAGGGATCATAAGATCCTATTATTGAGATCAAAACTCAAAAAAGATTTACCAAAACTTTTCAAACTATTGACGACATCTGTGAAATGGGTGTACATGTCGCCGATAGTCTCGCTTGGTTTCATTCGAAAAGCTCAAAATCGTGCATCAAAATATTAACTTTCGAGTCTTTGACTCTACTCATTCCTTCGTGTGTAACTTCAAGTATGTGCCAAATATCGAAAGTCATTTCACACATAGAAATTTAATTAAACTCAATTTTATCTAGAGTGTAAAATAAGGCGTTCATAGCCTTTGTATTTAATGAAAAAAAATTCTCTCTCCGATCATTCGTTCGTCGATTTAGAGGGAAGTTGAAAGCTGTTTTCAATGACATTCCATAAGTTTAAATCTAGAAAAATAAAAAAACCTTTTATTTGAGTTTTCCAATATGTGTAGTCCGATCCGTTAAAGAACGGAGGACGAATAGCCAAAAAACCCTCTTGAAAGTCGTGAAGAGCAATTTCTCGTGGGTGTGAATCTGAAAGAGAAACAATGAGGCTCTAATATGAATTGTTGGGATCTAGAGTGACACTACGAGATAGGGTGAATTAGTATAGCAGTTAATAATGATAAATTTTTGGTAATTTGAAAATGCTTTTGGAAACTTCGTACGTTGAAAACTTTTTTTCAACTAAAACTGATTTCGATTAAGATGTAATTAACTTAAGAGTGTTTCGAGATAAAGAAATACAGTAAGCAAGTAGAGCAATGAACTAAAGATGGTTTGTAGTAAAGTAAATTATAAGAATATAAATGCAAACTGATTTATAGTGGTTCAGTCATATGACTTACGTCCACTCTCGATTCTTCTTCACTTGAGGCCATCGGCTTTTCCACTAGTTGTCTTCCTTCTGTTGAATCTCGGATTTTGATGATGAAACTAATTGAGTGTGATTTGTTGTCTAACTACGTGTTGAGTTACGCAGGTCTACTATTGATCAGGATTAGACAGTTGACGCCGAAGGATCGGACGAAGTGCCAACCAATGATGTGTCGGGCAACTGAATGTCAATTCGCATTGTAATAACTGTCTAGATCGAAGTAGAGTGTTTGGTGTTTGTTTGTGCAGGAGTAACTACGAAAGGGATGAAGACGTAAAGCAAAATCAAGGGCCGAAGTCAAGTGCGATGGATCGTTGGGAGTACGAGAGTTTGACGGAAGCTCAAGATTCATTGGGAGTGCCGAATTGGCCGAGAACGAGTAGGAGCATGCCAAGGGTTTTCAAGCTCACGGAGGTTCGCCGGAAGTTCGCGAGCTTGACAAGAAAGATCGAAGCTTGCCAAAGAAGCTCGGGGGAACTCGCCAAAATCATCGTGGAGTCCGAGAGCTTGCCGGGAGTCCGCAGGATGGTTTCCGAGGGATCGTCGGAAGACCGCCGGAAGTTCGCCGGAAGTTCGCCGGAAGCTCGACGGAAGAAGACTTGACTTGCGGACTTTATAATAGCTTAGGAAACGTCTTTAAAATTCATAGTTAGCACGTATTTTGGGTTAGGATTAGATAACCCAAAGTGGGGGCCCATTGGGCCTTGATAAAGTGGGGGGCCCATTGAGCCTCGATAGATGAGTTTGGGCCAAAAATTTTGGCCCAACCGAACTGGGGCCACGTGCATGCATGCTTAACAGAGCTAGCCGGCTACTATAGCCTAGCATCGTGAGCAGCGGTAGTATCACGCCTGGCTGGCGGTAGCACGTACGACTCTGTAGCGGTGATTTAGACGGCTTGCAGAGCGGTGGCACCATGCCACTGATCCAGCCAGTTGACACGAGCGGTGCTTTGCGCCTCCGCAGTGACTGTGAGGCTCTGAAACTCCAATTTGATTTCAAATTTGGAGCCCAATTTTGAATCCACTTTGGATCTATAAATACCCCCCCCCCCCCTTTCTCAGCTGAAAGGCAATTCTTTTGAGCAAAAATCCTTAAGTCTTGAGCTTTTGTAGAGTGTTGAAAGGTCTTGTTCTTGCTAAGTGTTTACCTTCTTTTCTTAAGAAATCTTGTACAAGTGTGAACATCTTGTAAAGGGCTGTAAAAGGGGTATTTGATCCTTCCCCTTCAAAGGATTTGATAGTGGAAGAAAGGAGCCTCAACGGAGAAGGCTTCGGAAGTGGATGTAAGTCACTTTGACCGAACCACTATACATCGCTGTGTCTTGATTGTGTGAGTGTTTAAATTTCTGTTTTACTTTGCTGCAAGCCTTTACTTTACTTGCTCCACTTCTTTTTTATCTTTGTACGCATGCTTTAAAGTTAGAACGCAAAAATCGGTTTCAAACGAAACGTTGTTTTCATCGTACGAAGTTTCCGAAGCTTGTTTTAAATCGCTGAAAAATCCATCGTTTTATCTGCTGCACTAATTCACCCCCCCCCCTCTTAGTGCCACTCGATCCCTAACAATTGGTATCAGAGCCACGTTTTTTCTCTTTCGGATTTACACCCATGAGAAATGGCTCTAAATGGTTTTCAAGAGGGCTTTTCGGTTTTTCGTCCACCGTTCTCTTTCGGACTACACATATTGGAAAACTCGAACGAGAGTTTTCATGCTTTCAATGGATTTGGATTTGTGGAACATCATCGATAATGGTTTTCAACCTTTCTCTAAACCGACGAACGAATGGTCGGTTTTGGAGAAAAGGTCGTTTTCTTTATACGCAAAAGCTATGAATGCCTTATTTTGCGCTTTGAACAAGAATGAGTTCAATCGGATTTCTATGTGCGAAACGGCTTTTGACATTTGGCGAACTCTTGAAATCACGCATGAGGGAACTAGTAGAGTTAAAGACTCGAAAGTAAACCTCTTGTTGCATGATTTTGAGCTCTTCCAAATGACACCAAGTGAATCTATCGACGACATGTACACCCGCTTCACGGATGTCATCAATAGCTTGAAAAGTCTTGGTAAAAGTTTTTCGGATTTTGAACTCACTAACAAGATCTTAAGATCCCTTTCAAAATGGTGGGATCCTAAAATAACGACGATTCAAGAATCAAAGGATCTAAATAATTATTCTATTGATGAACTCATTGGGTCCTTAAAGACCTATGAAATGGAACATGATGAATATGATAAACATGATGAACACATGAACAACCTTCTAAAGAACAAGAAGGTTTTTGAACTCCGAACTATGAAATACCACTTGAGTAATGACTCAAGTGATGAGGACAATGAGGACATTGAACACATAACAATGAATGTTAACAAGTTCATTAAACAAAAATTAAAAAACACAAATGAACTTGAATGGAGAAAGAGGCCAAAGAAGAAGAAGAAGGCTTGGAAAGAAGAATCAAGAAAAGAAGAAGCAAACTACGCTTTAATGGGCTTCGACAATGAGATAAGTAACTTAACTTCCTTGAATTATTTTGAAATTACTTGATGATTTCCATGAATGCTTAACTTAGTTTGTAGGATTTTTTTTATGCTTTTCTTGTGTTTTTAGAAATTAAAAAAAAATTTCGAAATTATACTATGCTTTTCTTTATAGTATTTTTGAAAAGTAAACATATGAATGATGCAAGATTTGTGATAATGCTTAGGATTAATCCATGCATGTGTATCTTGATGGTTTACATTATCTCCAAATATGATGCTTGATGATTTTATATCATGCATGAGCTTTTGAAGTAATAAAGTGTCATATTGTGATGATGAAACATATTTTTCGAATTTATAAATAGATGCATGATTTTGGCAAAAATTTGAATATGGCCTTTTAACATAAAAATTGAAAATGTGCTATCATTTTTACAGATTTGGTCTTGACGATTTTATGACTAAGCTTGTGTTTTATTTTGATACATGTTTTCATAAAAATTTTGAATATGCTCACATCAAATTGCTTAAAATGAAAATGTATTTTTTTTCTCATTCTATTGAGATGAATGAATTTATGTTGAGTCTTGTAAATCTCATAAAAATAAACATGATGAATATTTTAAAATATGTGCCTCATGTTTTCGGTCTTAATGATTTCTCTTGAAACATGCTCTTTGGACCTATATGAAAAACATGAGTATACTCATATGAACGTCAAATCACTTGAAATGGAACACATAAAAAAATGAGAAATTACACTATCATAATGCTTTACGTGCAATGCTTTTGATCTTAATGGGCTAAATGACAACTTGTATTTCAAATTTATACAATGATGGCTTCCATATAAATGTTTGAACATACATTATGAAATCATCATTGAAATGAAAATATTAAAAGTTTGTTATCATGCTTAATGATTTTGTGATATCATATCTTGATGAAAAACTCATATTTCGGTTTTAAAATTTGATACTCATCTTTTGAAACATGAAACATATTATCATGATAAATTAAATCTCATGTCTTGGAATAATATGTTGCATTTATGTCTTGACAATTTTTATAATGAAGTTTATCTTTTGACGTTGAATGTTGATATTTCTATTTTATTTGGCATTAAAAGATAAAGGCATGTTTATTTGAAGTAAATTATAAAAAGGAAATGCATGATTCTTGAAAATTTTTCTATCTCTAAAGTTTTTGGTCTTGATGAATCCATGTGGATCTCTTGAATCGAATCTTTTTGGAAAGTACCACATGCTTAATGTGATTCGACTTAATGACAATTTGTCTTTTCATCTTGAATGTTGACATTTACTTTTATTAAGGGCAAATGCATGGTTATATGAAGATTGAAACATTATATGCTAAAATTGATTTTTTTTTTATTGTTTCAATACTTCCTTGAATGCCTTATGTGATGATTGAAAATTTGATAAAAAAAATGTGCTTAATATTTGAATCATTTATCATGGCTTGAAAATGAATGAAAAGAAAATATGTTGGCACTTGTAATCATGATTTGATCCTTAATATTAATATGCTTTTATATATCATGATTCTTGGGTGTATGACATTTATCTTGAATTAAAAATTGATAAATATGAATCTAGATCTTGCTAAAATGAAAAGTTATGAATCATGGATGATATCTTTTGGTTTTGATTCTTATTGAATTTACATATTGATATCCTTCATGACATGATTTCTCATGTTTTAATACCATCTTGTATGCATCTTGAAAAAAAATTGAAATATTGATTGATGCAAAATTATTGCATTGAAATATTATTCATCCCTTCTTTTCGATAGTGACAAAGGGGGAGTTAGCTTGCTAGCTTATGCATCACAAGTGAAAGTGGCAAACATAGCTAGCTAGAACTTGCAAAAGGCAAAACTTGCACTTCTCAAAATGAGAAGAAAGAAATTATAAAGTTGTATTATCTTTTTACTCATGAGCTTACAGTTTTAAAATGTTATAAATTATACAAAAATTACTAGCTCATTGCAAACATGAAGTTGATTACTTGCAAAAGGAAAACTTAGGTGCAAATGAGAAAAATTGAAAGAGAGCTAGTTTGCATATTGCAAAGTATACTAGCTTATCATTATTGCTTGTCATAAATTTCCCTCATACCATGATTTGTTTATGACTCTCTTGAATTCATGACTTGATATGTTAAAAATTCATGATGGAAATTTGTTATTTTGTTATGATGGAAGCACTCATGTAAAGGGAAAAGAATTATATTCTTCCCTTCTTTTGACAAAATCAAAGGAGGAGAAGATTTATTGCTAGCTTGCATGATTAATTTGCTAGCTCATTCAAGAGGAAGAAAATTGCTAACTTGTGCATCAAAAGAAAAATTTTGCTAGCTTGAACATTGAGAAGCAAAAGTTGTTATCGAGAAAGGCAAAAATCTTGCTCAATTTCACTTCTTCAAAATTGCTTACATTTTTTGTTACAAATGATTGTTGAATCTCATGCAAGATTATTTGAAATATTTGATCCTCCCTTTCTTTTTGATGCTAACAAAGGGGGAGAAAGTTTTTAACTTGAATATTGTAAAAATTTACCATCTTGATTCCTATTTTACAACTTCATGAGAAGCTAAGAATTGTTATATCAAAGGATGCAAATATTGCTATCATGGGAAACAAGGTGCCTACTTGCACATCTCAAGAAGCAAGTGAAAATTACCATCATTGTCTATCCTTGAAACTTGCTATGATTGAATGGTATTATTTGATGTCGTATTGTAAAAATGTTGTATGATGTGATAAATAGCTAGTATGTTGTAAAGATTTGCATATTCTTGAAAACTAGCTATGATGTTACTTCTCCTTTTTGTTGATGACATAGGGGGAGAAGTAGATTGATGACTTCATGCTTTGTATTGAATATTTTATATATATTTACATGATGGTTTGACTATTCTCATAAACATTGTGATGAATGTTGCTTAGATCTGGGATAATCCAAGTGTTCTATCAATGGCATATTGATAGGGGGAGTTTGTGTTAAACTCCGGGGAGTTATGGTTAACTCCGTCAGTCATCAATTAGTTGTCATCATCAAAAAGGGGGAGATTGTTGAATCTCAAATTTTGATGATCAAACTAATTGAGTGTGATTTATTGTCTAACTGCGTGTTGAGTTACGCAAGTCTACTGTCGATCAGGATTAGACAGTTGACGCCGAAGGATCGGACGAAGCGCCAACCAATGATGTGTCGGGCAACTGAATGTCCATTCGCATTGTAATAACTGTCTAGATCGAAGTAGAGTGTTTGGTGTTTGTTTATGCAGGAGTAACTACGAAAGGGATGAAGACGTAAAGCAAAATCAAGGGCCGAAGTCAAGTGCGATGGATCGTTGGGAGTTCGAGAGTTTGACGGAAGCCTGAAGATTCATTGGGAGTGCCGAACTGGCCGAGAACGAGTAGGAGCTTGCCAAGGGTTTTGGAAGCTCGCCGGGAGGTTCGTCGGAAGTTCGCTGAGCTTGACAAGAAAGATCGAAGCTTGCCAAAGAAGCTCGGGGGAACTCGCCAAAATTATCGTGGAGTCCGAGAGCTTGCCGAGAGTCCGCAGGATGGTTTCGGAGGGATCGTCGGAAGACCGCCGGAAGTTCACCGGATGATTGACGGAAGAAGACTTGACTTGCGGACTTTGTAATAGCTTAGGAAACGTCTTTAAAATTCGTAGTTAGCACGTATTTTGGGTTAGGATTAGATAACCCAAAGTGAGGGCCCATTGGGCCTTGATAAGGATGAGTTTGGGCCAACCAAACCGCTGCGTGCACTACGCATGCATGTTATGCATTGGTAGGCTATAGTGCAGATCTTATCAGAGCACAGCCATCGTAGCATCAAGCAGCTAGCTGAACCGCTCGGTAGCACCGCCCCGCCATCGTAGCCAGCGGTGGAACTGTTCGGGCGGTGGCACCGCTTCACGCGCCAACAGATCGACACAGCAGCGTGGCACCGCCACCGATAGGCGGTGGCACCGCCTCTGTTGACCAGAGCATTGGAACTCCAAATTGATTTCAAATTTGGAGCCTAATTTTGAATCCACTTTGGATCTATAAATACCCCCCCCCCCCTTTCTCAGCTGAAAGGCAACTCTTTTGAGCAAAAATCCTTAAGTCTTGAGCTTTTATAGAGTGTTGAAAGGTCTTGTTCTTGCTAAGTGTTCACCTTCTTTTTTTGAGAAATCTTGTACAAGTGTGAATATCTTGTAAAGGGCTGTAAAAGGGGTATTTGATCCTTCCCCTTCAAAGGATTTGATAGTGGAAGAAGGGAGCCTCAACGGAGAAGGCTTCGGAAGTGGATGTAGGTCACTTTGACCGAACCACTATACATCGCTGCGTCTTGATTGTGTGAGTGTTTAAATTTCCGTTTTACTTTGCTGCAAGCCTTTACTTTACTTGCTCCACTTCTTTTTTATCTTTGTATGCATGCTTTAAAGTTAGAACACAAAAATCGGTTTCAAATGAAACGTTTTTTTCATCGTACGAAGTTTCCGAAGCTTGTTTTAAATCGCTAAAAAATCCATCATTTTATCCGCTGCACTAATTCACCCCCCCCCCCCCTCTTAGTGCCACTCGATCCCTAACACCTTCCAGTGGGCGAAGACGAACTCCCTTACAGTACATCTCCTTTTGACAAGCTTAGGAGATAACCCTTACAAGCACGTCACTCGTCTCTTTCGGTGGAATACATATGAGAACTAGAGGAGGGATGTTTAGAAGGATTTTTACAGCGTTTCCTTGCTTTTAAAATCTCTATGCTTGTATGTTCTAACTTGGGGTGAGAGGGGTTTTTATAGGCTCCAATTTAATTCAAACTTGGAGCCAAAAGACTTTTCATCCTGATTTTTCGGGGTACTAGCGGTATCATCATTTGTCACTGGCGGTACCATCGCTAGTCTGACTCTGACACTAAGCGGTACCACCGCCTGACACACTGACACGGTCAGTGTACTGGGCGGTATCACCACCCAGCCAATAGTGCCATCGCCCAGTCTGGGTGGTACCATACCCCAGACTACCTAGGAAGCTGGACATAGGCGGTGCCACCGCCCCAGTCTAGCGGTGCCACTACTAGACAAGGTCCAACATGTCTGGTTGGGCCTGAAACCCAGCCCAAACCAGTCCAATACAGGGCTTAAAGGATTAACACTTAATCCTAACCCTAATTATGTGCTAACTATGAAATTAAAGATATTTCCTAAGCTAATACAAAGTCCAGAAAGTCAAGACCTTTTCCAACGAGCTTCCAACGAACTCCTAACAGTCTTCCGATGAACTCTTAGACACCATTCTGTGGACTCCCAACAAGCTCTTGGACTTCACGATTGATCTTGGTAAGTTCCAGCGAGCTTCTTCAATAAGCTCCGATCTTTCTCGATGAGCTCCGATAGTGCTCCCGATGAATCTTTAGACTTTTGTCGAACTCACGAACTCTCGAACTCCCAATGATTCCATCGTACTTGACTCTAGCACTTTGTTTTATTTTATGTCTTTATCATTATTATAGTTAATCTTACACATATAAAACTTAACTCTACTTCGATCTAGTCAGTTTTTACAACGTGAATTGATATTCTATTGCCTGGCACGTCATTGGTCGACGCTTCGTCTGGTTCTTCAGCACATCGTCATCTCTTATGGCCTGTTGCCCATGCAACTCTGATATCCTTGGCACAACACCACTCTTCTTGGCCCAATGCCCGATGTCCGAAGCCTTCTACTGATTGTCGACCAATCCTTCGGCTCAATGTCCAATATCCTAACGTGATTTCCTCCAGCGTAACATCAATTCCTCCTGCGCCAACTGTCTAATCCTAATTGAGTAAATCTACATCACTTAAAACATAGTTAGATAATAAAATACAATCAATTAGTTTCATCATCAAAATCTGAGACCTAACAAAAGCAATAGCAATGAAGAGAATAAAAAAAATGCATACCGAATTTATAGTGGTTCGGCCATCATGACCTACACTCACTCCTGATTCCTCTTTCGTTAAGGCCATCAGCTTTCACTAATAATCTTCTTTCAATAGGTGAAGATTAACCATATTTGTTACAACTCTATCTCCTTTTCATAGGTTTAGGAGAGAACCTTTACAATTATCTTTTATAGCAGTTTCTCACAACTCCCTTAGAGTGGACTTTAGACTTTGAGGAGGAGAGCACTCAACACATTTACAAGAGAGCTTTACAACACTTTCAATCATAAGTTTTTCTAACTTTTTTATTCTCAATTCTTGCTCTCTTAAACAAGAAACAGTGAGGTATTTATATGCCCCAAATGGCTTAAAAAATAGAGTCAAAAAATCTCTTCCTTAGGTTTCTGGGGTACTAGCGATACTACTACTAGTGCTGGGAGGTATCACTGTTAGGATCTAAAAGGCACTAAGAGGGGGGGGGGATGAATTAGTGCAGTGGATTAAAATCGTACTTTTGAAATCGATTTTGCAAAAACACAAGTTCGTAGGAAGATTTCGATTTGGCGAAAGAGAATTTGAAAGTAATTGCTTACGTAAAGGAAATAACTATGAACTAAACAACTTGCAGCCAAGTAATGAAATGATTCAAGAATGTAAACACTCACACATTTATGAACATAATGATGTATAGTGGTTCAGTCAAATGACCTACATCCACTCTTGAAGCCTTTACGATGAGGCTCCGCTCTTCCACTAACAAATCCTTTGAAGGGGAAGGACCAAATACCTCTTTTACAACCCTTTACAAGAAGTTCACACTTTTACAAGATTTCTCAAGAAGAAGAAGGAGGTGAACACTTAGCAAGAACAAGACTTTTCAAGACTTTTCAAAAGCTCAAGACTAAGATTCTAACTCTCAAAAGGGTGCCCTTTCAGCTGAGAAAGGGAGGGTATTTATAGATCCAAAATGGATTCAAAATTGGGCTCCAAATTTGAAATCAAATTTAGAGTTCCTGTTAGAGGCGGTGCACTGTGTCATCGATCGACACATAGCATACCACCGCCCCAGGTAGGCGGTGCTACCGCTCCAGTCTGGTGACTGGGGCGGTGCCACCGCTCCAGCCAGGCGGTTCCACCGCTTGTCTATGTACAGGGGCGGTGCTACCGCTCCAGCCAGGCGGTCCCACCGCCCTAGGCTGGGCGGTTCAACCGCCTGACCCATTCAGCCAAAGCTGAATGGGCCCTGTTTAAGCCCCAACTTGGCCCAGTAGAGGCTCGGTTGGCCCCCACTGAATTTAGGCAGGATTTTTTTCCTAAATCCTTGCTCTACTCATGTGCAAACTACTAATTTAAAATCATAACTCAACGTGATTTGATCCGACACTCTTCAAGTCAACTTCCGGCGAGCTTTACGGTGAGATTCCGGTAGGCTTCCGATGCTTCCCTCGGATTGCTTCCAATGGACTCCCAGCATACTCCCGGATTGTATGGCGAGCTCAACGAGTCTTCGGCTAGCTTCCGAATCTTCCCGGTAAGTTCCGCAAACCTTCGACGATCTTTGAGATGAACTTCCGAAAACTTCGACAAGTCCCTGATTCGATCTTGGATGGTTCTGGCAACACTTCCGAAGATCTCTCGGACTTCCGATGAACTCTTGAACCCCCGACGGACTTGACCTCGGTAAATCACTTTATGTTTTCTTCCCATCGTAGTTGTTCCTGCACACTTATCTCGACAAAGTAAATTAGAACAAATATTTCACCAATTGACTTCATCATCAAAATCCGAGATTCAACAATTTCCCCCTTTTTGATGATGACAATCAATTGGTGATGGAGTTACTCTTAACTCCCCCTATCTATATGCCATAAAAAAAATTTCTTGAATTCAATTTTTGAATTCAACACAACATATGAAAGAAAAACTTCATGATGTACTTAATGATGACAAAGTCGATGTTGGACATTAAGATGTCAAATAGGTATCAAAGATATTAATGAAGTATACATAATTAAAAACATGATATCATGAACCTAAATAAGCATTTTAACTTGCAATAACTTGTAAAGCATGGGAAATGCATATAACTGTCAACGTATGGCAATACACATTTTATTTCTCCCCTTTTGTCATCAACAAAAAGGAAACTAGGGATTCATATGTAACAATAAATGATGGCCGAAAAATATCACAAATGTGGAAAATGAAATCATTCAGAAAGCCGAAAATCATTTCACAATGGCCAAGAAGATGTAATGAAGATAATACAATATATATGTCTAACTGCATAGATGTAAAAGTTACACACAAGTTTACAGCGTTCAAAAAGAAAATACAAGCTACTCCTCATGAGGAATGCCAAGATGCCTATACATGTGATCTATCTTTTGGTTCATCTTCCGCATTTCCTTCAAAATTTCAATTTGCTATAATTTTACTTCATTTAACTCTCTCATGATCGGATCGTCAAAAGGTGGAGCAGAAACTAGCACTGATGTAGCTGCAACAAAAGGATCGGGAGGAGGAGATTCATTTCCCCTAAAGACTGGTGTTTCAGGATGGTCTACTAGTGGGGGAGGTATATCACTTCTCCTAGGTTGTCTAACCCCTATTCCATGCTCGAATGTACACCTAAGTCGCCTAAGTAGTTTAACATCAATGATATTAAACCTATCCACTTGTATTGCTTCTTCATTTGGTGGAATGAAAATATTATGGGTATGCAATAGTTTAGTTATTAAACCTCCATATGGTAACATTGATCCTTTAGAAAGGACCTCTATCATGTGCTGCCGGATTAGGTATCCAAAACAAAAATGTTGTATGGTCATGATCCAATATAAGGTACCTAACTCAGTGAAACTGATCTCATCATGATAAAACTGTTTAGGAATGACAATGCTTACAAGAATGTGATGTAAAATTTTAGAGTTAAAAGGTAATAAATGTTCACAACTCTTGGGGATTATACCTAAATTTGGGTTTGCAAACACGGTTTCTAAAGCTTCAGAGTGGGTGGCACCAACTGTGTCCATATCCCATTTTTCTCTAAAATAACACTCTAACTCTTTCTCAACAATTCCAATTAATGAGCATATAGTATTATCAAATATTTGGATCTCATTACCTAGAAGATAAGTTGACAAGCCATCATCATTCACGCTTAAATTAGCATATAATAATTTAACCAAGCGTGGATAAATAGGTTCAACAATTTGCAAAATGGGTAAGGCCTCTAAGTCTGCAAACCACATGATAGGTTCTAGGCTCCCTAATTGATTCAAATCAACATATTTTCCTTTATGAATGGGTCTAGAACCAAGTTCAAAAATCTAAGGAAGCTTCTTGTGATTTAAACAAGGATTGGTCAAATGAATCTACCTCCATCCTTTTTCCTTTGTCTCTTGATGTTCTTTTAGGAGCCATTTCTATTTAGGATAAATCAATAATCAATTGAAGAAAGGAATTAAACTAGACAAGAAAAGGAAAGAGAAATAATTCAGTTTTTACCTTAGATTGTTCCTTTGAGATGTAGGGAGCTTGAATCAAAGTAAGATCTCCTTCTTAGGCTTCTAGAGGGAAGGAATGATGCTTGGGAGGGTTTAGAGGAGTGTAGAGAGGTGAGGAAGAGAACTCTTGGGTTAGGGGCGGTTCTACCACTAACTCACCCCTTATAAAAGGGTGTTCGGCAGTACTACACTAGGTGTTCTACCTGGGCTGACTACCCAGCGGCCACTGCTATACCGGTAGCACAAAAATCCGCATTTTCTTTTTTTAAAAAAAAAATTGTTCTTAGAGATGGGATGAAGTCAAAAAGAATTTGATGAAAATAAATCCAAGAGGAAAAATCAAAAAGATTTGGAATCAAATCGATGAAAACCATAATTTCAAGGAAAGATATCATCAAATAGAGCTTACTTATTTGGACAGTTTAACATGCCTAATTCCCTTCTAATAAAATCAAATTGTTCCTCATTTAAAGGTTTCATAAAAATGTCCGCTAATTGATGATTTGTATCAACAAATTCAAGGGTGACATCTCTACTACTTACATGATCACGTATAAAATGATGCCTAATGTCAATGTGCTTAGTTCGAGAGTGTTGAATCGGATTTTTAGTTAGACAAATAGCACTCGTGTTATCACATTTTATAGGAATATTTTTTAAGTAAATTCCATAGTCTTCTAGTATATTTTTCATCCAGATAACCTGTGCACAGCATGCACTTGCAGCTATATATTCAGCTTCTGCCGGAGATAGTGCAACCGAATTTTGTTTCTTGGAAGTCTAAGAAACAAGTGCATGTCCTAGAAATTGACATGTTCCGGATGTGCTTTTTCTATCTATTTTACATCCACCAAAATCCACATCTGCATAAGCTCTCAAATCAAAGTTATCAAATTTTGGATACCATAATCCAAGAATAGGGGTCCCTTTAAGATATCTAAGAATCCTCTTAACAGCTTTGAGGTGAGATAGCTTAGGATTAGCTTGGAATCTTGCACATAGCCCTACACTGAACATGATGCCAGGTCTGGTTGCAGTGAGATAAAGCTGGCTACCTATCATGCCCCTATAAGTTTTTTGATCAAAACTTTCTCCATTTTCATCCATATCTAATTTAGCGGAGGTGCTCATAGGAGTGCTAATATCTTTTGATCCATCCATGTTAAATCATTTTAACAATTTCAATGTATATTTTGATTGATTTAGAAATATACCATCACTTAGTTGCTTGATTTGTAGTCCTAAAAAGAAATTTAGTTCTCCCATTAGGCTCATCTCAAATTCATCACTCATATTCTTAGCAAATGATTCACATAGTGATTTATTACAAGAACCAAAAATAATATCATCAACATAAATTTGAATAATAAGAAAATTATTTTCAAAATGTTTAATAAACAATGTAGTATCAACCTTGCCTTTAGTGAAATCATTTGAAATTAAAAAGGAACTAAGCCTCTCATACCAAGCCCTAAGGGCTTGTTTTAGACCATATAGAGCCTTAGTTAGCTTAAACACGTGGTTAGGAAATAGAGAGTTTTCAAATCCGGGTGGTTGTTCGACAGACACTTCTTCAGAAATAAAACCATTTAAGAATGCACTTTTGACATCCATTTGAAATAATTTGAAATCTTTACTACTAGCATAGGCAAGGAGCATCCTAATGACTTCCAATCTTGCCACCAGAGCGAAGGTCTCTTCGTAATCGATACCTTCTTCTTGGTTGAAACCTTTGGCCACTAGTCTAGCCTTGTTTCTAACCACGATACCGTATTCATCTTGCTTGTTTCTAAAGACCCACTTAGTACCAATAACTAAGTAGTCATTAGGTCTAGGAACAAGCTTCCATACCTCATTCCTCTTAAATTGATTCAATTCTTCTTGCATTGCGATAACCCAAGAATCATCTTTCAAGGCATCAACAATGCATTTTGGTTCAACTTGAGAAAGAAAAGCGGCATTGGCACAAAAATCTTTGAAAGAAGAGCGAGTTTGAACCCCTTTCGATGCATCTCCTATAATTAACTCCTTGGGATGAGCATCTACATACTTCCATTCCTTGGGTAAGGAAGTTTGGGAAGAAGATGCATCCAAGTTGTCATTTTGAGGAGAGGGTTCATTCAAATTCAAATTATCAAGACCAAAATCATCATCAAAATCTTTCTTCTTAAATTCAGAAATTTCATTAAAAATCACATGAATAGATTCTTCTATAACTAAGGTTCTTTTGTTGAAAACACGAAAAGCCTTAGAAACCGAAAAATAACCAAGAAATATGCCTTCATTGGATTTTGCATCAAATTTTCCTAAGGCATCCTTTTCATTTAAAATAAAGCATTTACAACCAAAAACTTTAAAATAAGAAACATTGGATTTTTTATCATTCCATAATTTATATGGAGTTTTAGATAGGGATGGTCTCACTAGAACTATATTCATAACATAGCAAGCCGTATTCACGCTTCGCCCAAAAATATTTTGGTAAATTATATTCATTTAACATGGTTCTAGCCATTTCTTGCAAACTTCTATTTTTCCTTTCCACTACTCCATTTTGTTGTAGATTTCTTGGAGTATAGAAGTTATGATTGTATCCGTTTATTTCACAAAAATTTTGGAAGTCATGATTTTGAAATTCACCTCCATGATCACTTCGAATTGATGAAATCATAAAACCTTTTTCATTTTGAGTGAGTTTACAAAATTTAGAGAAACATTTGAAACAATCACTTTTATGAGCCAAGAAATAGGTCCAAGTGTATCTACTATAGTCATCCACAATTACAAAGGCATATTTGCTACCTCCTAGGCTTGTTATGTCAATTGATCCAAATAAGTCCAAATGGATCAATTGCAATGGTCTAGTGGTGCTAATTTGATTTTTTGATTTGAAACTAGTCTTTATTTATTTTCCTAGTTGACATGCATCACATATCTTGTCCTTAACAAATTTCATGTTTGGGATACCTCTTACTAATTTTCTAAATGAAATCTTAGAGATTAGTTTCATGCTTGCATGGCCTAATCTCCTATGCCAAAGCCAAGCATCATCATTCAAAATCGAAAAGCACATTTCATTACTTAATTCATCAATATTTATGGTGTAGACATTGTTTTGTTTTAAAGCAATCATGGATATGTTATTGTTGGGTTTTTCAATAATGCAAACATTAGATTCAAATCTAACAACATAACCTTTATCACATAATTGACTAATACTTAAAAGATTATGTTTTAAACCATCAACTAGTAACACATCATCAATTGAAAAACTCGATTTATTACCTACGGTTCCCTTGCCAATGATTTTACCCTTGTTGTTGTCTCCGAAGGTGACATATCATTCTTCTTTGCTAGTGAGCATAGAGAAATGAGATGGATCTCCGGTTATGTGCCTTGAGCATCCACTATCAAGATACCATTTCTTGCTCCTAGCTTGTGAGTTTGTCTACAAAAGAGGATGATTTTTAGGTACCCATTTGATTTTGGGTGCCTTACAAATTGATCTACTTACTTTGTAACTTATCATTGAATTGTTTATGCTTCCTTTAGGAACCCATATCAATTTTTGTGGACTAATTTTCTTGAATGGACATTTGTAAGCAACATGTCCCGTTTTGCCATAAAAATTACATTTCAAATGGGGTGATACATGCAATGTAGGCCCTTTAACGAAGGTGGTGGGATTTTAGTGAGAACCTCTCACAAATCTGATTCCAATTCTATTTCCGACGTGACCTTTGTTAGCAAGGATCATGTCCAAGCCCTTGCTACCGACCTTAAACTTGTTTAGGGTCTCTTTGAGTAGCAAGTTCTCCCTCTTTGTTGCATCTAAGTCTTCACACTTAGAGCATGGGGGTAGAGAAGGGTTTTGAAGACTATTGAACTTACTTTGTAATAAAGCATGCTCTTTCTTAAGCAAATTGAACTTCTTACTAATAGTTCTACATTCATCAAATAACTCATGAAAAGCCATAGAAAGTTCATCGAAAGATAATTCTTCATTAAGTAACTCACTAACCTCTTCTCCTAATGCCATTAGTGCGAAGTTTGCCTCCTCTTTGTTGCTAGCTTCTTCAACCTCGGAGTCACTTGAATCATCCCATGTAGCCTTCAAGGCTTTTTTCTTCTTGAATTGCTTCTTCTTGGCTTGAGGGCATTCATTCTTGAAGTATCCCGGCTTCTTGCATTCGTAGCAAATAACTTGGTCCTTTTTGTGTTCAAATTTACTTTTTGTGTCATTTTTAAATTTGTTCTTTCTTATAAATTTCTTAAACTTTCGAGTTAGGAGTGCAATGTCATTGTCACTGTCCTCATCACTTGATGTTCCTTTCAAGTGGTCTTCTTGTGTTCTAAGTGCCATATCCTTTCTGTTCTTTGGAAGGGTGTTCTCAAGCTCTTCATAAGCATGGCACGTCATCTCGTAGGTCATTAGAGATCCAATAAGTTCTTCAAGCTGAAATACTTTAAGATCCTTGGCCTCTTGAATGGCCGTGACCTTTGGATCCCAACTCTTTGGAAGGGATTTTAAAATTTTAGTTACCAATTCAAAATTAGAAAAACCTTTACCAAGAGCTTTAAGTCCATTGATGACATCCGTAAAGCGGGTGTACATGTCTCCAATGGACTCATTTAGTTTCATCCGAAAAATTTCATAGGAATGCACAAGAATGTTGATTTTGGACTCTTTCACTCGACTAGTGCCTTCATGAGTGATTTCAAGAGTGCGCCAAATATCAAATGCCGATTCACAAATAGAAACCCGATTAAACTCATTCTTATCAAGCGCACAAAATAAGGCATTCATAGCCTTTGCATTGAGAGCAAAAATCTTCCTCTCCGACTCATTCCACTCACTCATCGGAAGAGAAGATTTTGCAAAGCCATTTTCAACAATGTTCCAAAGTTCGAAGTCCATGGAAATGAGAAAATCCTCATACAAGTCTTCCAATACGTATAATCCACCCATAAAACTTAGGGGGACGAGTAATGGAGTCACCCTCTTTCATACCGGAGTGGGCCTTCTCTCTTGGGTTAAAACCAATATGAGAGAAAACCTTGCTCTGATACAAATTGTTAGGATCAAAAAGGCATTAGGAGGGGGGGGGGGTGAATTAGTGCAGCGGATTAAAATCGCATTTTTGAAACCGATTTTGCAAAAACACAAGTTCAGTAGGGAAGATTTGATTTGGCGAAAGAGAACTTGAAAGTAATTGCTTACGTAAAGGAAATAACTATGAACTAAACAACTTGCAGCCAAGTAAAATGATTCAAGAATGTAAACACTCACACATTTATGAACATAATGATGTATAGTGGTTCGGTCAAATGACCTACATCCACTCTTGAAGCCTTTACGATGAGGCTCCGCTCTTCCACTAGCAAATCCTTTGAAGGGGAAGGACCAAATACCCCTTTTACAACCCTTTACAAGAAGTTCACACTTTTACAAGATTTCTCAAGAAGAAGAAGGAGGTGAACACTTAGCAAGAACAAGACTTTTTAAGACTTTTCAAAAGCTCAAGACTAAGATTCTTGTTGAATCTCGGATTTTGATGATGAAGTCAATTGGTGAAATATTTGTTCTAATCTACTTTGTTGAGATAAGTGTGCAAGAATAACTATGATGGGAAGAAAACATAAAGTGATTTACCGAGGTCAAGTCCGTCGGGGGTTCAAGAGTTCATCGGAAGTTCGAGAGATTTTTCAGAAGTGTTGCCGAAACCATCCAAGATCGAATCAGGGACTTGCCGAAGTTTTCGGAAGTTCATCTCAAAGATCGTCGAAGGTTCGCGGAACTCACCGGGAAGATTCAGAAGCAAGTCGAAGACTCGTTGAGCTCGCCATACAATTCGGAGTATGCCGAGCCCACTAGAAGCAATCCGAGGAAGCATCGAAAGTCGCTTAATCTCACCGTAAAGCTCACCGGAAGTTGACTTGAAGAGTGTCGGATCAAATCACGTTGAGTTATGTTTTAGGTTCGTAGTTTGCACATGAGTAGAGCAAGGATTTAGGAAAAAAATCCTGCCTAAATTCAGTGGGGGCCAACCGGGCCTCTACTGAGCCAAGTTGGGACTTAAATAGGGCCTATTCGGCTTTGTCCGAATGGGGCAGGCGATTGGAATCGCCCAGCTTAGGGCGGTGGCACCGCCTGGCTGGAGCGGTAGCACCGCTCGCATACGTATCGGGTGGTGGAACCGCTGTTTGGGGGTGGTAGCACGCCTCTCGTGACGTTATAGCGGAAATCGCCGCGTGGCACCCTATACGCCGGGCCAACGACGACACGCGGTGGCACCGCTCAAGTGACTGTAGCATTGGAACTCCAAATTGATTTCAAATTTGGAGCCCAATTTTGAATCCACTTTGGATCTTTAAATACCCCCCCCCCCCCTTTCTCAGCTGAAAGGGCACCCTTTTAAGCAAAATTCTTAAGTCTTGAGCTTTTGTAGAGTGTTGAAAAGTCTTATTCTTGCTAAGTGTTCACCTTCTTCTTTTCTTAAGAAATCTTGTACAAGTATGAACTTCTTGTAAAGGGCTGTAAAAGGGGTATCTGATCCTTCTCCTTCAAAGGATTTGATAGTGGAAGAAGGAAGCCTCATCGGAGAAGGCTTCGGAAGTGGATGTAGGTCACTTTGACCGAACCACTATACATCGCTGCGTCTTGATTGTGTAAGTGTTTAAATTTCTGTTTTACTTTGCTGCAAGCCTTTACTTTACTTGCTCCTCTTCATTTTTATCTTTGTACGCATGCTTTAAAGTTAGAACGCAAAAATCGGTTTCAAACGAAACGTTGTTTTCATCGTACGAAGTTTCCGAAGCTTGTTTTAAATCGTTGAAAAATCCATCGTTTTATCCGCTGCACTAATTCACCCCTCCTCTTAGTGCCTTTTAGATCCTAACAATTCTAACTCTCAAAAGGGTGCCCTTTCAGCTGAGAAAGGGGGAGTATTTATAGATCCCAAATGGATTCAAAATTGGGCTCCAAATTTGAAATCAAATTTGGAGTTCCCGACTGGTTTCGAGGCGTGTTATCACAGTCATAGGTTCGATCTGGGTTTTGAGCGGTGCTTCTTGTGTCGATCTGTTGGCCGACACAGAAGCGACACCACTGCCGAGCGGTGCTCACCAGGCTCACGGTGGCCCGAAGTAGTGGTCATGACCGGAAATAGTTCCACCTTTGTCAGGCATATCGAAGTCTTTGCCATCGGCAAACGGTGCAAAGCAACGCTTCAATGGCCATTTTCAACCCATTCGAACAAAGCCGAATGGGCTCTGCTTATGGCCTCAACTTGGCCTGGATAAGAGTTGTCCCGGTTGACCCCTTACACGAATTTAGGGCAAGGGATTTTTTTCCCAAATCCTTGCTCTACTTATGTGCAACTACGAACTTAAAAACATAATTCAACGTGATTTGATCCGACACTCTTCAAGTCAACTTCCGACGAGCTTTACGGTGAGATTCCGCAAGCTTCCGATGCTTCCTGATTGCTTCCTGGACTCAAAGATACTCCGAATTGTATGGCGAGCTCAACGAGTCTTCGGCTAGCTTCCGAATCTTCCCGGTAAGTTCTGCGAACCTTTGACGATCTTTGAGATGAACTTCCGAAAACTTCAGCAAGTCCCTGATTCGATCTTGGATGGTTCCGGCAACACTTCCGAAGATCTCTCGGACTTCCGATGAATTCTTGAACCCTCGACGGACTTGACCTCAGTAAATCACTTTATGTTTTCTTCCCATCATAGTTGTTCCTGCACACTTATCTCGACAAAGTAAATTAGAATAAATATTTCACCAATTGACTTCATCATCAAAATCCGAGATTCAACAATCACCACCTATAAAACTGAGCACTAGGGGCACCATTGCCTAGTGTAGGCGGTACTACCGCCTGACACCCCAGAAGATCATGAACTAGTAGTACTACCACTAGTTTGGGCAGTATCAACGCTAGTCTAGGTAGTACTACCATTTGACACTAGTGATACCACCATAGGGTCTTCCGAAAAGCATACACTTCGTACATTCAAGCTTATATGCAGTTTCATCGCCTGATCTAGTGGTGCCACTATTGATTGTAGGTGCCCTATAAGCCAATCACGTGAGTGATGACACTTGTGACATATTGCATCGATTTCTTCATATATTTTTATTGGCATTTTCTCAGATTATCTGGATGAATATTGTGATGTCCATGGATCTGTGCAATGAGAATCGGATCATGATGAGATCATGATAATGAGACCGATATACCTTTAAACATAGATCCTAAATCATCCTGGCCATAGGTTACCCGATGAGGACATCGAGATAACCGGATAGACTGGTGCATTGTATACTCATCTATATAATGGAGGCGATTGGTCTTATAGTCGCTTATGTGGGGACATTAGAGATACAATGTAGGTGCTCATTGGAGAATGAGTTCACTGATTGATCTGCTAACAGAATGTTATATGGTTAATGATACTTAATATCAGGCAGTGATTCCATAGTCCCAGTAGTGTGTCTGGTCCTTAGACTTGAGGCACCAAAGATGCCTTGTTTGAGTACTCCATTCTTTGACACCGAACTTATAGGTTTGGAGAGCTCCAGATCTAGTATAGTTAGGTTCTCGGGAATGGTAGCCAACCTTACGAACGCAATTATGTATCAATAGAGGATCATCCACTCTTAGTATCGTGAGAGATATATCCCGCGTGTGCTCGCTCAAGCAAAATCCCTAGCCAGGGTTATTCGGACTGAGAGAGAAGGAGTTCTCCGAGAGAATCTAATTAGAGCGAGACTCGAATAGGATTTCGTATGGGCCTAACTTTACCATGCCCAATATATGGTCTTTGGGATATTAGATGGATGAGGGACTATAGATACATGATAACTGAGGATAGACAAGTCCGATGGATTAGATCCCCCTTACCGTCTAGGGACTATGGCGTAATGGCCTAGTATATCCATAGTCGATGAGTCAAGTGAATTATTATGGAGATAATAATTCACTATATCAGAAGGTGTTCTAAGTCAGAAGGAGTTCTAATGGGAGCGACTCACGGCCAGCTCGGTATCGAGCCTAGAGGGTCACACACATAAGGTGGATATTGCGATGAGTAGAGGTGCAGATATGAGATATCTGCGACTAGTTTGAATCTTGTTGATGAGATCCAATTAGGTAATTGGATGAGATCCAATTGGGTAATTGGATGAGATCCAATTAAATGATTGGATAAGATCTAATTGGATGAGATCAAATTGGATCCTGTGGATAAGATCCAATTGGATCGAGATCTTGTGTGAACAGGATCTATTAAGGATAAACTTCATCCACCTCTATAAATAAGAGAAACCTCCTGGTTCATAGGCTGAGAGCTCTTGGTAGTCATCCTCCTATTCTCCTTAGTCTCCTCGCCTCCTCCTTGGCACCGATAGCCTTGTGGTGTACGTGGAGAGAGATCCCGTGATGATCTGAGGAGCGTCGTTGCTGCATCTGTTGTGTGGAGTACCACTAGAGAGGAGTATGCTAGTGATCCTTCATCCTCTTCATTAGATTTAGAATTTTTGGGGATATACGATCTCCCTAGGTAATGCTTCTGACATGAAAGATGTGGATTTTTTGGATTTACGATTTTTGCGCACCAATCGTTGCACGACGATCAAGTACGTAACAATGGGAAATCCGATATTATTTTTAATTTTCGCTGCACATGAGATGCCGAATCTCCTAATTTCCCAATAGCCACTACTTTACCCAACTATAGGTCATTGAATGGGCCTTCCAATAGGCCCAAATCATCCTTGATTAAGGCCCAATGGGCCCCTAATTGAGTTAGCATAGTTATGTTGAATCTTGAATTTTGATAATGAAACTAATTGAGTATGTTTTGATTATTTAACTACGTTTTGAGTCACACAAGTCTAATATCAATCAAGATTAGATAATTAAAGCAAGAGGAATCAATGTTGTGCCAGCGATGGCTCACCCACAAAAAAGGGGAACAGTACCACCTGTAGGCTCTGCCTCGCAAGAGCAGCACCACAGGGGCGTCCGCGGGGAGCCCCGCGGGGCAGCGCCTATGGGCGCTGTGCCCGCAAGCAGTGGCGACGCCACCCGCGGGCGAGTCACTCGTAGGCACGGGCATCGTTCTCCTTTGCCCACCCGTCCATGGCACCCCGCACGTATGGTCGCCACCGACAATGTGGCAGCGGCCGTAGCCACAGTGCTGTAGAAAGCAGAGGAAATGGAAATTAGGGTTCTTTTAACCAAAAGATAGTTTTGCCTCTAGAAATTTTAGAAATTCTAATTTTATCCCTTATGACAGAATGGCCAAAATACCTTTCCGAATTTCTGAAATATTTCCTACATGTCCCTGATTTCAGAATTTTAGCTATTTAAAAGGTTTAAGTTACTATTATTATTTATCTAGTAATCCTATATGAAATATACATGTGATGTGATGTGAAAAGAGGATCATGGACTTTGTGATATGTATGTGATTATTGGGGCCTGCGAGTCTTCATTTTTCATTGATTGTCGGGCCTGCATGCTTGTAATTATTTTGTAATTATCCTAAAGGCGCAGTGGAAGTTTGGAGGTGGTAGCAAGACCCTTAAGGCCGATTCAGATGATCGCGATGCATGGAGATGCGTCGAGGTGTCGGTAGATCCGACGATGACGAGATGGATGATCACCGTGCATAGAGATGCACTGATATACACATAGATCCTGATATAAGTGATTAGGCCTACTGGCTCAGGCCTAATCATATTAGGTTGAAGTCCATGATCATCTGGTGTGCTTGTGCATGTGAATGCTATACACCTACTAGATAAGTATATATATATATATATATATATATATATATATATTTGCATGCGATGTAAATATATTAAATATGTATGTATATGACACGTCATATCACGAGACCGAACCTAAAACCCCTCCTATGATAATTTTTAGTCAGTAAGTATGAGGCAATAAGATTGACCCATGTGGCCTTCCATCGTTAGGGGCAGGAATCGATTCCCGACGTAGGCTGAGTTGGTCAAGTCCCTCAAGGCTCACCTATTTCGCGTCTCGCTATCTTGTCTTCAACATAGAGATGTCATTGGTGACCTGAGGATATAGTATGCTTGGTCGAGTCCCTCGAGGGCATATCATTGAATCAGACTTATCTTGTAACGATGGTGATGGCTTAACTAGACATCATGGTTGGTTGAGTACCTTGAGGCCATATTGGTTCGGAGGCCAAATATGATGGGAATCACAAGGAGTTGTGATTGACAAGAGTTGTCTACCTTTTGGGCTTAGTGTGATTGGTCGAGTCCCTCGAGATTGCACTAAGATGCCGATTAGATCCCGATCCCCACTAGAAGTCTACCGGAGACTTCAGTTTCATGTGCATGAGGGTATCATGTGACTCGCTAGAAAAATTAGTGGGAGCATGTCAAGATATAAGTCCATATCTTGATTATTTATTTTTATAAAATCTACGTGTTATTCACTTATGCTATATCTCTTGTTTATCAGAAACTGGTCATCATCAAACCCTTTATGAGGCATACTTGATGCCAACCGCCTCACTAGTCCAAATTATACGGATTGACTCCATAATCTAAGAATAATTCTTACAGCGGAGAAAATCACATATGTCCTAGATATGATCATGCACCAACCTGAGGCAGAAGCACCTTAGGAAGAGTTTGCCCCATATGCGAAGTATATAGATGATTCCACTCTCGTCCAATGTTACATGTTAGCCTCTATGACTCCTGAGTTACAAAGACAAAATGAAAACATAGATGCTCATTCCATACTCCTGCACCTCCACAAACTGTTTAAGGAATAGGAAAGAACTCAGCGATATGAGATATCCAAGAGTCTCTTCTATGCTCGGATGACTGAGGGGACACAAGTTCAGAACCATGTCCTGAAGATGATATAGTGGATTAAAAAATTCACAAGTCTAGGAATGGTCATAGATGATAACTTGTGTGTTGATCTTATACTTTAGTCCCTACCAGATTCCTTTTCTCAATTCATCATGAATTTCAATGTGAATAAACTTGAGGTATCTCTCCTTGAGTTCCCCAATATGTTGAGGGGCAAAGAGCACATTCAAGAAAGAGAAATTAGTTCCCTATGTTGGTGAGACTAAAAGAAAAAGGAAGACTAAGAAGACCCTTGAGAAGGGTAAGAGTAAGGGCAAATGGGGTAAGGCAAAGGTTGCCAAAATTGACCTAGCAAAGGACAAAGGCCAATGCTTCCACTATGGTCAAGATGTGCATTGAAGAGGAACAATAAGGCGTATCTTACAGAAAAAGTGAAACAAAAGCTTAGAAAAGCTTCAGGTACTTTCATGATCAGTCTCCATATGTCAGATTCTTGTGATAATACATAGGTATTGGATACCGGTAGTGCTTATCATATCTGTAATTCATTGTAAGTTCCGATAAGGCATAGGAGATTGGCAAAATACGAGATGAACCTCAAGATGGGCAATGGAGCAAGAATTATTATTGTTGTTGTCAGCGAGGTCACTCTACATATGTCTGACGAAGCTATTATTGCATTAGATGCATGTTATTTTGTTCCCTCTATTATCAAAAACGTTATTTCTATTTCATGTTTAACATTAAATGGTTATAAAGTGCTTTTTGAGAATAATTATTGTTCAATCAGTGAGAATGATAAGATCATCACTAGAGGGATATTGCATAATGGTTTGTTTATGCTAAATACTGCTTCACACATCATGAATGTAAGCATGGCCAAGAGGAAACGAGAAGAGGTGAACAATGCATATTTGTGGCATTGTAGGCTAGGTCATATCCATGAGGGAAGAATTCAAAAATTATTAAAAAATGGATACTTAAATCCTTTTGACTATGAGTCATATACAACTTGCGAGCCTTGCCTTCATGGAAAAATGACTAACTCTCCATTTAGTAGAATTGGAAAGAGAGCCATTGAGTTACTAGAACTCATACATAGTGATGTATGTGTTCCTATGTCAACTCATGCCATAGGTGGTTATTCCTACTTCATTACTTTTATTGATGATTGCTCTAGATATGGACATGTGTACTTGATGAAGTATAAGTCTGAAGCCTTCAAGAAATTCAGGGAGTATAAGAATGAAGTAGAGAACCAGATTGGAAAGAGTATTAAAACTCTTCGATCAGATCGAGGAGGAGAATACTTGAGAACAGAATTCACCTAGTTCCTCAAGGACCATGGGAGTCTGTCCCAATGGACATCTCCTTATATACCACAGCTTAATGGTGTATCAAAAAGGAGGAATCATACACTATTAGATATGGTGCGGTCCATGATGAGTTTCGCTGAACTACCCATCTCATTTTAGGGATATTCCCAACAAACTGTAATTTACCTTCTAAATAGAGTTCCATCTAGATTGGTAATGTCTACACCGTATGAGATATGGAGAGAGAAGAAGCCCGACCTTAAGGTTGTTAAGATTTGGGGCTGCCCACGTTAAAAGACACTACCCCGATAAGTTGGAATCTAGGACATAACAGTACAAGTTCGTGGGATACCCCAAGGAAACTTATGGTATTTCTATCACTCTAAGGATCAAAAGGTCTTTGTTGCCAAAAGAGTAGTGTTTCTTGAGAAGGAAAACATTCTTGGTGAAGACAGTGGTAGCATGATAGAATTGAGCGAGGTTGGAGAACCTAGCTCAGGCACCATTCCAAAGATCAAGTCTGTTCAGGTACCTAACACATAAGTTTTAATTTTGCGTAGGACTGGTAGAGTGTCACACCCTCCTGAAAGATATGTGGGACATATTAGTGGAGAGGATATTTAAGACATTGATCCTCAAACCTACGAGGAGACTATTATGAGCATAGACTCTGGAAAGTGGCAAGAAGCCATGAATTCTGAGATGGAATCCATGTGCTTCAACAAGGTTTGGAACCTTGTTGATGCACCTGAGGGTATCGTACCCATTGGCTGCAAATGGATCTTCAAGAAGAAGATTGGGATACATAGAAAGATAGAGACCTATAAGGCAAGGCTAGTGGCTAAGAGGTATCATTAGAGGCAAGGTATTGACTATGATGCAACCTTTACACCCATAGCTATGCTGAAATCTATCTGAATTCTATTGGTTGTTTTAGCACATTATGACAATGGATCTGGCAAATGGACATGAAAACTACATTCCTCAATGACAACCTCGAAGATGAAGTGTATATGATATAGCCTGAGGGGTTCATGTCCAAGCACAGTCCAGATAAGGTATACAGATTGCTTAAGTCCATTTATGGACTAAAGCAAGCTTCTCGAAGTTGGAACATAAGATTTGATGAGGCGATCAGATTTTATGACTTCTTTAAGAATGAAGATGAGCCTTGTGTGTATAGAAAGGTAAGTGGGAGCGCTATCACCTTCTTGGTGTTATATGTGGATGACATCTTTATCATTGAGAATGATATAAAAATGCTCTCTATAGTAAAAACTTGGCTATCTAGGCACTTCTCCATGAAGGACTTAGGGGAAGCATCTTATATTTCGGGGATTTAGATTTATAGAGATAGATCCAAGAGGATGCTTGGCTTGGTCCAGTCTAGATACATAGACTCCATTGTCAAAAGGTTTGACATAAAAAATTTCAAAAAAGGTCTCATACCTATGAGACATGAAATATCACTTTCTAAGAGTATATCCCTAAAGACTCCTGAAGAAAGGGCACACATGGATAGAATACCATATTCCTCAATAATAGGGTCTATCATATATGCTATGCTATGTATCAGGCCTTACATAGTGCATGCTTTGAGTATCACGAGCAGGTATCAAGCAAATCCAGGCTTGGAGCACTGGAAAATAGTAAAGTGTATCCTTAAGTACTTGAGAAGGATTAATGATCTTTTACTAGTATATGTGGCCAGTAGCCTTAGAGTTGAGGGCTATATGGACCCGAGCTTCCAGTTCAGTGTTGATGATAGCAAGTCGAATTCAACATATGTCTTCACCCTGAATGGAGGAGCAGTATGCTAGAAAAGTTCCAAGCAAGATACTGTTGCTAACTCGACCACAGAGGTAGAATACACTACTGTGACAAAGGTAACAAAGGAGGGAATCTAGATGAAAAGTTCATCATCGATTTGGGAATCATATTAAGCAGGATGAAATTGATTCCCATATAGGATGATAATAACAGGGCGATCGATTAAGCAAGGGAACTCGGGTCTCGTCAGAAGTCTTCTGAGGAGGTTCCACTTGATCAGAGAGATCATGGCCCGAGGAGATGTAGTAGTGGAAAGAGTTCCATCCGAAGATAACATTACAGATCCACTGACAAAGCCATTGACTCATATAATATTTTAACATCACCGAGGTCTGATGGGGATCAGGCACATAGGTGATTGGCTTTAGGTCAAGTGGGATATTATTGGTTGTAGGTGCCCTACAAGCCAATTATGTGAGTGATGACACTTGTCACATGTTATGTCGATCTCTTCGTATATTATTATTGGTATTTTCTCACATTATCTGGATGAATATTGTGATGTACATGGATCTATTTAATAGGAATCAGATCGTGATGAGATCACGGTAATGAGACCGATATACCTTTAAACGTAGATCCTAAATCATCCTGGTCATAGGTTACTCAATGAGGACATCAAGATAACCGGATAGACTAGTGCACTGTATACTCATCTATATAATGGAGGCGATTGATCTCATAGTCGCTTATGTGGGGACACTAGAGGTACAATGCAGGTGCTTATTGGAGAATGAGTTCACTAATTGATCCACTTACAGAATGCTGTATGGTTAATAATACCTAATGTCAGACAGCAATTCTATAGTCCCAGTAGTGTGTTTGGTCCTTAGACTTGAGGCACCAAAGATGCCTTGTTTGAGTACTTCATTCTTTGATGTCAGACTTATAGGTTTGGAGAGCTTCAGATCTGGTATAGCCGGTTCTCAGGAATGGTAGCCAACCTTACGAAGGTAATTACGTGTCAATAGAGGATCATCTGCTCTTAGTATCATAAGAGATATATCCCGTGTGTGCTCGCTTAAGCAAAATCCCTGACCAAAGTCATTCGGATTGAGAGAGAAGGAGTTCTCTAGGAGAATCCAATTAGAGCAAGACTCGAATAGGATTCCGTATGAGCCTGACTTTACCATGCCCAATATACAGTCTTTGGGATATTAGATGGATGAGAGACTATATATACATAGTAACTGAGGACAGACAGGTCTGATGAATTAGATCCCCCTATACCGTCTAGGGACTATGGCGTAGTGGCCTAGTATGTCCATAGTCAATGAGTCGAGTGAATTATTATGGAGATAATAATTCACTATATCAGAAGGTGTTCTGAGTCAAAAGAAGTTCTGACGGGAGCGACTCATAGCCAGCTCGTTATCGGGCCTAGAGGGTCACACACAAGGTGGATGTTGCGATGAGTAAAGGTATGGATATTCCGATGGACTTTCAACACTCCTTCGGATTTCTTCCGACGTACTCCCAGCAGGCTCTCGAATTTTATGGTGAGTTCAACGAGTCTTTGGCAAGCTTCCGAACCTTCTCAGTGATCTCCGCGAACCTCCGACGATCTTTCTGACGAACTTCCGAAACCTTCGGCAAGTCCCTGATTCTATCTCGGTTGGTTCCGGCAACACTTCCGATGATCCTTCGGACTTCCAGTGAACTCTCGAACTCCCGATAAACTTGACCTCAGTAAATCGCTTTATGTTTTTATCATATCATAGTTAATCTTGCATACTTATCTCGATAATATGGATTAGAATAAATAATTCACCAATTAACTTCATCATCAAAATCCGAGATTCAACAATCTCCCCATTTTTGATGATGACAATCAATTGATGATGAAGTTAATCTTAACTCCCCCTATCTATATGTCATATCATGAGAAGGTAAAAATTCTTGAATCCAATCTTTTGACTTCAATCCAAAACCGATAAGTTTCATTTATCGTCAAGCTTAATAAACATGATTTTTTATCCATAAATATGAAACTTCGTATTTTTTATAATGTCATGGTATGATATGCATTTTCTAGTCAAATGATAGACATTCATCATTTCGACAAGAGAAACTAATCACAAATTGAAATAACACAAGGTTCAAATGATATCAATGAGGTGCACAAAATCAAGGCATAATATCAAATGAAATAATAGCTTAAAAAATTTAAGCATTTGAGATATATTGAGATACATTGCAATGCTTTATAGCAATTAACTGTTGATTTCAAAGCATAGCAAAAGCAATTTGTAATATGAACCATGTAAGTTATTGCGATGAGATACAATATATATAAGTTATTTTTCATTCCAACATATTGCTAAAGTCATTTGTCATCAATTTCATATTTTTCTCCCCCTTTGTCATCAATAAAAAGGAGGTGAAGTAGCCATCACAAAGTATCATACCATACAAAAAAAATGAGTGGTCAATTTTCAAGCATATGATAAATGAATTGAACATAATGCAAAATATGACGGAGAAATCCGAAAAATGTTTAGATCATTTTTATTCATGTTCATGAGATCCGAAAGAAAACATTAGAGTGTCAAAATGCTCATGAAGAATTCATACATGAAGAATATAAGACTCAATTTTTCGATTGAGAATTCATAGAATTGTGAAAGGATAGATCATTAAAGTCATTCATCAATTATTTCATATTTTAAGGTAAACTCCATAAGAATGAGATGTCAAAACTCATAAAACTTCAACGAATGAAATATATCAACATCAAAATTTTGAAGGAAAAACTTAGACGTGGTATTCTTGTAGGGATTCATGAGGAGGAAATCATAAAACCTTGAATCATACTGATTAGCACAAGAATAAAAATCAAAAATGAA
This sequence comes from Musa troglodytarum, assembly GCA_023547065.1. Taxonomy (NCBI): domain Eukaryota; kingdom Viridiplantae; phylum Streptophyta; class Magnoliopsida; order Zingiberales; family Musaceae; genus Musa; species Musa troglodytarum. The sequence continues at coordinate 17,213,993 of CP097507.1, read as the reverse complement.
CATTTAAGAACTTAATTTTGCACAAATTATAATATTAATTTATGCATATGTTAAGCTTCATATAAAATTCAAGTCATGAAATATTTTTAGTCATACTTAAAGGAGGGTATAAAATCAGTTTTTACTACATCAGTAGTATCCACTATTTGAAGGAGGAAAACAACATCATGATAGCTTTCATCAAGATTATGATTGAAAGATAAAAATGAGAGCTCCATGATATAAAGATGTTATCAAAATGCGAAAATATAATATCAATGTGAAACTATCAAAACTGAAAATTTAATCATTTTATCAAAAGTCATGACATAACTCAAAAATTCATCAATAGGAAGATCAAAATGTCAAGATGATATTGTAAAGATATCATTTAAAAATGAAGAGGTGATATTAAGATGACATAATCAAAATCGAAGTTGGAAAATTTCGGAAAGGAAACATACAACATCATGTATTAGAACAATTTAGAATGCCTAATTCTCTTCTAATGAAGTCAAATTGTTCTTCATTTAGGGGTTTTGTGAAGATGTCCGCTAATTGGTATTTTATATCAATAAATTCTAAAATGACATTATTATTATTGACATGATCTCATATAAAGTGATGCCTAATGTCAATATGCTTAGTTCTTGAGTGTTGAATTGGATTTTTGGTTAGACAAATAATGCTTGTATTATCACATTTTATGGGAATGTTCTTTAAATAAATTTCATAGTCTTCTAATGTATTTTTCACCCAAACAACTTGTGCACAATATGAACTTGCAGCTTTGTATTTGGCTTCCACCGTAGATAATGCAACCGAATTTTATTTCTTGGAAGTCCAAGAAATAAGTGCATGTCCTAAAAATTGGTATGTTCCAGATGTGCTCTTTCTATCTATTCTACATCCACCAAAATCTGCATCTGCATTGGTTTTTAAATCAAAGTTATTAGATTTTGGATACCATAATCCTAGATTAGGAGTTCTTTTAAGATACCTAAGGATTCTTTTAACAGCTTTAAGGTGAGATAACTTAGGATTAGCTTAGAATCTCGCACAAAGCCCTACGCTAAACATGATATCCGGTCTAGTCACGGTAAGATAGAGTAAGCTACCTATCATTCCCCTATATGTCTTTTGATCAAAATTTTCTCCACTTCAATCCAAATCTAACTTAGTGGAAGTACTCATAGGAGTATTTATAGCTTTTGAACCATCTATGTTAAATCTTTTTAACAATTCTAATGTATATTTAGATTGATTAAGAAATATGTCATTACTAAGTTGTTTAATTTGTAATCCTAGAAAGAAGGTTAATTCTCTCATTAGGCTCATTTCAAATTCATGACTCATACACTTGGCAAATGATTCACAATAGTGAATCATCTGAAGAACCAAAAATAATATTGTCAACATAAATTTGAACAATAAGAAAATTATTTTTAAAATATTTGATAAATAATATAGTATCAACCTTGTCTTTTGTAAAATTATTTGAAATAAAAAAGGAACTAAGTCTTTTATACCAAGCTCTAAAAGCTTGTTTTAGTCCATAGAGAGCCTTAGTTAATTTAAACACATGTTTAGGAAGAAGAGAATTTTCAAATCTGGGAGGTTATTCAACATACACTTCTTCAGAAATAAAACTATTTAAGAAGGTACTTTTGACATCCATTTGAAATAATTTAAAATTATTACTACTAGTATAGGCAAGGAGCATCATAATGGCTTCTAATCTTGCCATAGGAGTGAAGGTCTCTTCGTAATCAATACCTTCTTCTTAGTTGAAACCTTTGACCACTAGTCTAGTCTTATTTCTAACCACGATACCGCTTTCATCTTACTTATTTTTAAAGACCAATTTAGTACCAATAACTAAATGGTCACTAGGTCTAGGAACAAGCTTCCATACCTCATTCCTTTCAAATTGATTCAATTCTTCTTGCATTGCAATAACCCAAGAATCATCTTTCAAGGCATCGTCAATGCACTTAGGTTCAACTTGAGAAAGAAAAGCGATATGGGCATAAAAATTTTTAAAAGAACAAGTTTGAACCCCTTTCGTTGTGTCTCCTATAATTAACTCCTTGGGATGGGCATCTACATACTTCCATTCCTTAGGTAAGAAAATTTAGGAAAAAGATGCATTCAAGTTACCATTTTGAAGAGAGGGTTCATTCAAATTCAAATCATCAAAACCAAGATCATCATTAAAATCGTTTTTCTTAAATTTAGAAAATTTATTAAAAACTACATGAACAGACTCTTCTATAACTAAGGTTCTTTTGTTAAAAATCTGAAAAACTTTAGAAATAGAAGAGTAACCAAGAAAGATTCCTTCATCGGATTTAGCATCAAATTTTTCTATGGTATCCTTTTTATTCAAGATAAAGCATTTGCAACCGAAAACTTTAAAGTAAGAAACATTGGATTTTTTATTATTTCATAATTCATACGGAGTCTTAGATAAAGATGGTCTTACTAGAACTCTATTCATGACATAGCAAGCTGTGTTCACGGCTTCGGCCAAAAAATATTTAAGTAAATTATATTCATTTAACATGGTTCTTGTCATTTCTTATAAATTTTTATTTTTTCTTTCCACTACTCCATTTTGTTGAGGATTCCTCGGAGTAGAGAAGTTATGGTTATATCCATTTGTTTTACAAAAATTTTAGAAGTCACGGTTTTAAAATTCACCACCATAATCACTCCGAATTGATGAAATCATGAAACCTTTTACGTTTTGCGTAAGTTTACAAAATTTAGAAAAATATTTAAAATAATTATTTTTATGAGCTAAGAAATAAGTCCAAGTGTATCTACTATAATCATCCACAATTACGAAGGCATATTTGCTACCTCCTAGGCTTGTTATGTCAATTGGTCCAAATAAGTCCAAATGGATCAATTACAATGGTCTACTGGTGCTAATTTGATTTTTTGGTTTGAAACTAGTTTTTATTTATTTTCCTAGTTGACACACATCACACACTTTGTCCTTGACAAACTTCATATTGGGAATCCCTTGTACTAACTCTCTAGATGAAATCTTAGATATTAGTTTCATGCTTGCATGACCTAATCTCCTATGCCAAAGCCAAGCATCATCATTCAAAACCGAAAAACACATTTCATTACTTAGTTCATTAATATTAATGGTGTAGATATTATTTTGTTTTAAAGTAATCATGGATATGTTATTATTTGGTTTTTTAATAATACAAACATTAGATTCAAATCTAACAATATAACATTTATCACATAATTGACTAATGCTTAAAAGATTATGATTTAGTCCATCAACTAGCAACACATCATCAATCGAAAAACTTGATTTGTTACCTATGGTTCCCTTGTCAATGATTTTGCCCTTGTTATTATCTCCGAAGGTGACATACCGTTCTTCTTTGCTAATGAGCATAGAGAAATAAGATGAATCTCTGGTCATGTGCCTTGAGTATCCACTATCAAGATACCATCTCTTGCTCCTAGCTTGTGAGTTTGTCTACAAAAGAGGATGGTTTTTAAGTATCCATTTGATTTTGGGTGCCCCACAAATTGATCTACTAATTTTGTAATTTAATATTAAATTATTTATGGTTCCTTTAGGAACCCATATCAATTTATGTGGACTAATTTTCTTAAATAGACATTTGTAAACAACATATCCAGTTTTACCACAAAAATTATATTTCAAATGGGGTGATACATGCAATGTGGGTCCTTTAATGAAGGTGGTGGGATTTCAGTGAGATCTACTCATAAATCCAATTCCACTTCTATTTCTGACGTGACCCTTGTTTGCAAGAATCATGTCCAAGCCTTTACTACCGACCTTAAACTTGTTTAGGGTCTCTTTAAGTGACAAATTCTCATTTTTTATTGCTTCTAAGTATTCACACTTAGAGCATAGGGATAAAGAAGGGGTTTGGAGACTATCAAACTTATTTTGTAATAAAGCATACTCTTTCTTTAATAAAATGAACTTCTTACTAATAGTTCTACATTCATCAAATAATTCATGAAAAGTGATAGAAAGTTCATCGAAAGATAACTCTTCATTAAATAACTCACTAACCTCTTCACCTAAGGTCATTAGCACGAAGTTGGCCTTCTCTTTATTGCTTGCTTCTTCGTCCTCAGAGTTACTTAAATCATCCCATGTAGCCTTTAATGCTTTCTTCTTCTTTGGTTGCTTCTTCTTGGATTAGGGGCATTCATTTTTGAAGTGCCCCAGCTTCTTGCATTCGTAGCAAATGACTTGGTCCTTTTTATGTTCAAGTTTGTTTTTACTATCATTTTTAAATTTATTCTTTCTTATAAATTTTTTAAATTCTCAAGATAAAAGTACAATGTCATTGTCACTGTTCTCATCACTTGATGTTCCTTTCAAGTGATTTTCTTGTGTTTTTAGTATCATATCCTTTCTGTTCTTTGGAAGGGGATTCTTGAGCTCTTCATGAGCATGGCACGTCATTTCGTAGGGCATTAGAGACTCAATAAGTTCTTCGAGAGGAAAAGTTTTAAGATCCTTGGCCTTTTGAATGGTCGTAACTTTTGGATATCAACTCTTTGAAAGGGATCTAAAAATTTTAATTACAAGTTCAAAATTAAAAAAACCTTTATCAAGTGTTTTAAGTCCATTGATGACATCTGTGAAGCGAGTGTACATGTCTCTGATGGACTCACTTGGCTTTATTCGGAAAAGTTCATAGAAATGCACAAGAATGTTAATTTTGGACTCTTTTACTTGGCTAGTGCCTTCATTAGTGATCTCAAGAGTATGCCAAATATCAAAAGCCGATTCACAAATCGAAATGTGATTAAATTCATTTTTGTCGAGAGCGCAAAATAAGGCATTCATAACATTTGCATTTAAAGCAAAAGTCTTCTTCTCCGATTCATTCTATTTGCTCATCGGAAGAGAAGATTTTTTAAAATCATTTTCGATGATGCTCCAAAGCTCAAAATCCATGAAAATAAGAAAGATTCTCATACGAGTCTTCCAATACGTGTAATCCAACTCATTAAATATAGGCGGACGTGTAATAGAGTGACCCTCTTGCATGCCGAAATAAGCCATCTCTCTTCGGTTTTAAACTAAATATGAGAGTAATAGGGTGAACCTTGCTCTGATACCAATTGTTAGGATTAGAGAGGCACTAAGAGGGGGGGGTGAATTAGTGCAGCAGATTAAAAAGTTTGAAACTGATTTCGTAAATAGCTAGTTCGTATGGAGATTTCAATTCAACGAAAGATGAGTTAGTTGAAGTAGCTTGAGTAAAGGAAATGAAATGCGAATGATTTACAGCTAAGTAGAGAAACAATTCAGAAATTTAAACACACACATTCAAGAACACCACGATGTAGAGTAGTTCGGTCAAGTGACTTACATCCACTTTCGAAGCCTTCTCCAAAGAGACTCCCAACTTCCACTGGCAAATCTTGTTAAAGGGGAAGGACCAAATACATCTCTTATAATCCTTTTACAAGTGGTTCACACTCTTACAGATTTTTCAAAGAGAAAGAGGGAGGTGAACACTAGCTATCAAAACAAGGCTTTATCAAAGCTTTGCTCAATTCTAACTCTCCAAAAGGGTGCCCTTTCTGCTGAGAAAGGAGGGGTATTTATAGACTCAAAGAGGATTCAAATTTGAGCTCCAAATTTGAATTCTTTTTGGGTTTCCCGATGCTAGCGGTGGCACCACCACTGACGTGCCACCGCCTTTCAGTGGCAATGCCACCGCTTGTCAGTGTCAAACTAACAATGTACTAGGCGGTTCCATCACCCAAGGCAGCGGTGCTACCGCCCAATCTCTTGGGTGCTGGGAGGTGCCACCACCTAGGCTCTTGGCCTCTGGACGGTTCTACGACCTAGTCCATTCAGCAAAGCTGATTGGGCCCTATTTTAGGCTCAAATCACCCCAATAAGAGCCCGATTGGCCCCTACTAGGTTTAAATATGATTATTTCTTAATCCTTATCCTAATTATGTGCTAACTATAAAATTTAAACATAATTCTAAGTGATTTAAACTGATATTCTTCAAGTCTAATTTTGGCGAGCTTTCCGACGAAATTCTGATGGACTTCCGACACTCCTTCGGATTTCTTCCGACGGACTCCCATCAGGCTCTCGGATTTTGTGGTGAGTTTAATGAGTCTTTGGCAAGCTTCTGAACCTTCTCAGTGATCTCCACAAACCTCCGACAATCTTACCGGTGAACTTTCGAAACCTTCGGCAAGTCATTGATTCTATCTCGATTGGTTCCGGCAACACTTCCAACGATCCTTCGGACTTCCGGTGAACTCTCGAACTCCCGATAAACTTGACCTCGGTAAATCGCTTTATGTTTTCATCCTATCATAGTTAATCCTGCATACTTATCTCGACAATATGGATTAGAATAAATAATCCATCTATGTGAATATCCTATGAATAAAATTTTAATGATGGATTGTCAAGTTGACAAATTAATTTGAATGAAATCATTTGTTTCAAGCGAATCATGAACCTTCTTTTGATTTCTTGATAAAATTTCTTATGCATGAAACAAATTATTTTCCTTGCTATTTGTTGACAAATGAATCATGATTGATATTATTGCTATTATACATCCTATGATTTATGTTGTAGAGAAAGAATTTATAAATCATGATGCAATGAGATCTTTTATGCAATAATCAAGTACTCAAATGATTCTTTGCTAAAGAAAATATTTATACTTCATGATCTCTCCGATTTACAACTCAAATTCTTTTGATCCTTTTAAGAAAATTTTTATCTATATCATGATCTTGATGAAATGTCTTATGCTTGGATGGAAAACAATCTAAGACATGTTATTGATATATCAATATTTGACACTCAAATTTTTTTTATGATTCATGATGGATTTAGATCTATTATGCATAAATCAAGTTATTCTTTTTACTACCAAATGAATCATGACTTGATCTTTGATATTGATATTTCTTTTATCATGATCCTTGGTTGTATAATGATTTCGCTTTATTAAAAATTTTGTCAATTGAATCATGTCCTTCTTGATTTTTCTTGATATCATGACATGATTTCTTTATATGGCTTGTATAATGATTGAAATTTTTAGCCATTGAATCCTTCTTTCTTTCGATATTGACAAAGGGGGAGCTAGCTTGTTGAATTAATATTCATGACTTGAATTTTGATGATTGAAATATGTATGTCAATATTCACTTTTATCTCATTTATTATGATTTGAAAATTTGATAAATTACAATATTGCATTCTCCCTTTCTTTTGACAATGATAAAGGGGAGACCAAATCGGTAGCTTGGCATATCATAAAGAAATCAAAGTACAAACTTGCTATGTTGCTAGCCTACAAAAGAGAAAAAGAACTTGAATATTAAAAAATTATTACCTTGCAATTTTCAAGAAAAGTAAAGTGCAAATTTGCACAAGAAGCAAGTGTTGAATTGCTATGCTTGGACATCTTTAAAAATCTTGCCATCTTACATATCTTGAAACTTGCTATGATTGAATGGTATTATTGGATGTTGTATTGCAAAGCTATGCTTAAATGTTGTATAATGTGATTGATAGCTAGTATAATTGTAAAATTTGCATATCCTTGAAAACTAGCTATGATGCAACTTCTCCTTTTTGTTGATGACATAGGGGGAGATGTAGATTGATGACTTCATAAATTGAATTGAATATTTTATATATTTGTATGATGGTTTGATTATTCTCATAACTTGTGATGAATGTTGCTTGGATATGGGATAATCCAAGGTTTCTATCAATGGCATATTGATAGGGGGAGTTTGGTTAAACTTCGGGGAGTTATGGTTAACTCTGTTAGTCATCAATTAGTTATTATTATCAAAAAGGGGGAGATTGTTGAATCTCATATTTTGATGATGAAACTAATTGATTGTGTTTTGTGATCTAACTACATTTTGAGTTACGCAAGTCTACTATCGATCACGTCAAGATATTGGATGTCGAGCCGGAGGTTCGGTCGACAATTGGCAGAAGACTTCGGACGTCAGGCATCGGGCCAAGAAGAGCGAAGTTGCACCAAGGATATCGGGGTTGCGGAGGTCAACTGCCGATTGGGCAACAAAACGCAAGAGAGGATGATGCGTTGAAGAATCAGACGAAGCGTCAACCAATGACGTGCCAGGCAACTGAATATCAATTCGCATTGTAATAATTGTCTAGATCGAAGTAGAGTTTTTGTTTGTGTATGTACAGGATTAACTACGATAACGATGAAGACGTAAAGTGAAACAAAGTATCGAAAGACAAGTATGATGGATCGTTGGGAGTTCAAGAGTTCGACAGAAGTCCAAAGATTCGTTGGGAGTACTGCCGAATCTGGCTGAGAATGAGTAAGGAGCTTGCCGAAGGGTTTTTAGAAGTTTACCGGAAGGTTCGTCGGAAGTTCACAGAGCTAGCCAAGAAAGATCGGAGCTTGCCAAAGAAGCTCGGTGGAACTCGCCAAGATCATCGTGAAGTCCAGGAGCTTGCCAGGAGTCCGCATAATGGTTTTCGAGGGTTCGTCGGAAGATCGCCGGAAGCTCGCTGGAAGAAGTCTTGACTGTTGAATCTCGGATTTTGATGATGAAGTCAATTGGTGAAATATTTGTGCTAATTCTCTTTGTCAAGATAAGTGTGCAGGAACAACTACGAAGGGTAGAAAACATAAAGTGATTTACCGAGGTCAAGTCCGTCGAGGATTCAAGAGTTCATCGGAAGTCCGAGAGATGTTCGGAAGTGTTGCCGGAACCATCAAAGATCGAATCAGGGACTTGCCGAAGTTTTCGGAAGTTCTTCTCAAAGATCGTCGAAGGTTCGCGGAACTCACCGATGATTGAGCTAGCCGAAGACTCGTTGAGCTCTCCATACAATCCGGAGTATGCTGGGAGTCCACTGGAAGCAATCCGAGGGAAGCATCGGAAGCTTGCCAAAATCTCGCCGTGAAGCTCGCCGGAAGATGACTTGAAGCATGTCGGTTAAAATCACGTTTAGTTGTGTTTTGTGTTCGTAGTTAGCACATGAGTAAGGCAAGGATTTGAGGAAAGTCCTGCCTAAATTAAGTAGGGGCCAACCAGGTCTCTACTGAGCCAAGTTTAAGGCTCAAACTAGGCTCAGCCTGGGGCGGTGGAACCGCCCAGCCTGGTGCGGTGGAACCGCCTGGCTGGGGCGGTAGCACCGCCCCAGTCACAATACCAGAGGCGGTGGAACCGCCTGGCTGGGGCGGTGGCACCGCCTCTGACCACCAGATCTTGGAACTCCAAATTGATTTTGAATTTGGAGCCCAATTTTGAATCCACTTTGGATCTATAAATACCCCTCCCTTTCCCAGCTGAAAGGGTAACCCTTTTGAGCAAAAAGTCTAAGTCTTGAGTTCTTGAAGTGTGTTGTAAAGTCTTTTTTTGCTAGTGTTCACCTTCTTCCTTTCCTTGAGAGATCTTGTACAAGTGTGAACATCTTGTAAAGGGTTGTAAAAGGGGTGTTTGATCCTTCCCCTTCAAAGAGATTGCTAGTGGAAGAGCGGAGCCTCATCGTAAAGGCTTCAAGAGTGGATGTAGGTCATTTGACCGAACCACTATACATCCTTGTGTCCATGAATGTGTGAGTGCTTACATTCTTGAAGCATTTCTTTACTTTGCTGCAAGTTATTTAGTTCATATTTATTTCCTTTACGCAAGCAATTACTTTCAAGTTCTCTTTCGTCAAATCGAGATCTTCCTACGAACGTGAGTTTTCGCAAATCGGATTCAAGAATACGATTTTAATCCACTGCACTAATTCACCCCCCCCCCCCCCCCCCCCCTCTTAGTGCCTTTTAGATCCTTTCATTGACTTGTCGAACTTTGTAATAACTTAGAAAATATCTTTAATTTTATAGTTAGCACGTTAATTTGGGTTAGGATTAGATATTAATCCTATAACTCAAATAGGGGCCAATTGAGCCTTGTTTTGGACCAATTTGGGTTGAGTTTTAGGCCTAAACCAGTGAGCTGGAAGGGTTGGGCGATGGCACCGCCCAAGAGCCGAGAGCTAGGCGGTGGCACCACTGCCCTGGGCGGTGGAACCACCCAATACACTGTCAGTCTGACAACTAACAGGCGGTGGCATTGCCAACACCGGAAAGAATGAAAGTGATTCTGGAGCCCTTTTGAGGCCTATAAATACCCCTCTCATTCATGGATGAAAGGGTATTTAGAACTGAGATAAAAAGAGAGAAAACTCTGTTGAAAGTGTGTCAAAATCTTCCCTCTAAGTTTTAAGTATTTTCTAGTCTAAGAGAGGGGTGAGAGGCCTTGTAAGGGTTATCTCCTGAGCCCGTCAAAAAGAGAGGTGCTGTAAGAGAGTTCATCCTCGCCCATTGGAAGGAGGATAGCTAGTGGAAAAGTCAATGGCCTCAAGTGAAGAGTAATCGGGAGTGGACGTAGGTCATATGACCCGAACCACTATAAATTGGTTTACGTTTATCTTATTGTCATTTACATTATTGCAAACCATCTTTACTTTGATGCTCTACTTCATTATCTCTTTCTTACATATGCTTTCAAGTTAAAACGTAATCGAAATGGTTTCAAATGAAACGTTATTCTTTTTGTACCTCTTAGTGCCACTTGATCCCTAACAGAGTGGATGTAGGTCGCGATGACTGAACCATTATAAACCTGATTTGTATTTCTTTTTATACTCTTTATTGCTATTGCTCACTAATTTAATTACTTACTACACTTACTCATATTCTAAGTTAAACATATTTTCGATATCAATTTCATCGAACGAATTTTTAAATCGATTTTTATTTAAAAAACATTAATTCAGATACCCCACCCTTATAATGTCTTTATGATTCTAACAGTATCTTTAAAAAGATTTTAACATAATTTTAAATAACTAATCATTAAGTTTGATATTTTTAGATAAATTATATAAATAAGTATAATTTAGTTCATTTTCGAATGTAATAGGTCAACCGTTACCAAACCATCTCACTCTTACAAACCTAATAAAACATGACTATAACAAGGATTATGTTTTTTTTTCTATTTTATAGTAAATTTATGACCTTATTCTATCAAAATTTATATATTTTTAGATATATTCGACAAGCGAGCATATCTTAATTTATTTTTTAGTATAACAGGATTAACTTCAAAAATCCATTTGAAATTTTCATAATTGTACTGTAACATCATTCCAATAAAAATTACATATTTTTTCTATTTTTTGATAAATCTAAGATAATTAATTTTCTAATTTAACATGTTTTTATGAAGTTGTATGAATAAATATATTTTAATTTACTTTTTAGTATAACAGGTGAACTTCCACTCAGCATTCTTAAATTTTAACAATTCTACTATAATAGGTTCTAACAAAGATTTTAATAAATTTTTTAATAATTAATTATTAATTTAATATATTTTACGAATGAATATAATTTAATTTATTTTTAAAGTAACAAAATCAAGTTTAACCAAGTCATCTCAATTTTTTAAAACTCTACTAGAACATAATTATAACAAGGATTTATCTTATTATTGTCTAATTATGCCTTTAAAATCTTATGTATCAAAATTGATATATTTTATTATAAATTATCATAGAAAATATAAGGTTGATGTAAGAGACTAAAGAAGAGGAGAAAAAAATGAAAAGGTGAAAGGAGAGTAGGGAAAAGGAAGAGAGTGAGGTGGAGAAAGAAAAAGGAAATACAGACGCTTATTACAAAACGGAGAGAGAAAGGAGGGCATATGACAATACAAAAAGGAGAAAATGAGAAAATGACTCAAAACGAAGGTTGGAGAAAAAGACTCAATTGGCTTGGGTGAATGAATATGACCGATTTAAAGAATCTATGAGTAAAATTTTGATGTTTATGAAAAACACCCTATATCAAAACAATTATAAGGTAAAAAAAATTACGAAACACTATTAGATAAATTACACTTAATTCAAAACCTATTACAAATTGCCATACCGGCCACCCCAATTGCAACATCGGCTTATCAATCAAGGTGTTCCGCCTGCAAAGTTCCCAGCGGAAACCTTCACTTACGCTCTATCTAAATAAAATGGTTAAGTAATCACAACAAAATATCAGACACAACATCAAGACAGCAGACAAGAATGAGACCATAGACAATGAAACTGGATCTTATGATAGCAGACACAACATCAAGACAGCAGACAAGAATGAGACCATAGACAATGAAACTGGATCTTACGATAAAAGGCTATTGAAAGAACTGACAGAATATGAATTGATTGGACGAAACGCCAGACAGTCTAAAACATTGCAAAGCAGAAGATCAATAGATGGATGTCTCATTCAAAATTGCAATTACTAAAATATTGTCTTACAAGCAAGCATGTTAAAAATTGCATAAGCTCTCTTCAACAATAATGTTCAAAGAGAAGAATAACAAAAAGTAGCTGATAAACAAGACTTCATGATGATCCAACACCAAAGACATTGTCACTATCGTTTTAAACTTCAGTAGATGCAGCCTTCTTCCTTGAAGTTGCTTGGGTCCCTGGAAAAACAGATCCAATCATACTAACTGTTTACAAGTGTGGTAGAATTAAAAATCAGGAAGACCAGTTTGGCAGTTATCTTGTAAATCTAGTCTATCATATTACATCCAAATGAACATACTACAATTCCATCTTCAATAGCAGATTTATTCTGTCACTTCAGTTGCAATGACAGCTATAATTAACAACATTGATTTTCCAACTACTTCAGGCTGGCTATGATTACAAAATGTAATCATCATGTTTACTTTCAAGTCCCCACTTGTTTTTTATGTTCTTTTCATTTCATTTCTAGGGGCACACCAGATTCAACAGCAATCCACATGGCACAGAATGTAAAACTGGCACCTGCCTTTCCAGCATGGCCAGGAAGCAATTAGGCCAAAACTTAAACACTGGTTGATACTAATCAACCAACCAATCGAGTAGAATGAAAATCAATAAATAAAATACCTTCTCTAAAGTTACTCTTGAACCTACGAGGCACATGACGAAGATATCTCATCCTTCCTGTACCTGTTGTCTTTCTCCTTATTGCTTTCACACTCCAGTTATCTGTTGCAAAAAGTTATTTTCAGCATAAAAAAGATGAATGATAAGAACAGACAATTGATACCAAAAAACTCAGAAAATGAGATCAAACATAAGAAGGTAACTATCATTTGATACAGAGGATCCATGTCCATGCATTCAGCAAACAAAGTCCACAAGAAAGAAGGTAAACAGATACAGACAGTGTTTGGGAATGCATTTGCATTTTTAATGTACAGTTGGAGAAAGAGGTTTGAATGAGCATGCAGTTGTGGAATACTTTGAGTATTTGATAAACAATAGAATAAAACTATGTTTTAAATGTGTATTGGCATAAGTATCGTTTGGTATAATTGTATTTCAAAAATCCATTAAATATTTTGTGATAAATTTACCCTTCTAATAGTTTAAATTTTTATTCAAAAAATGAATACAAATTCTCATTTAAATAAATAAATAAAAGTATGTAATCTTATAAAAATTTCATATGGCCCAAATATATAATAAATAAAAAAATATAATTAAATATACAATAATCTTTAAAAATAAATAAATAAAAGTTCATCTTATAAAAAATATAAATCATGTTGGTTTATCACTAAATCATTTTGATAATCTTGAAATTTTATATAAAGTCATAAGGATATTTTTTAAATTTAAAAAACTAAATTAGCATCTCACAAATGCTGAAATGCTAATGCTACCCTAAGATAGCATCAGCATTTGAACATTTCCAATGCAACATCCAAATGTGATTTTAAAAATATAATAAATAAAAATATATAATCATATAAATAAATATAAAATAATCTTTAAAAAAATAAAATTTCACCTTTTAGAAAATATAAATCATGTTGATTTATCACTAAATCATTTTGATAATCTTGAAATTTTAGATAAAGTTATAAGAATGCTTTGGGAATTTAAAAATTAAGCTAGCATCTCACAAATGCTGAAATGTTGATGCTACCTGGAGGGAGCATTAGCATTTAAGCATTTCTAATGTAACATCCAAACTATATGTGATTTAAAAAAATATATATCAAACACCAATTTAAATTTGAAATGTACATTGGATCCTCAATACACATTTTAAATATCTTCCCAAATGCACCCATAGTGCCTATTACACATAGAACCCATCAACTGACAGTAAATAACAGCAACAAAATATTATAGAATTATGCCAAGACTTCAAACATTTTCCCTTACCCATCAAAAACAAGCATAGAGAACTTGAACCCTAAACTTAGAAAAATCTATTTAACTAAAGCAATACATAACTAAGAACAATTTAGAAGCCACCAATAACAAACCCAGTTTAAACATCATACTCATTTACATAGTAATCATGAAAAAGAAGACCAAACCGCTCACTATCCTACCCTAACATTCCATCTTCACAAAGAAAAGGCTCTTTTAATATATAGAGGAAACTATTCTTAAGCCAAGAAACTGGCTTAAAATTTAAGAAAGCATCAATCCCAAAAATAAAAGATCTCAAGGTGCAAATAGTAGCACAAGTTTCGTGAGCTTTCTATCAGACACCATCATTCATCATGAAAAGAAAGAAATTTAAAAAGTACTAAAGGATCTAAATACCTAAAAAAATACACAGTAAAAATCCTGATATATTAAATACTCTCCACCTATCAAATTCGACACATGATCTTCCTCAGCAAGTCTGACCAAAATAACCCAACGGCATTTGCCACATCAGTGTCAAACCCTAATTGAAAATATCCTCCAAATCAATTCTGCTGGAGAATATTCTCTCGCGGGCGAACTCTCTCTCCCCCACATTTAATACAAAGCTTCCACACCCTAGCATTCAGGGACCTCACCAGGTACACTCCGGCACTTGATTTGCAGGAACCTTAAACCAACTTAGTAGCCATTGCTTCTAGAGACATAAGGTCGAGGATTCTACGGCGACTACTCTGGTCAGATTGAGTGAGCTACAAGACGTAGGACCAATGGCCGTCATTGACATCAACAAATCAAATCTTGAGGGACAACAGATGAACAGTGTAAATAGAACACGAGCACCGAGTGCCAAAAATGGCCTTCAACCGACGGTTAGCCAAACCCTTCGTATTCCAGGCTCATCGCATACGTGTGTATATATATATATATATATATATACATATATATACACATATATATATGTATATATATAAAGCAAGAAACTAAATGGAAAATGAAAAATGTAAAAGATGACACGGAGGTCACTTCGTACACTTGCGGATCCGAGCGGCAGGGTAGCCGCAGGAGCCGCACCGGCTCTTCTGGAGGTGGAAGCTCCTCCGCCCACACCTCACGCACAGAGTGTGGGTCTTGTTCCTCCGCTTCCCGAAGCTCCCCGTTCCCTTACCCTGCCGCCATGAGAAGACAGTCAATCAGAGTTAAGGATCGATGCGAGTGTCTTCCAAGAGAAATCAGAGGAAGCGAAACGGAATCAGGATGGGGGACTCGACAGGGATTCAAGACGACTGCTCACCATCGCGCGTCCGTGTTCTCCTCGATCGGCCCTTCTTCAGGGTTGGCGGCCGCGAGATCAAGAAAGGGAAAAGAGGGAAGGGCGAACCGAGAACCCTAGAAATTAGGTTCAGCTCTTTCTTTTATACGCAGCGCGGAGCAATCCGAGCCGTCAAGCTGACGGACGCGATTCGGACTCGGCGAGAAGACACATCCTAGCCGTTGAAGCGTACGTCGATGCATCAAAATGGAGGTGGGTTTCTAAACAAAAATGAAATAAAGAAGAAAAATTAGAAAAGGGAAAAATCTCGTTTATGTCTTGCGAAATAATGTTGATGGAGATCCAATTTTTTAGAATTTTTCCCAATCGTGTTTGATTCCATTATCGCAGATAGGAAAAAGACAAACTCCTGATTTAATTGCACTGTCCAATACTCGATTCAAACTGAGGTAGGATAAAAAAGGCGTACATAAGATCGATCCAAATCTCGATCCGATCCGTCATATCAGCGAACCAAATTATCGGCATTTACCTGACAGGATTTTGAATAGGCTGAGTCAAATCAGATCAGTGATTAAATAATTTTTATCGGCTCCAATGAGGTAAGTGTGAACGTTACTATGAACTAGCTAAATTAGCATTTTCATAAAGATTGATGCTAAATTGATCATCATCTGTTTCGTTATTTGACATCTATCGCACTTTACTTTGAGAATCGGCGTTTGCAAAATAATTTTGAGATGCACATGTTTTCGAGCTAATTTTTTAAATTGATTTCTGATAACTTGAGATCACCTGTAAGACTATTGTCAAAGATATACTTATGCGGAAGGCAACAATTTTAAAAAATATTTCGAATTAAAAAATATAGCTAAATTAGTTTTTCATAATTAAGTCAGCTGGACACTAAATTGATCATCAATTTGATCTCATCAGCTTCAGATAAATCTGTCATGCTCTTGGAATTTTCTAAAATGAATTTCGAAATGTAACATGCTTTTTATGATTCAAGCATCTCTTATAACACTAGTATCAGACATGTTTAGTATGATGTTCATGTCAAAGATAAAAACTTTGCAAAGTGTTTCAAATCCAAAACCACAAATAAGAACTGATTGACTAATAGAATATTTTCTATATCAAGAATATTTTTTCATACAAATATGATCAATCGGATTGATTGGTCAAATATCGAGTCCTCATTGATCCAAAATAAATATTGATGCCAACATCAGTATCAAAATCCCATCTATTTGAATTATTATTTTTTACACCGTCATTCTTTTCCCCTTTTTATTCAATTTTGGTACAATGGAGAACATCTCTGTCAGTCATACTACTCCTAAATTAGATTACGAAATATCCTGTGCTTGGCATATCTCCCATGCTCCCATGCTGAACCTCAGCCCCTCGCACTACATGGTAAACCACAAAGAAGCCGATGAAGGCCAAGTAATTAATTAATTCCCCCAGGGATCTCGCGTCTTTTCGGAGCAACAGGAATATGTCTGGAATTCAATTCCTAAGGAGGCCTGACAATACGCTTGGGTGGCTGCTGGTTAATGATGGTGAGCTTGGCATGGCCTAATTGGTGAAGGAACCCAGCATTTACAAGGGAACAACCATGTCCCAGAGCTCAGCAGCAAACCATGCAAGTGGAGGTGCTGCAAGCACATGCCCATGGATGTTTGTGTTGTGAGAAGGAAGGGCATGAGATTCCAGTGGAGTACTAAAGGGGTGGCAGCAACCACTGCAGAAGATATCTGTGTTGATCCTCTCATTTGCTTTCTCTTCTCTTTTCTTCTTTCGTCTGCTTTGGAGGGCCGGTCACCCCTCCTAGCCAACAGGGAATTAGTCTTAATGGGATATGGATTCTCAGGTCACTCACTGGCTGTGGCCTTAAAGAAAGCTTTGAGACAGTGGAAAGGCCTTTCAAGGGACTGATGGGAATTAGTTCCATATATACTGGTGTGAGAACATCCTCAGCTGTGAGAGAGTGAGAGCTGCACATATCTGCTGCTTTGGAGGACTATTTGGCTCTGAGACAAGCAAAAGCACACTAGATTTTATTCTGAACACTTGTGTTTCTTGTGGTGTTCTGCTCAAGCTTTGCTGCAGACAAACTCAAACAGCCTCATGGCTTTTCCAGCATCTGAAGTTGCAGTGCTTGGGTTTGTGCTTACTGTGGCCTTCTCACTTGGGTGCTGAGTAAACAACTTGAACAGCTCCGTCGTGTAAAGCTGCAATTCTTGTTTTGGATTACTGTATTATTTCCTGTCTTATTAATTCAATGCTGAGGTTTCCCACTGCAAAATATCTGATCAATCTTTGTTGTTTTCTTCAGCAACAAAACCACTTGTTTTCACCTCTGATTCCAACATATGGATTGCAACCAATGTTATTCTGAATACCAAGTCTAACATCATTGACTGCTATAACTGTTCCTCCACAAATCATTATGTCAGTAATACAATTAGAGCAAATTTGTTAAAAGAGATATGAATATTTACCATTTATCTAGACCTCTCAGTTTTGGCTTCATCTAATATAAAATTATGATTAAATCACGAGGCTGTAGGATCTAAGAAGGGGGTCAAACATATGCCCTTTTTCTCTCTCGCATGCGAAAAGACTGTTTCCTTTATTCAGATTTGAATTGAGATTAGCTATTATTAATGCAACAAAGAAGACAAAAATCGACCATAATAGGTGCTCCCAATTAGTAAACAGTATCAAACATACCATAGAACTAGAAATATGGTTTGACTAGATTAAAATTGCATGTAAATCAATTAATATATAGGATTATATAATAATTATCCAGTTCATCATCTAGAAACTGTTCATTTGTCGTCAACTAAATAGGTCAAATTTGGTGTTTTTTGGGATGCTGACCTAAATTTTCATTGTTTGGGGGTACCATTTGCAGAACCAAAAACAGGAAAAAAAACGGAGATTGACTTCGGGTCTCAAGAATGCTGACGCGGCAAACGGAGATTTGCGCTCTCCCGGTCCTCCGTCAACCTCGGAGCCTAATCTATGACGCCGTCACCTCGGACAGGAGACGGACCGTTAGTTGTCGTCGCTCTTTGTAGCTTCTCCCTCCAGTATTCTTTTGATCTTTTATCCTCGTCCCTTTTTTAGCTTGTCATTATAATAAGCCAACAACCTTCCTGATTTCTCTCAAACCACACCCCCCTCCTCCCCCGCCCCCACCCTCTCTCTCTCTCTCTCTCTCTCTCTCTCTCTATCTATCTATCTATATATATATATATATATAGACACATTGTCTAACTTCTCTAGCTAGAAGGACATGACGATGTTAGGTTCTGCGTAGGAGCTAAAAAGCTAGAAGAGAGAGGACAAATATATACTTCTTTCAGTGATTTTAGGTTTTCTTCTTCACCATTTTATCATTTCCTTTTGCTCTATAGATCAAGAGGTGGTGAAAGAGGCATGTTGCAGGACATGATCGAACCGTCTTCGGTGGAGTTCTTCATCGTAAGCCTTCTGATCTTCTCCTTTCAGTTTTTCTAGTCGTCAGAATAATCATCTTTTATCTCTCTAAATTTTTCGTTGACTGTACTTTAGATGGTATTTTTCTTAGGAAGTTATCATGATTTCATAAAGGAAAACTGAACACATCATTAGAAAAGCTGCGTCTTTAATCTTAGTGTTTTCTAGTTGTTGCTGGAAGAAGCTCCTTCAACAATGATGGAGTTTCATCAAATCTCTTCAGATCTCACACTTCGCCTTCCACTGCTGCTTTACTCGTGATATTTTGCCTTCAAGATAGACTTTTTTCACCAAAATGTCGTTTTTCTTGTATTCCTAGGCCTCTCAAATTATCTACCTGAGCGCTTCGTATATAGAACTCATGTTCAAGCATGACCTCCCTCTCTGCTTTGTATGTATCCCAATTTCGAAAACGTTATCTACAGGAGGATTATTGAAAGGCTCAAATTAGTTGTATGAGAGAGAGAGCGAGAGAGAGAGAGAGAGAGAGAGAGAGAGAGAGAGAGAGAGAGAGAGAGAGAGAGAGAGAGAGAGAGAGAGAGAGATACTGGTGGTCAAGCACATATACTTATCTGCCGGTCTCATCTAAACTTTGCCGTCCACACATGATGCCCATTAGAATCCAAGTTCCTTGCAGGACGCTAAAGCGCCCCGACCTATATCATTTGGACAAGACCTTAACTATTTTGATGTTGGAGAATCTTGCACTTTGGCTTCGTTGCATGTAGTAAGCCAAAGGTGTTTTGTCTGACATTTTATCTTCGAAGTCCTTATTACACTCCAAATGCCTCAGATCAACTTTCTCGTCTTTACTGCAGGTTTGTATAACACGCGTAGTATCGTGATATCGTAGCACGAAATTTCGAATACACAAACATATACTTGTAAACCTTCCTATAGAAGTGATTACATGCATACATGATACATTCACATGCATATGACCACGTGAAACGCAACGTTAGTGGTCGACGGCAGGCCTGTCTTCTCTCTCTGAAGTGGCCACGGCGGTGGCCACGGAGGAGTAAGTCGATAGGCGGACTTGTCATCATTATTTAGTGTGAAGAACACGTTATCATCTCGCCAGGACCGAACGTTCTCCTCTCTCTCTCTCCTTGGGCACCACCACATAGCCACCGGCAGTGGTCAACTGTCCGTTGACTTCTCCTTTGCCCAAACCAAAATGGAGATCACACGCGACGCGAGAGAGAGAGAGAGAGAGAGTTTCTATGATGCTAGGAAGACACTCAAATCCCACAATACGATGTGTTCTTCGAAAGCAACAACTGTACAGAAAGCATGATGTAAGCTTTTTGAGACGGTGACCAGAAGCGTGCCCTCAAGCGAAGCTTCTTGGTGCCAAAAGTTCCTTAGCAATGTTCTCACAAATTAATAAAAAGTACTGTTTCCTAATGGCCAGTTTGAAAGTTAGGAGTATATATGGATCTTTTTCGTTGTGGTATTTATGATAAGAAGAACTTCATTGTTTTTTGTTTTATTAATTTATTTTTATTTGCGCATTCGCGTTTTGTGGCTGGTTATAAGTAGTTCGTTATTTGAACGCAGGAGGGCATCTCGAGCCCCATCGCTGCGCAGCTGTTCGACTTCTGCGACGACGACGCCGGCGGAGCCACCGGTGAGCTTTTCGGGCGCTCCGATCACCACCAGAACCAATCCCTCCTCCCTCCCTACGAGGACGTCTCCTCATCCTCGTCCTCATCCGCAGCCAGAACCGCCTCGGCGGCCAATACGTCGCTCTGCTGCTACCCCGGCGACGACGCCCCATTCTCCCCCTTTCCCTCCCTCTACGCCCTACTTGACGCACCACCACTGCCCCCCGACCCCGAACCCGACCTCGCCCAATGTCGCTCCTCGTCCTCGTCATCTAACCCCCCTCCTCCTCCTCCTCCCCCCCGGGCACTCTTCGCGGTCCCGCCCACGCCGCCGTACGTCGGGGACCCGTTCGACCACATCCTGCTGACGGAGGCCATTCCCGCTGGGTACTCGCTCGACCGCGGCACAGTGGTCCCGGTGCCGGCGGCTGGGGGGCCACCAAGCCGGCAGCAGCACCCGCAGACGGCGTACGAGGAGCAGCGCTACGCAGCGGCGGTGGCGATGCAGCAACAGCCGGAGCTGGCGGGGCTGGAGGTGCCACCGTGCGGGTTTCTCGAAGGAGTTGGCATGGGGGCGCTGTATGGCAGTGGCAGAGGCGAGACGCAGGGGCTCTTCGGGATTGCGGCGGTGGGACCGGACGCGGGGCTTGCGGGCCTGAACGACGTGGCAGAAAGCGGAGGCCTGTGCTCGTTCGGGCAGGACGCTTTGCCTCGCTTGTACGGCTCCGGCGACTCGCAGGTTTTTGCGAAACAAGACCATACACAACGCAGCGATCATGTCTAACAGTAGCAACGTCAGAAGTTGCTTCATGTTCATTTCGGATCTTGTTCAATCACTGAAGATACAAACTGTCTTCTTTCTCTCATAAAGGTAATTGGCGGAGGCAACCAGCATCTAATGGTTGGCTGCAGCGGCAATGCGTTGCCGCTGCCGGCATCCGACATGTCACCCTTGGACGAATCCACCTACAAGGTCGGCCGCTTGTCAGTGGAAGAGAGGAAGGAGAAGATTTGCAGGTACATGAAGAAGAGGAACGAAAGAAACTTCAGCAAGAAGATCAAGGTAAGCAGCAACTGTTTCATGCAACAGACGTGATTACCTTCTTATGTTTAATTTGTGATCACGATTCAAACTGACGAAAGGTGCTTGCAGTATGCCTGTAGAAAAACTTTAGCAGACAGCCGACCTCGAGTCCGGGGAAGGTTCGCAAAGAACGATGAACTTGGAGAGGTGGCACGACTGAGATCCAGCAACCATGAATTCGACGATGAGGAAGAAGTGAGATCTACATTCATCTTACGTTCTTTTTAAAATGCATTACACTTTTCAAGTCCTCCAACCTCAATAGATATTACCTTGTACAGAGCACCACAGCCGATACAGTTAAAACTCCTTTAGACAATGGACAAGCTAGATACACCGCAAGATCATCAATACTTGGGATTAATGACCTTGCAACGAGTAAACAACTTAGGATTAAGTTAGCCCTCATCCAAAATTAGCCACTGCTGCAAGTAAACCAAATGTGACAAGATCGAGAAAAAGAAGTTCGGTACCTAAGTTTACTTTACAGACAGCGTGTGTTTTCATATACAGCACGTTTCAGATTTTAAAGTGAGATGCATTATCATTTGACATGATGCTCATCTCTCACCCTGATAAACAACTATTGCTGCTTTTAATTGCAGATGGTCATTAAAGAAGAAGATATCTTTGACTCCACTGATATCCGGGAACACATCAGTGGAGTAAACTCATTCAAGTACAACTACACTCTAGAATCCTGGATATGACGCACGTGGCCTAGACGAAGAAAGTTATAGTTGCAGACTTCTTTTTTGCCCCTTCAGCAGCAAAGGCAGCGGATGTTTACCATTATCCATTCAATAAATCAGTTGCGTGGAGACTTTTGTAACCATTGAGGTTTCCCTCAGATTTTCCTTGTATCTACGTTTAAGTTCCAAAGAAGTATATTACTGCATTAAGATGTAGTCATGGAGATTGAGAAACAAGTGTAAAATCTGTATACTTCCAAAGTCTTCAGTGACTGAATGACACAAAGTCCAGTTTTGTCTTACTTCATAAATTTGTAATCTGTTACTTCAGATTTCATGATACATAGTTGTAATCTGGCAATTATACAAACATTAGCCGTCAGATCAAAACAGCCAATTTGCTAGTTAACCTAATTGTCCAAGCAGAATTAAAATTTCAGCAAGAACCTGTCTGCCACAGTAGCATGCAAAGAATCCCTACGACAAATCAAATCATAGAATTCATGAAAATTCTTATTTGAGCAGAAAACACAATTAGTTGGAAAGATGTTTTGAACTCAAACCGGCCAGACTTTTCATGTCAACATCAAGTGTAAACTGCGGATATCAGATCTTAGTCATACAGTTCAAGGAAAGATAAGTAATCAGAAATGGAAAAGCAGTCAATATAGGGTAAGAAAACCTCTTCTGGACCGACATGAGCTAACATGAATGCTTGAGTGCTCCAATACTCACTTTGTTCCAAGAAAAATGGCTCCTACAATCACTCTGCATCGATTGGGCTGTGTTTTACAGAGAAAATTTAAGCAAATACACAAGAAACAAAACATTTTCTAGAAAATGCACTGTGTTACTTAACAGCTATATAGACCTACAAGAAATCGTATTCTTCAACTTAAAAAGTCAGTATAGATTTAGCAGTCATGGAACTAATTCTTTTCTTGTGTCCTTTTTCCATGCTCATCACTAAGGCTCACTAATCCTAAAAAGCTCAACGAACCAGTGTAGGAGTTCTGATGATACAAGTCTAGAGAGGGATAGCTAGTTTTTGAGGAATTTACAGGATTAACCAAGATAATCGTCAAGCAACGGTTGACTTCTGGAAACGACTTCCCAGTGGGGAGGAAACCACACTTGTGAATGTTGTTGTGTGACATATGAGAATAATAAATCTTTCACGACATGTCCCCAAAGTTGCATTCATAGATACAACCAGATCAAGAATCTGCTACACATTATCCATTCCCCCACCCATCGTGACTGCGAAAGCATTTTGCAATTTTAGCCACTTAAGCTCAACTGTCTTGATGAGCAAACAAAATTTTCAAGATAAGACACACATATACTAATAAAAGACAATATTTGATTTTTGTTAACCATGATAAGGATACACAAAGCATTGTTTATGGCAACGATATAATTATGTAACACCATGCCTAACCAATATCAAGGCTGTCATACGACATTTAAATAAATGCTTTGACACGAAAAGAAAACATTTTGAACTGTGAAGAATGAATCAGGTCAATCCCAAACACTCTAGTTGCATGTTCTTATTGGTGGCCACTGCCAGGGGTTGTAAGCAAGAACACCGAAGCAGTTGTGGTGATCTAGAAAAAGCTGACGCTACGACAACCCTAAAGCGAGATATGATCTTCTCACAGAGTTGAGATTTCTCCAATAGCGATGACAGAAACAGAAGCTATTGAAGAAAATGTCGACTGGATGACAAAAATTACTGGAGAAACCCTCCAATTAGGTTTTCTAAAGTGTCCATGTCAGTGGACAAGCTGATAATTTACCCAACACTTTTAAGATTCACATTAAGTATAGAAAAGATCAAACTTTTTACAACCAGAACAGATCTCTACCCTCTACCTGTGCCCACCATTCAATCGCGGAATCTAAAAGCAATCATAACCAAGAACCCTCGTCAAAACCTCTCCGAAATGGATTCTTGCGATGAGGATTTAACGACGCTTTGGTTCCTAGCAGTAGGAATTGAGGAGTAGAGGTTTGGTGTCGGATGGACCGGGTCGCTATCTCAATTTATTACTTATTTTATTGAGGTCGGTAATTTCCATCCAAAATTACGAAAATTATATGAGTTCAAGATTTAAAAATAATTTTTGGTGAATAGTGATGAAATGTAATAGTTTATTATCATAACTATTACAACTACTTTTATTGCTTGCTATTGAGAAATATTATTGCATATTAAAAATTTTAATTATTATTTATAATCAAACTTGAGATTAATTAGTATAGCTAAGAGAAGTTACATACATATATATATATATATATATATATATATATATATATATATAATATGATTGCTTTGGAAAATATCTTCCTTTTTGGTATTTCTCTATTCTCAAAAAGTCACCCCTAAAACTTATGATATCGAAATATCAAAATTATCCCTGAGAACAATGTCAAACTCCTTTTCCATCTTCTATTAGACCAATTAAATATTAAAAAATCTAGGATGATATCACATATGTAATAGAAGAATAGAAAATAAAAAATATTATATTTTTACAAAAAATAAGGTTCTTATTATCGTACAAAAAATTGATGCGCAAAAATTTACAAAATCGAAAAAATATGTATATAAGAAAAATATGTCACCTAGGGAGATCGTATATCCCTGAAATCCTATAGATCCATGGGAGAGGACGAAGGAGGTCAACTGTCCTTCTTTCTAGTGATGATCCACATGGTAGGGGTTACAAAGACACTCATCAAATCATTGCACGATCCTTCTTGCTATCCACATGTCCCAAATAGGGGTTGCTGGTTGAGGAGAAGAGAGGGAGAGAAGAATAGAAGGTGGTAGCTAAAAGGGGCTTAGCCTATGATTCTTTTGTCATGGACAAATTGTAAATGACTTGTTTGGTGTAATGCTTATGTGTGTCTATGTCCTTTTCGGTTTGTTCTAGCTTGTAAAGCTTGTAAAGGGCTTACCAAAAGCTAAATGCCCCATTTGAGTGAGTTTGGTAGCCATTGTTGGCTTGTACATAAAGTTTGCATCAAGTGGACACTTATACTATATTTCGATCTGTAGTGGACCAATTTTATACCTTTGTTGTGCAATCGTTCTGAGCTTATGATGTATATGATTGGAATTTGCATTGGCTCTAAAGTATTTGCTGAAAGGGTGGCTTGTGGATTGTGTGAAGCGCTTTCTTTGTCCCATCTTCTCTTTTGCAAGTTCTAAGGGATTGTAGGAGACTTCGGGGAGGCTAACCTTTGCGGACTGACACATAGTGGTGCCACACGGCTTAGGCAAAACTAGCTAAGTCCATGATAGTTGGTATCAGAGCGGGACAAGCCCACTTAGAAACACTTAGCATGCAAACGTGGGAGCCTTAGTGGGGCTGCGTTGAGGGCAGCCAACATGCACGATTGTTTGGGAAACAAAAATGGAATTGTAAGGGAAGGAGTTGCTCAGAGGAGCGAGCATTCGAGAATGACATTTAGAAGAATGGCCAACCCTTCGCGCAAAGAGGCACCACGAGGACAAACAAGTTGAGAAGAATTACGTAGCACACAAAGGTTGGGATGGCTGAGTTCGAGCTGTGACTCAACGTTAGGACCCAAACTTGATAGTGCTCGAGGCAAGTGGGGTGCTTGGCAAACGTAAGACCGTGCAGGGTGGAGGGGGTTGTTCAATGATCGAAAGAGTTGTGCAAAGCTCACAGAGGTGAGGGGAGTTGCAAACTCAAGAAATCTGATACTCATGCAAGGGCTTGCATGCAGACGATGGACTGTCCGTGGCCATCCCAAGGTGGCCGAAGATCAACACCATAGAGCATTAAAACTTTCTCTTCGGCATGTGCAGGATACTTTCGTAAGAGGCTAAAGTGTGCAGTAGGTTCAGCATGTTGCTAGACCTAGAGGGGTGCAGTAGGAGCTGTATTGGCGAAGAGTCACAATCTAGCAGGTGCATTTACGGAGATAGAACAGTCCACGATTTGTTCAGCAAAGGCAGAGTGGTCCAAGTGTTAGGGATCGAGCGACACTAAGAGAGGGGGTGAATTAGTGCAGCGGATAAAACGATAGACTTCAGCGATTTAAAACAAGCTTCGGAAACTTCGTATGATGAAAGCAACGTTCCGTTTGAACTCGGAAAGATTGCATTTTAACTTTAAAGCATGCGTACGTACGAAGATGAAAAGGAAGTGGAGTATGTAAAGTAAAGGCTTGTAGCAAAGTAAAGAGATAAAATAGAAATTTAAACACACACAATCAAGACGCAGCGATGTATAGTGGTTCGGTCAAAGTGACCTACATCCACTTCCGAAGCCTTCTCTGATGAGGCTCCCTTCTTCCACTACCAAATCCTTTGAAGGGGAAGGATCAAATACCCATCTTATAACCCTTTACAAGTGGTTCATACTCTTACAAGATTTTACAAGAAGAATGAGGTGAACACTTAGCAAGAATAAGACTTTTCAAGACTTAAAACTAAGATTCTAACTTCTCAAAAGGGTTTACTTTTCAGCTAAGAAAGAAGGGGTATTTATAAGCCTCAAAGTGATTCAAATTTGGAGCCTAAACTTAGAGCCAAAAATTTGAATCTTTTGAATTTTTTCGGTGCTGTCAGTCCTGATAGACTAACACACCCAGGCGGTGCTACCGCCTCAGCCAAGCGGTGCTACCGCTTGGTTTTCAAACCGGCGGTAGCACGGTGCTACCGCCCACGGTGCTAGCAGCTGATGCGACTCACGATGCAGTTGGCATGCACAGACTCTGACGTAGCATGCATGCGTATGCAAAGACCGCTGCTGGCGGTGCAGCACATGATGCATGCACATGCACATGTGTTGTTGGGCACATTGCCCAACATAAATCTACATTTGGTTTGGGCCGAAAATTTGGCCCAAACCGATTCCGAACAAGGCCCAATGGGCTCATACTTGGGTTAAAGGATTAACCCCTAAAACTAACCCAAATTGATGTGCTAACTACGAAATTAAAAACATTCCTAAGCTATTACAATGTCCGCAAGTCAAGTATTCTTCCGGCGAACTTCCGACAGTCTTCCGACGATCCCTCGGAAACTATCCTGCGGACTCCCGGCAAGCTCTCGGACTCCATGATGATTTTGGCGAGTTTCTCCGAGCTTCTTTGGAAAGCTTCGATCTTTCTTGGCAAGCTCCGCGAAATTCCGACAAACCTCCCGGCGAACTTTCAAAAACCCTTCGGCAAGCTCCCTACTCGTTCTCAGCCAGTTCCGATAGCACTCCAAACGAATCTTCAGACTTCCATCGAACACTCGAACTCCCAATGATCCATTGCACTGGACTTCGGCCCTTGGTTTCGCTTTACGTCTTCATCCCTTTCGTAGTTACTCCTGCACAAACAAACACCAAACACTCTACTTCGATCTAGATAGTTATTACAATGCGAATTGATATTCAGTTGCCCGGCACATCATTGGTCGGCGCTTCGTCCGATCCTTCGGCACATCGCCCTCTCTAGTGGCTTATTGCCCAATCGGCAGTTAACCTCTGCAACCCCGATATCCATGGCGCAACTCCGCACTTCTTGGCCCGATGCCCGACGTACGAAGCCTCCTGTCGATAGTCGACCGAACCTCCGGCTCGACATCTAATATCCTGACGTGTTTACTTCTGGTGCAACGTTAATTCCTCCAGCATCAACTGTCTAATCCTGATCGATAGTAGACCTGCGTAACTCAACACACAGTTAAACAACAAAACACACTCAATTAGTTTCATCATCAAAATCTGAGATTCAATAATCTCTCCCTTTTTGATGATGACAACTAATTGATGACTGATAGAGTTATCTATGTTAGGGATCGAGTGGCACTAAGAGGGGGGGGGTGAATTAGTGTAGCGGATAAAACGATGGATTTTTCAGCGATTTAAAACAAGCTTCGAAAACTTCGTACGATGAAAACAATGTTTCGTTTAAAACTGATTTTTGCGTTCTAACTTTAAAGCATGCGTACAAAGATAAAAAGGAAGTGGAGTAAGTAAAGTAAAGGCTTGCAGCAAAGTAAAACAGAAATTTAAACACTCATACAATCAAGATGCAGCGATGTATAGTGGTTCGGTCAAAGTGACCTACATCCACTTCCGAAGCCTTCTCCGATGAGGCTCCCTTCTTTCACTATCAAATCCTTTGAAGGGGAAGGATCAAATACCCCTTTTACAGCCCTTTACAAGATGTTCACACTTGTACAAGATTTCTCAAGAAAAGAAGGTGAACACTTAGTAAGAACAAGACTTTTCAACACTCTACAAAAGCTCAAGACTTAAGAATTTTTGCTCAAAAGGGTGCCCTTTCAGCTGAGAAAGGGGGGGTATTTATAGATCCAAAGTGGATTCAAAATTGGGCTTCAAATTTGAAATCAATTTGGAGTTCCAATGTTCTGGTCGACAGAGGCGATGCCACCACCTGTGTTAGTATGTTGACTAACGTACAGGGGTGGTGCCACCGCCCTAGGCAGGCGGTGCTACCGCTCCAGTCTGTTGACTGGGGCGGTGCCACCGCCTGTCAGGTATGCGGTGCTACCGCTCGTATAGGCGGTGCTACCACTCCAGCCAGGCGGTTCAATCGCCTGCCCCATTCGGACAAAGCCGAATGGGCCCTGTTTAGGTCCCAACTTGGCTCAGTAGAGGCCCGGTTGGCCCCCACTGAATTTAGGCAGGATTTTTTTTCTAAATCCTTGCTCTTCTCATGTGCAAACTACGAACATAAAACATAACTCAACGTGATTTGATCCGACACTCTTCAAGTCAACTTCCAGCGAGCTTTACGGCGAGATTCCGGCAACCTTCCGATGCTTCCCTCGGATTGCTTCCAGTGGGCTCCCAGCATACTCTGGATTGTATGGTGAGCTCAACGAGTCTTCGGCTTGCTTCCGAATCTTCCCGATGAGTTCCGCGAACCTTCGACGATCTTTGAGATGAACTTCCGAAAACTTCGACAAGTCCCTGATTCGATCTTGGATGGTTCCGGCAACACTTCCGAAAATCTCTCGGACTTCCGATGAACTCTTGAACCCCCGACGGACTTGACCTCGGTAAATCACTTTATGTTTTCTTCCCATCGTAGTTATTCCTACACACTTATCTCGACAAAGTAGATTAGAACAAATATTTCACCAATTGACTTCATCATCAAAATCCGAGATTCAACAATCTCCTCCTTTTTGATGATGATAATCAATTGGTGATGGAGTTACTCTTAACTCCCCCTATCTATATGCCATAAAGAAAGAATTGCTTGAATTCAATTTTTGAATTCAACACAAGAAATTTAACTTCATGATGACAAAGTTGATGTTGGACAATAAGATGTCAAATAGGTATCAAAGATATCAATGAAGTATACATAATTAAAAACATGATATCAAGAACCTAAATAAGCATTTTAACTTGCAATAACTTGTAAAGCATGGAAAATGCATATTACTGTCAATATATGACAATACACATATTATTTCTCCCCCTTTGTCATCAACAAAAAGGAAACGAGGGATTCATATGTAACAATAAAGGATGGCCGAAAAAGATCGGAAATATAGAAAAGGAAATCAATCAGAAAGCCGAAAATAATGTCACAGTGGCCAAGAAGATGTAATGAAGATAATACAACATATATGTCAACATACAACATAAGTTTACATCGTTCAAAAAGAAAATACAGCATGCTACTCCTCAGGAGGAATGCCAAGATGCCTATACATGTGATCGATCTTTAGGTTCATCTTCCGCATTTCCTTCAAAATTTCAATCTACTGTAGTTTTACTTCATTTAACTCTCTCATGATCGGATCGTCAGAAGATGGAGCAGAAAATGTCAGTGATGTAGCTGCAACAAAAGGATCAGGAGGAGGAGATTCATTTCTCATAAGGACTGGTGTTTCAGGATGGTCTACTAGTGGGGGAGGTATATCACATCTCCTAGGTTGTCTAACCCCTATTCCATGCTCGAATGTACACCTTAGTCGCTTAAGTAGTTTAACGTCAATGATATTAAATCTGTCCACTTGTATTGCTTCTTCATTTAGTGGAATGCAAATATTATGGGCATGCAATAGTTTAGTTATTAAACCTCGATATAGTAACATTGATCCTTTAGAAAGGACCTCTATCACACAATTAGGTAAGAGTAACCAAAACAAAAATGTTGTCCGGTCATGATCCAATATAAGGTACCTAACTCAGTGAAACTGATTTCATCATGATGAAACTGTTTAGGAATGACAATGCTTACAAGAATGTGATGCAAAATCTTAGAGTTAAAAGGTAGTAAATGTTCACAACTCTTGGGGATTATACCTAAATTTGGATTTGCAAACACAGTTTCTAAAGCTTCAGAGTGGGTGGCACCAATCGTGTCCATATCCCATTTTCCTCTAAAATAACATCCTAGTTCTTTTCAACAATTTCAATTAATGAGCATATAGTATTATCACATATTTGGATCTCATTACTTAGAAGATAAGTTGACAAGCCATCATCATTCACGATTAAATTAGCATAGAATAATTTAACTAGCGTAGATAAACAGGTTCAATAATTTACAAAATGGGTAAGGCCTCTAAGTCTGCAAACCACATGATAGGTTCTAGGTTCCTAATTGATTCAAATCAACATATTTTCCTTTATGAATGGGTCTAGAACCAAGTTCGAAAATCTAAGGAAGCTTCTTGTGATCTAAACAAGGATTGGTCAAATGAATCTACCTCCATCCTTTTTCCTTTGTCTCTTGATGTTCTTCTAGGAGCCATTTCTATCTAGGATTGATCAATAATCAATTGAAGAAAGGAATTAAATTAGACAAGAAAAGGAAAGAGAAATAATTCTGTTTTTACCTTAGATTGTTCCTTTGAGATGTAGGAAGCTTGAATCAAAGTAAGATCTCCTTCTTAGGCTTCTAGAGGGAAGAAATGATGCTTGGGAGAGCTTAGAGGAGTGTAGAGAGGTGAGGAAGAGTGTTCGGGCGGTTCTACCGCCGGCCCTAACTCACCCCGTATAAAAGGGGTGTTCAGGCGGTACTACCACCCCAGCAGGCAGTGCCACCGCCATATCTGGCGGTGCTACCGCCGGTAGCACAAAAAAATCCGCATTTCATTTTTTTTAAAAAAAATGATCTTAGAGATGGGATGAAGTCAAAAAGAATCAGAATGTGTGGAATCAAATTGATGAAAACTATAATGTGTGGAATCAAATTGATGAAAACCATAATTTCAAGGAAAGATATCATCAACTAGAGCTTACTCATTTGGACAGTTCAACATGCCTAATTCCCTTTTAATAAAATCAAATTGTTCCTCATTTAAAGGTTTCGTAAAAATATCCGCTAATTGATGATTTGTATCAACAAATTCAAGGGTGACATCTCTATACTTACATGATCACGTATAAAATGATGCCTAATGTCAATGTGCTTAGTTCGAGAGTGTTGAATCGGATTTTTAGTTAGACAAATAGCACTCGTGTTATCACATTTTATAGGAATGTTTTTAAGTAGATTCCATAGTCTTCTAGTGTATTTTTCATCCAGATAACTCATGCACAGCATGCACTTGCACCTATGTATTCACACGCAGATAGATAGTGCAATCGAATTTTGTTTCTTGGAAGTCCAAAAAACAAGTGCATGTCCTAGAAATTGGCATGTTTCGGATGTGCTTTTTCTATCTATTTTACATCCACCAAAGTCCGCGTCAGCATAAGCTTTCAAATCAAAATTGTCAAATCTTGGATACCATAATCCAAGATTAGGGGTCCCTTTAAGGTATCTAAGAATCCTCTTGACAGCTTTCAAGTGAGATAGCTTAGGATTAGCTTGGAATCTTGCATATAGCCCTATACTGAACATGATGTCAGGTCTGGTTGCAGTGAGATAAAGCAGGCTACCTATTATGCCCCTATAAGTTTTTTGATTAAAACTTTCTCCATTTTCATCCATATCTAATTTAACGGAGATGCTCATAGGAGTGCTAATATCTTTTGATCCATCCATGTTAAATCGTTTTAACAATTCTAATGTGTATTTTGATTGATTTAGAAATATACCATCACTTAGTTGCTTGATTTGTAGTCCTAAAAAGAAATTTAGTTCTCCCATTAGGCTCATCTCAAATTCATCACTCATATCCTTAGCAAATAATTCACATAGTGATTTATTACAGGACCCAAAAATAATATCATCAACATAAATTTGAACAATAAGAAAATTATTTTCAAAATATTTAATAAATAATGTAGTATCAACCTTACATTTAGTGAAATCATTTGAAATTAAAAAAGAACTAAGCCTCTCATACCAAGCCCTAGGGGCTTGTTTTAGGCCATATAGAGCCTTAGTTAGCTTAAACACGTGGTTAGGAAATAGAGAGTTTTCAAATCCGGGTGGTTGTTAGACATACACTTCTTGGAAATAAAACCATTTAAGAATGCACTTTTGACATCCATTTGAAATAATTTGAAATCTTTACTACTAGCATAGGCAAGGAGCATCCTAATGGCTTCCAATCTTGCCACCGGAGCGAAGGTCTCTTCATAATCGATACCTTCTTCTTGGTTGAAACCTTTGGCTACTAGTCTAGCCTTGTTTCTAACCACGATACCGTATTCATCTTGCTTGTTTCTAAAGACCCACTTAGTACCAATAACTAAGTGGTCATTAGGTCTAGGAACAAGCTTCCATACCTCATTCCTCTCAAATTGATTCAATTCTTCTTGCATTGCGATAACCCATGAATCATCTTTCAGGGCATCAACAATGCATTTTGGTTCAACTTGAGAAAGAAAAGCGGCATGGGCACAAAATTTTTGAAAGAAGAGCGAGTTTGAACCCCTTTCGATGCATCTCCTATAATTAACTCCTTGGGATGAGAATCTACATACTTCCATTCCTTGGGTAAGGAAGTTTGGGAAGAAGATGCATCCAAGTTGTCATTTTGAGAAGAGGGTTCATTCAAATTCAAATTATCAAGACCAAAATCATCATCAAAATCTTTCTTCTTAAATTCAGAAATTTCATTAAAAACCACATGAATAGATTCTTCTATAAGTAAGGTTCTTTTGTTGAAAACACAAAAAGCCTTAGAAACCGAAGAATAACCAAGAAATATGCATTCATTGGATTTTGCATCGAATTTTCCTAAGGCATCCTTTTCATTTAAAATAAAGCATTTACAACCAAAAACTTTAAAATAAGAAATATTGGGTTTTTTATCATTCCATAATTCATATGGAGTTTTAGATAGGGATGGTCTCACTAGAACTCTATTCATAACATAGCAAGCCGTATTCACGGCTTACTAAAAATATTTTGGTAAATTATATTCATTTAACATGGTTCTAGCCATTTCTTGCAAACTTCTATTTTTCCTTTCCACTACTCCGTTATGGATTTCTTGGAGTAGAGAAGTTGTGATTGTATCCGTTTATTTCACAAAAATTTTGGAAGTCATGATTTTGAAATTCACCTCCATGATCACTACGAATTGATGAAATCATAAGGCCTTTCTCATTTTGAGTGAGTTTACAAAATTTAGAGAAACATTTGAAACAATCACTTTTATGAGCCAAGAAATAGGTCCAAGTGTATCTACTATAGTCATCCACAATTACAACATATTTGCTACCCCTAGGCTTGTTATGTCAATTGGTCCAAATAAGTCCAAGTGGATCAATTGCAATGGTCTAGTGGTGCTAATTTGATTTTTTGATTTGAAACTAGTCTTTATTTGTTTGCCTAGTTGACATGCATCACATACCTTATCCTTAAAAAATTTTATGTTTGGGATACCTCTTACTAAATCTCTAGATGAAATCTTAGAGATTAGTTTCATGCTTGCATGGCCTAATCTCCTATGCCAAAGCCATGCATCATCATTCAAAACCGAAAAGCACATTTCATTACTTAATTTATCAATATTTATGGTGTAGACATTGTTTTGTTTTAAAGCAATCATGGATATGTTGTTGTTGGGTTTTTCAATAATGCAAACATTAGATTCAAATCTAACAACATAACATTTATCACATAGTTGACTAATACTTAAAAGATTATGTTTTAAACCATCAACTAGTAGCACATCATCAATTGAAAAATTCGATTTGTTACCTATGGTTCCTTTACCAATGATTTTACCCTTGTTGTTGTCTCCGAAGGTGACATATCCTTCTTCTTTGCTAGAGCATAGAGAAATGAGATGGATCTCGGTCATATGCCTTGAGCATCCACTATCAAGATACCATTTCTTGCTCTAGCTTGTGAGTTTGTCTACAAAGAGGATGGTTTTAGGTACCCATTTGATTTTGGGTGCCTTACAAAATGATCTACTTACTTTGTAATTTATCATTGAATTGTTTATGGTTCCTTTAGGAACCCATATCAATTTTTGTGGATTAATTTTCTTGAATGGACATTTATAGGCAACATGTCCCGTTTTGCCACAAAAGTTACATTTCAAATGAGGTGATACATGCAATGTAGGCCCTTTAATGAAGGTGGTGGGATTTTGGTGAGAACCTCTCACAAATCCGATACCACTTCTATTTCCGACGTGACCTTTGTTAGCAAGAATCATGTCTAAGCCCTTGCTACCGACCTTAAACTTGTTTAGGGTCTCTTTGAGTAGCAAGTTCTCCCTCTTTGTTGCATCTAAGTCTTCACACTTAGAGCATGGGGGTAGAGAAGGGTTTTGAAGACTATTGAACTTACTTTCTAACAAAGCATGCTCTTTCTTAAGCAAATTGAACTTCTTACTAATAGTTTTACATTCATCAAATAACTCATGAAAAGCTATAGACAGTTCATCGAAAGATAACTCTTCATAAAGTAACTCACTAACCTCTTCTCCAAATGCCATTAGTGCGAAGTTTGCCTCCTCTTTGTTGCTAGCCTCTTCAACCTCGGAGTCACTTGAATCATCCCACGTGGCCTTCAAGGCTTTTTTTCTTCTTGAATTGCTTCTTCTTGGCTTGAGGGCATTCATTCTTGAAGTGTCCCGGCTTCTTGCATTCGTAGCAAAGGACTTGGTTCTTTTTGTGTTCAAATTTGCTTTTTGTGTCATTTTTGAATTTGTTCTTTCTTATAAATTTCTTAAACTTTCGAGTTAGAAGTGCAATGTCTTTGTCACTGTCCTCATCACTTGATGTTCCTTTCAAGTGGTCTTCTTGAGTTCTAAGTGTCATATCCTTCCTGTTCTTTGGAAGGGGGTTCTCAAGCTCTTCATGAGCATGGCACGTCATCTCATAGGTCATTAGAGATCCAATAAGTTCTTCAAGCGGAAATACTTTAAGATCCTTGGCCTCTTGAATGGCCGTGACCTTTGGATCCCAACTCTTTGGAAGGGATCTAAGATTTTGGTTACCAATTCAAAATTCGAAAAACCTTTACCAAGAGATTTTAGTCCATTGATGACATCCGTAAAGCGGGTGTACATGTCTCTAATGGACTCATTTGGTTTCATCCGAAAAAGTTCATAAGAATGCACAAGAATGTTGATTTTGGACTCTTTCACTCGGCTAGTGCCTTCATGAGTGATTTCAAGAGTGCGCCAAATATCAAATGCCGATTCACAAATAGAAACCCGATTAAACTCATTCTTATCAAGCACACAAAATAAGGCATTCATAGCCTTTGCATTGAGAGCAAAAATCTTCTTCTCCGACTCATTCCATTCACTCATCGGAAGAGAAGATTTTGCAAAACTATTTTCAACAATGTTCCAAAGTTCAAGTCTATGGAAATAAGAAAAATCCACATGCGAGTCTTCCAAAACGTAAAATCCAACCCAATGAACATAGGCGGCAGAGTAATGGAGTGACCTTCCTACATACCGGAGTAGGCCATCTCCCGTGGGTTTTAACCCAATATGAGAGCAAACCTTGCTCAGATACCGATTGAAAGGATGTAAGAGGCACTAAGAGGGGGGGGGGGGTGAATTAGTACAGCGAATTAAAATCGTATTCTTGAAACCGATTTTGCAAAAACACATTCGTAGGAAGATCTCGATTTGGCGAAAGAGAACTTGAAAGTAATTGCTTGCGTAAAGGAAATAACTATGAACTAAATAACTTGCAGCAAAGTAAAGAAATGCTTCAAGAATGTAAACACTCACACATTCATGGACACAAAGATGTATAGTGGTTCGGTCAAATGACCTACATCCACTCTTGAAGCCTTTACGATGAGGCTTCGCTCTTCCACTAGCAATTCCTTTGAAAGAGAAAGGATCAAACACCCTTTTTACAACCCTTTACAAGATGTTCACACTTGTACAAGATCTCTCAAGAAAAGGAAGAAGGTGAACACTAGCAAAAGCAAGACTTTACAACACACTTCAAAAGCTCAAGACTTAGAATTTTTTGCTCAAAAGGGTACCCTTTCAGCTGAGAAAGGGGGGGTATTTATAGATCCAAAGTGGATTCAAAATTGGGCTCCAAATTTGAAATCAATTTGGAGTTCCAAGATCTGGTGGTCAGAGGCGGTGCCACCGCCTGTCAGGGGCGGTGCTACCGCCTGTCTCAATCTGGTTGACCGAAGTACAGGGGCGGTGCAGGCAGGCGGTGCTACCGCTCCAGTCTGGTGACTGGGGCGGTGGCACCGCCCCAGCCAAGCGGTTCCACCACCTGTCTACGAACAGGGGCGGTAGCACACCGCTTGTTCTGAACAGGCGGTGCTTACGCTTACAGCGTGCCACCGCCGCTCGTGAATAGGTGGTATCGCCGCTTAGCCAGGCGATTCCACCGCCCCAGGCTGGGCGGTTCAATCGCATGCCTCATTCGGCACCGCCTGTCTGTGAATAGGGGTGGTACTGCCGCCCTAGCCAGGCGATTCCACCGCCCTAGGCTGGGCGGTTCAATCGCATGCCTCATTCGGCCAAGGCCGAATGAGCCCTGTTTGAGCCTCAACTTGGCTCAGTAGAGACCCGGTTGGCCCCTACTTAATTTAGGCAGGATTTTTTCCTCAAATCCTTGCCTTACTCATGTGCAAACTACGAACATAAAACATAACAAAACGTGATTTGATCCGACACGCTTCAAGTCAACTTCCGACGAGTTTTACGGTGAAATTCCGGCAAGCTTCCGATGCTTCCCTCGGATTGCTTCCAGTGGACTCCTAGCATACTCCGGATTGTATGGCGAGCTCAACGAGTCTTTGGCTAGCTTCCGAATCATCCCGGTGAGTTCCGCGAACCTTCGACGATCTTTGAGAAGAACTTCCGAAAACTTCGACAAGTCCCTGATTCGATCTTTGATGGTTCCGGCAACACTTCCGAAAATCTCTCGGACTTCCGATGAACTCTTGAACCCCCAACGGACTTGACCTCGATAAATCACTTTATGTTTTCTTCCCATCGTAGTTATTCCTGCACACTTATCTCGACAAAGTGGATTAGCACAAATATTTCACCAATTGACTTCATCATCAAAATCTGAGATTCAACAGTTCACACTCTTATAGATTTTTCAAAGAGAAAGAATGAGGTGAACACAAGCTATTGAAAACTAGACTTTCCCAAGCCTTTTGCTCAATTTCTAACTCTCTAAGGGTTCCCTTTCAGCTAAGAAAGGGGGAGTATTTATAGATTCAAAGAAGATTCAAATTTGAGCTCCAAATTTAAATTTTCTTTTAGTTTCCCGGTACCGGCGATGCCACCGCCTGTTAGAGGCGGTGCCACCACCTGTCTGTCGTCAGACTGACAGTGCACAAGCGGTACCACCGCCCAAGGTAGGAGGTGCTACCACCGCTACACACAAGCGCTGGGCGGTACTACCGCCCTAGGTTGGGCGGTACCACTGCCCAGCCTTTTGGTTACTGGGTGGTGCCACCGCCCAGCACAAATCAGATTACAGGTTTGGGCCGAAAACTTGGCCCAAACCAATCCCAAACAAGGCCCAATGGGCCCCAACTTGGGTTAAAGGATTAACACCTAATCCTAACCCAAATTAACATACTAACTACAAAATTAAAGATATTTCCTAAGCTATTACAAAGTCCAACAAGTCAAGACTTCTTCCGGCGTGCTTCCGGTGAACTTCCGATGGTCTTTCGACAAACTCTCGGAAACCATTCAGCGGACTCCCGACAAGCTCCCGGACTTCACGATGATCTTGACAAGTTCCAATGAGCTTCATTGGCAAGCTCCGATCATTCTTGGCAAGCTCCATGAACTTCTGACAAACCTTCCGGTGAACTTCCGAAAACCCTTCGACAAGCTCCCTACTCGTTCTCGGTTGGTTCCGGCAACACTCCCAATGAATCTTCGGACTCCTGTCGAACTCTCGAACTCCCAACGATCCATCATACTTGACTTCCGATACTTTGTTTTGCTTTACGCCTTTATCGTCATCGTAGTTAATCTTGCACATAAACAAACAAACACTCTACTTCGATCTAGATAGTTATTACAACACGAATTGACATTCAGTTGCCCAGCACGTTATTGGTCAGTGCTTTGTCTGATCCATCAGTTCTTTGTCCGATCCTTCGGCACATCGTCCTCTTTTGTGGTCCGTTGCCTAATCGGCGGTTGCCCTCCGCAACCCCAATATCCTTGGCGCAACACGCTCTTCTAGGCCCGATGCCCAACATACAAAGCCTTCCACGATTGTCGACTGAACCTCCGGCTCGACATCTAATATCCAAACGTGATCACCCGGCGCAACGTCAATTCCTCCAGCATCAATTGTCCAATCCTGATCGATAGTAGACCTACGTAACTCAAAACGTAATTAGACCACAAATCACAATCAATTAGTTTCATCATCAAAATCTGAGATTTAACAAGGGGTATATATAGGCCTCAAGAGAATTCAAATTTAAACCCCAAATTTGAATCACTTTCATTTTTCCTGCATGCGGTACATCGTCACGGTTTACACGACAGATACTAGGTGGTGCCACCGCCCTGGCTCTCAAGTCAAGGCGCGTGCCATTTTTTTTTTTTTTTTTTACTTAAACTCAACCCAAATCAATCCGAAACAAGGCCCAATTGGCCCCTACTTGGGTTATAGGATTAACACCTAATCCTAACCCAAATTAATATACTAACTATGAAATTAAAGATATTTCTTAAGCTATTACAAAGTTCGATAAGTCAAGACTTCTTCCGACGAGCTTCCGGTGAACTTCTGGCGATCTTCCGATGAACCCTCAAAAACCATTCTGCGGACTCTCGGCAAGCTCCTAGACTTCACGATGATCTTGGTGAGTTCCAACGAGCTTCTTTGGTTAGCTATGATCTTTCTTGACAAGCTCCGTGAACTTTCGATAAACCTTCTAGTGAACTTTCAAAAATCCTTCGGCAAGCTCCCTACTCGTTCTCAGCCAGTTTCAATAGCACTCCCATTGAATCTTCGAACTTCCGTCTAACTCTCGAACTCCCAATGATCTATCACACCTGTCTTCCGGCACTTTGTTTCACTTTACATCTTCATCGTTATCGTAGTTAATCTTGCACACACACAAACAAAACTCTACTTTGATCTAGATAATTATTACAACGTAAATTGACATTCAATTGCTCGGCACGTCATTGGCCGACGCTTCATCCGATTCTTCAGTGTATCATCTTCTCTTGCATTTTGTTGCTCAATCATCGGTTGACCTCCGCAGCCCCATTATCCATGGCGCAACATACTCTTCTTGGCTCGATGCCCGACGTACGAAGTCTTCTGCAGATTGTCGACCGAACCTCCGGCTCGACATCCAATATCCTGATGTGATCACCCGGCGCAACGTCAATTCCTCTAGCATCAACTATCTAA
This sequence comes from Musa troglodytarum, assembly GCA_023547065.1. NCBI lineage: Eukaryota > Viridiplantae > Streptophyta > Magnoliopsida > Zingiberales > Musaceae > Musa > Musa troglodytarum. The sequence continues at coordinate 17,173,765 of CP097507.1, read as the reverse complement.
TCCTAATCGATAGTAGACCTACGTAACTCAAAATATAGTTAGATTATAAAACACAATCAATTAGTTTTATCATCAAAATCCGAGATTTAACATATGTAGGTCGTATAACTGAACCACTATAAATTCAGTTTGCATTTACTTTCTTATAATTTACATTTTAGGAAATCATCTTCACTTACTGCTCCATTTTTTTATCTCTAAATCCTTGCAAGTTAAATCAAAATCGGTTTTTATCGAAATGTAATTTTGTCATATGAAGTTTTCAATGTACGAACTTGTTTAAATCGTAGAATATTTTCATTATTAACCACTGCACTAATTCACCCCCTCCCCCCCCCCCTCCATCCTCTTAGTGCTGCTATAGATCCCAATAATTGGTATCAAATCCATGCTATTTCTCTTTCGGATTCACACCCATGAGAAATAACTCTTCACAGCTTTTAAGAGAGTTTTTTGATTGTTTGTCCACCGTTCTTTAATGGAACGGACTACACATATTGGAAAACTCAAATGAAAGTTTTCTTGATTTCTCTATATTTAAACTTATGGAATGTCATTGAAAATAGCTTCCAACTTTCCTCTAAACCGATGAACGAATTGTTAGATTTGGAGAGAAAATCTTTTTCATTAAATGCAAAGACTATGAATGTCTTATTTTGCGCTCTCGATAAAACTAAGTTTAATTAGATTTCTACATGTTAAATGGCTTTCGATATTTGGCATACACTTGAAGTCACACATAAAGGAACGAGTAGAGTCAAAGACTCAAAAGTTAATATTTTGATGCATGATTTTGAACTTTTTCGAATGAAACCAAGCGAGACTATCATCGACATGTACACCCGTTTTATGGATGTTGTCAATAGTTTGAAAAGTCATGATAAATTTTTTTTTAGTTTTGATCTCATTAACAAGATTTTAAGATCCCTTCCAAAGAGTTAGGATCCAAAAATAATGACTATTCAAGAGTCTAAAGACTTGAATATTTACTCACTTGAAGAACTAATTGGGTCTTTAATGACCTATGAAATGACTTAAACTTGATGAACATGAGAATCACCTTCCAAAGAATGGAAAGGATTTGACACTTCGTACAATAGAATACCACTTGAGTGATGACTCAAGTGATGAGGACAATGTTGAAAACTTTAAACTTTTAATGAATTTTAATAAGTTCATTAAACAAAAATAAAAAATAAAAAATAAACTTAACTGGAGGAAGAGGCCAAAGAAGAGGAAGGCACCCAAGGACGAATCAAGAACTTCCAAAGGTGAAATGGCATATTGTGCTTTGACAAGCTTCGACTATAAGGTAAGCAACTTAACCAAAACTCCCTTGAACTATTTTGAAATTACATGATGTCTTTTCATGAGTGCTTAATTTAGATAGTAGGAAATAAATAAATTATTTTTAAAATTTATATCATGCTTTTCTTTCTAGCATTTTTTAAAAGTAAAAATTAAAATGATACTTGCATGATTAGTGATAATGTGTGCACACCTAATAGGATTAATCAATGCATGTGTATCTTAATGTTTTATATTATTTTTCGTCTCTAAACATGATGCTTGATGATTTTATACCATGCATGAGTTTTTGAAGTGATGTTGATTTGAAACTCTATGGTTTGGATTAACGAGTTTTTGGTCTAATCATTCTCATGACAAATTAAGATGGCATAATGCATGTACACCTAAAAAGATAAATTCCATGTATGCTTTCCATATCGATTTTCAAATTTTAGACATGATACATATCTATGTATGGATTTCTTTAAAGTCTTTTGATGATAGATGTTTGTATGATGCTTATGACTTGAAATCTTCTATTTTAGATTAATGTGTTTTTGGGGCTTGACAAAATTTGTTTTGGAGTCATATGATGATGGCTTTCTTATAAAAACTAGAATATACTTATATGAAACAAATAAAACATATAAAAAGGAAAGCGTATGATCATGATAAATTCATGAATCTTGATGATTTTATATTGCTTTTGGTTTCAAACAAGATGCATGATTTTTTACACAAAAAATTAATGGCATGTTTTAAGATAATGCTTGCACACCAAATATGATTAAAAGATAAAAGCAAGCATATTGATGATTTCACTTTCAACATGATGCATAGTTTTTACATGAAAATTTGAACATGCTTATATGAGATCAACCACATAAAATAAAATAGATAAAAAATTAAAAATATGTTATCATGATGTTTTATTTTTGATGTGTTTGGTCTTGACGGTTTTATGACGAAACTTATATCTCGTTTTTAAATGTTGATACATGTTTTCATAAAAGACTTGAATATGTTCAAATGAAATCAATTGTATGAAATGGAAATGTATTTCCTATCCTATTGAGATTAATGAATTCATTTTACCAATCTTGTGAATCTCATAAAAATAAACATGATGAATATTTTGAAAATAAATGAGTGTATCATGCGTTTGGTCTTAATGATTTCTCTTAAAACTTACTTTTCGGATCTATACAATGATACATGAATCTAGTAGAACAAGACAAGAGCATGCTTTTATGTAAACCATCTCCGTTGCTCTTAATAAATTTTTCGAATGAAAGATTTTGATGCATTTGATCTTGATGACTTTAATGACAAAACTTACATTTTGAATTTATACGATGATAGCTTTCATTGGACATATCTTATGAAATCATCATTGATAATGATGAACTGAAAATATTAAAAGTCTGTTATCATGCTTAATGTGTTTCAACTTAATAATTTTTAAGATGAAATTTACATTTCTGTCTTGAATGTTGACACTTGTTTTATTAAAGGTAAAGGCATGCTTATAAGAAGCAAATCTCATGAATAGAAATTTATAAAAACAAAATGCAATCCTCTATCTTATCAATTTTTCAATAAATATATGCTTGTCATGTATGAATTTATTGAATGTGATTTTAAGAATGATTTCGGATTTGACAAATGCTTGATTCAAATTTACGACGTGAGATACATTTTAAATATAAATCATGTTCAATGCTTTATTCATATTCTATCTCCCTTAATTTATTTTGTTCTCCTATAATTTTTTTTTATTTACTAAAGAGGAGAACCTTCCAAATGAATCATGAATTTGAATGAAATGATACAAATAAATCACTTATCGATATATCTTTTTGAAATATCTTTTTAATATGATGTTGATAACTTGAGATGTCTTTTGGAATTTATAACATGAGATGATTGAATCTTTAACTTACTATTTTTATCATGACTTGAAAATGGATGTTTGAAACCATGCTTGATAAGTTGTTTTATGCGACTTTGCCTTTTACGTCTTGAACGTTCATGCTTATCTCTATTTGACATTAAAAGACAAAGGTATGCTTAAATAAAATTAATCATAAAAAGGGGAAATGCATGATTCTTGAAATTTTAATATCTCTAAAAGTTTTTCAATTTTTTTCATGAAAGACAAGTGATAAATTCATTTATGATTTTTGTGAATCTCTTAAATTATGAATGAGATTTTGATGATAAAGAATTTATTTATATGAATCTATGAAAATGATTTTAATGATGAGTATGGAGTTATTGAGTTGAATTTGAATGATTCTTGACTCTTCTCTTAATCTTTTGGAATCATAACTTGACTTTTGTGAATTGAGATTTCTTATGCATGAAACATGTTCTCATTGTTGGGAAATCCGTCAGGGGAGCGATATCACATTCGCAGTGGAAGAACAGAAAATAAAATTCCAGATTTTCTATAGAAAGTTTCTATCGTCGTGCGAAGATCGGTGCATCAAAAACAAATCCGTAAAACTGTACATATAAAAGAAGATACCTAGGGAGATCGTATATCCCTGAATTCCTATAAATTTGTGGGAGAGGATGAAGGAGGTCAAGCGTCCTCCTCTCTAGCGATATCCACATGGTAGAGATTGAGACGATGCACCTCTCTCTCTAGGGAGAGGAGAACAAGAGGTGGCTACCAAAAGAAACCCTCAGCCTATAGAGCTTTGGTTCCCTCCTATTTATAGAGGCCTCCTGAAAACCAAATAGATCTTTTTGCCCTATTGGGTATTGGATCTTCATCCAATCACCCAAGCCTCTTGGATTAGTGGATTTCTATCCAATAATCTCTTATTAGCAATTATTGAATCTCATCTCATGATCAAATAATTCAGGGGCTTAATGGATATCTAATAAGATAGGGGGTTCAGCAAATATCTCATATCCGAACCTCTACTCGTCGCAACACCTACCATATGTGTATGACCCTCTAGGCCCAATATCGAGCTGACCGTGAGTCATACTTGTCAGAACTCCTTCTGACATAGTGAATTTTTATCTCTATAATAATTCACCCAGCTCATCGACTACGGACGTACCAGGCCACTATGCCGCAGCCCCTAGATGATACAAGGGAATCCAATCCTTTGGATCTATCTGTCCTCAGTTACCATGTATCTATAATCTCTCATCCATCTAATATCCTAGAGACCCTATACCGGGCATGGTACTGTCAGGCCCATACGGTATCTCCTCGAGTCTTGCTCTTGTCGGATTCTCCCGGAGAACTCTTTCTCTCTCAATCCGAATAACCTTGGCCAAGAATTTGTTTGAGCAAGAATACATAGGATATTCCTCTCATGATATCGAGAGTGGATGATCCTCTATTGATACTCAATAGCCCTCGTAAGGTTGGCTACCACTCCCAATGACCGGCTGTACTAGATCTGAAACTTTTCAAACCTATATGTCCGGTATCAAAGAGTGGAGTACTTATACGGGATATCCTTGGTGTCTCAAGTCTAAGGACTAGATACACTACTGGGACTACGGAATCGTTGTTTGACATGAAGTATCATTAACCATCCAGCATTCCGTAGGCAGATCAATCAATGAACTCATTCCTCAATGAGCACCTGCATTGTACCCTTAGTGTCCCCACACGAGTAGCTATGAGACCAGCTACCTTCATCATATAGATGGGTATACAGCACACCAGTCTATCCGGTTATCTCGGTGTCCTTCTTGAGTAACCTATGATCAGGATAATTCAGGGTCTGTGTTTAAAGGTGAATCAATCTCATTATCGTAATCTCATCACGATCTGATTCCCATTGCATAGATCCAAGGACATCACAATATATGTAACATACAAGATAAAGTGATATAATGCCAATAATCATAAGCAAAGAGATTGACGCAGCGTGTTACAAGTGCAATCACTCATATGATTGGCTTGTAGGCACCTACAACTAGCAATCTCCCACTTAACCTAAAGTCAATCACCAACATGTCTGATCCCTATCAGACCTCTGTGACGCTTAAAGATAATCTGAGTCAGTGGCTTTGTTAGTGGATCTGCAATGTTATCTTCTGATGGAACTCTTTCCATTACTATATCTCTTCGGGCCACGATCTCTCTAATAAGTTGGAACCTCCTTAGAACACTTTTGATGAGACTCGGATTCCCTTATTTGAGTAATCATCCTGTATTTGTCGCAATATAAAGGAATCGGCTCCTCGCTGCTCGGGACGACTCCTAGATCTGTGATGAACTTCTTCATCCAGATTCCCTCCTTTGTTGCCTCTGTCATAGCAATGTATTCCGCCTCTGTGGTCGAGTCAGCAATAGTGTCTTGCTTAGAACTCTTCCAGCATACTGCTTCTCCATTCAGGGTGAACACATACCCTGAATTAGAATTGCTATCATCGACATCAGACTGAAAGCTCGAGTCTGTGTAGCCCTCAACCTTGAGGCCACTACCTCATAATCATAGTGTGCTGCAATAGCCAATAGAATTCAAATGGATTTTAGCATGGCTACAAGTGAGAAAGTTTCGTCATAGTCAACACATTGCCTTTGATGATACCCTTTAGCCACTAGCCTTGTTCTATAGGTCTCTAACTTTCTATCTACTCCAATCTTCTTTTTGAAGATCCACTTACAGCCAATGGGTATAATACCCTCAGGTGCATTAACTAAGTTCCAAATATTGTTGGAGTACATGGAATCCATTTCTGAATTCATGGCTTCTTGCCATTTTTTAGAGTCTATGCTTATAATAGCCTACAAGTAGGTTTGACGATCAATATCCTCAACATCCTCTCTTTTGATATGTCCCACATATCTCTCAGGAGGATGTGATACTCTATCGGACCTACGTAAAGTGAGACTTGTGTGTTAGGTATCTGAACAGATTCTGGAATGGTACTTGAACTAGGTTCTCCAACCTCGCTGAACTCTATCATGCTCCCACTGTCTCCACCAAGAATGTGTTCCTTCTCAAGGAACACTGTTCTCTTGGCTACAAAGACTTTTTGGTCCTCAGGGTGATAGAAATAATACCCATAAGTTTCCTTAGGCTATCCCACGAACTTGCACCATTCTGTCCTAGATTCCAACTTGTCAAGGTTGTGTCTCTTAACATGGGTAGGGCAGCCCCAAATCTTAACAATCTTAAGATCGGACTTCTTCCCATTCTATATCTCATATGGAGAAGACATCACTAACTTAGTTGGAATTCTGTTTAAAAGGTAAGCTATGGTTTCTAGGGCATATCCCCAGAATGAGATGGGTAGGTCGGTGAAACACATTATGGAACGCACCATATCTAACAGAGTGTGATTCTTCCTTTCTGATACACCATTAAGCTGTGGTGTATAAAGAGGCGTCCATTGGGATAAAATCCCATAATTTTTAAGGAACTGGGTGAACTCTGTACTCAAGTACTCACCTCCTCAATCTAATCGAAGGGTTTTAATATACTTTCCTATTTGGTTCTCCACTTCACATTTCCTCTTAAACTCACTTACACTCATGATATGTGGAGCTATATCTAGCATAAATAAACCATTATGCACTGTTCCTTTCATGATGATCTCATCATCTAATATTATTGAACAACCATTATTTTCAAAAACTAATTTATATCCATTAACTATCAAACATGAAATGGAAATAATATTTTTGATAATAGAAGGAACATAATAGTATGTATCTAATGCAATAATAGCTCCACCAGGCAAATGTAAAGTGACCTTGCCAATAGCCACTGCAGCAACCTTTGCTCCATTGCCCATCTTATGGTCCATCTCGCCTCTGTTCAATCTCCTAGGTCCTGCCAGAACCTACAACGAATTACAGATATGATAAGCACTCCCGGTATCCAATACCCATATGTTGTCATAAGATTCTGACAAATGGAGACTGATCATGAATGTACTAGAAGCTTCTGTAAGCTTCTGTTTCACCCTCTTTGTAAGGTACTCTTTATAGTTCCTCTTTCAATGCCCATCTTTGCCACAGTGGAAGCACTAGCCTTTGTCCTTTGTTGGGTCTTTCTTGGCAACCTTTGTCTTACCCATTTTACCCTTGCCCTTGCCCTTCTTAAGGGTTTTCTCAGTCTTCCTTTTCTTTTTGGTCTCACCAGTGTAGAGAACCGGCTTCTCTTTCTTGATGGTGCTCTCTGATTCTCCCAACATATTAAGGAGATCTGGGAGGGTCACCTCAAGTTTGTTCATATTAAAATTCATTATGAACTGAGAAAAGGAATCTGATAGGGACTGAAGCACAAGATCCACACACACATTATCCTTTAGGACTATTCCTAGACCTGTGAGTTTCTCGATCCACTCAATTATCTTAAGGATATGGTTCTGAACCGGTGTCCCCTCAATCATCCTAGCACGGAAAAGACTCTTTGATATCTCATATCACTGAGTTCTTCCCTGTTCCTCAAACAGTTTATGGAGATGCAAGAGTATGGAATTAGCATCCATATTTTCATGATGTCTCTGTAACTCAGTAGCCATAGAAGCCAACATATAACACTAAGCAAGAGTGGAATCATCTAAGTACTTCACATAATGAGTGATCTCATCCTTGCTTGCCCCTTCGTCGAGCGTAGGGATCACTATATCAAGGACATACGTGATTTTCTCTACCGTAAGAACGATTCTCATATTGCGACTAGTGAGGTGGTTGGCATCAAGTATGCCATGTAAAGGACTTGAAAACGATATTTTTCTGAAATAAAAGATGTAGCAGAAATAAATAACATGCAGACTTTGCAGAAATTTAAACAATTAATATAAGGATTTCTATCTTAATACATTCCCACTAATTTTTTACAAGATACACAACACCCTCCAGCATGTGAATCGGAGACCCCCCGGCGGATCTCTAGTGGGGATCAAGATCCAATCGGCGTCTTAACATAACCTCGAGGGACTCGACCAATCACGTTAAGCCCGTAAAGGTAGGCAACTCTTGCCAATCACAACTCCTTGTGATTCCTGTCCTGTTCGGCCTCTGAACCACCATGACCTCGAGGGACTTAACCAACCATGATGTTCGGTTAAGTCATCACCATCATTACCAGATGAGTCTGATTCGGTGATATACTCTAGAGGGACTCAACCAAACATATCATGTCCTCAGATCACCTATGACATCTCTATGCCATAGATAAGATAGCGAGACGTGATATAGGTGAGTCTCGAGGGACTCGACCAACTCAACCTACACCGAGAATTAGTTCCTAACTATAATGATGGAAGGCCACGTGGGTCAATCTAATTGCCTCATGTTTACCAACTTAATATTATTAATGGAGAGGATTTTGGTTTGGTCTCCTAATATAATGTGTCACACACATATATATTTAATATATATATATATATATATATATATATATATATATATATATATATATATATATATACATCGCATGCAAATATATATATATAGTAGGTGTATATCTAATCACACACCACATGAGCAATCACACCAAATGATCATGGACCACATCCTAATGTGATCTGGCCCGAGCCAGTGGGCCCAATCACTCATATCAAGATCTGTATACTTCGTCGCATCTCTATACCCTGTGATCGTCCATCTCACTTCGTCTGATCCGTCGATATCTCAACGCATCTCCATGCATCAGATCATCCGTTTCAGCCTCGTGAGTCACGCTATCGCTGCGCCTCCTCATGTAATTACAACATAATTATAGGCACGCAGGCCCAACAATAAATGAGAAAAGAATAGAGTCTCGCAGGCCCCAGTAATAATAATCACATGTACACACATCACATCACAGGTCCATGATCATCTATCCACGTCATACATCACATGTATATGTTATTTTATAGGACTACTAGATAAATAAAATAATAGTTAATTAAACTATTTAATTAACATATTTATTTTTTTGAAATCAGAGACATAAAGGGAACTTTTGAATGCCTAGGGGTATTTTGGTAATTTGGCCAAAAGGGTATTTTGGTAATTCTATCAAAGGGGACAGAATCTGAAATTTCTAAAATTTTGAGGGGTATTTTGATAATTCTATCAAAAGGGGACATGTGAAATTTCTAAAATTTCGAGGGGCAAACCTATTTTTTGTCCTAAAAACCCTAATCCCTCACTCTTACTACGCTTGTGGCCGTCGCCACCCTGCCGGTGGCGCCCCTTGCATGCGGGGAGGGTGGCGGCACCACCGTTACCGAGCGAGAGGAGCGCCTGCCGCCGGCGCCTCTCTGGCGCTGCTCATGAGTGTGCCACGCGTCTGGCGAGCGCGCGCGAGTGCAGCCGGCGCGTCTCGAAGCGCGCGGCGCCGCGCCCTTCACGGTGGGCGATCAGAGGCCGCCAACGTAGGCAGCCTGCCTGTGACTGACAGCTGTTGCCTATGCAGGCTGCAAGCAGCCTTGCAACCACTATACAAGCACAGCAAGGGCAGCAACAGTTGCTACCCTTCCTTGCCCTTTTGTGCCAACGATTTTGGTGTCAAAAGTAGATCTAAAACATAACACACGTAGTTTAAGATCCGATCTTCGCACGAACAACGTGGCTCTGATACCAATGTTGGAAAATCCGTCAAGGGAGCGACATCATATGCGCAGCGGAAGAACAAAAAACAAAACCCCAGATTTCCCGTAGAAAGTTTCCATCATCGTGTGAAGATCAGTGCATCAAAAATAAATCCGTAAAACTGCACGTGTAAAAGAAGATACCTAGGGAGATCGTATATCTCTGAATTCCTACATATCTGTGGGAGAGGATGAAGGAGGTCAAGCGTCCTCCTCTCTAGCGGTATCCACACGATAATGATTGAGACGATAAACTTCTCTCTCTAGGGAGAGGAGAACAGGAGGTGACTACTAAAAGAAACCCTCAGCCTATAGAGCTTTGGTTCCCTCCTATTTATAGAGGCCCCCTGAAAACCCTAATAGATCTTTTTGCCCTATTGGGTATTGGATCTCCATCCAATCACCCAAGTCTCTTGGATTAGTGAGTTTCTACCTAATAATCTCTTATTGGTAATTATTGAATCTCATCTCAGGATCAAATAATTCAGGGGCTTAATGGATATTCAATAAGATAGGGGGTTCAGTGAATATCTCATATCCGAACCTCTACTCGTCGTAACACCTACCATATGTATGTGACCCTCTAGGCCCAATATCGAGCTGGCTGTTGTTGAATCTCGGATTTTGATGATGAAGTCAATTGGTGAAATATTTGTGCTAATCCACTTTGTCGAGATAAGTGTGCAGGAATAACTACGATGGGAAGAAAACATAAAGTGATTTACCGAGGTCAAGTCCGTCGGGGGTTCAAGAGTTCATCAGAAGTCCGAGAGATTTTCGGAAGTGTTGCCGGAACCATCAAAGATCGAATCAGGGACTTGCTGAAGTTTTCGGAAGTTCTTCTCAAAGATCGTCGAAGGTTCGCGGAACTCACTGGGATGATTCGGAAGCTAGCCGAAGACTCGTTGGGCTCGCCATACAATCCGGAGTATCTTTGAGTCCACCGAAGCAATCCGAGGGAAGCATCGGAAGCTTGCCAGAATCTCGCCGTAAAGCTCGCCGGAAGTTGACTTGAAGCATGTCGGATCAAATCACGTTGAGTTATGTTTTATGTTCGTAGTTTGCACATGAGTAGGGCAAGGATTTGAGGAAAAAATCTTGCCTAAATTCAGTAGGGGCCAACCGGGTCTCTACTGAGCCAAGTTGAGGCTCAAACATGGCTCATTCGGCCTTGGCCGAATGAGGCAGGCGGTTGAACCGCCACCGGGCGGTGGAACTTTGGCCGGGCGGCAGCATGTTCACGACAGCGGTGGCACCGCCTTCTGCGGACGGTAGCACCGCCCCTGTCTGCAGACAGCGGTGGAACACTTTGGCTGAGCGGTGCACCGCCTCGCCACCTGAACTAGAGCGGTAGCACCGCCCCTGTACGTCGGTCAACAAGATTGAGACAAGCAGTGGCACCGCCTCTGACCACCAGATCTTGGAACTCCAAATTGATTTGGAATTTGAAGCCCAATTTTGAATCCACTTTGGATCTATAAATACCCCTCCCTTTCCCAGCTGAAAGGGTACCCTTTTGAGCAAAAATTCTAAGTCTTGAGCTTTTGAAGTGTGTTGAAAAGTCTTATTTTTGCTAGTGTTCACCTTCTTCCTTTTCTTGAGAGATCTTGTACAAGTGTGAACATCTTGTAAAGGGTTGTAAAGGGTGTTTGATCCTTCCCCTTCAAAGGAATTGCTAGTGGAAGAGCGGAGCCTCATCGTAAAGGCTTCAAGAGTGGATGTAGGTCATTTGACCAAACCACTATACATCTTTGTGTCCATGAATGTGTGAGTGTTTACATTCTTGAAGCATTTCTTTACTTTACTGCAAGTTATTTAGTTCATAGTTATTTCCTTTACGCAAGCAATTACTTTCAAATTCTCTTTCGCCAAATCGAGATCTTCCTACGAACGTGTGTTTTTGCAAAATCGATTTCAAGAATACGATTTTTAATCCGCTGCACTAATTCACCCCCCCCCCTCTTAGTGTCTTTTAGATCCTTTCAGCTATGAGTCATACTTGTTATAACTCCTTCTGACATAGTGAATTATTATCTCTATAATAATTCACCCAACTCATTGATTGTGGACGTACCAGGCCAATACGCTGTAGCTCCCAAACGATAAAGGGGAATCCAATCCTTTGGACCTATCTATCCTTAGTTACCATGTATCTATAATCTCTCATCCATCTAATATCCCAAAGACCCTATACCGGGCATGGTGCTGTCAGGCCCATACGGTCTCTCCTCGAGTCTTTCTCTTGTCGAATTCTCCCGGAAAACTCTTTCTCTCTCAATCCAAATAACCTTGGCCAAGGATTTGTTCGAGCAAGAACACATGAGATATTTCTCTCATGATACCGAGAGCGGATAATCCTCTATTGGCACTCAATAGCCCTCGTAAGGTTGGCTACCACTCCCAATGACCGGCTGTACTAGATCTGAAACTTTTCAAACCTATAAGTCCGATATCAAAGAGTGGAGTACTCATACAGGACATCCTTCGTGTCTCATGTCTAAGGACCAGATATACTACTGGGACTACTGAATTGTTGTCTAACGTGAGATATCATTAATAATCCAGCATTTCGTAAGCGGATCAATTAGTGAACTCATTCCCCAATGAGCACCTGCACTATACCCTTAGTGTCCCCACACGAGTAGCTATGAGACCAGCTACCTTCATCATATAGACGGGTATACAGCACACCAGTCTATCCGGCTATCTCGATGTCCTTCTCGAGTAACCTATGACCAGGATAATTCAGGGTCTGTGTTTAAAGGTGAATCGGTCTCATTATCATAATCTCGTCATGATCTGATTCCCATTGCACAGATCCAAGGACATCACAATATATGCAACACATGCAAGATAAAGTGATATAATGCCAATAATCATAAGCAAAGAGATTGACACAGTGTGTTACAAGTACAATCACTCATATGATTGGCTTGTAGAGCACCTATAACTAGCACTCATATGATTATTTTACGAATAAGATAATTTTAAATGATATCACGACATGATTTCTTTATATGGCTTGTATAATGATTGAAATTTTTAACCATTGAAACCTTCCTTCTTTTCGATAATGACAAAGGGGGAGTTAGCTTGCTAGCTTGTGTATCACAAGAGAAAGTGACAAACATAGCTAGCTAGAACTTGTAAAGACAAAACTTAATTGTAAAAGAGAAAAATTGAAAGGGAGCTAGCTTGCATATCGTAAAGTATGCTAGCTTGCTTATCATTATTGCTTTCTTACTTACCATAAATTTCTCTCAAATCATGATTTGTTTATAACTCCCTTGAATTCATGACTTGATATGTTGAAAATTCATGATGCAAATTTATTATTTTGTCATGATCAAAGCATTCATGTAAAGGGAAAAGAATTGTACTCTTTCTTTCTTTTTGACAAAAATAAAGGGGAGCAAGAATTGCTAGCGTGCACACTTAAATAAAAGACTTGCTATCATGAACACTACCAACAATTACAATCTTGCAATCTAAAGAGAAGTAAAGAATTGCTATCTCAAAAGATGCAAAATACAAAACTTAAAAAATTTACAATCTTACACTTACTATGCTTCTATGCTTGTATGTTGTAATGAAAATTTAATTTGTATTTTTATAGTGATTGCATATTTCTAAGAGGAAGCAAAGAAAGTGTAACTTGCATATCTCAAGAAGTAAATGAAAAATTACTATTTTGCTTATCTGTAGAAAGAAAAGTGTAAATTTGCACATTTCAAGGAGCAAGTAAAACTTGTCATGCTTGAACTTGAAACTTGCTATGATTGAATGTTGTGTTGCAAATCTATTCTTAAATATTGTAAATCTTTCTAGTATAATTATAAAACTTGCATATCCTTAATACTAGCTATGATGCAACTTCTTCTTTTTGTTGATGATATAGGGGGAGAAGTAGATTGATGACTTCATGCATTGTAATGATAGTTTAAAATATTTGCACAATGTTTTGATATTTTTTATAGCATGTGATGAATGTAACTTAGACTTGGCATAATCTAAGTGTTCTATCAATATGATATATTGATAGGGGGAGTTTAGTTAAACTCCGAGGAGTTAAGGTTTAACTCCGTAATCAATTAGTTGTCATCATTAAAAAGGGGGAGATTGTTGAATCTCAGATTTTGATGATGAAATTATTTGATAGTATTTTATTATCTAACTACGTTTTGAGTGACGCAAGTCTACTATCGATCAGGGTTAGACAGTTGACAAAAGATGAATCAGTATTGCGCCAAAGAAAATCACGATAAGAGATTGGACGTCGAGCCAGAGTTTCGATCGACAATCTGTAGAAGGCTTCGGACATCGGGCATTGGGCCAAGAAGTATGGTGTTGTGCCAAGGAGATTAGGGTTGCGGAGGTCTATCATCGATTGGGCAACAAGCTGCAAGAGAGGATGGTACGCCGAAGAACTGGACAAAGCACCGATCAATGACGTGTCGAGCAATAGGATGTTGATTCATGTAATAATTGTTTAGATTGAAGTAGGGTTAAGATTTACTTAGTGTGTAGGATTAACTATGATAACGATGAAGATATAAAGCAAAACAAAGTGTCAGATTCAAGTGCGATGAAATCATTAGGAGTTCGATAGTTCGACGGAAGTTCGAAGATTCATCAGGAGTGTTGTCGGAACTGGCCGAGAATGAGTAGGGAGCTTGTCGAAGGGTTTTCGGAAGTTCACAAAGCTCATCGAGAAAGATCAGAGCTTGTCGAAGAAGCTCGTCGGAACTCTTCAAGATCATCGTAAAGTCTAGGAGCTAACCGGGAGTCCATAGAATGGTGTCCGAGGGTTTGTCAGAAGACCATCGAAAGTTCGCCAGAAGCTCACCGAAGGAAGACTTGATGTGCCTGACTTTGTATTAGCTTAAGAAATATCTTTAATTTTATAGTTAGCATATAATTAGGGTTAGGATTAAGTGTTAATCCTATAACCCTGGTAGGGGCTAACTGGGCCTGGTAATGGACTGGTTTGGGCCAAGTTTAAGGCCCAACCAGAAGTGTTGGACCCTATCTAGCGATGGCATCGCCCAAGTCCAACTCCCCAGGTTGTACTAGGTGCTGGTACCGCTTAGTGATAGAGTACTTGGGCGATGGTACCACCTAGTACACTGACCATGTTAGTGTGTCTGACGATGGTACCATTAGACTGGCGGTAGTACCACTAATGTCAGAGTCAAATTGACGGTGGTACCGCTAGTGACAGGTGGTGGTACCACCAATTCCCGGTAAACCCAGGATGGGAAGGTTTTTGGCTCCAAGTTTGAATTAGATTGGAGCCTATAAAAATCCCTCCTATCCCGGGTTGCAAACACAAGCACATACACTTTGAAAGTAGAAAAACTCTGTTTAAATCTCTAGAAATCCCCTCCTCTAGTCCTTACTTGTTTTTAAGTTAAAAGAAAGGAGATAGTACTTATAAGGGTTACCTCCTAAGCCCGTCAAAAGGAGATAGTATTGTAAAAGAGTTAGTCTTTGCCCGTTGGAAAGAAGACAACTAGTGGAAAGGCAGTGGCCTCAAGTGAAGAGGAATCGGGAGTCGATGTAGGTCGTATGACTGAACCATTATAAATTCAATTTGCATTTACTTTCTCATAATTTACATTTTAGCAAACCATCTTCACTTGCTACTCCATTTCTTTATCTCTAAATCCTTGCAAATTAAATATGTTTTCGATATGCTTTAATCAAAATCGATTTTCATCGAAACGTAATTTTGTCATATGAAGTTTTCAACCTATGAACTTATTTAAATCATAAAAAAAATTTGTTATTAACCACTTTACTAATTCAAACCCCCCTCCCCCCCCCCCCTCCTTAGTGTCACTCTAGATCCCAACAAAAACATGATCCGGCATATCGAGACTTCTTCCTGCGAGCTTCCGATGAACTTCCGACGGACTTCCAATGAACCCTCGGACATCTTGCGGTAGGCTCCTGGACTTTACGACGACCTTGGCAAGTTCCGACGAGTCTTCTTTGGCATGCTTTGATCTTTCTTGATGAGCTCTGTAAACTTCCGATGAACCTTTCGACAAACTTCCGATAACCCATCGGTAAGCCCTCGATTCATTCTTAGCCAGTTTTGATAGTACTTTTGATGAATCTTCGAACTTCCGATGGACTCTCAAACTTCCAATGATTTGATCACACTTGACTCTGGAACGTCATTTTGCTTTACATCTTCATCGTTATCATAGTTAATCTTGCACACTTTTCTCAATAATATGGATTAGATCAAATAATCTATCAATTGACTTTATCATCAAAATTCGAGTTTCAATATTATCTCCCAAACCTAACCCTAATTACATCTTAACTAAGACATTTAAGGTATATACTAAAGAAAACAAGTCTGGTAAGTCAATGTTTCTTCCGATGATCTTCTGGCGGACTTCCAACGAACTCTTGGCAATCTTCTAGCGAACTCCCCGCAAGATCCTAGACTTCACGGTGATCTACTTAGCGAGTTTCGATAAGCTTCTTTGGCAAGCTCTGATCTTTTCGACGGCTTCGGTGAACTTTTGACGAACTTCTCGATGAACTTTTGACATACATTTCGGCATGTTCTCAACGAACTGTCAGCCAATTCCGATAACACTTCCGACGAACTTTCGGACTCCCGACGAATCGTTCAATTTTAACTTCGATACTACA